>CM021731.1:189163382-189234948 GCA_011075105.1 Heteronetta atricapilla
CTCTCCTCTCCTCTCCTCTCCTCTCCTCTCCTCTCCTCTCCTCTCTCCTCTTTCTAGGCTAGGTGGGCTAGTCTATAGCTCTCACCTGAACAGTATTTTCCTGAGTGAATTCTACAATATTTATTATTATTATTCATATTACTATTATTTTTATTATTTAAGAATAATTACTTTTTTTTATTATTACTACTACTACTGTTAGCAGTAGTAGTAGAAGTAGTAGTGTTATTATTATGCTTTTTCTGTCCGTTCAGTTTAACTTTATTTTTCAGGTGGTGGTTTAATTCTGGATGTTTGAGAGCTAACATAGACATACATGGCTGTGGCTCTTTGTGAGGAGACAGAGTCAAGGAAACGTGGTCTGCCCTTGGAGTAGCAGGCAGAAAGGCTGGGGACTGTCTTAATTCCAGTACAAGTGCACTTCATTGTTTAGTGCTGTCTCCTGAGGAAGTTTTTTTTTGTTTTGTTTTGTTTTGTTTTTTTCTGCCTGTACAGAGAAGTTTTTCCTCTTACTTTAGTAAGGTTATTGTGCTGTGGAAATGAAGTGTCAGCCAGAGACTTCATCTAGAAGTAGGTGCAAGCTGCAGTGTGCCTTGGGGACCTGCCTGGGATCTTGTTTCAGATTTATTACTCAGGAGAAGCCTAGGAGAGGCAGTGTGGGAGAGTGAGCATAGTTTGATTTGCTTCTGAGACTTAGCATGCCTGAGGATATCAGACATGCTAACTGGCATCTTCCAAGTCCTGCAAGGTTCCCGTCCAATGTATTGCTTATTTAACACAGCTCATTAACAATATTGTTAATATCGTTACAAAAGCTATATTGTAATTCAAGAAGGATGTAACAAAGCTATGGAAGCCAGTGGCCAGACCAAACCTTGAGGGGAATGGAAGCTTCTAGCCAACCACAAAAAGTGAAGCGATTTGGGGCCTCCAGCGCTTTCTTGTTTTCAGGAAATCAAGTTTTCATTTCTTGCAGCAAAATATGACCATATTGAGTTTCTGGAAAATTGAGAGTGGAATATATTTTAACTTTAGCAGGGAATTTACTATTGGTATCACATGGTTTTCACCATAGAAACTAGAAAAAAATATGAACTGGATGGGAGGAAAAAAAGAACAATCATCCTTATATTTTGTCATGAAAATACCTTACACGTGCCAAATTACTTTGTTACTTGGGTAGAGGTAAACAGCTGCTTAAGAGAAGTGTTAGAAGAAGACACAAATCCGGAATAACAGCCTTGCCATTCTTCTCAGTACGATGCTACGTCTGCAGTGTATGGTAGGACTGGAGAGCTTGGCACAGACCTCGTGTGTCTGGAAGAGAGTATGTGGAAACACGCCGCAGTTGTGCAATGTCAAGCAGCACACTTCAGCTCACTTTAAAGACTTCACATCTCCGATTACTGCACTGAGTTCAAACCTCAGAGCTGAAAATATTGCTCACACAGTAATTGGGATCATTTCCTCTTGAAGATGAAATGCAGCGTTCAGGTTCCAGAAATTTCTCAAGTTACCTAGTGTAGATTTGAAAGATGAAATGATGAAACTACAGAAAACTGCAGCATTTAGATCAAATTCAGTCTTTCTGATAAAAATCAGCACCCAATTTTCACTGAGAGGGATAGACAGTAGAGATGGAAAGGTTTTGCTGTGAAGAATTAATTTATCAGATTGTCTTCTTGCCTAAAGCAGAGTTTTCTAACTGCTTTGTCCCATCAGCCTGGAGAAGAGAAGGCTCCAGGGAGACCTTACTGTGGCCTTCCTGTGCCAAAGGGGGGCCTAGAAGAAAGCTGGGGAGGGACTCTTGCCAGGAACTGTAGAGATAGGAAAACGGGCAATGGTTTTAAACTAAAAGTGAGTAGATTTAGATTAGATATAAGGAAGAAATTCTTCACTGTGAGGGTGGTGAGGCCCTGGCACAGGTTGCCCAGAGAAGCTGTGGATGCCCCATCCCTGGAGGTGCTCAAGGCCAGGCTGGATGGGGCTTTGGGCAACCTGGGCTGGTGGGAGGTGTCCCTGCCCATGGCAGGAGGTTGGAACTGGGTGAGCTTTAAGGTCTCTTCCAACCCAAACCATTCTGTGATTGTATGACTTTATAGGTCAGTGCTTCAAGGGAAGGATTTTCTGTAAGTTTCCTTGACATGCTATTCCAGTGTAATGAGCTTTCCAAATAGTTAATACTTGCTAATATTCAGGCTCCATTTTTCTTTCCAAATCTGTATGGTGATAATCCTAGCTTTACGAATTACAGCCCAAGATTACTCAGAACTTTGGGGCTATTAAGAGAGCTCGTCAAAACACAGAGTTCCCATCTGTGAAGCATTTCCTCAGTGTGGTATTTGTCTTTGTTCAGAGCTTGAAATTGCAGATATTCTGAATATGCTTTATTATATGTAACACAAAATCAAATATTAAATTAATTACATTTTTTTTGGTCTGCAAATCAAATGATTTCCCATTCATGCTTTAATGAACAATGTCATGCTTTGAATAAGAAAAAAGGGTAAGCAGCACTGCGTACTATTGAGTAGTGAATTTTTTTTCAGTATAGCTGTATTTGTCTTGGGGTGTTTTCCTCTATGTTGAAAATATTCTAGCACAGGAAATGGTGCTTAGTGGATGAGATTTCATGAACAAGGTTAGGTTTCTTCAAAACTGTTTAATGGGAGAAGCCTATCCCACAAGGTTTTGACCCAGAAGTGTCCTCACCAGAATTAAAATCATAGAATCACAGAATCGTTTAGGTTGGAAATGACCTCTAAGATCATCAGGTGCAACTGTTAACCTAGCTCTGCCAAGTCTATCACTAAAACATGTTTCTAAGCACCACATCTACGTGTCTTCCATATACCTCCGGGGATGGTGACTTAACCAGTTCCCTGGGAAGCCTTTTCCAATACTTCACTGTTCTCTCCATGAAGAAATTCTTACTGAAATACAATCTAGACCTCTCCTGATACAACTTGAGGCTGTTGCCTCATGTCCTATTGCTTTTTGCTTGGGAGAAGATATTGACCCCCACCCCACTACAACCTACTTTGAGGTAGTCATAGAGCTCAATAAGGTCTCTTCTGAGTCTCCTTTTCTTCAGGCTAAACAAGCCCGGTTCTCTCCGCCACTCCTGTAAGTTTTGTTCTCTAGACCTTTCACCAGCTTCGTCGCCCTTCTTCGGACACACTCCAGCACCTCAATATCTTTCGTGCAGTGAGGGGCCCAAAACTGAACACAGCATTTAAGGTGTTGTACCAAAGCTGAGTATGGGGGAAAAATTGGGATCTGAGTTAGGGTTCAGATCTCTTCATGAAGCAAAACAAGTTTAACCTGGTAGGCCAGAGAAATGCCAATCAGGCTTCTTCACTAGAAATGGCAAATTTCAAGACACTTCAGGAGCAGTTTCTTCACATATTTTTCTATCTGTTGCTCTCAATCGGTAGCTATTCATAGCAAAAAAACTCTTATTTCCTCTCTGACATACACTGCTGATAATTAGCAATAGCTTCACTGAAATCAATGCAGTTATAAATGATTGGTGAACAGAGGTCTGGGTCCTTGTAGCCAGCAGCCAAGTTCACTTGCAATGATGCAACAACATCCTGAGCAATGACTTAGTGAAGAAGGTAGGTGGTGGGTTGGTTTGACAAGGACACACAGGTCTGGTGTCACCCTGTGTGGAAGGCTGCTGGGGGTGGTGGTGGTGTAACAGCTGGTCTCAGCTGAACTGGAAATTCCATTCAGTGAATTCCTATACTTGATATAGTCCATGATGTTTATATAGATATATAATCTACTCTTCTCAGATATCTTGTGTTACATTGAAAGCACATAGCTCATCCCTTTTTAGTAGATTCTGGTAGGTTAAGCAATCTGCTAACATTGTCCCTAGACTATCTGATTGCAATAAAAAACTGTTTGGTCTAGATGGGTGACCAAAGGGAGAATCATTTCCAGTTCAGCAGCTAACATATTAGTCAGCATTTTAAAATCCAAGATGAAATATGGGATGTGCAGTATGAGTAACACCTATCTCTCATCTTTGCTTTCTGCTGTCTGAGAGACAGACACTGATGATTGTTGTAGTAGTTCGGGAGCTGTGTAATCTGCCCGCGAAGGGAGAGAAATTGTATCAGCATTCAAATAACAATACGTAATTTTTAGCAATTAAAAAAATTGCAAAGAAAATTATCAATATCTGGATATTTCCTCACTGACCTATTAATACTTCTGTAGCTATGTTCATATTAAATGTAGAAGGGAATACTTAGTCATTCCTTTGAAAAGAGAACCAAATCTGCCTCCATATACATTCAGTGACTTTTTCACCGCATTAAAATCAGGATTGACACCCATACACATTTGTACGGAAAATATCTACCTTTGAGGCCAGATTGGCATGACGTGTAATAAATTCCCCAAGTCCCCTTTTAATTATTGAGGAGTCCAACATTCATACAGAGATAATTGTGTGGAACACATTATTTGTATTTCATTAAATTAGACTGAGCCATTTTCATCTGAGAACAGGTTCCAAACATCTGCTTCTAGAAAGCATTATTACTGCTTGTTTGTACAGGACTAACCATGTGCCAGCTGCATAACCAGCAGAGAGGAGCCAGGTCCTGGCTCCAGAAAGTTTGTAAACTCAGAGGACCAAAGGGGATTAAGGTGGATGAAAGACAGAAGTGCCATTGAGACAAAAAGGTTCCTGCGATCCTGTCAGATCTCTGATTTTTGCAGTGATAGTGAAAAACATCATTCATTGAATATATACTATCTGTACACATATTGAAGAGTGCCAGAAGTATCCTCACCCAAATTTAGCCACTTGAAGGAAAATCTAAGCATGTTGTTTGGTCTCCTCTTCTAATCACTGGAGAGAGACAGGCACTTCCAGGGGATGATTCATCCTATGTGAATGAACTATTTCATGAAAAAGAATAAGTCCAGGATGCTTTTCTAGTCTGTGTGGTGCTTCACTCTCCATTGTCATAGCAGGTTCCTGATGGCCAGCCCAGTCTAGAGGCCAGCCTAGAGGCCAGCCTCAACTGCTGGAGTTGGAGGAACCAAGTCCTACCCTGAAGCCTCACCCAGTGAGCAGCCCTCCAGTTCCTTTAGGAGCTGAAGCAGCAAAATGGTTCCAAACTCCAGGAATTTAACCTAATTGCTACACAATAAGGAGGAATATAAAAAATTGGTAGAAGGCAACATGTTCTGTTAAAGATTTATTTTAGTCTCTGAAGTGGTTGGAATCTCTGTGATTCAACAGCCCTGTACAGGGGTAGGGGTTTGCTTCCTGGTGGCAAAGGGAAGGAAGGCCCAGACAAGGTATCTGCTGCTAGGTGTGCTTCAAATGGTTCTGCTGATCCCTGGGGAACACCATCAGATCCCAAGTCCCAGGACACATCATGTGTACCAGTGGGGCTCTGCACACCAGCTGGACACATGCTCCACATGATGCTACTGCGCTGAGCATGTCAGGAGAGGGAAGAACTGGACTGGATTTCAGCTTGCATCATGCTTCCAGCAGCACGTGTTTCTGGAGCCTACTATTTCTCTGTGGGCAGCTGTCTCTGACACATCTAGCATGTGAGCTTCTCCCTGAGTGGGAACACGTAGTGGAGCTGTGCCTCTGGCACCCACTGGCACCCACACGGAGGAAGCACAGCTCTCATTTCACCGCGACATATGGCAGAGAATATCATGCAGCAAGAACATTAAAATAAACACATCAGGGACAAAACAGATATGAGAGAAACATGCTGGAGCACTGCCATACTCCAGTGTGAGAGAGGTTTTGGAAGTAACAAAGAAGAGACACCCAAATCAAAAACATCTAATGCTTGAGAAGATGGATAGCCATTGCTGCAAGGACGGAGCCTGGAAAGGCTCTCAGCAGAGCCAGGTGGACCTTATTGCTGTGCTGTCAGTGGGCAATGTGATGTATGGACTCATTTGAACTCAGGTGTTAATGGTGTGTGCTTTTGTCAAGTTGTCAGATGCCACCAGACTGGGATCTGGTGATGTGCTGGCAGATGGATAGAATTCAGAGGGACCCAGCCAAGCTGGAGCAATGGGCTGACAGAAACTTTGTGAAATTCAGCAAGAAAAAATGCCAGGTCCTGTTCCTGGGATGGAAGAGACCTCTACAACAACACAATCTGGACAGGAACTCAGGAGGAAAGGCCATGGTGGGCATTGAGAGGGACACAAGCCAGCAGTCAGTCCTGGCAGCAGCGAAGGCCAATGGCGGCCTTGGCTTTGTGAACAATTGGGGAGACAGAGAGCGAGGGGATTCATTATCTCCCTCTGCTCAGTACTAATTAGACCACTCTTGCACACCCAATACAGGACAGATTACAATAAACTGGATCAAAACTGAAGGCCCCTGCAATGGCAGGGGCTGGAGAGCACCTGCCCTGTGAGGAAAGGGCTTGTTCAATCAGGAGCAAAGGTGGCTTTGGGGGGACCTAAGGCCAGCCCTCAGTGCTTCTGTGGAGGTCATCAAGAAGATGTAGCTGGGCTGTTCAGAGTGGGGATAGATGAGAGCAGCAAACATGAACTGAAATGGGAAAGTTAACCCTGGATGTAGGGAGACACTTTTTCCTCATGAGGAAAGCCAGAGTGATGGTGCAGTCTCTGCCCTTGGAGGTTTTTGAGTTCCAGCTGGATGCAGCCATGAACAGCCTGGTCTGACTCCAGAGCTGACCCTGCTGAGGGCGGGACGTTGGACCAGAGACCTCCTGAGCTCCCTCCCAGCCTGAGCTACCCTGCCAACTGGTGATCAGACTCTGTCAGACTTGCTGGACTTGAGCAACTGCTGAACACCGGAGCCATGGTCCGTCCCCCATGACACATGCCAGCCCACCGTGTGCAGGTTGCCCATGTTGTACCAGGACAGTTGTGTGTGGTTGTCTGATGAAATCTTTCAATATTTGAAGGAAAACTGAGTAAGATCAAATGCCATTAGGAGAAGCTGTCCTGCCCACACTTGGAGAGAGAAAAGCATTCTTAAGAAGACTCTGAGTTCATCTATAACTCCAGATAAGTGACTAAAGCCACTCTTTTCATTAAGAATAATCATGTGTTTGGGGTATTTTATGAACTTCAACATTTTGTTGCCTGGAGGCCTACTTCTTTTATAGACCCCCAGCTTTCTCCCTGTGAAGCTGCAGTGGCCTTTTGAGGTTCATTCTTGGTTAACACCACACTAAGTGAGGGTGAAACCTGTCATGTAAAAGTTTGCTAATCCTGTATTTCTAAAAATGCTGAGCACCACATTAGGGAAGCACAGAGACATGACCCAGATGAAGAGCAGTCATGAAAATCTGCTCTAATTAGTCCATTAACACATCCCCTGCACGGCCTGTGGCTGCCTGTACTCTAGTTCTGCAGACTGTCACTGGACGTGCCAGCTGGGGCAATGCTCTCATGCACTCGATTAATTGCATCCTGCATTAATCCTTCTACCAGGGAACCTCTCTGGTATAAGGGGACAATTTCCCTCTTCTATTTTCATTTTCCATATCCACATCTGTAGGAAGCTTGAGGAAGGAGATTTGACCTTCAAAGGTTATCGCTGTGCAAGGAACATATGCAACTTTTTGGTAAAACATGAAAAGTTGCAGGAGCTTGAAGTTCCTTTTCAGGAACAGCTCAGTAATATTTTTTCTGCATTTGATTCAAATACAAAAGATCATTTATCTCACATCCTGACTAATATATACCTTGACAGCCTTTTTGAGTCTGTTGCTAGAACATACTGCAAATATCACGCAGGTAAGCTGAGGGACAGGAGCAGTGGAGGACTAGCACATTGTTTTTCAAAGGCTGGTTTTCTGCCAAGTGTCAGTAATGCTACAGCCTGAAGACAGCGTGTTCATGGGGCTAATGGAAGAAGTAGCTGCACATTAGTGGCAGAAAGCATTTTAGAGTGGGAGCTCAAAACCAGGCTGCAGTTCAGTGTAATATCTGCAGAAAGGCTGTAGATCTGGCTCACAGACCTTTAATTCTGGGATCGATTTAGCCCTTACTTTCTAACACAACTTCTAGATGTTGCTTTTCTCTGTAGGCAATACCAGGAGGTGGGCACAGTCCTTGCTTGTGTGAGAGGGCTCAGCAGTTGTACTTTGCCATTTTATCACGTGGCAGGAACATAAACCAGACCAGGCACTGCTAATGGAGGAGAGAAAACCTGCATTCTTTACAGAAAAGAAAAATGGTTCTTTTTTAATTCTTTATCCTGATTACTTAACATGTAAAAAAAATCAACACTGTTACTTTGGTACAAAATGATGCAGACTCAGTGCGTTTTGAGGAGTAGCTACAACAACTGTTATGGTGATAGTGTGTTATGGCAATTCTCCCATTATGCTGAATGAGACTACCTAATTATTTTTTGTATATCATGTATCTAACAGCTGTATTTTTTCTGCTTGGACTCCAATACCTTTGTCCTTTTTTGTTTGTTTTGTTTTGCTTTGCTTTTCTACTGCACTCAGTACATATCTAGTGCTCCAAGCCCCTGGGATGATCTGATGATTACTACTTTGGCTGCCGCTTCTTGGAATATCATCTCATGCCTCATATGATCTCCTCTGAAATGAAAATATGCCAGATTTTCAGTTCAGGGACTAATACAATATTTTATTTCAATAGACTCATAGAACAGAATCATAGAACCATTAAGGTTGGGAAAGACCTCCAAGATCATCTGGTCCAACCATCACCCTACCTCCAATGTCACCCCCTAAAACATGTCCCTAAGCACCATGTCCAACCTTTCCTTGAACACCCCGAGGGATGGTGACTCCATCATGTCCCTGGGCAACCTGTTCCAATTTCTGACTACTCTTTCTGAGAAGAAATTTCTCAGGGAAAAATGTCAGTGAAATGTTGACAAAACACTGTGGCAAAGAAAGGGGTCATAGCCCAGATGGGTAATTTCTCATCATGATGTCTGCAAATACTGTGTGCAGGATAGGGAGCTGTTGGTGATCCAGGAGGGTGATGATCATACACTGAAAAGGTGAGAGAGTTTGGTGAGGTGAGGATGCAGCTGTCTAGCATGCTCAGTGTGACTTCCCCACTTTTATGATCTCAGAGCACAGCCTTGGCTTGTCTCTGTCCCCATGGAGGTGCCGATGCCTGGGGCTGGGGCTGCCCCTGGCTGCTCCTCAGCCTGCCAGGCTCCCTGGTTTGTAGGGTGGGACAGATCCTCACTGCCAGACCTCTCCAGGGAGCCCCCACCACTCCCAGGGTCCTGCAAGGTCTGGGTTACAAAGATTTTGTGATCAGACCCACTTCCACACACGTGCAACTGAAATCCATCTTCTTTGTCCAGCTCAGTCCCAAAGGCAAACTCAAATCCACTCCAGACTCGCACAGAAATTAAATAGGAAGAGATATTTGAAAAGATTCTGGTCTGGAGATAAATAAAGCATAAGGCATCAAGTGGAATAAATGCTGGAGAAATCAAATTGGACTCCTGCTTGAAGGCAGAGCACGTCTGCCAGCTGGGGCTGGGGCTGGGATTTTCTTGCTGTGATGCAGCTTTGCAGAGCAGTCCAGGTGCATTACGTGCTGTGTTTCTGACTCCTCCGGATGGCAGAAGCAGGCGGCTGAACCAGATGAACCCCTGGACTTTATTTTTGTAGAGCAATTTCCATGAAAGCATGTAATTTGAGAAACAATGCATTATCTCTTTAGGGCTCCCTAGTAAATAAAATCAATTGCTATTCATTATGTACTTCTGTATTTAGTTAAAAGGGTATTTTTCTCCAGAAGTATAAAAGTACAAATGCTAACAACTCATGTCTTCATGACTATCTCTGCTATAACAGATCTATGATTAAGAGGTTGCTAAACTATTTTAATGTTTATTTATGCTTTCTGTCAATCCCCTCTGCTCTGCACCTTCTGCCCATTCTCTTCTACTTCTTAGCTAATCCTAGATGACCTAATTTGCACAGACAAATTCAGTTATTATTTCTATTTTGGTGATGTACAATAACCTTTCTATGGCTGCATGAATTCAATTCTCTGCCTTGGTAAATAATTTTTTATTGTGGAAGTGGCTTGGTGAAATTCTGAGATTGGTTTGTAAATTTTATTTCTGCCCTGAAAATCAGTGAAGCTCCTCATATGAAGCTGGCATTTCATCAGGTATCGCTGACCTTTCTTCCCCGGTTCATGTTCTTGTAACAGCTGCTCTGCTGAATTATTCTGGATTTCCCTTGTCACCCAAATATAGACTTAAAATTTAATTACTGTGGTTCTCTCTCAAACTGCTTCACTTCTTATACCTTGGAATGGGGCACCAAGTCAGCCAGAGCTCTCAAGTGAATGCGTGTAGGCATTTTCCATGAGGTAAGCATGACAAAGGGTAAGATAGGACTCACTGCCTCAAATGACTGTCTGACCTCTCCATATGCAGATTTCCTTTCATTGTCTTCTTACACAGTTCTCTCTTTCTTCAGTGTTCCTTCCTGAACTCTGCAAGCTTATCAAATCCTAAACGTCTAACCCTCTCTCCTCCCTCTTCTCATCCACAGCCTAGACTCTCTCACTTGTGAAAAATACATGGGACCCTGCTTATCTGCAGGTTGACCGGGGGGGGGGGGGGCGCCCCCTCAGAGGAGGATCCATTGTGTGTCAAGCACCATATAAAACTATAAAGTTACAATGAAAAACAGCAATGATTTAATCATACTGAATTTCAATTCAGCAGTCTATCCCACCTACTTGTTTCGACACATTTACATTTTTGGACTGGTTGTTCCAGAGATCTTTGAAAATAATTTAAGATTTTTGATGGAATATAGGCTGTGGTTTAAGTACTGGCTTTCCAAATGGCATTCAGAATGTGCTAATTGTCCATCTTTTTCTTGTCTGAGCAGAACATAAGAAGCATGTCATTATCTTTGTAAGGTCTGGTACTTACAAGTGTGCTCCCTGAAAATCTTTCTACACCACCACTATGAAGCTTAAGAGCATTTGTTGAGAACTGACATGAAAGGTAGGAAGAGATTTTGTATTTGTCTGCTTTCCTCGATAATTTTGGAACAAGCCGATTAAGCTTTCTGGCTACACAACTTCTAGATGCCATAAAATTTATTATAAAACCAACTGATGCTGACACATTTTTCATTCAGCTCTTACAAGCAGAAAGGTTACATTTGCATGAAAGTACATTTGCATTTTCCTATTTACAGAATAAATACAACTATAGACAAAGCAGAAATAAAAATGCTTTGTTGGTTATTTACCTCTTCCATATGTGATATATAAGGCTTGAATAGAGTTGCTTTTAATGGAATTCTTAAAATTAAGGCTCTGTAGAATGCTTGAAAACTGTAAAGGTAGATAGGTAGAAACATGGGCTTGAACATACCTAAAAACAAGGTAAGAGTAAGAAGATTCTTATTTTATTTATATATATTTTTTTAAGTAATATTACTTACCTTTCTGTCTGCAGGATTCTGGATCTGACCCTTCCATCTCAGCACAGGAAATCAATGATGGATTGGTATGAGACAGCTTCTCAAACCAGGGATTCACCCCAGGTGAGCTATATGTCTGCCATCATTTATGGGTCATGTTGGACGTGGTTGTTGCGCTAATGTACTTGGTCAGCTGCATGGGTTACCAGCAAGCACAGAACTGGCTCCGTATACAGGGAGCCTTAGCTTTCTGCCAGTGAGGTCTCTTCTCCTTTTGTGATCCAGGAAGACTGTAAGGCCTCCAGATATTTCTCTGGGTGCCAAAGCTAGGACTGGTGTCTGCCCAGGTTCCCTGTACAATCAGTGGGGAGGCTGAGGGCTCTGCTGAGGGCAGGTTGAATTCTAGATGGGCTGGATTAGCTGGGTGCCTCAGGCAGATGGCAGGAGTCTGGACCTGAATGTGGCCAGAAATCTGGCTCACTGCTTTGTGTTCCTGCTCCCAGTTGCAGTGCTGTTTACACTGTGCTGAAAGGCTGCACTCCCCTGGGGCACATTTGGCACAGCTGACCCCAAAGGCACAGTTAGTATTTCACTAGTACTGTAAAGTGTTATGCTCACCTATAGGCCTTTGGGTGTAAGGATGAACAACTACACAGAAACAATGTTCTTACAGCTCAAGAAACCTGAACATTGGCATCTACATGTAGGTGTCTACATGCGTGCTAGGTGTCTAAGTTCTATTATAATCGGTGGAGATCTAGTAAGGAATTAATTTCCCTCAGTTTAGGTGCCTATTGCTAATTTAAGTGCCCTAGGGGTATTCAAGAGAGCTGCATAGAGCTTTCAGACATTGCAGAAGAGCTGTGAATAACTCCTGTCCTGCTGGGTACCCAGTGCAGGTGGGATACTTCAGAGCAGCTCAAGATGCTTTTCTCTAGGCAACAGTCAAGCCCCCCATCGATCCAGTTAGTGGTATCCAGATAGCCATGTAGGTACTGTTTTGTAATGAGCTGAATCTCTGCCTGGGCTCCTTGGCGGACTTGATTTTATCTCGTCTGACAACAATGGGAGCAGAGATACCTAGTGCACATGTAAACATCTAAATTTAGCCAAGTTAATTTAGGAGCTGAACCCTGCCTGAAGAGCTGAAAACATAGCTGTGACAGACCTGGCTTACTGAAGTTTCCACAGCCAGTTTTCTTCAGCTAAGGCTGGAATGTTTTTCTTTGATGTATGATTTTAACCAGAGCAACAGGTGAAAAACGTATTGTGGGTCTATACTAATTGCTGCTAATTCCTCATTTATTTTCAGCTGGGATATGGCTGCTGCTGCTCATTCTTTATTCTGACAATCCACAGATAATTGTTTTTTTCCCTTTGCTCTCCCTCCGTATACTGAGACACCTCTCTCCGCACTTCTCTCCTTTGGCTCTGTTACTCCCTCTCTTTAACTCATATACATAATTTAATTTGACACATATGTTAATAATTGCCAGTAGCTCATATTGATTGGGATACCACTTACCATCCCTAGCAGAGTGGCATCCAACATTTTAAAATACCATCGGGCTGCTAGGGCTAGATGCTGGCTGACAAAGAGTGGGTCTGCTAAAGAACAGTGCATGGCAGCATATGATTGAGATCTGCAGAAACCATTAATCCACTGCCATTTTATTCTAAGCTTCTTATTTCAAAATACACGCTGTTCAGAGGAACACTAGGACAGATGGAGAAGAAAGGCTAGAAAAGCCTGGGGTATTTACTGTAGTGCTGTAGACACAGCCTCCTACCTGGTGATATTGCTGTCTCACTAAATGTATTTTTCAGCTTAGTGTTTGTTAAACAAAAACAGAGGCTCTTTTATTTAGCAGCTCATTCCACTGAGCTTTTTGTTCACAAGGCCTAAGGATGCTGTTGATGTCCTGGGCAGCATTTTCTCTGCCTCACAGGAAATTGCTCTAATGTAAAAAGCTGGGTACATGCTATTCCAGAGATTGTAATAGCTGCAGTGCTGGCTCGCACAGGCACAGCACTATCACAGTAATGGTCTTGAAAGCTTCTTAATAGGTAATGCGGACCAAACTCGGATGTGTTAGATCCTCCTGCACTATCATTACAGAACACTCTTTGATCAGGAAGTTGGCTGCAATAAGTGAGAATGGGATCAAAATTCCACTCTGAGTATTTATGCTCCTGCAGGTTTATTTTGCCTTTATATGAAATAACTCCCCTTTGCATGTCACCTAGGAACATGGATATTGTGAATTTTGTGCAGATTTATGAAGGCTTGATTCATTTCTATATAACTATTTCTTCTCAGCTGCTAACAAGAGGAGGGAATTGTGTTTGTGCACGTACACTCTGCTCAGCATATGGTCCGCAGCCAGGAGCAGATAACATCTCCTAGCTGTTGTATCCTCCAGGACTGCTCCCAGGGTTTATTTGATCTCTTCAGAGGCTATTTTCCATAAAGCCCACCCGTAAAGGAGGGAAGACCCTGGTTATTTACAATAGACACAGCAGTAGGCAGCAAGAGTTTTAAAAAATATCCGTAATGTGACATGGAAGTAGTTGCCTGTAGGTACCTTCAGTTACACTGGTGTGAATCTGCAGAAGCTCTGTTGATGTCCATCTAGCATTTATTTTAACCTTACTCCTGTTTGGGAATGGCAGGAAGAGCTGTTAGTTTGGCACTGGATTTGTAACTTGAAATACAGGGTCCTTGGTCCACTGTGAGCAGTGGAAGTAGATTACCTTATTCCACCCTTAATTGCCTACTGTAACCTGGTTTTGATGTCTGTGAAAGGTCAGAACATGGGGCAGTTTTCCTGTTCCTTTTCCAGCTTCTACCTCTTTCCCCAGTTCACAGTAACAGCTGCCAGTGACCAGGATGGCAGTTTCCCTGCCTCAGAGCTGCAGCAGCTGAAAAACAAAGTGACACCATGACACAATTTCTCACATGCTGCTGCCTGGTTGTCGCATCATAGCAGGCTGCAGTCACTGCAGATTGGATTCAGAGTGGCAACTAAACCATGTTTTCTTATCCAGTATCCTCCTTCCAAGATCAAGCACATGATCTTATGCATCATTTATAGGTTCAGCAAAACAAGCTTGCCCTTCTGATTTATAACACTTTTAACAGACACCAGGGATTTGGTTAAGTCCCCTGGCATCCCACGTTCTGCAGCTGCCTATTATGACTAGCTCAGCTGTGGTATGGCTCTCGCTGTACATTACTCTGTTTAAGTTGGAGAGTTGTCTTACTTCTTATTGGCATGAGTTTACATCTTCAGAATACCATACTTTGGCTGAGACTAATCCAATTTATTCCTTGTTGACAGGAATATGGGAGGGACTGTCACTTGCTAGTCTGTGTATGAAATGTGATTTCATGCTGACTCTCCCCAAAAATGCAAAGCCAAGCAAGAGTGTTACCGAATGGAGATAGTTTGAGTATCGTGTCAGTTGGGAAAGTTTTGCATTTTCCTTTTTGTCAGATTTTGACAGTTGTGTTGTCTTTACAGTCTTATGGATTTATCATTCTTAGATTTAACTCTCCATGATCTAACATTTGCAAGCTTGGAGAGCCAAAATGCTTCAACAGCTGTTTTAATTAAAGGAGATTCAGCTCCTTGTGAGACTGTAATAACCTGTTTTAAAAATTAGGTCAGGATGTAAGTGAAAATTTTTAGCTTGAAATCTCCTTCATCACACTGTAACAGCCTTCTTAAGAAGGGGACTTTCTAGATGAGCATCTCTTGTGTGGTCCAAGGCATGCTTGGTTCTCTTGGATGCCAGTTACATCATGACTTAAATGGGGAAGGAGGATTTGAGGATATCAGAAATAAAATGTAGACACCAGATTACAGAATTGCTTTATTATGGAAGCAAAAAAAATGCTTGTTAATCTACTACCAAGAAAATGATTTTAAAATTTAGTATTTTACAAGGTAAAATCCAACATAGTAAAATTTAGCTTTATTTTTACTAAAATACTTAGCTAGTGTTCAGGTCAGGTATATATTTTAAATATATATTTAACATATACATTTAAAATACATATTTGCAGTACTTAAGAGGAAATGCATGGATAGCTCTGTGATCCTGGTAGTTATCTGCACCAACTTCCCAACTATGTTGCTCCACTTTTTGTGATGCATACATCTCCTTCGATTTTATATTTACATGATTATTGGTCTCGTGCCAGTTGCTATGAACGTGTTTCTTTTATAGTTGGTTATATAGAAATCCAGGGTGTGTGACATACCAACTATCATAGGACTTGCCTAATCCTTGTAGGTGCTGAGATTGTGATGTCAACTTTTTGGTTGTTGTTTTGCTATATTTTTTATTTATTTGCTTATGTTATGATAACATGCTCCTACAGAAGCATTGATCTGATGGAGAAAAGTTATTAAAACTGCACTTCTGTGAGGAGACAAGAAGGCTGTCCTCATTCACCAAATCCAAAATAGTTCCTCACAAAGTGCAGGCAGAAGGCCTGAAGTATTCCTGCCTTGAGGGAGTGCTATTATCAACAAACCTTCATCACATGTGACCAAGTTTGCACAACATGTAAAAATGGTGTAAATACAGTATTTCCCCTTCCATACTTGGTGAAACTCAGTTGTGGAAGGAAGTCTGTGGGTCTATATCCCATGTGTAGCTGCTTGGACACCAAACCAGCACAGACATAGCCCAAGAGGTGGGAAGCTCTGGATCTCCACTGTGTGTTTCTGGATCTTACACTAGCACTAAGTGACTTCTCTGCAAAACAGAGGTACCAGTACTTCATTGCTTTGTGGGACAAGATTCATTAGTTAGGTACCAGGGTTATGCTTCTATAATACCTTGACCACCTGAAAAATTAAAAAGTGCATATGTTTTGTTTTCTGAAGAAAGCTGAAACATTGTAAATGTACATCCCCTAGATACTAAGAGAAATAAATAAGATAAAATATAAATCATCCCACATCTTTGTAAGAACATTTTTTTTTGTCTCCTGTATTTTCATTTGAACTAAGAGCAGAAATTACAAGAAAGCTCATGAGACAAGCTGTTGGTGAGGTTTCTGGGACAACACTGGCAATGAATGAAACTAGGAGTGTTTAGGAGAAGAATTGCAGCTTTATTTATTTATTTATTTATTTATTCATTCGTATTTGAACTGAGCTATAATTACCTTCCTATTTTTACTTTTATTTTCTAATATGGAGGTATAGGCAGGAAAGATTATTTTCCACCTAGAGTTTCATGTAACGTTAAAAAGTATGTTGTGGTTCCTTTTATTTTGCAGCATCTTACAGAATTGTAAAATCACATCTAAATTGAGAGAATATCTCAGTTTCTGAAAGAGGAAACTGGCGTAACTGCCAATTTTTAATCCACCAGTGAGAGAAGCCAACAAAAGCTTTGCATAAAAATTCTTTTCATGTTTACATTTATTGAATTGAGTATATTCAACCACCAACATACCAGCTACTTCCCTAGAAGTCTGTATGAGAGGAAATCAATTTAACTGTATTAGAACAAGGCTGGATTTGCAATCTGAAGGGCTTGGGTACCTGGAGACTAATTTTTCTCAAAACAGTTAATTTCACAATCATTTTTGAGATTCCATTTTGCATGTGGTTTGAGAGAGTGTGTTAGAGTGCTTTGGAGCTTAGAGAGCAATTACTTTTGACATGCTACAGAATGAATACTGTACCCATTGGAATATGAAATTATTCTGTTTGGAAGCATACTTGGCCCATGATTCATAAAAATACCAATATGTACTATGTGTTATGTGAGCTTTGAAAATCACTGTTATATTCCCCCTACCATTTAAGAAATGTTTCTTGGTTTTAGCATACAAACAAGAATTACGGAGCTTTGAAACAACAATTTTACTAGCCTTGACAGTAACCTCAGGAAGGCACAGTGACAAAGGTCAGAGTCTCTTGACCTTCATAAACATTTGCAGTTGTGATAGAGACTGTGTGGTTGTTTTCAGTTCAGAAGACCCCAGGATGCTCTCACTTCACAAACTTCCCTCTGACTGGTGAATGCATTATTTGTATGAGCAAACCATGGCCTTCCAGTGCTTTCAAGCTAAAGCTAGATCTGCTTAATGTTGTATAATGATCATGACTGGTTTGTACATTAAAAGTCTCAAAATCAAATTTGTATAAAATACATAATCTACTGTAATTTATCTATCACTATTTCCTGAAGTACTGCCAAAGATCACTTAAAAATGGACCAAATTCTGGAATCTTCCCTCTGTCGGAATTCATCCTATATCTTCAATAGATTCAGCATTGGCTCTTTTATTTGTTTGTTTTTTTGGGTTGGTTGGTTGGCTGGTTGTGTTTTTGTTTTTCCAACAGAGCTTGAAAATAAGGTTTGAATTCATCCAACATAATGAAATCAAGAAATACAGAGCATTCATATGTGCAAGGGGCTTGTGGATGAAATCAGACCAACATTTCGAAGAAATCATGAAGTTAAGTTTTCAGTTGTTTGAACTACCCTAATAGAAAGTTTATAATAAAATATTTGGGAAAAAAAAAATGAAAGAGGACTAAGTTGAAAGTACTATTTTTGTAAGCCCTGAGCTTTTCCTGCCATGTGGTTGGATTGATGGAGTACAAGATTCAAGCAAAGAAATCCAAGTAACTCAGGGCTGACATGTGGATTAGGAAGAACATGAGGAAGGACATAGACACATTAATAAGAAATTTACAGCATTGGGCACAGATAGGGACAGTCTGAGATAATGTAGTGTCCAGAATCTGGCAATTCTGAAGTTCTGAAATCGCATTTGCCTGGTAATTACACCAGTTTGTGCTGCCAGAGGACCTTGTCCCTTTGTTGTTGGAAGTCAGCAGGATTTTTTAGCAATGTTTTCAGTGTGGAGACACTGAATATTATTCAGTAGAAACTTGCACATTGTATGTAGGACACTGCCAGTATTTAATCTGCTGCAGGTAACTGCTTGTATTGCTGTAATGCTGTCACCAGTGCCTGTTGTTTGATGTCACTTTTGGCATACCAATGCACCTCCCAGTCACCAGGAATGACAAAACAGATCCCACATCCTTCTGCAAAGGTACGAGCATCTAATTGAGGAGGTGGAGGGGAACTGCTGTTGCCTGTCGGAGAAAACCTATGACACAAAACCGAGCAGTTCTGACCTCATCCTGTGGACAGTGATGGCACACACCAGATCACTGCGAGATATGCTGGGTTATTGCAAGGCTGCCAGCCTTTCCTGGGAGGATCTCAAAGGGATTTGGTGGTGGAAAGGCGGGTGTTACTGCTCCTGTGCGGTGCACAGACTGCAGAGCCATGATGTGATGGAGAATGAGAGTGAGCAGGTGGTCTGAAGGTGTGTCCCTCAGTTATCCCACCATCTCTGGAGACTTCAGGAACTGGATTTGAGAAAGCACTGCTTAATTAACTCACCAGACTCACTGAACGTGGAAGCAATTGAGCTTTAATTCACTTTTCATAATAAGCTTTGTTTTTATGAACCTTGTATGAAGCACTCACTCTGTAAATAAATTATATTTGCCCTCTTTTTCCTCTTCTCCCAAGACTGGGTTCATTTAATACTCACTTGACTTGTATCTGAGAAGCAAACAATCACAAACCGGAAAGACCAGAGCTCTTTAGTTTTAATAAACCCTTACTCTGGAGCTGCAAACATAGCTTAGTCTCAGCAAAATAAGAAGCGTAAGCAGCCTTTGGAGGCATTTTT
Organism: Heteronetta atricapilla; assembly: GCA_011075105.1. Lineage (NCBI taxonomy): Eukaryota > Metazoa > Chordata > Aves > Anseriformes > Anatidae > Heteronetta > Heteronetta atricapilla. The sequence goes on from CM021731.1 coordinate 189,182,565, forward strand.
ATTAATATGTGGAAAAGCTTATTAAATCATTACTTCCTGTCTGCCTTAGTGTTTAAAGGCTGTCTAAAAATATAAGGTTAACTCAATAATACAGCAGTCAGGTATCTGCAGCTGGATTTAAGTGGGATTCGAGGCACATCTCCAGGGAGTAGTCAAATTCAGTGCAGAGATGTCTCAGGTAATGCCGGCTGGGATAGTTTGGCTGCTGACAGCAAGAGAGCAAGCAACACAAGCAGCGCTGTACTGCTCTGTGATGGGGCTCCCTGGCCCACCTCCTTCTTGTGCTGGCTCTAACTGGGATCATCACCGGCTGGGCACAAACAGCCTCCTCCTTCCACCCCTGGCACTGTGACCATTACAGACCACGGCCTGCTCAACCTGGGCATGCTTACAGAAAACCTGGAGCTTCAGGGGAACTTGGCTGTCACATACTGCGGAGGTGAGCAGCGGTTTTCAGAGGCCCCGAACTCCATCAGCTGTGGAAGTGTTTTCAGCCACAGCACAGGGCAACCCCCTGCTGAACTACAAGGGTCTTCTCCAGGAAGGGAGAGTGCTAGAGCTTCAGAGCAAAGCATATTACTGTGGGGGCAGACAGGTTCCCCGGCTTCTTTCTGAACATCGTGTTTTCTCTGGAAGTTTCCGAAGGAAATCAACCTGAGGGATACCAGGGATAGAACAACTCACATTGGGCGAAAGTTATCAGCAACTGAAAATAAGACTTTGTAATAGCAAATCTGAGGATATTTTTAGCTGCGTGTGTTGCTATCTGTGCGGCCTGTCAAAACGAGGGCCTGTTTCATCCCTCCTGTGTTTCTGGTGGGTTCATGTGAGGTGTTTATGGACCAGTCCTGCAGGCAGAGGAAAATGCATCCGCTGGTGAGACGGCCACAGCACTGAGCACCACAACATTTCTGATAGGAAATGAAGACAGCAGAATTCATCAAGTGCATCTTTAGAGTAAATTTTAAGTAGGCAAAAATTAAATATTCTGCTGGAATGTAATCAGGATACTGGTCCTCTGTGTAAAGTATAATCAACCTAAAATGCTGAAACAGACGTTTTCTTTCTCTTTTCATATTTTATTCAAAAATATTAAAACGTTTTGGAGAAAATAATTCAAGCTTTTAAAAATCTCTGTTGAAAGAAAAGAGAATCTCTTAACAGCTGTAAGCTGAGACAATACTTTTGACTTACAACACTTCTTAGATAATTAAGCTAAATATTCAGACTGTGTATGGGCCTCCAGGCAAACACTTAATCATCTGCTTTTTTGTTGTTACTGTAAGGGCAGTTATTTATGGTAATTTGCCAGTGATGAGTGGAAAGCAATGCTGCTAATCTTCATCTTTCTTCCCTGTTCTGCTGGGCATGCTGAAATGCAGATAACACACTCTGGTGTATTAATCTTGTGAAGGGATTTATGGTCACTCTTCTCACTGATGCTAATGGAGATAACGTACATTCACAAATCCTTCCAGATGACAGCATGCTTACTAATAGCAGATCTGGCTAGATAGCACTGAGAAATATACAATTATTGTCTTAATTTTCTACAGACTGAACGTTCCCTGGAGAACCCATGCAAGCCGAAGACACTTTGGTAAGTGTAAGCAAATTATGGGGTATGGCAAGTGGGTTTTGTGCATGGTTCAAATTCCACAGTAACAGGCCTTCTCCAATGAAAAGCTTAAACCCCAACCTGACAAACCATCCCAAAGGCCTTCTGTGTGAGGAAGGCAATGGGGACAGTCAAATTTCCCTGGCAGCAGGCCAAGCAACAGCCAGCAGATTACAGCAGATCCTTGCCATGAGCTCATCCATATGTAAGCTCATATACACTTTTCCTACCCTACCACCAGCACTCACAGGAGGTAAGGATAGATTTTATTCTCAGTTGTGATTAGTGTGATTGCCTTTGGATTCCAGCCCAAGGAAGGGTAAAAGAAGTGATGAAGATTGGCTAGACAACCCCAGGTGCAAAAAGGGTGCTGACATCCTGCAACATTAGCCCTGAATCCTGAGGTAAGAAGGAGATCTAATAGGATCAAATGCACTGCACACAAGTTGTGCAGTTAATTTCACAACTCATAGATGTGCTGGTGGGAAGAGACCCCAGGAGGTCTCCAGTCCAGCCTCCTGCTGAAAGAGGTGCTATTAACAGCACTAGGTCAAGTCACCTGGTACTATCAACAATGCTAGGTCATAGCAACTGTGGCTATGTCTAGCCAAGTCAGGAAAACCTCCAGAGTCAGAGATTCCCAGCCTCCTGGTATGTGCTTCCAGTATTGCACTGCCCTCCAGGCTGAGGATTTTTTCCTAATGGCCAGCCCAAACTTGCCAAGCTACAGTCTGTGGCCTTATCTCTTGTTGGATTTCTGCGACTACCAAGAAGAGTTTGTACATCTTCTTTGCAACTGCCCCCTCACGTATTTGTAAGCTGCTGGTAGATCCTTCACATATCCTCCCCTCTACTGGGCAAAGCGAGCCCAAAGTCCTCCTTGTAGGCTGTGACCTCTAGCTCTCTTGACCATGTTGGAAGTGGGAGCCTCCTCCAGTTTTATATCCTTCTTTAACTGGGAACCCAAAATGCAACAGGTCCATTTCACTGGTTTTACTGTGCAGGAGTTTCTGGCACGTGGAGTCCAGTTTGAGTGCTCATGCAATACAAAATCCCATTGTAGTGTGTTTGTGATGTAGAAGCACTCCATGTATGTGCATACTGATGCTGCTTGGAGGCGGACAACTGCTTAGAGCCCCCTGGGTTAAGATGCTCCTGAAGCACAGTCTCTGCAGATGCCTGAGCCTCTAGAGCACCCTGGAGAATGGGAGTGGAGCTTGACTGAACAAGAGTGCATTGACAGTAGATTACAAGTGCCATGCGTTAGGTGGCTGGATTGCTGTGAAACCCACTGATTAGCAGCGGTTTTAAGACTGCCTTTTCTTCAGGCAGATAAACAGATCAACAAATATTTTTGATTCAAGCACTAAACAATATCTTTACAGCAATCCTTTTTAATGTCTGTAAGCCTAATTAACTTCTTAAGTCCATAGTTTTTTGATGTTAATTTGTTATAACAAAAACCCTCTGATCGAAAGTTGTCTTTGGAAAGAAAAGAATCGTGCTGAAATTGCAAAGAGAGCTGAAAGGCATTGTTCTAAATGAATGTATTAATTAACATATCTAGATTACTAATCCTCAGATATCCAAACATTTGGAGCCCTGAAATGGCTTGCTAGAACTTTGACAGATGTGCTAAAAAAAAAAAAAAAAAGTTATTCTCATCATTTGGTCCCAAGACAAAGTTCTTCCATGGTGCTGAAAATGTAGTTTTCTTGGCAAAAATAGGGAAATTTTCTTTGAGAAAAAATAGGATTTTTTTTTTTTTTTTTTTTTGGCACAAGGAGTATTCCAGCTGGCAGCTCTCAGAAACTTTACATCTGAGGAAAAAAAGCTGAAATGAGAAAGGAAAGCTGAAGCATCTGATACCATGTATGGCCTTTGCTTAAGGACTTCATTTGTAGGGTGATGGACTTCTCCCCCAACTATATTGCAGAGTTCATGTGCAAAACTCATACTAAAACTATTTTTTAGGCCAGATGGGGCTAAGGACAGTACTACAGTTTTCCAGTCGTTCACCTGCATATATCCATCTCTCCACCTGGCAAAACACTACCATGGGATACAAAAAAGCAGTCATGCACTAAACCGTGATTCATGCCTTTTGTGTAGTTCTACAATCTCTGTTAAATATGATTCTTTCCTCATGATGCAAACTGTGGCCAGTGGTCATATGAGCATCGCAGACAACTTCTGAGTGGAATTAATTTCAAAATAAGTTAAAAGCCCAAGAGCTGGCCAGATTTTAAGTTCATCATGTGAGCTCCCATCACAGTCAGAAATAGGCACCTTCTGAGGGTGAGTCACCCTCACTCTTCTGGAGGCTCATGCCTGTACCTCCTTGCTGGCTCCCAGGGGAGCCTTGAGCTCTCCAAGGCTGACGGATAACTGTAGTGCCTGCAGTTAGGTCCACTGGACCTCATTTATGGGGATTAAACTGAAATATCAGTCTCTCATATATTGTGGCTCTTTCTTTGTACATTTTTTTCACAAAGAAAACTTTTTTTTTTTTTTTTTTTTTTTTTTTTTTTTTTCCCCTCTTATTCCTCCCACATCCAGGCACAGGCTTAGTTTTGACTGGTTTGGAGACTGGAGCCAAACAATTGAGGGTGACAATCAATAGGGATTATTGTTGAGGGTGCAGTCATAAAACTGCATCACTAGAAAGAAAAAATAGAGGCTGTAGACATTAAAATGCATGTTTATGCAATGCTTGCCAAAAAAATAATTTATTAGACAAGTAATACTGCTCCAGTTTTCCTGATAATTCTTTGTTTATATCATCCAGCATTCCTTAACTTATGGTGGTGATCTATCACTTATTTCTTTAGCACTATTCCAGAAAATAAGAAGACCATGCTAAGTACTAACAAGACCTTTGGGACACAAAACACTGTCTAAATACTTTGAATTCATTCTCCTTTTAAAGTATAAAATAAATCATGAACTAATCAGATTTCTCATTGAAAACCTGCTTGTAATCCATACATATTTTTGAATCCAGTTTCTCAAAATGTCCTCCATATTAGATCAACCATTTTCAGTGATTCCTTTCTATTCTTAGTGATGCAGCAACAAATCAAGCACAGTAATTTTATTTCTAAAATGCAGTAAAAAATACCTTTGAATATTAAAACTATAAACATATGTTTTCACACGTGTTTTGTTACCTGTGCACATTTGCTATAGGTAAAGAGATACAGTTAAAGAACATTAATAAGGAAAGAAAAACCTTCACTATCGTTCACAGATCTGGAGAACCAATTATTCTTTTGACCAATGATGTCATCTTTCTAGTACAAAGTGTTGAGGGGGGACCAAGGGATAAAATAATAAGTCATCTTGTAATCTTTATAATTTTTTAGTGGTCTGGTTTGTAAGATTTGTAATTGCTTTTACTGTATATGTGCCTGAAACAGATGCAAAAACACATTTTAGAGAAGAAAAACAGCAAACACTCTTGGTGTTTCATGGGTCTCAGGCAGAAGCAGTTGAGTAACTGTGTCTGTGCCCCAGTGGGGACTGTGTCTAGGCAGGATGGTCCCAGCTGCTCTGGCAGGGCTCCACCTGCGAGTGTCCCAATTTGTGTGTGGCCCCACGAGACAGGGAGTAGGACTGAGACGACACTGCTGGTGGAAAAGTAACATGCCATTCAGTGAGGATATGATACAGCATGGGAATATAGAAGGAGTGAGAGCTGTAGAGGATAAGATGGTTGTCAAAAAAGAAATGTCCTTTCTGTCCTGCTTGATGTCTGCACCTAAATGCACCATGCAAAAAGATCCATCCAGAAAAGCCCTGTACGGCTCAAGAGAAGTGGTAAGAAGACTATGAAACTGAAAAGACTATAATTTACAGCATGTAAGGATTACCCAGCTGTGAGAACAGAGCACCCATAAAATGTGGCAGGTCAAGTGTGAACAGGAAAATCAGAGAGCTAAAGAATAATTCAAGTGTGCCTTGCAAATCAGGGTAACAAAAAGTTATTTATATATCTCAAAAGTAAGTATTCAATAAGGAAACTGGTGGTACCACTTGGTGAACAAAATCTAAAAAGGACAGTCAGAAATGATGAAGCCAGAGCAGAGAAACTCAGTGAATTCTTTGCATCAGTCTTCACTGTGGGGAGATTCTTCGGCAAATAGGTGAGATGGCCTAGATCAGGTTGAGATGAAGACAGCGAGTGTTAGCCCAAACAGGTAATCTGCATAATTACAACTCCAAAGGACTGGGTGATGTTGATTTGGGAGTGCTGAAGTGTTCCTATATGAAATTAGGTGGCTGTGGGCCAGGGTTTCTGAGTTGTCATTACAAACAGCTACTGCACCAGAGGTCTTGTGGATTTCCAGTGAAGCTCCTATCCACAAAAGGATCTGAAAGGGGGGCTATCAGTCAGTGACCCTGACTTCCCTCCCTGGCAAGATGGCAAGATGGCAGACTGCATGCAGGAGTCATAAAATGTCACCCATAATTACAGTTGTCGTGTGGCTGGTGGAATAAAATATCCTTCGGTGTTTTGTGCTGAACAAAGAATTTCTGATCCAAGATTTTGTCCTGACAAGGACGCTCTTCCAGGCGGAGAGCAGGTTTGGCTTTGTTCCTCCTGTGCCCCTTTCTTTCCTGGCCTGGCTTTGTCTCTGCTCCTTCTGGTAGGCCTCCATCCCGGGCACCCATCAGTGGAGAGCACTTCCAGGCACATCGTGACTGGAAAATCCGCTTGTGACTGGGAAGTGTCCTGTACAAGCGTAGGCCAGAGACATCACTCTCAGCGCCTGGGCCTCTGCCGTGGGCTGTGAGCTGGCAGCCCCAATCTTCCTTTCTGCCTTGCCCTCCCCTTGTTCATGCCCTCCACCTCAATGGGCGCTTTTCAAGGCATGATTTATCTTCTTCTGTACAAGTCCCAAAGCCAACCTGACACCCACCTTACCACAAACTTACCTGCTAGGGGATCCAACAGGGGATCCAAATTCTGTGGTTGGTAGTTGTTTCTATTGTTAGCTAGGTACCTTTGAAAATCATGTCTTAAAATACATTTTGAAGTTATTATTTTTTTTCCATATGTTGCTCCCACAGGATTTCTTGCATCCCAGGTGTTCTCTGATTTCTACTGGGAGAGGGATTAACTCTTGGACTAACTGTTGGATGGTGTCATGGTGTAATGATGTTGAGAACCAGATGTTATTTGCACAGACTTATGCACTTTTAATGTTGTATGTGTAGTATTATTTATGAAACTTGTTCATAAAAGCATTCACAATCTTCCCTATTCAGCCCTGACTGTCAGTCAGCTTTGCTGGAAACCTCTAACTATTGTGATTAAATGATTTTCAAAGAGTGAAAAATCCAGGCACTATTGGCTTGATCTGAATTCCTCTATGGTGTCTGAGTACATATTTCTGTGTGACAGACTGCTTATTGCTATGTATATACATTTATTTTGCAAAATGGGGCCACATGGACTTACAGGAGATAAAAATGTGCCTCTGAATATGCAGATTTTAGTTATATGATAGCAGTTCTCCATTTATTTTTTCTTTCATGTATTGCTCTGAGTTTGTTAAATTGAGGCTAGAAAGTCCTACATGGTAAATATAATCCTTATGCCTCTGTGTTTTATCGTTGAAGGAGAAGGAAAATGAAACAAAGGCATTCTGTTAAAACGAGCTGCTTATTTACTATAAACCTTCATGCACTGTTGGGAGATTTGACAAAAATCCCTGGAAGCAGAAAACTGCTAGGGACTCCAGAAAGGTTGGTTTCCTCACAGGAGACACCCCGCTTGTCTAGAAGACTCCTAAAATCCTGACAGGACAGAAAACTGTGCTCGCAAGCTCCTATTTTGTAGGTTCAGAGAGGTGGTGAAGGTTTGCTGGGTTAGAAGTTGTAAAAACAATGCTAATGCTGTTACTGGCTTATCTTCACAGCAAGAAAAGCCATTTGTAAAATCACATTATTAGTGCCAGCATACAGACAATTTAGGGGAATTTAAATATTTTCTTGGGCCAAAAAAAATCCTTTAAAAAACTTTAAATCCTGTTCAGAAGCTGTTACTCCACTGCTGATGGGAAGGATGTAGTTCTCTGTCTTTGAGAGGAAAACTGTGATTAAGGGCCTTGTGGGACCATGTCTTCATCTTCACGAAGGCTTTATGAGAGCCTGCTGATCCTAACAGAGGCTCCAGAAATGCTGGTTGGAGCAGATCTTTGCACCCTGCTTGGCACCATATGGTTCTTGAGCAACTGTCAGAGACCATGACAAGCCCCTGTGGTTTTGGAGCCTCTCCCTAAATATCTGGAGGCAGACTGTCTTTGGGCTGCTGAGGTGCTTGTAAAAAATGTGTAGAGCTCATCCTGCCGGGAACTGAACACTTTAGATGAAGTCAGCAATGAATTTAAGCACAGAACTGACTCATTTGACAAAATTATTGAGTTTTTAAACCCACAACCAGATTCCTTACTGGCCTAAGACAATGCACCCTGCCTTTGGCATTCTCCATCCTAAGATCTTAGAGGAAGTAGCAGTGCCCCCAACAAAACCAGTATTTTTGCTGTTCCAGCATATTTGGGGGAGATTTTGTAAGAGATGTGGGGGAATCAGGTGGATTGGTGATCAGAGGGACATGAATTCTGGGTCCTAAGCCTGGGAGGGATTGCACTGAGAGCTGTGTCTTCTCAAGAGAGATCAAATTGCTGATCTGTAATCACCTTACCAGGGGCATTGTCCACAGCCAACTGCCCAAGATAAATTAGCTTGTTTGGCCACTCAGTGCAGGGCAGATCCCAGGGGCACAGGGCTGTTTTCTCTGATCACTCATTACAGCCTGTGCACCTTGCTTGAGGAGAAGGTAACAAAATGCTATCCTGCATCTCTTTCATCCTATTCCATGTCCAGGATGAGCAATCATATAATCGTTTAGTTGAGAAAAGCCTTCAAGGTCATCAAGTCCAACCATCAACCTGACCTACCAAGTCCTATCACTAAACCATGGCCCTTAGTGCCATGTCCATATGTCTCTTATATACCTACAGGGATATGGACTCCACCACTTCCCTGGGCAGCCTGTTCCAGTACTTGGCCACCCTCTCTGTGACAAAACTCTTCCTAATATCCAGTCTAAATTTCCCCTGATACAACTTGAATCTGTTGCCTCACGTTCTATCACTTGTCACCTGACAAGAGAGACCAACACTCTCCTCTGTTGCCACCTCCTTTCAGAAAGTGTGGAGAGCCATGAGGTCTCCCCTCAGCCTCCTCCAGACTAAACAACCTTAATTCCCGCAGTTGTTCCTCACAAGCCTTATTTCTAAGTCCCTTCACCAGCTTTGTTGCTCTTCTCTGCATATGTTCAAGCAACTCAATGTTCTTCTTGCAGTGAGTCATCTCCGCAAGTCATCCTGAATAGCTCTCATCTGGCCCTTTTCTGGCACCAGCAGTAGTGTCAGTTCTCATGGTACATCGAAGTCCTCTGCCTGTCTGTTGGGACGTCTTCCCTCCACCACAAAAGTGATCCCTGACAGAGTCGTGCCAGCCTGCCAAACCTCCATGCCTCCCACTTTATCTCCTTTCAGTCTGCTGTCCTGGAGGTTTAGGAAGGGTAACGACATTCTTCTGCCTCAGGCCATCCCTGTAAGTCAAGAAAGAGTGCTCTGATGTTGTAATTTGTGTCATAAACTGCCTACGTATCTCCCAGGTTTTGTTAGTTTATTTGTTTCACTTTTCCTCTGCAGCTATCATCTGGTGCTAGGCAAAGGAGACCAGATCAGACCAGTCTGACCAAGGATTCGAGCCAGCATGGCAAACCTGGAACAATTTCTCTTTCTTGTAGAGCAGCAGCAGCAAGTTAGCTTTTGAGCCAGCACTTCGTAGTCCCTTGTGACCATCACAGATATAAAAATCATGTGATGTTGCTTGGAAACACTCAAATACAAGTACTGTACATGTCCCACAGACTGCACTGTATTTAATCAAAAATAACAAATACTATATAAATACACCAAATTCAGGGGCATCTGCTGTTAATTGAAAAGAGTAAGGATAATAGTAATGTTCATGAATCTGAAATTCTCTACATATTAAATAGGAATTGCTGAAAACACAGCACTTACCATATAAGCTGTAAAAGTGGGGAAAAAATATGACTCGCTGGCCATTGATAAATTGAAGAAGTTAAGCCTATGGAGTAAAACCAAGATAGAGTGAAGCAGTTTGTCAGAATCAAGCAAACCAGCATCCAAATTAACCCAGGCGAGATCCAGAGCTGAGCTATAGCCCCAGATAAAAACACTCCTCTGCACATAAACATCCTGCCATGGGGGCTGATCAACATCTCACGTTAGTAATACTATATTCCCCAAGAAGGGCTTTCAAGGCACACATCAGTACAAAAGATGTGAAGTTCAAAGCCAACAATAATGAAACAATTAGAAACAGACATCTCCTACCCAAGGACTCCACCAAGAATGGCGAGTTTTTATTAGCACAATAATCCCTGCAGTGGCAAGGAGAGCTCTAAGAGAAGTCATAGAAGTAGTTGTACAAAGTAGTTGGCAAAAATTAGCAGACATGCTAGTGGACAATATTTTATATGTGCATAGTGGGAAACAAAGAGCAGAGAGAGGATAACACATCACTAAGCAAATAAAATGATTCAGACTTTAAAACCTGTAAAAACGGGCTTCAGTTTATCTTACATGTTTTTGTATTGTTCTGCCCCCCATACTGGAACTCTTCACTGTCTTTAATGTATTTATGGCCATGAAACCTTCCTGATAAAGGGATTATTCCTATTTCACATGCAGGGAAATGAGATCTTACACAGGTATCCTGTGAGGAAGCAGTGAGTGACATCTGTTCTTGTCAGTGTGGGGCCAGACTTGGACCGCATTTCCTTTCTTTACCATAGTTTTTCTCTAATCTCATATAATCCGATAGTCTATATGTTCTGGTAGATAACGTGTATAATGCTGTCCTAACGTATGCAGATATACATGCAATTATACATGTAATGCATGTATAATGCTGTCCATTAGAAAAAACTTTCTGCTACCTAGATTTTTTTTGCAGCTGTTAGAGAAAACATCACATAGTTACCGTGATAGCATGTATCACAAAAGTGGTAAAATGAAACTTTTAACACTAAAATAAAACTATGCAATGACTGTGCTGCTGGACCATGTTCTTAATTCTCCCCTCTTTCTGTGCTCTGACAAATGCTCTGTCAAGAGAAGGGCTTTATTACACGACCACAGAAGTGCCCCCGTTACTGCTGTTGCTGCAGGTGCTGCAGGTCACAGGAATCAGCTCATCCTTTCCAGTATTTACTGTTCTGGTGATTTTGTTCCTGTGTGTTTCTTTGGAAAAAGTAATCTTGGTGAATTGACCCTGAAGAACCACCAAAGATGGATGTTTGCTTAGAGGTTTCCTGAGCAGTAATACAATACAGGAGGAGACATGAGGCCACTGAAGATGCCTTAACCACAAGTGAGACCTTGCTGGCAGGAAGGCCAACAGACAGCAGTTTGCAGCAGAACACACTTGACCCATATGAAAAGCAGCTGGGATCTCCCTTACTATAGTTTTTGCTGAAATGCGGCATCCAAAGCTTTTTTTTTTTTTTTTTTTTTTTTTTTTTTTTAACAGAGGAGACAATTACACAGGAAGTTTTATTTGGAATCATCAATCATCACCAAATGCTTTATGTCATTCATATCAGCACTTCAATGTGCTGTGTCATAATAATGCTGGAAAACTTTGGCTAAGATCTCATAGCAGATTTGTACCATTCGGAGTTATTCCTTCAGACATGCAGAACAAGTCAAAGCTGGGCTAGAGAAGGAGGCTTTTACACTAGAGGAGTGAATCCCTGCAGCATTTTCCTTGCATGAATGCTGCCTGTTGAGGATGGCCAGGGTTACCTGCCCTTTCCTCTCCTGTGCTCAGCAGCCTGAGAGGCGCTTCAGAAAGAAAAGGAAAGAATGGGTGCAGGAGGACCACGCAGCCCTTCACATCACACAGAGTAAGCTTTTCCTTAATTTCATTTGAGAAAGCATAAATCTCCCCAGGGCGGGCTGTTGGCATGAGCGCAGAGCTAGCTGGGGAGTTCAGCCTTTGATTTGGGGAGGGGGTTGTAGAGAGGTTGCCTTGGGGGAAAATTAACCTCCCCCTCTTGAATCGCTCACATTTTGGCAGCCCCTAGGAACATAAACCAAGTAATTTTGTAACTGTGCCTTATTAAAAACAAGTTATAGAGAAAAAAATAAAGTTTAAAAAATTGATAGGAGTGGTGATGAATTCCAGACCTGGTCCTGAGCTGCAGGTGGTTAACGGGAACCTTCCGAGGAGCCGCACTTGCAAAGGTACCCGAGGGATGGTCTCTGCAGTTGTATCTGCTAGCAGTAATTTCTCCAGCAATTCTCTGAGGTTGTGAAATAAATACAGGCTCCAGTAAAATAGATGGTGCTTATATTTAATGATGACTGTGCTCAAAAAGTTTTCACTGTGTCAAGAGGGCCATAAGGTGAAGAAAGAAAGGGAAATGTAACCTGGAGAATATTACACAGCTATGAAGCTACATTTGGATTGATTAAATGGATGAGGAGAGAAAAAAAAATATCAATGCAGGTCCTCTGCTTTGGGATATGACTGTGAATGTGTTGCTCTCAAATCCTCCAAAGACACGTGCCAAGCAACTGCCCACATGGGCATTTCTATCTTTCACTGATTGCCCTCATCTTTTTGATTAAGGTAAGACTTTTCCAGGAACCCAATGTCCAAGGAAATCAGCCTGCTATAACTTCAAAGTACAAAGCACAGGCTGTGGTCTCCTAAATATTATTGCTGTTAAAAATGATCTTATTGTGAAATTTAAATGTTGAGCCATTCTGTGTATTTCTTAAGAGTAATGAAACTCTTTCTCAGAACATAGAATATATCAAATAGCGATTAGCCATTTATTTGCTCTGAGTTTCAATCCTCTGTCAGTCAACTGTCTTCCCTGATGATTTCCTCTTTAGCTTTTTCTGGGACCTACAACCTTCCACCTGTCCTTTACATTGACATGAACCTTCAGGAAAAACAGCCAGTGACATTTCTTCATTAACATGCCATTTTGTGTTAGAGGGTTGTGCTAGAGAAGCCACTGTTATTTCAGCTACAAGAGTTTATAATGGAGCGTAACTGTTTCTTGGCAGTATCACAAGTCAGTGTCAGCGGTTTATACCCCATCCATAACAATGATTCACTGGAAATTACTGAAATAACTGTAATGAGCTAGCCATAAACTTTGTCATTAGACAAGATGGATGTGCAAGGACACTAATCCCAGCAGAAGCACCTTAACAATCACATAAGTCAATCGCTCCAACACAAATGGCAGCAATACCCGATCAAGCAAAAACAGTGAAATACTTTGGAAGTCTCCTCAAGATGAACCCAGATCCAAGCCCCACTGCCCACAGGCTTCTGAACAGTAGATTTCAACTGGGATGGAGGTTCAAGTGTTACAGTTGTTCCTATTTATTTATTTATTTATTTATTTATTTATACCAGTGTATAACTAAATCTTGAAAAGTGGGACAGTACTCATTTTATTGGTTTCTACCTTAGAACTTTACTCAAATACAGTACACTTCATTTTAAACTTATTTTCATTATTCTGTAGTTATTTTGTCTGTGATACTCATTTGTCTTCTAATTTTTCTCCCTTCTTCTATTACAAGAACAGACTGTCATGTTGTTGTAGAATTGCTCCAGAGCATTGGGCACCTGGTAGAAAATAAAACTGAAGCATTAGCCTTCTTTTTTTCCTGTGCCCTCTATTTTTCATCAAAGATAAATTCTTTTCTTACTCTGTAAGAAAAAAAAACATGTATTTTTTCACAGCTGTTTATGGATGTTGTGCCTTGTTCCATGTTTTCAATCGGAAAAATGATCCTATAAAAGAAGTCAAAATCCATTTGTGTGTTTTGAGGTGGATTCTCTGAGGAAAGGGCTATGAATCACAGTGCCCCAGCCATTGCAAGGGGGAGCAGCAGGTCCTCCAGCCAGCAGAACACTACAAGATGCTGCCTGGCCAGAACTGACAAAGTGTTGTGTGGCTGCTGGAGAGCCACTGCAGACTGCCTGGGGCTATAAATCTTAGCTTCAGCCATAACAGATGAAATGTAAAGGCAAGGTAGCCCCTATATCTCGGGTCCAGTTTGTTCATTTGATGCTAAACTGCTCTGAAGGGTCGGTGCGTTATTGCTATGTGGAGCAGAGGAGGTCAGCAGGAAGGTCATGCCTGGTTCGTAACGCTGTGTGACGAGGTTCATTGGGACCCACCAGCGACACAGGATCACACGTGCATTGCTGAAGCATTGGCACAACAACCTGCCAAGGGCATCGCCATCTCGGTGGGAGTGCTGGCTGGTGGGCCGACGATGCTCACACACTGTTAGAAATTGAAAAGCAGATCACGCCCAAGGCAAGGTTCACCCCTGTGACAGAACATCAGAAAGAGCGTTGGATGTGCAATAAACAAAGACAGAGCTGCTGACTGGAAAAGCTTGTACTGTTCCAAGCCTTTGGAGCGAGCCCTTTTCCAGGTTCCCACCAGGGCCCTCACACGCTGGGAGCACGGCCTTCCCCGGTGCAGCAGAGAGGAGCTGACTAGAGGCTACCCTCAGAGCAGAGCCTGGAAAGTGGAGATGGGGAAAAACTACCTGGGAGAGGGTGCAGGAGGAAAACAGGGATGCTAACATGAGGAAGAAATGGTCTGGAGACAAAAGTGTGAAGATGAAAGGGGTCTGGAAGGACAGAAAGTGCAAGTCTGCTGTGGGAGGTGATGGAGAGCTGAGGAAGGGCACAGACAGGTTGAATATCTTTATAATGCATGATAGCAAAGAAAGCCTGGCTACACCTCTCCTAGTAAATTAAACAGGTTAGGGAACATCCTTGAACACTGCAACTTGACTGACTGTGCTATCCGTAGCTCTTTAACAAGGATAGCTTCCAAACGGCTACGATTTTGGAGGCTAAGAGATCTACCTGTAGGCCACTGGGCCAGCTGGCCTTGAGGACAGTCGCAGGACCAGCACAGATACAGCACTTTTGTATGTGATTTGTAGATCAGGGCCCTCTCAAGGGCATCTCAGGAGGTCCTGAGCAGGATTGAATTGCCTGCAGAGGGATAATTTGTTGTCCTGCTTCACTAGACTGGCCATATAGGGTCTAGTCTCATGGCTCATATGACATGGGTTGGGTTGATCTCTGTCATGTGAAGCAAGGTCTCACAGGCCAGGTAGCAAAGCTCTAGTCAGAGCATGCATGGCAGGTCTGGGCCTCGCTGTCTTTGCACAGGGAGCTGCCTGGTGTGTGTGCAATACACACAGCACCAAAATTATGCCATAGTGGCTCTGGAGTTTGTCCAAAGAACAAGTCCTACTCCAAAGGACTTAGGTCTTACAGGGGCACTGTTTAGAATAAGTTAATGAAGTCAAGTTGGAAAACAGACAAAGGCTACAAGATAATGGATGAAATAATCATGAAGGCGTGTTCAGAGAGATGTGGAAAGCCTCAGAACAGCTCAGGGCTGCTGAAGGATATACAGAGGAGCCATTGAATATTCTGGAGGCTCAGTGAGGTGAGAAGAAGAATGCATAGGTCACCAAAGACTCTGGAGGTGGCCAGTCTCAACTGTAGTATTTTAGGGCATTCAGGAAAGAGCTAGTAGAGGCATTAGGGGGACAGGTCTGGAAAAGCCTACCAATACAGGAAAGGGAGAAGGCAAGGTGTATGTGCTTTGTAGGAGAATGAGATGTCATCAGAGCAATTTTGAGGAACAATGAGAAGATGCAAGTAAAAATAACTTGTCTGATGATTTTAATAGGGAAGCTTTTATCTACAACAGCAGCTTCCTGAACAGCAGTGTGTTACTGCAGAAATTATTCTGTCCCTACAGTAACAGATAACCATTTGTTTGTCCCTCCCTCCCTCCCTCCTTCCTATTCTTCCTTCCTTCCTTCCTGCTTTCTTCCCTCCCTCCTTCCTGCCTTCCCGCCTTTCTCTGCAAATACACACAAACTGGAACACTGCAGGTCTAAAGCAAGCAGATGGTTTGCAGGCAGGAGATGTTCAAGCTGCCTGGCCCAGAGGCATCACTACACATCTATTCAGACCAGGGTCTATTTTGGGCTTGGCCCCCTCCTTGGCACAGTCCCGAGCTCCTCCTGTATCTCTGCCAAACTGTGGGCTGAGTCTCCTTTTTTGACAGAACTGGCACATGTTGTTCTTCATTCACAATCTGTTTTTTAGAGTCATTTTTACAGCAAATAGCCGAAGGAAACAACGTTTTATTGCATAACAAGGCAGCCTAGAAATAGTGAAATGAAGGTGAGAAATGTGATATCAGGAATTAAATTAATAATTTAAAAAGGAAGAAAGAAAAGAAAGAAAAAAAGATGTTTGAGAGCAGGTTAGCTCATGCCTTTGTGCTATTTTTATGACTCCTACTATTGCATTGTCAGGTCCTGGCATAGCATCATGTCTGGAGCTCCAGTCTTTGCTGCTGACTGCAAAGTAAGCACTCACTTTGGAATGTTTTTCTCATTTTGTAAAACATCTTTGCCTAAAGAAAATCAACGAACAAGTGACCCAGACAGTTGGGTTCGCTCACTCCAGTGGTGCTGCACTGCCTGGGATGCCAAGGTCTGTCCTGGCTGTGCTGCTTCCCACATTGAATACTGCTTAAATGGAAAGGGGTAAAAATCTCCTCCAACCCATACCCCAGCGTGGTGTGCAGGTGAAGGCTCCTCTCTCAGAAAGGCACCTGCTGTGCTGCCAGCTTGGAATGAGCAGCAGCCACTGAGCCATGCTGCCCATATTTCCAGCATTAATCTCCTTGGCATCCCTGCCCCAAACACAAACATCTGTCCCATGTACCTCTTCTTGAACACCTGCCATAAGCTGCTCCTCAGGCAGCTGCATCTCTCCTGTCAGTCTGCATTGCTCCCAAAGCTCACAGATGCTCCTGGAGTGCCTCCTCTCAACGGCAGCTTTTCCTACAATGGCACCAACACAACAGACAGGTCATCCCGCAAGCCCGGGGGCTATGTCTGAGCTAGAACATGGGACATGCCCAGGACGGTTGTTTGGCGCTGAGCACAGCACAGAAGCACCGTGCAGTGCCAGCTCCAGGTCTCTCAGAGAACCGTCCCAAGTTTCCTGGTCTTAGCCATCCTAAAGTTCGGCCTATTTGGAAACCAGAGGTGTCTACGATGAAAGTGAGAAGGGGCAGAAGGAGGGAGGACGTTTTCCCCTTAGCCCATTTTTTTTTTTTTTCCTATAGACCTCGTTTTACCATAGAGATGAATTCTGGCGTGATGAAAGGAAGCCTTTCCTTGGGGTCTGTGTGGAGGCATGGATCAATGAATGGATGGAGAGTAGGACAAAGAGCAAGCAAGAAAGGATAGTTATAAAATATGTAAAGGCTGTAAATATAAATCAAAAAGAAAGATAAGGGAATAATTGTCTTTCTAGGGACATCTTTTTATTTAGGCACACAACAATACCTTGTGGCTGTGGGGACCCCCACCCGAGTCTCAGCAGCTGTGGCCAGTCTCCTTGGCAGTCCCACCAAGAAATGCCCACTTCCAGCAGCCGAGATGCTTGTGGCATCCAGCCCAAGTGCAGGGAGGCTGGACAAATACCACACAGTTTACTTGAGTGGGCTAACACAGACAAAAACGGTGTTGCTGGAGTCTCTCCAACTGTGATTCATGCCTAGTTCTGTTAGGAGCATATTTGGTCTTGGTGCCTGTGTACAGCAGTGCCCGAAAGCACTCAGCTAATGACCTTCTGGGTAGTGTAATGTTCCTGGGCTTTGTAGGATGGCCAAAGCCTGTTAAACACAGCCAGGAGTTTCCTCTCACTGCTCTGCAGGCAGCCACCAAGATGCGCGGTTTGCCCGGACCAGGAAGGCATTTTGCTGCCTGATAACCCCCTTCCAGCCACAGACCCTGGGTAACTTCCAGCTATAAACATAAAAACATTACATTGAAGCAACTGCCCTTAAAGTCATTGGAGACATTTTACACATTACAACAACTATTTTTAGCCTAAAACGTATCTTCCCTGCCCTTATATTCCAATAAATGTTCTTCTATAGACACTGACAAGTAATGTTTTGTATACAGCCACCTTCTAACGCATATACCAAGAGAAGCAAAATTAAGGGTATGCTTTCACCTTCTCATGTTTGTTGGGGCAAACTAACAGAATGAAGTGAATACTTAGTAACGAGCACTGTACTCATCAAATATAGACCCTTTTGTCACAAGCTGACATTGGCTAGATGAGTTTTTAAGATCTCATAACTTGATGAATAGAAGAATCACAAAGACAGATGGAGAAATTTTAGCCTCTGATTTTCCCTAGAAGTTTCCCTGTGAGGAATTCAGAAATCTCAGTGTTGCCCACAGACACGATGATGTAGGAAGTCATGTGGCAAACACTCCAGTTCATTAAAGAGTAATAAAACTTAAATCTCCACCATCTTAAAAAAAATACTTCTTACCTGAATCACCTTTAAAGAAAGTTGTGAATGTTTTCAGTTGAATTATACCTGAAATACAAAATGTTATTAAATCAAAATAATTTTCAACCATTTGTGACATATCTGTATGCCAATAGATCCGCCCTGTGTACAGCAGACTGTGTGTGTCATGAGTTTCATTCATGTATTTCCATTTCCTCTCACCTTCCTCTGTTTTCAATTGCTATTCAATAACTATTAAAAAGTAAAAAATAAAACCAAAACCTATAAAACCTAAGAAAATGGAAACAAATATTTTGGTTTCCTGGGAAGGTGCATACTCACCTGCCATTTTCCCACAGCAGAAGGAAAGCACTCACCTTGCCTTCTTCATCTCGTGGCTCTCATCTTTGACGGACCAGGTTGTGCTTGCTTGTGGCTGCAGGGAGCCCTGTCCCACCCTCCTCTCCTTTCTAGCAGTGGTGTGAATAATTTACTTGGTGGTGCCGGGACTATTCCAACAGATAAGTGCTTGTCGGCACTAAGTCGGCACATGAGAGCATCTACGGAAAAAAATCCTGTGCTCTGGATTAAGCTGCATTCTCCTCATATAAGAAATTATTCTATGATAATTGAAAATATTCAGTGATAAAACCAATTAATGACCTTATTTTCTAACTTCAGATGCTGCAATTATTGCTCCTGTCCAATCCAAACTGATGAAATACATCTTTCTACCAATCCAAACTGATGAAATACATCTTAAAACATTTTTACTTGCATAACTCAAACCCCAAGCAATTTTTCCTCAACTTCAAAATCTGCATACATTTCTCACTGGAAATCTTGCCAGAAAACAACTCTTCTTTGAGTGTTTTTCTTTATTGCTAACTTATAAATTCCAGAAAACAAGACAGAGTATCTAATTGTTAACGTAACCTTAACTCTAAGCTCCTAAATGACATTAGATTAGCAGCCCTGGGTAGTTGTGCATGCAGCCAGTGAAGCTTTCTGCCTGGGGATGGGGTGTCAGCTGCTGGCTGCCCGATAGGACTTTGCTAGCCAGATAGCAAAAGGCTAATGCAGCCTATGTAGGATCCTTGCTGACAAAATCTTACCTGTACACCAGCTTTTCCTTGCAGGTATTATGCAAATGAAATGTACCTCCTCTAGCTGCTCTTAAAGGCAGAAATTTCTCAGTACTCAGCACTAAAAGACTGGAAAACAACTGGGCCATAAGCAGGAGAGCTCCACCTTTTATTTCCTTCTTTGCCTTGAAATCTGTGCCTGTTAGAGTGGAACCTCCACTACAGCTGTTCATAAACTAGGGAAATCACTGCATGCAAATAAAGAGCAAAGTACCTTTTTTAACTGCCCCTGCCCCTGCCAGGAGTTGGTTTCTGCTCTCCATTTGAGGTGAGAAGGTCCCAGATGTCCCTTCATCATACCCCCTCCTCCTCCTCCTGCTGTTACCCCATCCCCACTTGGAGCTCTACCACTGTCTTCTTTGGTGGCATTTGAAGGGACTTGCAGAATCTGGGCTTTTCTGTGCAAAATGAGTTTTCTCCCACCAAGTGACAACTCAGCCCTCCTGAGGGTCTACCATCACCCTGAATCTGAGTGTGTGTGTGGTTATGGTGGTTTCTTGCAATATTTCAGAGGGATTCTGTGTAGCCTAGCTCACAAGCAAGGCAAGGCAAAGCTGAGCGCCAGATAAGAATGTAGCCAGGAAGAACAGCAAGAAGCAAGGACGAGGTCCTGGCAGTTGTTCATGATCTGGGGAGAATGTGGGGATGGTGGCAGCAACAAAGCAGACTAAGATAATGGTAGGGAGCCCTGGCTTTGGCCAGTGCTGCTCTAAGGCAGGGCTTTTCCCTTTTTCCCAGGGGAGCAAAGAGATATTCCCTTGCCAGATCTTTTGGCCACAAAAGTCCTCCACTTGATAGAGAAGAAGGCAGCTTCCATACGGACACTGGGTCTGGATGGGTGGTGGACAAACACTTGTGCTCAACACACCTCCTTGCACAGCAGAAACGCGTCAGTACAGAAATAACCCCAAATGCCTCCCAGTCCAGCCCCCAGCATCTATTTGTTTATCTCCATCCCTGGATGTCTCTGCTCCTTCCTCCTGTGTACATCCACCTCTTCCAGGGCACACAAGCGTGCTGCACATCCTCTTTGTACTCGGCCCTACAGAAATGTCAGGACTGGTGTTACTGAGTCTGTGGCCAGGGCACTGCCGTACCTTGTTGTTGTGCACTGAAGGGCTGTGCTTGGAAATGTCTGGGGAAAAAAAAAAGGCACTGGTGGAACCCTGCAAACATCCTTCTCATCATTCACAAGGCTACCTAGCAAACAAAAAGCTGTCAGCCTATCATCTAATAACAAAGGCAATTAGTCTACATCTGGCTGAATGCAAAAGAGACAGTAAGAAGATGCAAGATGCATTTTGTCTTACAAAAGATGAAGATCCTAACATTTGTGTCTCTTATCCTGGGAGGTGCTGTTCCTGTCTCTGCCTTGGTCCTGAGAGGGTAAGGGCTCCGCTGATGCGTTCAGGATCAGGCAGGTCCTCTGTCAGCCCAGGACCGGATTGCTGTTCGCACGCCTCTGCGCTCTTTGATGAATTTCTCTATTTTTATGAAAATATTTCACAAGTGCCATCATGCTGGGTCTTAGCATGTGTCCGGGCATGCAATCTAACAGTCATAGCGAAGCTGAACAAGCAGCTTGGCAGCAGAACAGGATCCCCAGGACTGTGCAGTGGGCATCCCTGAAAGAACAGGAATGGGCATCCTGCTGGGGGAGTGGGAACCTCTTCAATAGCTGGCAAACAAACTGAACTTAATGAACGAAAATTGCTCCTTGTTCTGGTTAGTGCAGGCTGCCAGCTTTTCTCAGTATCTGCCTGCACCCAACCCCTGACGTGCCACCTCTTCTCCAGCTCCTGGACTTAGACCCCCGCAGCTGACCATGTTCCTCGGAGCCACCGCTGGTTTCTCTGCGTCCTGCCTGGTGTCCCCTGGTGGCTTCAAAGGTGGATGGTGCTTCCACAGGCTGCTGACCAAACTTCACCTCTCTCAGATGAACATTATTAAACACCTACAGGTGCTGTAGTAGGAGGCACTGTGGTCTTCTCTCGCGTTGTCTCAAGTGTCTCAGCCCTCAGAGCTGTGCTCAGGTTAAAACCTCGTGTTTAAGAGGTACACACAGAATGATGCTTTTGGAAAAATATGTCAAAGGAATAAAACAGTGGTTTTTTTTTCTACATCTTTTCCATGCATTTTCCTTCAATATAGTGCCTCATCTATCTCCTCATACAATCTGCTGTAGATTAAGGTTGGAATGGAGACTTGTGTAACGTATTTTCTAACGCAGAAAAAAGCAGCTTGCTTACATCGGTACTTGACATATCAACGTGCAGATCATCCAGAGAAAATGTCAATAGCTGGGACCAGCAATTTCATCAGAGGGAATGAAATTAAAGTGAGCAAGTGTAATTGTAGATAATTTCCATTCTCTGGAAGAACATGCTATTGAAGATTGTCGTAGGCGAAAAAATAGCTTAAAGTGTGAACGCGAACAGCAGATCGCTGGGAATGCGTGGGGGGTGCATGGCGGTCCAAAGCTGAACTTTTGCACAGTGAGGCAGAAACCTGCTGCTTGCTAGCTGTGGCCGGGCTGGGATGCTTGCAAATTGCAGTGATGCCTGGGCTGAGGAACAGCAGCGTGTCCTGAGTCCTCCACCTAACAGGGAGACGTGAGTCAGAGGCACCAGTTAGGTGATAGATCTTGTGCCAGGCTTCCATGCATGGACCGTTTAGATGGGGAAACCTTAGGGCTTGGTGTTCTGGAGAGAGGAGCCAGTGCTGCAAAAGGAGGATCCCCAGTCAGAAGTGCTCTCAGAAAGCAAAACACCAGAGGAAACCCGCGACCAACCCTGAGCAAACAGAGAGGAGTCCATGGATGGGCAAGGTGAGGAGGTGTTGTTGAAACAGGCGCCTGTGGGACAGAGACGGGAGGAGGTCTGCCTGGACATCTTCTGTTGTGAATAAATCATTATGATTTGAAATGAGAAGCAGTCGGCCCAACAGCTGCCAATTATTTGACTGCATAAGATTTACAAAGCAAGATGAGCATACTTGGAATATATTTTTGCTACACTATTAAAAATATGTTGGCAGCAGAAGAGGTGGTTAAAACTACATCTTAAAAGTGTACAGATTTGGTTTTCTACATCTGCAAATGTTCCTATCCTGAGTGAGTGAGAGACTTTGTAACAAGTGGTACAACATGAGGGAAAAAAAAAAGGCAAAGCAGAGAACGATAATCCCATGTCACAGAAAATTTGGGTAAGTGCAATGTGCTTTCCTTTACACAGGTCAGAGGAAGCGAGCTGCTACCACAAAATGAGGCTTTTTCCTGACCAGCTTTGCAGTCAAAGTGCATCTAGAGTTTGGAAAAGATTATTATTCATTTCTTGGGCTTTGAGAAGGCTTGAGAAAACTTTGTCAGCTACGTAAGAAGATAAATGAAGACAAAAAGCTCACAGACGTGGTAAAGGAGGTGGCCACGGGTAGCTAGCCACAGCAAGCAGGGAGGATACTGGCGGTGTTGTGGCTAGCACGGTGACCCTCACCTGCATCTCCCAGGTAAGCACATTTCACTATCAGGGCAAACATGAACCAGAAATGACATTTAACGATGGATAATGGTTTATGCAGCCTGGGTCAAGGTCAAGGACAGTGAAACAGTTGCTTTAAAGACTGGTTATTATCACCCTGTTTAACCCTCTGCTTGATGTTTTTTTCCCATTCTCCTTGTTAAGACAGGTAAAACTATGTTTCTGAGCACCAGAACACTCAGTTAAACTTTCCCAAATTTTGAGGTGGCTCAAACTGATGTTTCATTGGTGACCTCAGAGAGCTGCACTTTCCCTTTTCACTGTTGGTTAGAGGGGTTGGAAGAGTTACCCAAAATAAAGATCCTGCTGGTGGCTTTATGTGTAACTTAGTTTTGTCATTTCTGATTTTCAGGTGAAATTCATCCCCCCACCATGTGCTGGAAGCCCTGCGTCACCCCTGGGATGCTCCAGCTCTGCAATGATGAACTTGGGAACTTTTCCATTTTCATCAATGATTTCTCCTCTCTCCTCCTTCATCGTTTCCCACTGCAAGGCTTATGCCAGACACAAACAGCACTGCTTCTCAAATAACTCAACCTCATAGAAAGAGGCAAGCTGTCATTTATTTTTTTGTCTTGCTCAAATAGCTCATAATCTAGATGACTAATTTACTCCATGCTGGAGAAGGACAAGAAATATCAGGGGAATACAAATAAGCAGCAAGATTTTGTAAAGCCAGCAGGCAGGCAGGATCGGTCTTCCCATTTCACATAATGTCCCATCCCCACTTCTGCTCTCACTTTCCACATCCAGTGGACCTGGATTTCCTCCACAGCCTCAAAACATTTCTCCGCTGCTGTGTGCCTGAACAAGCCCTGTGCATTGGGCTTCTCCTCAAAACACTGCTTAAACGCTACCAAACTGGAGCACAGGGTCTGTCCCAGCCCTTGCTGTCCTCTGCCCCAGTGCAGGGGGGGCCTTGGTGAATCCCCCAAGGGCATGTGCTGGAGACCTTGGGAGATGTACATTGCTCAGACATCTGCACATCTGCTGCAACTTGTATTTGTTGTCATAAGATGGATAAATAGATTAAAGGTTTGATTTTTTTTTTTTTTTTTTTTTTTTTTTTTAGAGTTTTGCCCAGCCCTGCTGCAGCAGCACCTTGCCTGAAGGAAAGTGCCTCCTGTGTCTCCATGGGGAGCCTCCATGCGATCTGCCCCGTAAGGGTGCCATCTCCCAGAATGTCAGCAGGATAATGAACGCTGATTTTACTGTCATGACAAGGCCAGCTCTGTGGGTACTGCCTCATCTCACAGTAGGAGTGGGCAGATGATGGGCCAGGCTGGTGGGAAAAGCTATGTTCTCCTGTGAAGCTCATGAGGCCAGAGAAAACTCATGACACTCCAGCCAGTTAGTGTAGTGCCAGCTCCTCAGATAAAAATGAGCTCCCTGATGGTGGGCCTGGAATAGCCTTTAAAGACATCAGAAGATTCAAGATTAAGAAAATTAACATTCATAGCTTTTATTTGCTCAGAAAGCTCTTTTAGCAGGGAACGTTCTGTCTTCCATAAGGTGTCCATAATCTTCAATACATATACCATCTTCCCAGGAGCAAATGCAGAGTATCTTGCTGCTGTTCCTTCCAGCAAAGCCAGCTGTACATATTCACAACCAGATTCAGTGAGAGTACCTACCCTGAAGCAAGATCTTATTCCCATTGCACATCAAGCTTTCTTCTCACTGTAGGCTCTACAGAGAACATCACCCTGGTAGTGGTACTGAAGGTCTTTTTACGCCAGTTTTCACAGAATCACAGTGTGGCTGAGGTTGGACCTCTGGAGGCCCCTGGTGCCACCCCTGCCCAAGCAGGGACACCCAGAGCAGGCTGCCCAGGACCACGTCCAGGCGGCTTTTGGAGATCCCCAAGGAGGAGACCCCACAGCCTCTCTGTCAGCCTGTGCCAGGGCTCCGTCACCCGCCCAGCACAGAAGTGCTGCCTGGTGCTCAGAGGGAGCCCCCTGGGTGCCCGGCTGTGCCCATGGCCTCCTGTCCTGGCACTGGGCACCACCGAGCAGAGCCTGGCTCCGTCCTCTCTGCACCCTCCCTTCAGGGATTTCGGGACAGGGATGAGATCCCCCTGAGCCTGTTAAAGGACAGCAGCTCTGCTGGATTCAGTGGTTCAACCTGAGTTTGCTTCCACTTCAGTGAGGGAAAAGCTGCCCCTTCAGTTTTGAAAGTGCTGCATCTGTTTCCTGATTTGGCAGTGCATGTTGTTGGTCGTTTCACCTATCTAGCTAGCTCTATCTAGCTATTACCTAGCTCTATCTAGGTGTGCACACATGCTCCCATATCTCCACTGCCTCTGAGGCCCTGGGTGAAAGGTGATGGGGTGGGATGTTTGCAGTGAGAAACTCTCAGAGAAGATGAAGATGAGAGCAGGGATGGAGAAGCACTGCAGCCTCTGTCCTCTGAGGGTTTCGAAATTCCTCTGGGCATCCTGCAGGGATTTCCAGGCAGACTTTGCTCAGGGCAGGGGTGGTGGGTGAAGGTAAGATTTCTTCACACAAAGGGAAAAAAAGTTTGAAGAGTTTACCAGGAAGACATTATAGCAAATATTTCCTATCCCTTATCAACAGGAGCACTACTGATTTCATGGTATCGCCATCTGTCTCCATCTTCTTGGTAAGGCAGCAGCGGTCAGAGGGTTGTTGTGACTCACCTGGCAAACATTGCCAGTGCAAAGCAGAATAAGCTGTGATGATGTTACATGGAGTTTCCTGGTTAGCTGTCAATCTTGCTTTGTTTTTATGGCAAATCCTATTTCCTGAAAAGCATAATCCTTTATTTACTGTTCTTTTCTCACCTGAGTGGATGATACATGGCCACACAGCCTTCATGGGGTTTTATATGATGCCTGTTGCCAATTCTGGACAAAAATGAAGCCACCACGAAGGAAGGGCCATTTCTGTTCTACATTTTGATCTCTCTTTTCCTCAGCAGTAAAAATTGACTAGGATAACTGATGTATGCAGGAAGGACAGACACACCCAGCCCTTGGCTGTGTCAGACTGCCAGAGTTACCCCTGCATTCAGACAAAGACTCAATGCCAGCTTAAAAACAGACTGCAAAAATACAGGTCTAGCCCTGGTATGACTTGCAAAATCTTGTACTGCAGGGGCATTGCTTTTGAGGAGTTTCCCAAGTTTCTCAGAGCTGGAGGTATTTATGAGAAAAATTATCAGTAAAGAAAACTGACTCGGATATATGTGAGCAAGGTGTGGAAGCATCTTACTATGTGTCCTAAAGCTGTGATCCCACAAGCATGTTAGATTTCTACATAGCTTTAAAAAAAAGCAATGTGATGTCGAAAGGAAGAGAATAAATGAGGAAAGATGGAAGTCCTTAATTTGCAGTTAATCCACTGCAAATTAGGGGCTCCATCTGGGCGCCAAACTAGCTCTCCCCACCAGCAGGACAATAAATGTTCAAGTGGAGGTTATAGCAGTGAGGTATAAGTGGTGAGGAGATACCACAAGATAAGCAAAACCAAAGCTGGAGGCCAGTAAGGACAAGGAGATTGCCTTCCTGAGGTCCCTTCCTACCTGCTGGCTCTGTCATCCTGTGGCCCTGTGACTTGAAAATGCTTTGGGGAGGACCTTGGGGTGGTGCTTGACAAATAGGACAGAAGATTAATAAAAATAGAGACAGAAAGACAGGAAGCACATGCTTAATGAACAGTCCTGTGCTGCTTTAGTTTATCTTTATTGTTTTACAGTGATAAGGAGTTTTGTTTGGTTGGTTGGTTTTTGTTTTGTTTTTCCTGGCCAGCAGTATCTGAAGGGTTGCTGAACAGTAACCCCTAACCAAGTGAGTACCACTGTTTGGTACATCTTATATCCAAAAGATTGTCTGAGATGCACTGGGAAAGCAGGTGTTGCCTTTTAATACACTTTGGAAACCCAGCGAGCACGTGCCCAGAAGGTTAAGGCCATGTTGTTGTTTAAAAGCAGGAGATGTATGCCTGAATTCAGAAGGGTTTGCTGCCTTGTCATTCCCACTGCACAAAATGGTGCATCGCCTGCCTCTGCCTCGCATTTGCCGAGCACAAAGGCAGGACGGCAGAAATACCAGGGGAAAGCCCACAGGCAAAATCACTCCTATCCAACATCATCAGCCACACCAGTCACCGGCTCAGAAAATCAAGACAAGACCTGTGGGGCTGCCTGCATCCATGGCAGTGTCCCTGGGGAGCGCTGCATCACCCAGGAGCCACCCCCTGTCCCAGCAGGGCGGGAGTGACACGCGGCTGCAGGTTTCCCCTTGGGATGTGTAACGGATCCAAGGGGATCCACAGCTACTTCAGCCCTTCTCCACCACGATACTGCTTTAAGCAAAGGCCAGCACAGAATATGACCTTAAATTAATTTTGCTTGGATTTCATCAACATGTGTTGTTCTGTACTGGTAGTGCTACACTAGCTACAAGGGCTGAAGTTCGGCATGTATATATTGATATGTATATGTTATTATATGCAGGGGGAATGCTCCTCCCTGGATGCCTCCGGTGCTCACTGCTCTCCAAACAGATGCTGTGTCGGCTGCTTCTTAAATGTTCCTGTATATGTGTGTGTTTTCCATGTGTTTGTGTATCTAGTTCCTATTTTGTTCTCTGCATCCATTTTTAGAAAGTAAATATACCGTTTAATCCAAATATTTCCATATCCTTAGCAGAGACATTTTAATGACGTTTCGAACAACTTTCTCGAGAGAAGGACCAGCGTTACGGCTGTCCCGTGTTAAAGCTCTCAGCCTCGTTGTTTAACTTCTGAGTGTCAGGAACTTGTTCTTTAAATAAAGGATGGCTGTGAAACCCTAACGGGGACTAGACAAGTACTTAAGCTGTTTAAATGTCACCTGTTTCCATTACGCGTGCTGTCAGGCATCCTCACGGGCTCTCCAGGAGCTGTTTTCTGTCTCGAGGTGCCGCGATCAGCCGTGACACCGGCGTGATGGCTCTGAGTTGTGGAGGGGTTGGGGTTGCTGTGGTGGGCTCAGAAGAGAAGGGCCGGGTGCTGCAGAGGGCCGCAGGCACCTGGGGGTTGTGCATTTCAGATACCCGAGGCAGGCGACACGGTAGCATAAAATAAAGAGCAGAAAGTGCCTTGAAAGATGTTTGAACACAGACTGTGCTTGAATACAGACTGGATGATCCGCTGCAAGAGCATCCTTATCGTCAAATGCTGGGAGTTATCTACATTTTGCTAGCAGGCGTAAGCAGCATTTTGACAACAGACCCTGTGATTTCTTGCACATCGGAAGTAATGCTTCCCGGGTCGTGGCTGAGGGCCAGCAGCAGCCCGCTGTGCTGGGCTTTGCTGGCCAGAGTTGAAGCTCCCAGCTCCAGACCGAAAGGCTCTCCTGCAGTCCTGATGAATTCCAGCTTGTTTTGCATGGGACATTAATTTCACAGCAGGTTCTCGTGCTTTTATTCTTGTTAAGAAGTGTCATCCTTCATGCACAGCCCCATGGAGTTACCTGAAACCATTTTTGTTTTCATCAGCCTAACTAGGTATAGCAGAGATCGAGGTAATTCTGTTCACAGACTGCCTCTGATTTTGACCTTGCTGATCTGCTGACATGATCTGGCACAGGGCATGGCATTTATCTTTTTTGTCAAAATCCAGGTCCCCATGCAGAAACTGCAATGGTATAGCCTCTCTGAGACACGCATCAGCCTTGGAAACTCCACGTACCATTTGGTTTGGCAGTCCCACGTTACGAATGATTTTCTCTGGCTTTGCAATACTGATCCAGACTCCTACCTGCACCCTGCCACGGCTGGGGCTGGGGGCAGGAGGCACAGGGGACTGGGCACGGGCCTGTACCACTGTCTGCGTGATACAGACCCAAATCTTCTGATTTCTGTAGCATGCTGCAAATTCCTCCTACCCCTGCCCAGCCCCTTGGGAAGTCAAAAATTGGAAGCAGCAAGAGATCCTGATCTCTTTTCTTTATCTGGGGTAGGTTATTTTAAAAACATACTTCTGGCAAACTATTTGCTTTCTGCAATAGAAAGCATGCCCCTACATCATCCTGTAATTAAGCATAAAGCTAACCTGGATTCACTAGAGGGGTTCACTTGGAAAAATATTTTCCTGATTAGGAGTGCTGTAACCAGAGGGCAGGATGCCATGCCTCCATCTGAGGGCTCGCTGCATTCCTCCAAAACATACAAAGCCTGTATTTAATGCCCCCCTGCAGCCTGAGAGGTTTGAACCCTTCCCAAAGGCAGTCATCGGCAAGGTATAAGGTGTGGGACACTCAAGGGAGGACGTGTTTGCTCTTGGGGAACATATTTGAACAGCATTGGGAGTGGAAGGTCTCACCTGGTTGCTCTGCCTTCTGTCTCATCCCCTGCAGGGGAACGCTGCAGACAGGTGGTGTATTTCAGGTTAACCAAAAGAAAGAGATGAGCAGAGAAGTTTTTATTTGCACAGCTCTCTTGTATCTAAGCCGGGGTGCATTGCTACTTTAGGAATCTGCCTAAAAGAAACAAAAATTCCTTCTCTTGTATCCACATAAACTTTTCAGAAGCTATTTTAAAAGTGCTCCCTTTTCTTGTTTTGCACAGATGCCGAGCTACAAAGCTGGCTGCTACAGTAATTATTGAAATAAGGCACATTATATTTTGCCTGATGTAAAATGACATGCAGAAACAGAGCGAGGGTGATGAAGCCCCCTGCAGTTTGCCACAAACGCATCCCCCGTGTTGAATGTGGAGCGAAATGCGGAGCCAGCAGCATCACCCATCCAGAGCCCACCAGGACGGGCGGGTGCCAAGATGCCAAGAGTTGTAAGAGCTCGTTTCTCCTGGGTTTTAGCACAGACAGCAGTGGCTGGGATTCCAGAAGCAGAGAAATCGCCCCAGCCCACACATTTGCTGTGCACTGGAGGACACGTTTTGTAGTGAAAATAAACACAAAGGCAGAACAGCAAGCAGCCAAGGCCGGAGGCGCAGAAAGGCAGGTAATGGCCCCATTTTGTCTACAGTTTTTAGGCCAGTGTGGTTTGTGAGATCAGGCAGGTTCTGCTACAGGCTCGCTGTGTTCCCACAATATCCTTGTCGCTGTGCATGCCATTAAGACTTAGCAAGCAAAGATAAAGCCCGATGCGGAGAAGCCCTTGAAGCACGTGTTTCATTTGCCCGTATCCCTGGGAGTGTTTTTCTGCTTACATCAAAGTCCTGCCCCGACCTGCCGAGGTGCATAAAGATGGGCAGAGCAGTGTTTTTAACTCAGCTTGAGGAACTGCAGGAATTTGTATTGAGGTACTTGGGGCAGCACCAGTCTATGAAAACGATGGCCAAAGCAGCCTGGACTTGTGGTCACGGGACTGGTGGCAGTGACTTGGCTCCATAGGGCCCCTGCGTGGCAACGGGGAGGGGATTTTAATTTATAGATGGGAGAGACACAAGGCCAAAAGCCTAAGGATCCCAGGAGGTTTAATACATTGCCCAGGTGCCTGCACTCTTCCCAGGGCAGAGGTGGTGGTGGGGGGACCCAGCTCGACGGCTGGCTGGGAAGTGTCCGCCCGTGCAGCTGGCAGCAGGCAGTGACCTGCTCCTGACACGGAAGAGCGGGGACCAGCTTCGTGTTCCAACATCCGAATGTGTGACCTGGAAAAGCTCCTTCAGAGCTGCCCGCTACTCAGCGTCCAGGAAACCACGCGTAAGTGCTGTTAGGATGGATTATGAAATTAGTGTGAATTTAAGGGTCTAATTCTTGGCACCCACGTTATGAAAGTCTTTCTGATCTAATCCATCATGGGAAATTCTCCTTTTCTGCCTTTGCCAGCTTTCTTTCTCAATCTGGCTACATTAGAATAATGTCAAATACTTCGTTTTAATTCATGAGACACTTTGGGGGGACCAAATGTTACTTGCTGTTAATCTGGGATTGAAATGGTGGGAGCATTCTTAACCAAATATTATGAATAGGAAAAGAGGAACTGGGGAGTTGGGGAGAGATGGAGTGGAAACACAGCAGCTTTAACAAAGGAAAAATGGAAACAGTGAAGTATATATAGTTTGTGCTGTATATGTTCTTAATTGGACAAATCAAATGAAATACAGGCCAGCTTTCCAAGCAGCCCTCTGTGTGAGTTTGCAAGTACCTGCGTTTCTCATCCCCTGACATCCTGGAGATTTGGGGATTGGTTGATTTACGGCCACTGACTCCAGCTAATTTTCCTTCATGAGCTTTATTTCAGTAACATGAGTAGCACTAAATTCAGTCCAGCCGTAAATCCTGGGCTGGTAATTCAGTTACAAGTGGTGATGCTTTGTCAGCACTGCCTGCAGAGAGCCCGCAGCATGTCCCACTTGGCTGGCCGTGCCCTCCTGCTGCACGTCCCAGCCCCGGTTGTCTTCTCGACTCCTTGCTCCTACCCTAAAATGAGGGTCCTCGGGAGGGATCCAGCCCTCCAGAGCTGGGAGGAGACCCTGTGTTCATGACCAAGCTACATTGTCATGGAGAAGTGTTGAATTATTGTCCTCAGTTTGCAATAGAAATGGAGATCCATCCATAGGAGGCCAGGCAGGGGATTCCTGACCTGCCTTTGGGAATGGGACCCGAAATGCAGCGGAGCCCAAGGAGGGAGGAGGACGGAGGTCTCCGTGGCTTGTGGGTGCTGACAGTCCCAGCAAGGAGCTCTACAGAGCTGGGAGTTAGCCTCTTCTCCCAGATAACTAGCCTAGAGGGAATGGCCTTAAGTTGAGCCAGGGGAAGTTCAGGGTGGAAATGAGGAGACATTTCTTCTTAGAAAGAGCAGTCAGGCATTGGGAAGGGTTGCCCAGGGAGGTGGTGGAGTCACTGTCCCTGGGGGTGTTCAAGGAAAGGCTGGACGTGGTGCTTAGGGACAAGGTTCAGTGGGTGACATTGGTGGTAGGGGGATGGTTGGACCAGATGATCCTGGAGGATTTTCCAGCCTTAATGACTCTGTGATTCTGTGACATATGTCAGACTCCAGTGCTGTCCCTGCTGAAGGTCCCATCACAGCTAGGGAACATGCTCCCAAATTCTCTGCTTTATTCTCTCTGTGATCAGCTCTTTGATCCCCTTCCTATAAAGCGGCTGGATCCTTCCTGGTTGCATCATTCTTCTCCACACAGAATCACTTCTGCAGGCAGCACAGCAGATCTCCCTGCCTCTGGCCATGAGCAGCGGGCCACAGCTATGACCTGAGCATGTTCTTCCTCCTGTCCCTGCCGGAGGGGGAGGCAGAGCACCTTTATTCCAAAAGATTGGGCAGTGAGATGCATTTTAGGTGGAGATTAAGTGAATTAAAACCTGTTCTGGCCATAGGAAAAGCTGCAAACCCTTCCTGACTATACAAATGCCACTCACCCACCAAATCTTCCAACCTTCCGTCTGAACAATCCCTGCCTAAAATAATGGCAAAGTAAATGAATATGGCCAAAAGAGAGCAGTTGCTGCAGATACATCAGGAACATCATGAGGTCCATTCACCTTTCATGCTTAATTTTACATGGAAGATGCTCACCTGTGGCAGTGGTGGGAGGCCAGGAGATAGTGAGGTATTCAGGCAGCTTTGCAGGAAAGAATGTGATGTAAAAGGGGATTCAGCAACAGGGTGTCTTCAGATTTCCATCCCCAGTGATCATGTCTCATGTAATGTTAGCCATCCAACATGTACCTCTTGGGTATCCTGCTCTGCTGTGGTCAATGGAGAGACATAAATATTGCTTGGACTAAAGAAGCAGCTACATTTTTGGTGGTTCACATTGGATGAGACAAATCTCAGCCTCACTGTGTTTTGCCTAGATATGGATACTGCGAGCACTAATGAGTTAATATTTATAGCAAGCTGAAAATGAAGGGATCCAAGACAACAATCCCAGCAAAAAAAATTTAAACATAGTTACATGAAGTTGCTGAGCCATAAATAGCGCAGCAGGCTTTGCCATTTGTGGTTGGTTCAGGCTAGAAAGATATTGAGGCATAATCTCCCCCTCCTCCTTTTTTTTTCCTTTTTTTTTTTTTTTTTTTTTTTTAAGGAAAGACCAACACACAACAAATTTCTCCTCTTTGATGAGATGGGAGATTACATTCCTTTCAACTTCAAATTTTATGGTACGCTGTCAGAGCTTGGGGGTGATGGATATTCTGCGTACAAACTATTCCCAGCTGCTGATAAAACCCTGATCACCCAAGGCATGCCCTGGCCGAATATTGCATGCAGTGCAATCTCTGGAGCCAGATTTCAAGGAAAGGAACTGCTACTTTTTCCTAACTCCAGAGGCTTTGCTGAGCACAAGGAGAGCTAACTGAATTTATCCCAATCTGCCAGTTTTCTGGAGTTGAGGTTCATCTACTTTTTAAGTTTAATAGTTCAAGTGTTCTTTTTTGTTGTTGTTGTCTTGCTTTTGCTTTTGTTTTGTTTTAATATCCCGTCCTTGGGACGAGTCGTGTAGCCCCTTGCTTGATGCGGCTGGCGGAGGTGGAGCAGGAAGGCCTTTTTCAGCGCATCCCCTATTGCAGGTCAGCACGTGGGCTTGCTGAAGGAGCCGTGACTGAACAGTGACACCGCTGGGGACAAGGGGTGGTGCTGGCAGGAACCCTGGCTGGCCAAATTCCTAGGGGCAGTGCCAAGAAACTAAATTATTAATTTCTGTGGAAGAAGCTCACAGGCTGCAATGGCTCCCACACCCCAGGGGACAGAACGACGAATCCTGATGCCTGGATATATGCACTGAGGGCAGTTTGGGCTAGACGTGCAAGATCACTTTCTGATGGTGCAGACAGTGGTGCAGTGTAGGGTAGGGTAGGCAGGGTAGTGTAGGGCAGGGTAGGCTGTCTGCAGAGGCACTGGCTTGTCTGTCGCTGGAAATTTTTAATTAAACCTGAGCAGAGGTTCCTGTCACAGGGCAGCGGGACAGACTATCAGGGAGCAGAGACCACAGAAGTCCAGAAAATGTATCTCTAAAACTCATCATGTGGTCCAGAAAACCACTTTTTAGGGTTGCTAATCCGTCTTTCTCCTCTGCTGCTACCATTGAAGCTGTGGGTAGGAAATACGTCCTCCGAAGTGGCGGGGAGGGTCTGTAATTCTTGGTATTCAGAACTGCAGAACTGGAAGGACAATAAGGTTGGACGCGGTGCTTAGGGACATGGTTTAGTGGGTGACATCGGTGGTAGGGGGATGGTTGGGCCAGATGATCCTGAAGGTCTTTTCCAACCTTACTGGTTCTGTGATTCTGTATGTGACTTAAGGCGATGCGGTGCCATCAGTTTAATTCTTTCCCTAAATTGCACCAGAACCCCCCTATGCTGTTAACAGCCGACTAAAAGACAAAGCATCGGCTGCTCTTTATCAGCCTCCCAGCAGTGGCACCATGTTTCTTTTCCACCCTTTTGGAGTCAGATTCTCTCACTGCTCCGCAGTTCTGCCTGTCACAGCTGTTTCTCCAGGCTGTGCAGGATTCACAGCTGTCTGTAGGCAGGTTACGTGCGTTCAGATATTGAGGATTTATTCACGAGGAAGAAGAGCTGGAGAGATTTATCTGAAAGTAATAGAAGGCTGAAATTCTGCCAAAGAAATGAGGAGCTCATGAAAGACTAATGCATGGTACAGTCAAAAGGCGATTCGTCCCACCAGTGGGAAACAAAAGCAGGCTGTATGTTGAAACCTCTACGCTCATTTTTAATATGGTTTTGAACAGCAATCATATTTGCAAAACACCTTTTCTTGCAGCTCATTAGCAGGAGCACAGGTGTGTGTGCCATGAGTGGGTTGTCTCCTGACCACACTTCAACAGACCTCACATCTCCACCGCCGGGTGCTGGAGACCTTTCCCTGCTCCGTTTTGATGAGTGCTCTCTGACAGGGGAAATTTGAAGTCGACGTGTCAGAAATGCTCTCTTCTAAGGAGTCTCTTCTAAGGAGCGGTGGCAAAGCGGGGAGCCCAAAGAGCACCTGAGTGATGTCTGCCTGCCGAGATTTATCCAGGCTTCTCCAGTCTGGAAAAAAAAATAAAGGTTAGATGTGTCGCGAGAATGAACTGTTCAGTTCTTACCGAGCTTTTGGCTGGTTCAGTAAAAACAAAATTTCTGTCATGTTGTATAGGTCCTTATCTAGCCTGCCTGTCAAGGCATCTGTGCTGTGCTTATCGCTCTGGCATTAGAGTGCTTCGGCTGAGGAAATGATTGTGGTGCTGTCACCAGCAGGGCCAGGGCAGGCAGGGAGATCTGGGAGGAGATAGCACCTTTCATTAGAGCAACAGGCAGAGCTGACAAAAATAAATCTGGTCAGACCTTTCCCTGAGTTGAAATGCGGCTGGCGCCTTCCCATCCTCTCTCTTGGTAACATCCTCTGCTCTCCCACAGGTTTTTTTCTGAATATCAGGGAATTAATACAGGCAGACCAAACCCAGAGCAGTTGTTCTGGACCTGCACCAGCTCCTTTTGCTGTGCCAGTCCTAAAGAAAGGTCACAGACTTCACCTGGTGCACCATGGTCTCGCCTCCTGCCTCTTCTTGCAGACTTCCTGACCTTCAGGAGCCTTTCTGTCCCCTGGTAGAGACCACCCTCACCCATGGGTGAACCCCAGGTTTGCTGAAGCGGCTGATGCAGGGGTCCCACTGGGTTTATCAGCCAGTAGAGGGGCTGATTTCTGTAACTGCTCTGGGTGAGTAAATCCTCTACAGATTCCTCTCCTCTTCCTGTCAGTTTTCAGGGTGTTTATTTCTTCTCTCTCAGCTCTTCCTTATACTCTATCTGCATGATTTTTCTTACTGATCCAAACACAGATGCTATTCCGAGATCAGCAGGAGCCTTCACTTTGATGCAGCTGTATTCTTGTAAAAGCAGTAACAAAGCACAGCAGCACCGTGCAGTGTCGTGCTGCTACACCGATACTCAAAGCAAATGCCAGCTAATGCTTCAGTCACAGCTTGTCTGTGCCAGCACAGCTATATGAGAGCCTTACCCCAGGCTGGTGGAGCTGAGACAGCACTGACAACTCTTATGCAGGTGAGTGAGCTGATATTATCTGGTCAGAATAGGTCCTGCATGCATCCTGCTAGCAGTTCACTCCCATAGCCCTTTATACGCCAGCCTGGCCATCTCCTTTTGAATTAATTTGCCCACAGTACTGGTTCTTGAAACGCTGCCCTGAGCTCTCACACTCGAGGTGACCTGATGGAGGTGGCCTGTGGTACCATGAAGTATCCATCGGCCAGGGAGCAGCATCCACACCAATGTGTCTGGGAAGCCCCAGCACGTCACAGACACCTCTGTGAGCAGCAGGAGTGCCTCGAAGGATGCTGTTCCCTGCATAAGTGTATGTGAAATTCCATCCACGTTTCGTGAAGGATGTGTGTGTATCCCATAGCAATACCTTTATTCACTGCAGTTTTTGCAGATGTATTCCACGTCTTTACATCAAACTCTGCTGGGTGGGTATTAACATCAAACACTGATTGCCCAGATGGGGCAAACCTTTGCTTTTCATTGCTGGCCAAGTACTTGGAGCAGAAAGTGCTCGGGGCATGCAAAGGCATGTCTTGATGTCAGCCAATGTTTTAGGCACAGAGCTGGCCCTGCATGGCTCTTGGTACAACCACCAGCGTGTTAGGTCCTCCTGCTTCCACCTCCGTGTCGTTACAGCCAGACGTGCCAGGAATGAGCGCAATTCTTTATGGACTGCCAGAGAAACAAATTACTACGCACTACAAAATGAAACTGGCATTTTAAATCTAAAACACATGACATCAGCATTACATGTGGAACCAGATACCATCACATCACTTGCCACCTCGTAAATATTCGGGTTGGTGGGGCAAAAGAAATGAGAGCTGGATCGCTGGCCAGGAATGCTCCCCGGGGTCTGCTGCTCTGTGAACGACTTCCAAGCACCACGAGCCCACTTTGAATAACCCACGAGGAGCTGACTCCACAGAGCTTGCGTA
The DNA here is from genome assembly GCA_011075105.1 of Heteronetta atricapilla. Taxonomy (NCBI): domain Eukaryota; kingdom Metazoa; phylum Chordata; class Aves; order Anseriformes; family Anatidae; genus Heteronetta; species Heteronetta atricapilla. Next base: position 189,219,304 of record CM021731.1, read on the forward strand.
TTCGCTAGGAGGCTGCAAGGGGGTGTCTTCTGCACCAGATCACGGGTGTGGTGTGCGTGTGTCTGGCACAAGGGACACATAATAAGGAAGCATCAGGAACAGGAGTAATATAACGAGCAAAGTCATTTGGCTTGAAATCCAGGAGGGGTGTTGATGTTTAGTGTCTCAGTGCTGACCCGCCAGTGTGAATGGAGTGTGGGAAAGCACCTGCTTGCTATCCCTTCCATACAGCATCCTTCAGAGCATGGAGGGCATGCTTGGTTTGTCCCCAGAAGCAACACCTAAGGTACCTGCTGGAGGGGGACAGGGCTTCACAGTCACTTTGCTGAGAGCCCAGAAAGCTCATGCACAAGTTGTGGTGAGGAATCAGCCCTCCCCCCTCCCACCCCAAGCAACTTCTAGGTACAGGAAAACTAACCTGAATAAACTTAGCGTCTGATTAAAATGAAGTTCAGTGGTTTTTCTTTCTTTTTTGGTGGTGCTGGAAAAATTTTAATTTTCAGAGAAATAACTCATCCAGACTCCAAAATAGCCTGGTACATTAGAAATGTGATTTTCCTATTATCTCTCTGCACAACCTCTGTGAGAAACTCTATTTAAATCGCATTTACATAATTCTAAGAATAGACTATTCTGCTCTTAATATCCATCCTTAATTTATTATGGGTTCACCAAATATTTGCCCTTTCTTTCTAAATGTAAAAAGGTTACGAATTTGGAAAAGTCTCACAGCACAACTTGATGCTCAGCTTATGAAAGATTTGGAAAGCATACTTCTTATGAGGCACCTAAAAGCTGCTCCTAGGGGCGATGAAGGGGGGGCTTCTAGCTATCTGTAACAATCTGTATGCTGAAAGCAATTTTCTGCAACAATAACAGGTTCCTGCTTTTTATGCCGTGCCTTTTGAAGAAGAGTTCCCAAGCTCAGAGAAGACAAGTGGCAGAAATGCCCCTTTGGTGCTCCTGGCCATGGCAGGCAGGTAGGAGATGCCCTGTGCGTGTCCACGGGGAGAGGTGTGCTCCAGCTGGAGGACCTCCTCGCAGAGCTGTGTCAAAGCAAAGTCATTCCCACACTGCTGCTGGCTCCAAAAGGGAAGGCAGGAAATCCCCGAGGGAGATTTTGAAGGAAAGGAGCTGCACAGCCTGGGTGGATGGTGTGTTTCTGGCAGCCTGAACTTTGCATGGAGAGTGGCGCTGGGCAAAAATGGGATTCCAGATAAAATTTAATGGAAGAAAAAATGCTTGGTGTCACCTTGACTGATCTTGCTGGGATTTTGCAGACCTCTCTGCTGTCTCTGTGTGTGGCTACAGGACAGGGAGTGGTTTCACCTGGCTGCAGCAGCAAGCAGGAGGTCCCCGTGTGAAACCAGGCTTTGCTTGGGTAGGACCTTTAAACAGGTTTGAGGGACACGCTAATCCTTATAGTGAAATAAATAGCACTTCCCATGTAGGTTCATTTCTAAAATTGAGAGATTTTTCCCCAGAGCCTGTCTGAGAGCCAGGTCAGCCCTGAGAGGAGGCTGCGGTACCGCGGAGGGGAGACAGGGCCCCACTGGTGCTCATGGGCACGAGCTGGGGAATACAGGGCTGCACTGTGCAGCTGCAAGGAAACTTGAGGGGGAATCACCACAAAACAAGTTCCCCAGAGGCAAATCAGCACAGAAAGGGGTAGCACACAGCAGAAGATGCCTCTGTTGGAAACACAGTCTTGAGCTCTGTGGCCTGCTGCACAACCACTGGATGGGGATGCCCGCTCTGCTCCCTGGGGTTTCTGTGGTTTTGCTGTGGTTTCTGCAACACCAAAATGACCCAGCCCTTGCTGTGAGCTGAGCCGGCAGAGGGGTCTCCTCCCTCTTAGAAAGGTGGTTGTGGTGGCCCAAAGGTCACCTCTGCTGGCCCTGGGCTGGGACACGGCAGGTCGTGGGAGCCGTGCACTCGATGTCCCTGGCACAGCCACAGCCAGGAGCAGGGCGGTTTTCATTCCAGCTCTTACAAACAGCAAATCTCCAGCTGTTACAATTACGGGGTATATCTGTAAAAGCTGACCTGCACAGGGTCAAACACCAGCAGGCGGGGAACAAGAACCCATTATTCATAACTTTTATGGCATTTAGAGCCGGCCCGTAGCTGGGGCGGGCAGTGAAGGTGGCGGGTTGGGGCTGTTTGCACAGCTGGGGTGGCGTGGGGCAGCCCCGGGGCAAAACACACCTGGCCCACGCCTGGGGGACTTCTGCCCCCCTCCACAGTGTCCTTCCCTCTCCCTTCCTTTATATGAGTGTGTATAAAACATTTTTACACATGCACACATGCACTTTTATGTACAGAAAGCCAAGATGATGCAAACAAGTCAGCAGCTAGCATGCTTGGTGCCCTGGGCTGGTTTGCACTCTCTGTCCATGCTCTCGGCCAGCAGCTGAGGCTGGGTGAGCCACAGGGGTGAGGGGAGATTGGGCTCCTGGTAACCCACCTGCTGCCTCTCCAAGAGAGATTCAAGCTGTGGGGACACCACATGCCAGGGGATGCTCTGGAGCTTTTCCTTGGGCAGCCCTGGCTGGAGACCAACACTGTGTAGGATGCTTTCTAGAAGGGCACCCTCATTCATAATTAATTTAAAATAAGGTGCACAGAAGCAAACAACAGAAAAGCAAACAATGAGCTCATTATTAGAAATCGTAGCAAGGCAAAAGTGAAGCTCTTTTTGTTTAAATTTTATCCTCCTATTTGCATTTAATTGGCTGGCAAGTGCTGGAGGGGTCTTGGTCTTCTTCCCACCTCCTGATACCATTTTCTAATGAAAATGTTTTTTCCCTCCAATGCAAACATAAAAACAACCTCTAGAAAGGGAAAGCAATTGTTAAGACAAAGAGGCAATAGATGGCTGCCAAGAGATAGAGAGCTGCGTGAATGCACAAATTAAAGAAAAATAAATAACAGGCACTTTTCCTTCTACCTAGTTTTCACTTATACTGAGCTACGGTTTCATTTGTAACAAGGGACAGCAAGTAATTTCCAGGCAGAGATGTGGTAATTTTGAAATTGACAATACCCTTGCAAGTACCCAGTTGTATTTCTAATAAATACATTTAGTATAAATCAAGAGAATGGAGGAGAATCGAATATAAATATGGCCTTTTGCTGCTCCCACAGATCTCTGGCTTTTATCCTTTTCCCTGCAGAGTGAAGGACAGACAGTTAGTGTCATACTTTCCCCTCTCTTCTGGCAGAAAAAATAAATAAATAAAAAAAGAAACTGAAAATGAAAATCTATTTCAAGGAAAGTACTAAAAGGAATGAAATAATGTATAGCAAAATTGCCACCACCTTTAACCACCACAGAGAGGATTGTGGAGGTCAGTAAGGGCATATATTAGAGTGCCTGCTTATCCCGAGCTCCACTCGTGGTCAGTTAACTCCTGCAAATGTTGAGTAATTCTAGTGGGAAGAGCACGGCCTGCTGTGATTACAGGTGGATGGAAGAGGCAACAGGAGAAATGTAAGAAACAAGATATATGCTGTGTCACAAGATTTTGGTTTACCTTACTTTTTTGTTACTTCTCAGCATGTATTTCTTAGGCCACATCTACACACAGCCCTGCTCTTGCTTACCTGTGGCTGAGACCGATGGTTTCTCCTTCTGTGTGCACTTGGATGCTGCTGCCTCCATGTAGGCTGTGGGTGTAGGGTTTATGGCAGCTCCCCCAGTTATCACTGTTCGCCCGGGTACCGAAGTGAAGAGGCCCAGCCAGGTGGGCTGCACTGGGGTTAGGTTGCTGTCACGTTCCTACAGGGGCAGATTTGGGTGAAGCCACCTGCAGTGCCCATGCTGGGGCACATAGCTTGGTGGAGAAGGGAGACTCCTGCATGAACGTGGGTGATCCCCATGGGTATCATGGTGCTGATGAGGCTGGTAGCAGCTCAAGCCAGGGCAGGCCATGGGCTCCCCCCACTCAGGAGCTAACTCTGCCCTCGGCTGACCCAAGGGTAGGGTGAAGGGCTGGGATAATGGCCTGGAAAATATTCCCGCTTGCAACAGAGCAGCGAAGCTTGCATGGCATTCAGGAAACATCTCTTGGCACTGCTGTTGGTGCTAAGTGAGCATACAGCGGCAGGCCGGTGCCTGCACACTGTCACTGGGGAAGCTGGTAATTCATTACCCCCGGTATAAACACCATTATAGCATAAAGGGACGCCATCAGTCTGCCCCGCCATACAAACATGGACATGCACACAGAGCCTCTCTGCTCAGTGGGACAGTTTATTTCCAGGGACTTCTGAAACGAGACTGTGTCTGTGAAAGGCCGTGCTTCATGCTGTGGCTGAGACAGTGCAGCCTGGTGAGGAAAGGGTCAGCCCTGTCTCACCTTGGGGCACCCTGCCTCCAGGGAAAGCTCATGGAAAGCAAAGACGTGGCCAGATAGGGCAGCCTCCTTATTTTTAAAGCTGCGACTAGACTCAGTCAAAGAAACCGCAGACCTCCAGAAGCACATCTGGCCTTGAACAGTCACTGGTCCAAGGTACCCAGCTACCTCTATAAAGGAGTTGAATTGTTCAGATCTTCTTCAAGATTTGGTTTTTCACGTCAGCATTTCTTGTGTGACACAGAACACTGGGTGAGCCCTTGTCTGGCCACCCCTGCCTGGAGCACAAGGGACTTTTTGCTTTGTTGTCAAACACAACAAATTAAACTCAGATTAGTTTGAGGTAAGGGATCCCAATTATATCTGGATCCTGAGCATGGGTTGTGCCCATTAGCCAGCCCCAGGAAGCTTGCATCTCTCGTTCCTGGATATTAATATATTATTATAAGGCCCAATTCCTCTAAATTAAATAATATTTTTGTCTGTTTTCTTTTAATCAAAAGGGTTTAAAATTATAAGATATTAGTCTAAAGGTGCTTTGCCACTGACTTCTGTGGGCAACGTGGAGTAACTGAGATTTGGCAACTTCTACAGGTGTTTTCCAGATGTAAAGGCTTCTCAGCAGTGATGTCAACCATCTGACTCATAAGTTCACCCTTTGTTCATCAAGCGATGAGGCTGCTTGTCACCTTCATGGCTTAGCACACCAGACACCATCACATCTTCCATGGTTTCACATTAAGATGGGTACAAGGCAGCCCTCAGTATGGACTCCAGTGATGTGTGATTCCTTCCGTCATGACATGGCTGATGAGTGACCTGAGCAGCAGCACTGAGCATAGAAAGAGCACAGTTTCAAAAACAGTTGTGAACCTTAAGACTTTAGAGTTCTGATGTTCCTAAGAGATTCACAGCTAATTACCGATATGATAGTCCTTGATTCTTCTCTTGATTTAACTTCAACACTGATCTCCACTCAAGAACAGGAGACTAGATGTATTAAGCATGGATTTGGAGTGCACTATTCAGGGAAGAGTCATGATTTTGAAATCCTGTCATTTGGCTAATGTTGCAGTAAATTATGAGCCAATATCTTTTGTTAAAGACCAATTAATCACTAAGAAAAATTACTCAAAAGGATTAAAATCTTTTATGCTAATTTTCAAATCCCTAATGTGTTGTGTTATTCAACAGTCAGTATGTTTCTTAGCTGCAGAACTGCCTGAAAATACTTGGGGAATGTTATATGCTGTTTGGAGCTGGCTGCTTTGGGTGTTTTAAAACTTTCAGATGAGGGTCTCTGTAATTTTGGTAGCCAAGAGGCAGTCACACCTCAAATTGTGATCATCTGTCTGAATCTGAAAGCACAACAAGCATCCTAGACATAACATGACAATTCCCCCCAAATCATCACCCTTTTTTTTCAGTAAAGCCTGCTCAATGAGGGGCAGCACACCTGTCATTGAGGCACAATTCTCAGCTCTAGCAATGAGTCCAAAGCATCATTATTTAGCCCTGTTTTGATAAGAGTGATTGCATTTTTGGCAGTGGGACGTTGTACCTTGTCAGCCCAGTCAACCAGAGACCAATGGTGGTTGAATGAGTGGCAGTCCATGACAGATGGGCTTCCCTCCGTGCAGCTTCCAAAGCTGTGTCTAACAACAATTATTTCTGCAAACTGCTTTCCATCAAATTTCTGTCCATCCCATGTCTCATACTGGCCTACAAGAAGGTTTCTCAGTCTCCGTGGCTTCTCTTTTGATACATTAAGGTTCATGATGCCACAGTTCAAGACTGCAAAGGAGACCTGCCCAAATACTCTGTCACTGCTAGAATATTACTTATTGTTAGTGAAAACAGGTCTTGAGACTGACATCCCATGGGAACCAGTTAGACCATCAATTTCTAGGATTATTTTAACAAATCAGTCTGTAGTCTTTAAATTAGTACTACCAACTTGTCAAAGTGTCTGCCCTGACTTTATACATTTGCTGATGTACAAATCAATCATTTACATAGCAAACCAAACCACCTGCACAGCCCACAATATGCATGAACCGGTCCAACAGACTGTCCTTAAAATATTTTTGCAGGAGTCTGGTATACTTGGTCAGCCAGCAGAGATACCTTTTCCCCCCAGCCGCATTTGATGACTGCTTTTAGGTACACGGCTCCCTCCAAGAGCAGGTGCCCAGCACCTTGAGTGGGGTGGGAAGGAGAGGGCTGTGGAGATGCAGGTGGGGGGAAGCAGAGAGTAAAACCAGTATGGGGCTGGTGGAGGAGAGAGCAGTGTCTGTCTCTTGTCTAATTTCAGAGAGCATACGTTGCCTCAAGGTGTCCAGAGGCTGCCTTAGGCTTGAGCTAGTAGAGGCTCGTTAGGGCTACCCAGCTACAGTCATACCAATGTAGATGTGGTTTTATCATCTTGTTTTTGTTACACTGGTTTTGGCAGCTGGGTGTTTGGGACTGCTGTGGAAGATAAGCATTGCAATCCATTTCAATCTGAAGTGGCTTGCAGTCTCTTTGTTTAGCTTGTTGGCTGGCACTCTGCACATCAGTTGTATATTCAGAGCTGAGTATATTTGTTGTGCATTCTCCACTGCTTAGGCCAATTTTTTTTTTTTTCCACCACCAAGGACAGAAGTTAACCAGGTAGGATGAGTGTCTTTGAGTGTCTTATGTCCCGTGACATTGGGTCACTTGTGTTCCTCTGGCTTCTAAATGGGACTACTTAGCCCTCTGGGTCTGCGCTCCCCTCTGCATTACTGGAGTACAGACAAGTAGCTTGGCTATCAGAAAATCCAAATCACTGCAAAATTGATGAATATGAGGTGTGACTCAGACCAGCTGATTTGATTTAGCCTGCTATCACAGTTGCTGCTACTTTGGGTCTGACTTTAGAGGTGACTCATGTTGTACTAGTACTTGCAAAACACCTACCTTGAAAATATTTTGATAGGCCATCTCGAGTAATTGGCAGCATTTCTGTTAGAGCTGTATCCTGTGAGTGCCAGCTAACCTTTGCAAACACGGTTCAGAGAAGGCAGAGACGAATAAGATGAATCTGATTAATTTTGCTGGAGCTGAAATTCATGACATCAGCTGGCACAGAACTCTGCCTCACCATCTCTGCATTGTGGCTTTCTCTTTGAGGACACCTTTTGCTGTAGAAATGCAATCTTTCACAAGGTGGGCACTCTGACAGTTAACAAGTCCTTGATTAACATGAGATACCTACATAATTAATCACGAGCCTCAAATTAAATGTCTGGGGAACTGATTCAGATCAGGAACTGTGAAGCTGAATGAAGGTTATCAGGGTTGTGGGAGCAGATCTGCAATAGAAACCATTCAGCCCAGGAGGCTGGAAAGCAGCTTGTTGTGTGAGACTGAACCTCCCAAATCAAAACAGTTTGCAGGTGAGGAAAACTGAAATTTCAAAATGTGATGGTGAAGATGATCTCCAAGAGGTTATGACTGGTGTCAGGTGAATTTAGCTGTTGCACTGATGGCCCTGGAGCAATGCTGGCTGGTGTGGCATCAGGAGCTCACACCCTGGCTTTCAGCAATCATCATCATCCTATTTTACAGTCTCAGCCAGCGTTTCCCAGCTCCTTCAGCCTAATGAAACAATTGTAAGCTGGGAATGGCTGATTGCAGGCAGCACATTCAAGGGGCAGGGGCACCACACTGCTCATTGTGCTGCACATTGCAGGGCACTGATGGCCGTCTGCTTGCCCTCTTTCAGGTCAGGTTCTTCTTTTACTAGTGTTAGAATTTAATAAAGAAAAGCAGGAGAATAAAATATCTGGTGTGATAGTTGGTAATATGCTGGCCAGCCAGAAAATGATGAGGAGTTGAAAGCAGTTCAATAAACAGATCTTACCACACAGTGTGTCTGCATGGCTGGAAGACTGTTTTTATTTTCCATAACCATTTCCCTCGAGTGTCCCCAGCTTTCCAACATCTCAGTTGTTTAGGAATCATAACATGGGAGTTGCTTGGGTAACCAAAATCTGCCTGACCACCTATATCCAGCTGCCGGGGAGAATCTACATTCCAGGACATGGATCAGCCCTGGAAAGAAATCTTGGCCAGATGTGGCATGGCTTTGCTGCCACATGCTCCAGCAAGGTGCTTGCTGCAAGCTGAGAGCCATGCAGGCAGACTGCCTGTGCTGCTCTGCGAGGAGGGGGCTCATTTTGTGGTTTCTGGCCAGGGTGAGTCAGTGGGACAGCAGCATTTAACATTTGCAGGCAGGCCTGAGCAACACAAACAGTATAATTTGCACAAGACTGTGCAAAACCACTCATGAAGTAGAGAACTGAGTGCAGGGAAATCCTCAGGTACTACCTAAATCATTGGACCCTTCTTGGGGTCTGAATTTTTGGGTAGACCTGTGTGGTGCCAGGAGCTGGACTCGATGATGCTTGTGGGTCCCTTCCAACTCAGGATATTCTATGATTCCATGATTCTCTGATTCTTCTTGCAGTTTCTGGTCAGTGCTCAAAAATGAGACTTCTGTAAACTCAGTGGGAAAAAGCATTAACATTGGCTTCATTGAGGTCACTGGGAGCTTTATTTAAGATTTCAGCCCAACCACCACCTTCTGCAGCAAGCTCAGTAACAATCAGTACCTGTGTCTATAGCTGATCTTACAGCATGATTAGATATATCCCCTACGGTCGTTGCATTTAAAAAAAAAAAAAATGCTGGATTTCTAAAGCACAGCTGGATTTGTAAAAAAGAAGTTCCTACTCAGCCCCTACATAGGCCAGTGCAATGCTAGGTGGCACTGGCAAACCTTGTAGCACACCCGTGTAACCTAGTTAATCTTACAATGTTTGTCCCCAGACAATCCCACGTCATGCCGAAGCCCTGTCTTACTGTTCTGTCTCAGAACCAGTGCTGTTCCATTGCCAGTAGCTTGAATGCTCTAATAAATTTGGCACCAAAGGGCGGCCTTTTTCCCTGACAGATGCAAAACTCGTTGCATGTGTCCTCTCCCCACAAAGCATGGGCTGTCTTACAGATACAAAAGCGAGTAGATTAATTTTATCCCAGGAATTATTATCGTTTTTTAATCTCCATAGTCTTTCCTGCCTTGGGCTGCCAGGCTATAAGGCACAACAAATGGAAAGTTTCATCCTGCAAGCAGAGGAAATGAGCTGCTGCCCTGGTGCTGGACTGGACCCCGGTGGTTTTCAGCACTTTCCCTGTTGCTCTTTCATGCATGTTTTGAGCTGTAAATTCTGATCTGGTGATTGTATGGGAAGTTTCAGCCTGTCCCCTGAAGATATCGCACCAAAAATCTTTTCAGCTTCCTGATTTTCAGAACCGATGTCATCCTGCTCCCTCTTAATTAATCTGATTGCTTGTGTCATGCTACCACTTCTGCAGTTATGCCTATAACTACTAGTAGAAGTGTGATGAATCATTTGTCTCTGCCTGGAAATGTACTTGAATCTTCTTCAGACTTGTCTCAAGTCCATCTTCCCCATTCCAGTCCAAAAATCTGCATATGTCTCTGCCGTGCTGCTCAGCTGGAAAGCTTTACTGAGTTCAGGACCGAGCTACTCTAAGAACTGTTGTAACAAGATGTTCTTTTGAAAATAATTATTTCCCCCACTTTCTCCTAAAAGACATGGGGTGGTCAGGAAAAATGTGAGCTCCTTGCTCTGGACATTCATGCTGTGGCAGGATATCAACAGAACGGACCCAGGGCCCGTTGCAGTAGGTATTGCATGAACACAGCACAGATGGTGCTAATCCAAAGCGCTTACGATTTAATTGCCGTGTCTACATACTCGTTAGCACGTGGGCACTTTTCCCAGTCCGTGGTGTGAGGCTGTATGTGTGTCTGGCCAGCTGATCCCACTTCCACACCGGCACTTATCTGCTCTGCTTGCTCACTGCAACCCCAGCAATCCTGGCCTCAGGCTGCCAGATCCAGGGCTGGGCCCGCAGCTCCTACATCACCTCTTGACCTGCTTTGAGCATCGCCTCCAACGCTGACACCTCCAAAGTGTCTTCCGGATCCCTGCCTTCTGCTGTGTCCCTTGTCAAGCAGCTCCTCCTGGGACCAGCGAGGCAGGAGGCCATGAGGATGGCTCCTGCTGCACTTGTTTGACCCTGTTAACATCATCAGGAGATGCTTGAGCACTTACCTAACGGCGTGCAGATGAGCTGGGGAGATGTTCTCTCCTGTTACTGTCCTTAAAAACACATGTTACTGTAATTTAATCAAACCTCTGTTTACCTAAAAGCATGTTTTATGCCTGTTCAAGGACAGAAATAGATTCCCAGGACATATTTTCCCTCCTTCTGTGTTTTTTTTTTGTTTTTTTTTTTTTTTTGTTTTGTTTTGTTTTTTTTGGTTTTTTTTTTTGTTTTTTTTTGTTTTTTTGTTTTTTTCTGCTATATGGGCTGCCCTGTTTATCTCTTGTTTTTTATACTCCTAATTTACTTTCTCTGAAATGTTCTGTGAGTAGTTAAATAGTGCTAATATACATCCACCAAGGGATGCTGTAAAGTTTTTAACTGGTGATTGGGTGTTTGGCAGGCAAGAGGCGGATTGCTCTGTCTTTCCATGATCTCACACATCACATAAAGGTGAACAACGGATTTTCTAAACTGCGAAGTCCCAGTGCTGCTGTCATTTGGCAATGCTGGAAGCCTACAATGAACAGATCCTATTTTTATTGGAAATATTTCACTACAGTAAGAGGGGGTTGCAAAACAAAATACCATCCAGTTTCGCAGCCCTGGAGGTGGTATTCTCCAGGTCAGGGCTGAGCGGCTCTGGAGGATGCTACGGTTGGGGAAGTTTGCATTGCTGCACTGGGTGTTTGAAATTCACCCCTAAACAGAGGATTTAGTTAGAATTATCATCTAAGCCTTTTATTTTCCCTCTTTACTGAGCTGAGCTCCACCCTAACGGGACAGAAAATATCATTCTTCAGTGCCTTCACCCAGGTACTATAAGAAAAAAGATCACATGAATAATATATAGAAATGAACAAGCTCTCTGTGTTTCATGCATACCCAGAAATGTGCCTCCATACAGATGGTCGTGTCCTTGCCGTAACCTGTGCTACTGAGGATCACATGCACTTGAGCATCCCCAGGGCCAAGAAACAGGAAAACATGATCTTCTGGATGCTTTCTGGTTTTAGCTGTTTCCACGCAGAGTGACTCCTCTTCCTTTTTAACCTATCCCAAAATACACTAGCGAGGAGCTGGGGCAGAGTGGCTGCATTTCAGTGGTTGTGTCTGGAACAGCTTTATGTTGATGCTGAGCGTATGTTTATGTTAATAATAACGACACATAAGACTCATTCCCACAAAGAAACACATCCAAATTAGCCCGTGCGCATAAAGCCAAGGGAATTACTCATTGTGCAGAAGGTTACACGCTCCTGTATCCGTGCTGAAAGAGGACCTGCGCTCTCAGGCTGCACAGTAAATTGCTGAACCAGTGCATCCCCCACCACCAAGGCCAAAGGAGAGCTTTCTGCTGCTTCCAGGAAGCCCTGCGTGGGGCCTGGTGCAGTCTGGTACAGGCCTGTTATCCGCAGGAGCTACACCTGCTGCGCACAGCTTCCTGAACTGGAGCTGTAGGCCTGGCAGCATGGGCTGGGAAACTGGGGGAGAAACCTCTGCTTGCTGCTGTGGGGAAAGGCTGGTCAGAAGTTAAAGCCCAAGGCGTGCGCAAATGTGGTTTCTCAGGAGGGTGGGAAAAAAGGAACTTGTTTTGTCTCTCTTTTTTTTTTTTTTTGATGGAATATAGTTTGGTACATAACGTTCCAAATTATCAGCGTCTCATATTGTGTGTTGCTTCATCCACTCTAAATATCATCTCTTTCTGCAGTCTGGCTTGACATATTCCTCTCAGATTATCTCATTTGCCTGTGTACACATGCATCTGTGGCCTTACCCAAAATTATTAAGGAGATACCCATGAAAGTGCATTGTTCAAACCAGAGCAATAAAGTTTCTCCTTGGTGCCTAAACGCAAATTTCCCCATAAGTATCTTGGTACTAGAGAACCAATCTATTCAAGTTAAATATTAAATGTGGGTCACCATTCATCAAAGCACATTCTCAGCTTCAGTGCCTGGCTGTTCCTGTAGATGCCCAGCAGAGTACATCAGGACGTGCTGTAACGCCATTGAAGGCAATTCAGAAGTGCCTTTTGTGCCTTTGCTACTCAGATCTCTAATAAAGGGAATGTAATTCACAGCTTTTAGCTTTGGAAATCAGTCGCTGTGTGGGTACCTTTAGCAGGCAGGGCAGAGGATTTGCTGCGCAGTTGCAGTGGGCAGCGGCAGCGGTCGTCCCACGCCTTCCATGTGTAGTACCGCGGCCACGTGCTGCCGAGCCCCACGCTGCCGTGTTTCCACAGAGATGTTACATCACGCCAGTGTCTCGTAGGAGCCTGAAACCTGCTCCATCTGACATGTTATTTAATATTTCCATTAATAGAGCTTTGTGAAATGACCAAATTTTGGTCAAACTGCTCTCAAGTCAGAGAGCAGTAAGTATCCTTGCACAGAGCTGGGAGTTTTGGTGTTTGTATGTTAAGTGATGTCAAAAATACAAGAGAAAGTGCAGAAGCAAACTTGAAAGTGGTTTGAAGTTAGAGAAGCAAGATGAGATGAGAGATTCCAGCTGAATCTGGTTTGTGAGGGACAGGACTGAGACTGGAGGTGGTCAGAAAAATCAGTGGCACAAATTTGCTCTACAAGAACTTGGTCTGTGAAATGTTCTGTATGAAACTCAATGTTTTTTCTTTCTCAAAGGTGACATCACATCGAATAGTGACAAGCACAGAATATATAAGGGATGTTCCCAGGACAGGTTGGAGAAACAAACTCCTCTCCTGAGTCCATGGGAGAGAGACCAGTGGAGAAGACATGTTCACCTTCACGCTGAAGGTGCTCATCTGTTTTCCTGCCTGTACTCATCCTCCACAAAGCATAACAATGTTGACAACAGTTTCACTTGGTCTGGATTTTGACCCAAAGCCACTAGAAATTACCCATGAACACTCAGAAGCCCTCCTACCTGTTGTCCTTTACCTCCCTCGGGAGCAGCCGGGCACAGAAGAGGCGATCAGCTAAATCTGTAGCCAGAGAGATTTATTTTTAAAACTTGCTAATTATAAGGATAATGAGAGATTTTAAAGACAAAGTCAAAGAAACATCCACGCAGGATGGTGTGGATGTTGTACAGCCCATCTTGGTGCAGTTTGGACGGCGTTATCTCCCCAGGTGCTTCCCAGCCCGTGCTTTTATGCCGTCTGGCTCAGTGCGGCTGCTGCCGGCGGCTCAGCTCTGGCCACAGCACATGGATCACCAGCAGTGCTCTGTGAGCCTTTGTCTGAAGAGGGAGACAGGAGGCTCTCCAGGTGGTAGAACTTTAAAAGCAAACATAACCTTGCGTCGTAAATGACAGAGCTGAACCTCTCCCCATCCATGCCAGAATCACTCATGTGTCACCCCACTGACTTTAATTTTACTCTCGCTTCATGCTGGAGGAAACAAGGAGCAGGGCTGGGTCAAGGACCATGACTTCAGAACTTGGCAGCCTTTAGAAAGGTGCTTGGGCTGCTTGCTTATGTCTTCCAGCCCCAGGAGAGGCTCTCATGGGAATTACAGTCACTCTCCCACCAGCGATGTAGGTCATACCTGATAAATTTGCTTACCGGATTAGTGGACGAGGGGGAAACGGTCGGCATGGTTCATCCAGCTGCCAGGGGTGCATTTAATACCACCCTGCATGACAGGTTCATCTGCAAGGTCAGAAAGCACGGCACAGAATAAGCAGAGAAATGCTGGAAGGGATTAAAAATGGCTTAAGGGCAGAAAAAAGGCAATGTTATTAACAGGGAAAATTTTAAGTGAGGTATCGTTATTGTTGGAGCCATTGTTCTGCTGCCAGCCCCTTTGGGAAAACTAAAGGGAGGATGGCAAGGGGTGCAAGCCAAGAGCTGAGGTGCCTCCACACAGCTCCCCTCAGCCCTGAGCAACTGGGCACCAGTCTGCATCAGGCGGAGGCTTGGCCCAGAAAGCAGAAGAGGTTTGTGAGCAGAGCACTCGGTCTGTGTCTGGGGGAACCCGGGCTTCCTGCTCATGTGCCAGGGGAAAGAGGAGAACTGAGGTTTCCCCCTGAGCTCCCACATCTTCTCTCTTGCATTCCCTGATGTTAGAAAAAGATATTTAAGCCCTTGGTTTCCACTCACCCAATAAATAATTCTTCCTTCCAAGAGGTAGCTTCCTTCCACGGGCAGATTCCTTCTGCTACCCATACGGCTGAGTAATGCTGGGGCCACGGTGCAGGACAGCTTGGGAAGACCCCATGCAATGAACATCACTGCTCCAACTCCTCTTCTTCGTATGAGCCTTCGCAGAAACGGGTATCATGTGCCACTTCAAACACATCCAGGCTGTTGCCCTCTTCAAGAACTTCTGAGACTTTCTTGGCTTGAGGGAAATAAATAAATAAATAAATAAATAAAAGACAGAAAAATGTGCAAATGTAGGTTCCCCAGCCCTGCCACCTTGCCTCACTGTTACCTTTCCTGACACCAGTTTCAGAGAAAGTTGTGCAGTGATCAGTAGGCTTAATGTGGCCATGGAAATGTTGCTTTTGGAAACTTATGGCTTTTTTTCCCGTTTTTTAGATTTAACACATTTTCTTTTTTCAGCTATACACTAAGTAAAATCAAACTGCGGCGAGAGAGAATAATTCAAAAAATAACTTAAAACAGCCAAGGGTTATAAAAATAACAGATCCTGTGGGTAGCATCCAAAAGACTTTCTATCATGATGACTGATTAGAAGACTCGTTTAATTGTCTGTATGCAAATTGTGTGTCACCGATTCCTGGCACTCAGAAATCTTCAGATTTTAAAATTAACTGGTTCACATCACTTAATTTGCCTTTTGGCTGATTTTTGGACCTCCACTCTGCAAGCTCCATTGTTTCTAGGTAAGGATTTTTTTTTTTTCTCAAAGCTTGAAGAAAATAAACTTTTTTTATTTTTTAAAAGCAAGCTAAAAATATCTCATGTTCGCCGGATTTCAAGTGCTGTGCTCTTAAAATATTGCAAGTACTGGGCATGCTAGAAGGAACTTCAGTTCTTTTTTTTCTTTTCTTTTTCCTTTCTCTTCTCTTCTCTTCTCTTCTCTTCTCTTCTCTTCTCTTCTCTTCTCTTCTCTTCTCTTCTCTTCTCTTCTCTTTTCTTCTCTCCTCTTCTCTCCTCTTCTCCTCTTCTCTCCTCTCC
>CM021731.1:189235348-189334402 GCA_011075105.1 Heteronetta atricapilla
TTTCTTTTCTTTTCTTTTCTTTTCTTTTCTTTTCTTTTCTTTTCTTTTCTTTTCTTTTCTTTTCTTTTCTTTTCTTTTCTTTTCTTTTCTATACAAAGAGAATGCAGACTTTAGTTTCAAACCCCCCCTTTGTCAGTACTAACACATTTCCAGAAGGAATTGGACTCACTGGCTGCTGTTAGGCTTTCACTTGACCAGCACTGTGAAGCAGCCAGAAACTAGTGGGGAAAATAGGCCATGCAATATCATCATTTTCAGGAGTGGAAGATTGAAAACCGTCGGGTTAAAGTCTCCTGAAATCACTGGCAAGGGTCTCGTGGCTCTTCCCTGGTTTAGTTATGCCCATCACTACTTGTCCACGGAGGATCCCTGTTTCTTTACAGCAGACCTTGAGGTGCTTAAGAGCACTGCCACCTCCATCGCTGTCCGTCTCTGGGCAGAAGGGAGCCAGCAGGGGCTGGACCCAGGAGATGGACCCCATGGACAGCATGGCTCCGTGGGGCAGGTGGTCTGAGACACACGGCACTGGCAGAGCGGGAGCTGGATCCCCATCGCAGCCTTGCCCGGGTTGCAGGGATGGGACGGGACGTGCAGGGCCTGCAGGTACCGCTGACTCGCTTCTCGCAGCCTGCCAGTGCCCGGCCATGCAGAGGCGTGTGAGCCCGCAAACATCTCCAAGAAGAGGAAACACCACTCGCACTTCCACCTCCCCAGGGTGACGTGCTGCCTGCTTACAGAGCTCTTAAAAATGTTTCAAGCTGTGGCCAGGTGGCTTCAGAAAGCCACTGTGGGCTGCTGGGCAGCTGTGTGCTGTCCTTGCCCCAGTGAGCCCCTGGGTCCCCAGCCTCAGAAGCCTGGTGGATGGGAAAGGGAAGCTTTGTGCCCTGTGAAGCCTCATGCTGACACCTGAAGTGGGCTGGATGCGGCCAGGGGCAGGGTCTGGGGCTCACTGGGAGGGAGCAGGGGGTGATGCTCTGCTTGGCCTCTGGGAAAAGGGATTGTGTGGGTGCTGATGCCCTAGGCAGGGCAGAGTGCATTTCTGTAAACCATGCCTGCCCAGGGTAATGTTAAATGCAACCGATACCTTGGGTGTTCTGCACAGCTGGGAGCCAAGCACTTTACCTCCCATTTTTTTCCCTGTAGCTGAAGACACATATGTTAACCTGCTGTGAAGAGCAACTTACAGAAGCAGTCTTTGGTAGCAGTTAAATTGTCCACGGCCAAACTTTCTTTAAAAGTTTATCACCCTCACTGCAGAGGACCTCCTTAAGGCAGGGCCCCATTTGACATTGGATAGGGCCAATGTCTCAAAGCCTCAGAGCTGTGTAAACGTGATGTAACAGGGGTATAGCTGTGCTATCAGTTCTGGTACCAAACACAAATGTGACTACGAGTGAGTTTTGTTTATACCGTCATTGTTTAAAAACTGTGCTCAGGCCAGGCTCTCCTTGATTAGGAGCAGCCAGATGGACACTATAAATCAGTGTGAAAACCCTGTGCCAAACTCCATGCTTGCATTGATTCATACGGCTCCATTTAATGTCACAAATGGGATTTGTGCAAATGGAACCCAGATCAGAATTTGGCCTTTTATGTTTGTTTAGATTAAGAAATTTGGACAGCAAAAGGCCGCTTATATTCTGGCTATCAGGCTGGGTATTACAGCACTCGAATAGTGGGAAGCCCAGACAGATGGTTACATGAATCACAGCTAGGCAGGTCTGATTATCTTGATATTTTCCATGTGATAAAGCGGAGGGACGGTGTGCCATATGGTGGAATATTGTTGAGGGACCCCAGCAGATGCACGGGATGTGAGCACTTCCATGGGCATGGGGTGTGATGCAGCACTTGCTCCTGGGATGAGGGGGGAAGGCGAGGAAGGGGTGGTTTCCTGGCACCACCAGAGATTTTGATCCACTGTATGTCCTGAAGGGGGATTAAAACAATGCAGGATTCACCTGCCTTAGGTGTTTGCTAAAGGGAGAAGTACTTAGGCTGAAGGAGGGCTAAAAGTCCAGGTAAAAGTCCAGGTGGTGATCAGTAGTGCAAAGTCTAGTTGGAGGACAGTCATTAGCTATGTATCCCAGCATCCAGGCCTTTTTAATATCTTTGTTAATGACCTGGATGATGGGGCAAAGTGAACCCTCAGCAAGTTTGTGGGTGACACAAAGCTGGGGGAAGTGGCTGACCAGCAAGGAGGACCATGCTGCCATCCAGAGGGACCTCAACAGGCTGGGGAAATGGGCTGAAAGGAACTTGTGAGGTTCAGCAAGAAGTGCAACGTCCTAAACCTTGGGAAAAACAAGCCCAGGCACAGGACGTGCTGGAAGCCACACAGGTGACAAACAGTTTTTCAGAAAAGGACCTGGGTCCTGCTGACAATACGCTGACAAATGCAATTCAGGATACCAATAGCCTTCTTTGCAGCAAGAAAACATTGCTGGTTCACATTCAGCTTGGTGTCCACCAGAACCCCCATTTCTCCAGCTCTTGGAGGTCCCTCTGGATGGCAGCATAGTATATCCTCCACACGGTACAATCTGCCCCATCATCCAGGTCACTGATGAAGGAACGGCGGTATGCAGGGACACATGGAAAGTGAAGGTAAATGGGTGAGGGTGAAGGAAGAAGGACAAAAGAGCTTTGGTGTGGAAGTAGAAGGGAAGCTGGTGGTTTCTGTGGGGCTGAGTGTCTACAAAAAGTGCAAATGAAGCAGGAGAGCAACACTACTAATGCAGCAGAGATAGGTCTGGCCTCTATTTCCAAAACGTTGCTGTTGTTTTGCTGGACTTCACAGTTATTTCTTACAGGCTACCCTGAAACAGAAGCAGCCTATGCTTCTTCATACTATCCTGAGAGCTGCAGAAAAAAGGGAAATTGCATAAAAGAAGAGGATTTCCACAGACATCAAGGAGCTGTTTTTCAGAGTGAACTTGTGCACAGAGATCATTTACAGCCACTTCGCTTTCATAATGTGTTGGCTGGGGTTGCTGGTCTGAGGCTTTCATTCTGTGCATAGCAGATTTATTTGCAGAATATCATGTTTAAAAAAAATATACTACCTAAAAGCATGGAAATTTACCCTCATAAGGCAATCAAAGGATGCAGTGGTTTTATTCCTTTGAACCCAGGTGATGATAACTGATACAAGAGCTCTTCACCAACAGCACAAGGGGCTGTGGGTGCTGCTGTGGAAGACCCACCAAGAATCGCTCTGCCCTCCCATTGGTACGGAATCCAGAGCACAGCGCTAAAAAACACATCCAGCAGTTAGAAAATATTTTAGCAGCAGCTCTTAGGTTAACTGAGGGAGCGAGGGGCCCACCTCTGGGGCAATGGCAGAGAAATGTGCAGTGCTGCATGGCAGCTTGGCCAGCATTTGCCAGAGAGGATGTTGGTTTTCTTTTGCAGGGGCTAGCAGGAAAATCACACATGTTTAAATTGGGGAAGTGTTGTAGATGTTTGTGTCTGGTGGCGGGTGAAACAGGGAAATGAGGAATGAGTTCTCTTTTGTTTGGGTTCTGTGGTTTGATTGCTGAAGCCTATGGCTGGCTGTATATTTAGCAGACCTCAAAAATAAGGTTAGATGCATCAGCAAGCAAGTGGAAAAGTACCGGGGAGAAAGTGTGAAAGAGCTGTCTGGGTGATCCCATGCGCGCCTGCTGGGCCAAGATGCACTGAATCTTGTGCCCTGCGGTGCTGGATCCAGCCTGTGATGCTGTGTTGGTGGCCCTCCACCACGGGGACCAAAGCTCTGAGGCCACCATGGGGCCAGCCCAGCCTGTCAGGACAAACTGGAATGGTGACACTGGAAACCACTTTAAAAGGGAAAGCATCAGAAACTGCGTCTGTAAGGAAATAGCGGAGTGGGTAACTCTAGCTAGAAGAAACTGAGATGAACATTTTCAAGGCAGGTGTCTAACTTCACACAGTCATGTAAAGCACTGATAGATGCTCCCATTGTGATGCCCAGCAGCACAATTCCAGAGCAAAGCCATAGTTTCTACCTTTTCTGTAATGTAGGCCTCTCTGTAAAAGGAACTTGGGGTACAAGTGCAGTCACAGCTTTTATATATTCAGAGTGGAGTTACACATTGCTATTTCATTAAAAGAACAGGAGAGAACTGCACCCAACTGCAGTACAGTCAATACCCCATAAAATACCCGACTGCTTTTTGCGTGCTGAGGAAACAGCAAACGTCTCTTTTTGTGACATTAGAAGAGGATAGATTGCACAATAGAGGAACCAGACCCTTTGCATGGAGAAGTCACTGCATGCCATGAGTTGACAGCCTTTGAAGTTAGCAGACAGCTTTGTCAAGAAACATGGGATATATTTTCACTGACGTGGAAGTGCTGGTGCTTGGCTAACCTGTTTTTGGAGGTGGTTAATGGGAGAGAGCCCAAGGGATGGAACTGGTGTGGAGCGATCCCATTACACTCCTGAGCTGTGTCTGCATGTCCCAGCATGTGGTGTGAAAGATAAGAATGATAAACCAGTTGGAAAAGCAGGATTTAGAGTGGGAAAACTAAAGTGATACCAAATTTATTGTCTGAGGTGTCCCATGGAATGGCATTGGCAATTTGTTAGCCAGATTAACAAAAGATTTCTTACGCAGAGAGGAAATGTTCCTCCCTGTTCAACTCACCAAGGCAGGGACAGGTACTAGCAGCACCAAGGAAAAGGACCAGCTTGCCTCACCTGGCCTCCTTTTGGAAATGCCCTCACTGCCGGTAGTTCATGGCTTCCATCTTCTCCACACAACCACACTGCTTGGTTGAGAAGCATCTCCAGGCAAGCTCTGACCTCGGGGGCCAAGCCAGGACCTCCCGTGCCAGCAGGGACCTGGCACAGGGCAGCTGTCGGGGTGGCCCACACACTCCACCATCTCCAGCAAGGGCACAGCCAAACCCCTGCAGCCATTTTCTGGTGGCCCTGCCCTGCTGCTTGCACCAGCTGGTGCCAGGCTCCTCTCAGGCCTGGAGGGAGGAAACTATGGGGGCTTCTTCAGACCCTACCATTTGGACATCTCCTGTCTCCAAGGGCTGGATGTGTGCTCCCCTCACGACTGCAAGGGGACACCAGTTCCTGTTATGGCCTCCCCTGGTTGTGAGCAGAAGGGGCTGAGGAAGCTTGTAGAGGCAGCTAACCCTCCAGGACACACATAACAGATGATAGTGTCTTTGTTTTATCGTGAAGGAGACCTTCCCTTTACTCCATGGGGAAAAGCAACATGTTTTATGGTGTCTGTCCATCTGCTACTGTAATGAACCCAAAAGCCTGGATTACTATAAAGTGATACCGAGTTTTGTGAGACTGAGATGAGGAAGACATGAACACAAGATAAGAAGCAACCTCTTCTCCACCTCTTCTTCTTAGCTATTCTCGCAGTGGGAAGTTCACTACGGACAAGTGCCCGCAGAGGTGTCATTTGTTATTGCTTTGCCTGTGGATGACAACAACCATAAGCAACTGGAAAATATGTTTTTCTCTTTAGTTCTTTATTTAGCCGAGTTTTATGAATTAACTCTATTTTACTAAGTGTCTTAACTGAACTGATCCTCACAATCTAGAAAATCTCCAACCTTGGCTTGCTTGGACTATTTATTTTGTTTTTAATAATGGAGTTAGTGAATTAAATTTCCCTCAGACTCAAATCTGATTCTCCTCAATTAGATCCCCAAATGCATGCCCCTGGCCATCACCCCTCATTTTCTCTGGGTACCACCACTTTGCGTTTTGCTGCCTCAGACTGCACCTCAGTGAGCTGAACTCAGTTATTTGAGTATTTCGATTTCAGAACAGAGAATAGTTTTGAGATAATTTGGTGGCTCAGGAGTTTTCTTCAGGGTAATTTGATTTAGAGAAGTGACCAAAATTCCTGATCCCCAGGATACTGGAGCATTGCAGCCCCTCACATTTTTTTTCTGGACAAAACATGCAAAGCTGCTGAATTGCACACAGCTGTTGTTCTTGCCTGCAGGAAGACTGACAAAAAAATATTGCTTTATCACAGACTTGGTCATAGTGAAAACCCCATGATGAGGAAAGGAGATGAACCACTTCAGTCCTGTGTCTGGTGTGATGACCGTGGTGGTGCCATACCACACAGCTCTTGCCTCCTCTTGTCAAGTGGATGCTGCAAAATCTAAACCAAGTAACATTATCTCTGACATCTTGGCTATTATGGTACCAGATCAAAAGATTTATATCATGATCATTGTAAAGCATTTACAGCCTGTCTCTGCTGAGGAAAAAGTCACAACTGGAATTTGATGTCAGTTTTAAAATTTGTTTTTCCTTCAACCCAAACCTGCTCATTACGGTGATTTAATTCAGCCTATCTCCTGTCCTTACCACCAGCTGCTCAGAGATGCCTACTCAGCTTTCAGTCAGTGAAATAAATCTTTCTAGCAAGTCCCAACAGTGTTTTCATGCTATCAAGGCAAAAATAGAGACTCTATTTGAAGAAATTCAACTTCAGACATATCAGAAATACGAGCCACCCCCTTCCAAACAACGAGTTCATTTTTATGTTCCATACTGAATATACATCTTTCATCTCCTCAATCAAATGCATTTGTAAGATTTCCAAGGACAAAATATATATGCATACATACAACCCCATGCTCACAGATACATGAAAAACGTAATTTATTTACTTGTCCCTGTCAGTTCTCTATTATGTATAAATGATTTTATTTCCAAATCCACCCTCCTTGCAGTCAGTAGTAAATTGTGCAGTCACAGAAGTAGCTGAGTACAGTCAAAGTGATAAAAATTCTACTGAATGGAAAAAAATAGAGTAGGTAACATATTTAAACCTCAAAAACTTCCATGAATATGCAGGCTGCATTAGAAGAAATGTACATATAACTAAAACAGGATTAGACAGGTATAAAACAAACATGTCTGCCCACCTTCACTCCACATTATTGTGACAGTTAACATTGAGAATACATCTGAAAATCTTTTCCTTCAGAATTTTCCAATTTGCCAATGCCCAAACATTGTGTAACGTGAGGTCAAACTGACCAACTACATGGGCTATCTTGTTCCTCTGGGGAATCTGAAAGCTGCAGAGAAATAACTGTTCCCTAATTGTCACCCGTTTCCTCAGTGCTGTGCATATGGGAGAAGAATCTTAAAAATGGAAGCAAATCGAAAAGCTGAAAGAAATCAGTGCAGCAAATCTCTCCCAAATCTTTCCCACCCCCCAGTCGCTGTGTTTTCAAATTGGCTGAGGCTTGGCTTACTGATTAAAAACTACAGCTCTATGCTGAACTGTGGTAAGCTGTGGCATGGTGGTAAACCACAGCCCTGCCTAAAGAAAGTTCTTGAAACCATTACAGCATTGGCATGGTGAGTGCATTCTACAAGTACTAGATCTGCAATGCAAGTTATGAGAGCAATTTTTTTTTTCTGGTCTGTGAAAGTAAAAAACATCTCGGGGGGAAGGATGACCTTCTTGCTGAGAATTAATGATAGAATACACAAACAGCCTAAACCACATGGAAAAATAGCACGGCTCTCTTGCATATGTGCTCTGCATTATAGGAAATGTATACATGCGTAAGAAAAGAGTGGTTGAGTATGAAATAAATGCACCCCCCCTTCCCTCCACACTAATGTAACACTGAGATTGAACATATAATTAGGAAACATCAAGAGGGCAGCAGAATTATGTGCAATAAGCCCCATGTGTTTCTAAATAAAAAATCTTGCCAGACAGCCTTGATTACATCTATGATGGAGTTTTACCATTACTGGACAAAGGTGATGATGTAAAGGAAATATTCTGGGATTTTAGTAAAGCAAATGATAGGGTATCTCACACCAAAGAATAATAATCAGAATTGGCTTGGAAATGAACATTGTCACATGGACTGAAAACCGGCTGGAAAACTACAAACACAGCGCTATGAAGGATAACAAAACAGCCAGTAGAGAAGCCTCATAGGGGACCAGAGAGACCGGCCTTTGGTTCATTCTTACACCACAGCTGGGTCTAGAAGACAAGGATGGCGGTAAGGCAATACAGATTGGAGCAATATTGTGCCCAGAACGAAGCCTACAGTCTGCTTTTTGCTGCCAGCTGTCCTCAAAGTCCACACAGGTGTGGGTGGGAAGCAAGCACCGCTGAGAGCAGATGACTAATGCCAGCAGATATTCAGATGAACAATTAATAAAATGGGGTGAAACTAGGGACAATACATCTTTTTGCACCTGAGAAAATATTCCTTGCTGTAGGTAGCTGTAGAAGGTAAAGAGGAAGATGTGACAATGTTGAAAGAAAACCTGAACTTTGAAATCAAGCACAACCAAATTTCTCAGAGGTTTCTGGATATTGCTGTTCCTGCTGTCCCTCATGCAGGGCAACTAAGATACCACTGACTTTGTATCAGCCACTATTATTCCATTGAGCTGCACTTCTTTTTTCTTTCTATATTCATTACCATCCTGTGAAATTTTCTACAATATTGTGAGGATATGACCTTTTACTCCAGTATCTCCTTGTACCACTCAGAAGCGAACATTGCTAATTTATTGGTCAATATGAGACCATGCACCACAGCTGATTTAATGCTACCATCCGACCCTACAAATCTGTGATGCCCTACAAGGGGTGCTGAGCGATATCGGAGCCAAGAGAGCTCCTGGGCTGACAGCTCTCACTTGACAACAAAATGATACCTGCTCCGCATTGGTCAATATATAGACCAGGAGTAAAATCAGTTTTATAATGGAAATCTATAGGTATTAATTTAGCATGAGGACACTGTCATTGCCTAACAAAATGGCACTTATTACAGCCATGCTTTATAGTATTCAAAGCACGGAGCAAAAGAAGCAGCTTTCTGTAATCAGCCCGCTGCGATTGCTAGCTTTTCAGTGCAACTCTCCGGCAGAGTAAATCGTTGTTATCCCCATTGTTATGCACATTATTCATTTGCTAATGCTCACATGCCAATTAGCTATCAGTCCCCATGCACCAATTAAGCAATAAAGCAATCAAAACCACAGGCTGGCAAGCCAGGCTCACCTTGGTTCCCTCAGTCTCCGAGACACGGAGCTCACAGCAGTTGCTGGCTTGGTGTTGGATGAAGGCATGTCCAGGAGCATGCCTCCCCCTTGCCAAGGGCAGCTCACTCCATAGAGCACAGTGACTGTGCCGTGCAGCCATGGTGACCCCATGGGTCAGCCTGGGGACCCCAAAACCCAGTGTGGCCACCCCAGGGTAGAAGGGGGGATAAAGAGGGCTTGAAAAGGGGGAGAGATAGGGGGCTGCAATATCCTGGCTTATCTTGGTTGGTTAGCAGGTTAATTAGTCTGCAAGTGACCTTGATCTGCTGGGGTGTAAAAGCCAGGATTTTAAGTTACAATCAAGAGAAGTGACATTATTCTCCAGATCAGGGCTTACGAGACACGGGATCCGCTCCTGTGCCCTGAGAGCCACCGTGCCACCTAGAGAAGTCCCCCACCAAATTTTCCTGCAAGGCCCCAGCACATCTTTGCATTTGCACCTGGGCCCCCTTCCACCTCCCCAGCACCGAAGGGGGCCTTCAATGAAAGGGATCTTTCATTTAATGCAAGGAGCCTTTTACGTTGCTGGAATGGGCCAAGAGAGCCTTGCAGCAAATGGGAAGCAGGCTTTGAACTGGGCAGCAGCAACACCGCTGTGCTTTGGGACCCGCACGCCGCAGCAGTCAGGACTTAGGAATTTGCAATGTAAACTATTCACAAGATGTGATGGGGGATTTTTATTATTCTGCCAATAGAAACTTTTGAACGGAGAAGACTGGGAAAGCTCTGGCACTGATATAACTCCGAGGGCTTCCACTGATAACACCGGAGGCCTGTGGACATGCACGGGCCCAGCTCCTGGCCCCATTCCCTTCCCAGAGTCTTCGTTAATGTCAGATCGCAACCCCCCGTTAAAGAAATATGATTTATGAGCATGTTGCATGCTAATGCAGAGGCAGAGGTTTCCTGGAACGTTTTTAATGAGTTTGCGTGCAGGTGGAGAGGGAAAGGTAAGCTGGGAAAAGCCTGGGCTGCTGATGACTTAGTACATGAAACAACCTTCGTCTGGCAGCTTTTTACTTTTCCTCATCGATCCAGTGAGGTAACTGTAAAATTATGGCATCCAAATAACATTGCAAAGTATTAAATAAAGCACAAGGCCAGCATATATTTTAGAGTAAGTGGATAATGTGACATCAGTGTCAGTTCAACCTTTTGAAACCAGCAGAAATATTCTGGGGACATAAAAATATGTGTCATTATGTCATACTGCAAGGCATAAAAAATCCTGCAAAACCGAGACTGTACTTTTATATGCATTTTAATTTCATTTCATTGAAATGGATTTTTTTGCTGCCTTGGTTACCAGAATTGGCCTAGCAACCACATGACTTGGCCAAACCCCATAATTCACGTGTTTTCTTGACAGGCCTCTCAGGATCAACAGTTTCCACTGACCTGCAAGTCCTCAAGCCAGCCGCGAACCTCTTCTGTGCAGCATTGAGCAGCGAAGCCCAAATGGCAGCAGAAGGAACAGGGTACGCCTGTGATTACTATTTCAGGTTTCTATTTAACAAATGTACAAAAATCTTTTTGACACTATTTTTAGCCTTCTTAATTAATTTAATTAATTAATTAATTAATTTTGTGGTCCAGTACACATTCAAAGACTGCAAATCCGTGAGAATTGAAGCTGGTGGACCTGTGTGCCAGCCTGGGAGGATGCCACGTGCGGCTTCTGATAGTGACCACCCATAAAAGCCATTTGCTCAGACCCGCCTTTAGCTTACATCTCTAGTGCTCTCTCCCATCTTTCTGATCACATGGATAGATCCTGATGCTGTTGTACTAATGGCTATGTGTGCTGCCTCCTGTTTCATTAAAATAATTGGAAGGTGATCTTGTATTCAAGTTGTGCTGCCATGTACGGTAGCACGTAGTAACGCTGTCTTGCTGCTGCCGTGCACACCCAGCTCTATGGTGCGCAGCTAGCATACCCACTTTCCCTGGGCAGAACAGCTTCCCCGGGTACCCCTGCTTGTGTCCTGGCACCAAACAGCCAAACCAAGGCCAGTGGTGATCAGACATGGCTTTTCCCTGCTGTCCTCTTTTCCCTCCCATAGCACGAGCTGTTTCTCAGACCAGCAGAATCACGCTGCCAGCCCCGTGCCTCCTCTCCTCTGCATCTTCCTTCCCACCCCATCCTTTGGCTTCAGAGGCTCTAGTGCTCCTTTGCTCAAAAACCTCAGCATTTGCAGCAAATGAACTTTATCACTCTTGCAGAGAAGGGATTTTGTTTTCAAAATAGGTTAATGAGGGTGGTTTTTTGTTGTTGTTTTTTGATGTTTTCCCCCCATTTTTTAATGTATGACTTTAATTTTTAACCAAGTTTATGAAACAGTTTCGGTTTTGAGGCACTTGGGAGTCACTACAATTTTTTCTTTTCTGAAGCCTGAATGCTAAAATACTTCAAGCCCACCGTTATCCTACAGTTTAGGTTTCCATCCAAGTGAATGCACTTCAGGACTGATCACCTTTCTGCTAATTTAAAAGCAATAGTCTCTTAGCCTGAGACAGTGCTTTGCTTGATAACCAGGGCCAACATGCTGCTGATACAGTAGGAGGTCTGGGTCACAGCTTTCATGTTAAGAAATTGTGCAGTACGGATATCTGCTGGAATCTTATCTAAATTTACACTATCCAAATATTTTAATAGCTTCATGTATATTTTTTATGGGTTCAACAGTTACAATGACACTTAGGAAACGTGAAACTAATACATTTCTCCTTGCTAGGTGGCTTTCCACACTGGGGGGAACAACTGACATGTGGTAAAATATTAACACTGTGCTGCCAGTCTCCCTGTACCCCTCCTGACAGCTACACCCTTCTGTGGCTAATAAAAAAAGCAGTGAAACAGTTGTTTTGGAGGTGGGGTGTGAAAGGAAGAGAAACACGTGCACGTGGTCCTTGCAAACAATACGTACCGTGCTTTGGAAATTGTGATTTAGAAAGGCTCTGCACCAGATGGAAAGAACTGAGAGAACCAGATTGCTCGGAGGTCCAGAAATCATGAACTGCAAGGAGAAGCTGAAGGATTAGGTATTGTTTAGTACAGAAAAGAGGATTGCGGGCAGATAGTGTCCAAATACCTAAAAGGTAGCTCTAAGGAGGAAAGAATAAACTCTTTTTGTATCCCCTGGGCTTAGGACAAGTTGTAATAGGCTTAGCTGAGGAGAAGGCGATTTCAGCCAGGCTTGAGGAAAAATAGCTTCTAATTGCAGGGACAATGCAGAGACAGGCTCAGGAGGGAGCCTGCAAATCCCCACCACTGCAAATTTCTAAGAAGTTATCCAGGCGTCCTTCAGGAAAGACACAGGTAAAGCTGCTTGACAATGTGGTTACGGTATCTTCTGCAGCCCTCCCTAAATCTGCTTCTTACAATTACAGTGTAGGTGTCAGAAAAAGCTTGGATCCACTTTGAAACCATTGCTTTTTCTCTTAAAACACTGAAATATCGACAGTAGCAAACGGGAGGCAGAGGGGCCGTGGTGGGAGCTGCAGTGCAGCAGCAGCGGTGGCTGCCCTAAACGTGGTTCCTGTTGGCGGTGGAGAGAATTAAACCTCTTGGCACTGCAGCAAAAGCCAGGCTCCATTTTGGAGTTTTGACAGTCCTCATTGTCCACATCAGCTAGAAGATGCAGGAATTTCCGTCCTCGTATAATGGGCCATTTAATTTGTAAACCACAGGCTGTGTGGTTAGAGGCCGAGACAGGCAGGAGAGCCAAGTTCTTGCTCGATGTAGTGCAGGGAAGTTTGGGCTCCCACCTTGGCTTACAGAAGCTGAAGATATGTCCATCAGGTTATATGGAGTAATTCAACACTTTGTGCAAGAAAAATATAGCTATTTCCTCCTGGAGTCCCAGTTCGCGGGAGGATGTCTAGCTCATTTTTTATTCATCTGAGACAGTTTTGAAGGCGTCCCACTCTTGCAGTGAACGGATTTGAGTTGTCATGAAAGCACAACTAAGAATCTTACCCATAGTTTTTTAATGTCTGCCATTCACAGCTCGACAGTCCCACAGGTTGTTAGGAAAAGAAAGTTCCCTATGGTGACTGGAAAATAGTAAATCCAGGGAGGGACCAGAAGCGCAAAACAATCCATCAGTGTGTTAAAAACACAAACTGACAAAAAATATGGCCCTCTGGGTTCTTAAACACACTGACAGTAAAATCTGTCTAGGTTGTGAAATAGAGAAACCGATGCCTGCAATGACTCCAGAGCGAGGATGATAATGTGATAACTTTTATGGACGATTGCATGTTATACTCTAATGGTCCCCCATTCATGGGAGATTCCTTTGCATCTCCTAAAAAGCCAGCATCAACAGTCTGCTCTCTGTTTCCCATAAATTCAAGTCCCATCAGCCATAAAACGAAGATGCTCTATTCTTGACGTGACCCCAATAATTTCCCATTCTAGTTGCCATAAACGTTCCTGTTATGGATGTATAACCCTCAGTGGGCACGTATATGCCAACCTTACTTATGTTATTCAATTTATTACTCCGTGCCTCAACCCACGGAGATGGGAATCGGGCTGTCTACTTGGCCAGTGCTTTGTGGAGCTCCAGGGAGTCCGTCAGCAACACCTAGCTGTAACAGCAGCAACAAAGTATGGGTTATTTATGAGCTGTGCACCGACAGTCGTGCTTCTCAACGGGAACCTTGGGACTAGCATCTGCTAACACACTCTCGTCAGATTTTAGGTGATAGGTTGTCTTCTCTCAAGAATACATCGATGAACAGAAACCAGCCCTGTTGCTGAGCATCACTGCCAGTGCTTCTCAAGGAGTCACGTAGTGTGGTGGGTACACAGTGAGGTCTAGGAAAGCTCAAGTTTGTTCTGAAGAGATGTGTCCTGCACATATCTGACTATTTCGTAGGCAGTCAACCTCCCTTCTTTAATGGCACCTGGGTGTTGTGCTCAGGATCACCTTGCAGGTTCAGCTCTGAGTGTTTCCATCGCTGCCCACCTAGCTGAGAGCAGAAGCTAAACAGCTCCAAGTGCAAGTGCTCAGATTGAGTTTGGAAATGGTGCCCACAAAAGGAAGAGATTAGGCCTTATCTTAAATGAAATGCTGTCCTTTCATGTCTAATACTTTGCTCCTGAGCGAGGCCTCTCCAGTTAGTGACTTTTAATTTTGCCTTGCAATTTGCAGTGGAAAGGCTGAGCTCTGGAAAATGACCGCAAGGAAACCTTCAGTGCGGAGAAACAAAACATAAACCATCTTATGAGCCTATTAATGCAAACAAAGGAAATAAAATGTAAAAATCAGAAGTAAGATACAGGAAAAATAGGGACAGGGTGAACGGTAGGGAAATCCAATGTCACTCACTGATGGGTGGTGTTGACATGAGGCCGAGGAGCTTGTGCCAGCCGTATTTGCTCACAAGAATTGCACCAGTTCAACTACGCCGGTTATAAAATCAAGCTTAATTAAATCAGAGCTGCATTTGCATGCAGGAAACATGCAGCCCTTCAAAGGCAGACTTCTCTTTGATGCGCTGGGCTGAGTTTCACACAGCATATGTAATAAGGCTGAAGTGGATATTAAGAGCCAGCAGGATGGGTGGTAGGTTCCTGCACGAGGCCAGGCTGTGACAGCCCTTCCTCGTGTCTGGGCAGCAGCTGCGGCCATGGGAGGATGGCTCGAGCTGGCCACTGGCCCCGAAATCAAACCCTGATACTGGAAAGTCTCTGCAACCTTGGGAAGGGACAGAACGGGGTATTTTCAGTTAACGTCAACCTACGTGCACAAAGCGTTCAAGCCATGGCTTGAATCCCAGGACATTTGTGAATAGCACTTAGCAATTACTCACATAGTATTTAATGATTTTATTAGCAAGCTACTATCAAAAGGGAAGGACCGGGCTTGGTTCCTGGGCTTTTTTCTGTCCAGACCCTCAGGGACTATGGAGCATGGAGGATGCTCTTTGCTTACCACAACCTCTTTGGCACAGAGCAGCAGCCAAACCCGTGAAGATGAGCAGTGACGGCTTCCCACCTGCCCCAAAGCTGCTGTGCTCAATTCCAGAAAAAGGAGGCAATGCCTTCTAGCCAGTGCTCCCAAGGGATGTTCTAATTTACACCAGGAACCAGCTGGACTGCTCCGAGCTGAGGATGATGTGAAGCTGTTAAGCCATCCATCCTGTTCTCCTCCAGCTTTTTCTTTCTGCTCAGGTTTTCTCCCTCAGCGTGGCTCCAGCCTGTCCAGGATACAGCCCTATTTTTAGCTGCTCATAATACACGAGCAGCATTGGGTTCGAGGTATTAGGTTATCAGAACAGAAAGTTGTTGCATCGGATCTCACTGTACATGTAATTGCCTCTGGAGTTTCCAGTTCTGCTCTGCTGCGTGGCTGTAATTGCACGAGGCACTTGTGGGTTTCATAAAATTAGTATTCAGGAAAATATATCCTTCTGGGGCAGATTTGGGGGAATTGTATATAGCCAGTGCAAGTTAAGTACAGCTCGCTCGCTCCTCGCCTACCGTGGCTCCTCGGATGCCGTGATTATCTTGGAAGGGAACCTCTGCTGGTGCTAACGTGCGTGGAAAGCTCATAAAACCTGGAGGCAGCAGCAGTCCCCGCACCCAGCGTCTGCTAACAGCTCGCTGCGGTTTTCCCTAACGTGGCAGATTTACAGGGCTTGCGTTTCCATTTGGATGGGCTTGTCCTCGAGTAATTCTCCCGTGTCTCGTGCACAAATGCGATTTCCCTACTACACCCATCCATATATTTCTCCGTCCCAATCCCCCCTTTATCCCCACAGTGTTTTTCTTCTAATACTGTGGCCAAGGCAACAGAAAGAAAATCTCTCTACCAGCATGCATGTCATTTTCTGAGCCTTGCACATCTTGGGGCTGGGCTCCCGCAGGCTTTTGGCTGGTGCTGATAGCAGTCGGTGCAGTTGGAGGGCGGTTTGGTGCAATTCCACATCCGAGTGCTGCTGCAGGCGAGCAGGGACCAGGAGTTTGGGCTCTGCACCCACGGGTGTTTCTGCACCCCTGCAGCATCATCCACAGCCCCAACAAGCAGTGAGGGATGCCAGGGCTTTTCCCACCCGTACTCTGCACACAGAGATTGATGGAGGTTCCTGGGCACTTTCCTGGTACAGCAAATGAAGTGAAGGTGTGCAAAACGCAGCACGTGGCAAATGCTACGCAACGGCTGTTTGTCTGCCTATGCATTCACGATGCACGGAGGGAGCTTCTTCTCTGATCTTGCTTAACCAAACGGCAGGATTTTAATCTATTTATCTCAGTGAGCAGGTGAAAGAGTCAGCGTTCAACAAACATCGTAGGAAATGCACTTAGGGGATTGGATTAGATAGAAGAACACCTCAAAAGCATGTGCGAGCGTTTAGGAAAGCTTATGTAACATTTCCTTTGCAAAATAAATATATACTCACAGCCTAATTTCCAAACCACCACCAAGAATATCATCACTTGCAAACGTTTCTGGGGAGCAGGGTGCCAAGTTGCTAAATGTGTCCTGGGCTTGGAACAGACAGCGCACAGCTTCCTCCCTCCCCTGACAAATCTTTTCTCAGCCCGCTCGCAGCCGCACCGGGACCTGCCCCGGCATCGGATGTGTCAGGCTGGGTGCCGTCAGGGTGTTCTCACGTCGGATGAAAGAGCGTACAAATTCAACGAGTGGGAAATGGCACAACTACATACACAGTGCATGCACACCTCTGCCCTAGCTGTCCACTTCTCCTCCTTGAGTTCACTCGGGGCAGCCCAGTGCTTCTGCAGAGGACAGAGGAGGCAGCAGCACTCAGGCTGCATCCCAGGCATTAATATTTCATCTTCCCTTCGCTTTCCATTAGATGATTCCGCTGACTTGCAGAGAGCAGGGTGCAAGCAGAGGGCAGGTGCCCACATCGATCTCAGTGACGAGAGCACTGAAGCGCTGTCCCGTGGAGCTGCTGGGCCTACAGAACCCGCCAAGGTGGCCACACGAGGTGACACCAAACATCACCATTCCCCACTGGTTCAGGTGTGCCTGGCAAGAGTGGCCGCTGCCACGTGCATTTGTGCACCCAGGAGAACCTGGCGGGAGCTGATCCAGAGAAGTGACCTTACAGAGCCGGACCAAATCCCGGCACAGAAGGAAGGTGGGAGATGGGAACAGCTGCACGTGATATGGCTGGGCCTCTTCTTCTGCCTTTTTTTGGTGCTCAGCACGAGGAAATGCTCACAGACCCTGTACCCACTGCAAAAACAGGAGATAAAATCCCACCTCCCAACGTGGAGAAATGCAGGATGCAAATGAGCCCTTCCACAGCCTCACCAGCCCTACCACCCGCACACCTCCTCCCAGTTTCCAGACAGAATTTACTCAGAGCCCCTTCCCGCACGGTTGCCCTTGGGCCAGTGCCATCCACTCACCTCCTCTGGGTTGCTCGTGACCTTCTGGAGCAGGACAGCACCCCCCTGCACCACCTCAGCACCTCCTGGCACTCCTCAGCATCCCCTAACACCCCTCAGCACCCCCTAGGCATCCCCTCAGCACCGCCTCAATGCCCCCTAGCACCCCTCAGCACTCCCCAGGACCCCCTAAGCAGCCCCCAACACCCTCTCAGCACCCCTTAGAACCCCTCAGCACCGACCCAGTACCCCTCAGCACCCCCTAGCACCCCCAGTACCCCCTCAGCACCCACCCAGTACCCCCTCAGCACCCCACAACACCCCTCAGCCCCCCCAGGGGCACTGCCCCTGCACCCCCCGCCACCTGCCCCTCCAGCAGCCCCAACTCGCCATGTCTCTGGGCGGTCCCTGCCTTGTGCAGGACACTTGGGGGCAGGGGGGATGCTGACCCCTGGATCCCGCAGCCCCCTCCCCAAATCCCCCCCCAAGTCCCCCCAGCCCCACACCGCGCACGCGCAGTACGAGCGCTCCCCCCCTCCCCTCCCCACCTCCCAGCAGGGCGCATGCGCCTCAACCCCCCCCCCCAGTGCGGACGGGGGGGAGCGGCTTGGTTGGAGGGGGGCGTGGCTTCACGGGGGCGTGGCCAGATGAGGGGGTGTGGCCTTCCGAGGGGGCGTGTCCCGCGGTGGCGCGCCCTGTCCATGGTGCGGGCGGCGGCGGGGCGGGGGCGGCGGCGGGGGGCCGCATGGCCGCGATGTCCCCCCAGCAGGAGCACCTCGGGCCGGCCCGCTCGGCCTCGGTGAGCGGCGAGGGCAGGGGCTTCGCCGCCGCCGACAGCAAGAAGGTGAGGCCGGTGGTGGTGCCTGCCTCGCCCCCGCGGTGCCGGTGCCCCACCGGGGACCCTCTGCGGGCGGTGGGGGGGGAGCTTCGGGGGAGGTGGGGATGGGGATGGGGATGGGGATGGGATGGGGATGGGGTGTCCGCGGGAGGGTCCCGGAGGTGTGGGGGGCTCCTCCGGGTGGGCAGCCCCCGGCGGTGTAAGGGGGGGGGCTGGGGAAGGGGCTGTGGGGTGACCGGGGTGCAGCCCGAGGCGAGCCGGGGGGGTGTGGTGCTGGGGAAGGGGCTCTGCGGGGTGCAGGTGTCGCCGTGGGGATGCGCGGCAGGGATGGGGTTTGCCGGGTGGTCTTCCAGGGGAGCCCGGGGGATGCTGATGGAACATCCTGGGGGGGCTGGGGAAGGATTTGGCTGGAGCTGGGGGGTGCTGGGTGCTCCCACACGTGCTTTGGGGGAGAGAAATGTGCGAGCTGCTTCCCTGAGAAGCGCCCGATCGAACACGAGCGCCGTCCCAGATCCGAAGCTGGTTGTAAAATCTGCGTGATGGGTGTTGTGGCGGCACCCGACACGGCCAAGTGCCAAACGCTCGCTCCTGCACGCAGCCGAGTGCTCGCTTGTGCCGTGCACGCTGCGGGAAGGAGCGAGCTGTAACAACCACATTCTTCCCGCTGTGTCGAACAGGAACTCTTTTTCCCCCTCGGTTTAGCGAGTGCTGTAGTGTTTCTCTACCCGAGGTGGAGCCAGGTGCCTTCCCGCACCAGTTGTGCTTCACTGTGCCGTTTAAATCCCGGCACTGTCGGTCTTCAGAGGAGTACGGTGCCACTGGCTGCCGAATCTGTTGGCAGGATTAGAACGAGTGGCCAGGTGACAGTGTCCTTTCTTAAATCCCTCCACCTGATGGCATTAATTTAGGATGCGTGGCAGCAGAGGCTGAGCTTGTGTCCAGCCCTGCTGCCGAGCGGTGCCCGGGGCTTGGCTGGCTGGGGCGCTGCGGTGCCAGGAGGGGACCCGGTCCCTCTCCTCCTCCAGAGCATCAATTTGGGCTGGGAGGCGACGCTGTGAATTTCCCTGGGACATGTCCGTGTGTGCCGTGTCCCACCAAGGCACGCGGCGTCCAACCTGCGCGGGGCAGAGATCGCTGTGCAGTGTTTGCCTGGACAGCCAAGGCTCGTGCCACGCGGAGCTGCAGTTTGTACCCGACAGGTTTCTGCAGGGGGAGCGCAGTGCACCTGCACAAAGCGGTGGAGTGTCTTCTGCTGCCTGGCTGGATGAAATGATGGAGAGGGTGCTCACCCTCTCTGATCCTACAGTCTGGTTTGAGGCAGCTACACGCGTGGCTTTGATTTTCCTTCTTCCACCTCTTTGATTTCTGCTGAAGACCGAGTGCCGTGTACCTTGCGGCCCCGATGCCAGACGCCACCTGGAAGGAGAAGGGATGCTCAAGTGCTGTGAAGAAGAAACTGCTTTCCTCCAAGGTCTGCTTTGGGATCCGGCGTTGAGGACAAGTACTGATGGCAGCACTCGGGTTTCCTGTTCCTGCTCCCGCCGAAGGAACGCAGACCTTGTTTTCGCCAGTGCTGACAGGGGAGCAGGGATGTTACTTTTTACGGATCTTGGCAGCCCTCTTGGAATTCCTCGGCGTGCAGGCAGAGGCGGCGGGGGGACGTTTGGAAACCTTCCTGCCCAGCAGCGTGCAGCCAGCCCAGCCCAGCGCCCCGATGCTCCCCCACGCTCCCGTGAGCATCCCGGCACAGCATCTCTCTGTGCCTCGCCGGGGTGGAAGCTTCCTGCCTTTTTGCTTGTTCAACGTTGGGCTTGAAGCTGGATCTCAATGGAAGCTTGAGTATTTTTTTCTCTCCTAGAGCCCCAAAGTCTCTCTGAATACCTCTGTTTTGACTCCCGCCCAGCGCCAAGGCCCCACACTGTTGGACAATCCTGCGAGTCTTTGTTACGGCCGGAGAGACTGCACTGCCGGTGTGGTTCCGTGCAGTTGTGTGGAGGAACCTGTTGGCAAGAGATCGGCTTTGATCCTGGTGACACGGCATGGCAAGGTGGAAGATACAGTTGCCAATACTTATTTAATGTTTTGCATTGTGACACAAACGCCCCCAAATACAGCATGGTGAGCGACCACCGAACCTTTCTCCCTTTTTATTATTTCCACTATACCTTTGCCAAATTAAATTTCTTTCGCTGAGATTTGCTGCGTCGTTCTGTGGTCGTCTGAATTCCTGTTTTATCTTCCACTCGGCTGTCAAAACAAAGCTGAAGGATCACATGCTTGATCACATCATAAGACCGAGAGACAGAAATCGTCTAGGGCTCACTTCATGTGTTTTGTGTGCCCGGTTAGACTATTTTTGGGGGAACACTTCCTCCCCTTTCTGTGCAGGGCAGCCTGCACTGCTAGCAAGCCTCACGCACACGGGGAGGTTCTCCCTGTCAAACGCTTGTAAGGCGTTCGGGACACCCTCCTGAAATGTGACATTGAGGTCCAGTGCCTTAGCGGTTGCTTTTGGAGAATTCTCAGCAGGATTCCCCCCTTTACTGGGCGCACTGGGGTGGCTGGACAGTGCTCGGCTGGCCCACGGGGAAGTTTTGTACCGGCCGTTTGGTTTAGTAACCAGTACCAGTAAATTGATGCAACTCCGACGTGGGCTGAAGTAACGTGAGCAAGAGTGATTTTACTGATAGAGCTTATTTCCACAGATTTATCAAAACAAACTATTCAGCATGTCTTTTACGCCAGTATATCTGTGTCAGCAGTAACAGCTGCGCTCATTTAACTGTATTTATAAGTTTCTGGTGTTTCACTTCTCCCTTCGCAGAGGGGTTAGATTCCATCCAGTGCCACATATTTTACACAAGACAATATTTGTTAACATAAGCAATCGCTCTTAGGGTTTTTTGCTGCCTCCTTGAAAATTTCAAGTGACTACTTCTAATTTTTGTGAGGCTCGGCAGTTCTTTATATTTACTCACACGACGTGTACAAAAAGTTAACCGTTTTGTGCAGTAGTGTTGTTGGAGGCTTACAATGTGGTATTCCATTACCATAAAGGCATTTTTCCTTGTGACCCTGCTCTCACATAGAGCAGCAGTTTGCTGTCGGGAAAAGGAGAGCTGCTTTCCTGATGGTGTACTAAATGGATAAAACTCAAGCAAATTGAATTGGAAGAGCGAAGGCAGTCACACATAATCTTCATCCTCTTCTTTGTCTTACCCTGCAAAGATGAATCAAACATGTATTTGCCATTATGCTTGATGACACCTTGCTCGCATGCCCTTATATATAGGTTTTTGATGTTAAGGCTGAGTTTGCTCCTTCCCGTGAGCATCCGTCCTCTCTGCTTTGCTCCTGGCTGAGGATTTGGGGGGCTGTGGTCAAAATCACACCGCGCAGTGCCAGAAGTCTCAGCTCTCCAGGGGCACTTCTGCGATGTGTTGGACATGGGACGATTCCTGTCATCCTGCAGACATACCTTGTAGCACCTCTGACGAGGACTGGAAATCCCCGTTTTAATGAATTCATCCATGGAAGGTCCTTAGGGGAGAGTGAGCTCAGCAGGCTGTGCTGACTTCTTGTAGCTTTCTGTGATGTGCCTGATGCTGCTGCTTTAATCCACAACTAGAAACAGCCATCCCTCCTCTGCCTGTCCATGAGAGAAAAGAAAAATTGTGCAGAAAACAAAGTGTTCTAGCTCTTACGTTTCTTGGTCTTGTTTTTTTTGTTTTTTGTTTTAGTCTCACGTGACGGTAGTAGGGAGAGGCACCTAGCACGTCACGTAGAACCCAGCACCAAGAACTGCCTGTGGCACCTCGTTGTCTCTTTACTTCGCGCTGCTTGAAGTATCCACGTGCAGAGGGGGGAATTTGCGCCCTCTGTCACCTGTAAACTGCCCCAAAGAAAGCCTTGCTGCACAGGAACCGGGGCAGGATCGCGTCTGTGTTAACGCTCCTGCCCTGTGAGGCTGGGAAGAAAAACCTGGGCTCCATCACCGCCAGCACAGGCAAAGTCTCGGGTCTGAGCAGCGGGTCAGCGCAGCTGCCGGCAGGGCCCCCAGGCTGAACGCTCAGCACTGCCCTCCTCCGCGTTCGTAGTCATCTTCCCCATCTCCACCTCTTGATACAAATGGCTCAGATCCTTCCAGCACATCTACATCCATGCTGCCAAGGTTTAGCACGCTGTGTGAGATGGTCGGTAGGACATCTTTTCCTCGCAGGTTCTTTCATCGGGATTTTCTTTCCACCTTTGGTCTCCATCTGCCCCGTGCTCCCCAGCAGCTGCTGGTCCGTGCTCAGCGGCGTTTTCTTCCCCTCTCTTGGTTGCTCTTTCCTCCTTGCCATCATTTTCTCCCTCTGGAATGGCTTTCTTTAGGAAAGTCCTTGTAAGTGGAAGCCTCCTGCCAGCATAAACACGAGCACACGAGCAGGAGTTTTGTCACCTGCTCTGCGGTGGTGGTAAATGGGCTCCCCGCGGGACCTGGCCGGCCCTCGGGCACACGTT
This sequence comes from Heteronetta atricapilla, assembly GCA_011075105.1. NCBI lineage: Eukaryota > Metazoa > Chordata > Aves > Anseriformes > Anatidae > Heteronetta > Heteronetta atricapilla. Next base: position 189,258,152 of record CM021731.1, read on the forward strand.
CGGCCGCCCGAGCCAGCAGTGCACACGCAGCCATCTTCTCACCCTCTTTGTAAGGGCTCAGGAATGTTACAGGTCACCGTAGGGCCATTTCTTGCTCTACCCAAGAATAAGAGATTCTTGTTATTTCTGGTATTTTTAGGCAGCCATGCACTGTGAGTCCAACAACCACTGGATTGTGGCGTGGAGGAAGAAGGGATTTATTGCCTCTCATACGAAGCCCAGCGATACAGGGGAGAGAGTGATGGCCACTTGTCCTGGCTGATGAGGACTGTGTTTTTCTCACTGTTTGTCAAGCAGGGAGCTGAACTTTGTTGTGCGGGTTTCTGTACAGGTTTGTGTTCTGCACTGTGGTTCATGTCTGGCTGAGCCAGAAACGTGTCTCACAGACATGTTTTGTTGCTCAGACAACAAGAACAGGGTTTGCATGGGTGAAATCCCTCACGGTTATTAACTTATATAGTTTTATAGAGCAGGCTTTGTTAAAACCAGACTTATTTTTGTTAGAAAAATGAAGCAGCGGGAAGGAGAGCTTAACCACTTGAGAGCAATCCTGAGTACATCTGGGTGCTGTCCCTGTCACCCAGTTAAATGACCCAGGCACATGGCCCAGCCTTGACCCACTTCTGGAGGGAGCCTGTAAATCAGGAGCCTGAAATCCTTTCATCTCAGGGGAGGCTTTTAGCAAGGGTGTCTGCGAACGGCTGAGGAGGCATTTCTGCTGTGTCCACCTGTCAGTCAGGAGCCGAATGCCCTTTTCAACTATTTCATGTATGAATCCCTTACATAGCATACAGGTAAAACCATTCCCTCACCCTTAACTCAAGCCATTCTCTAAGAGGACAAGTGTTCTGAATGGTGTTAAGCTCACAGATTCTCCTGTTCCCTGTCCTTTACTCAGATGGCAAAGAGAGGATTGAGCTGATTAATACAGCCCCGTTGGTCGCCTTAGTTTTCTTTTGCAGTGCGTGGAGGAAATCGGCACTAGATCAAGGCTTGTTTCATCTTAACAAGTAAATCAGGACAGGTGAATTGCATGCTGAATGTGTCCTCTTCTCTCTGGGGACAATAAAAGGAGCATGGAGCGAGTGGCTCGGGTGTGCAAGGATGAAGCTGGGCTGGGGGGATCCTCCTGCTCGGTGGCCATGTGCAGCAACCCAGCAGGATGGGTGCTGTGCTCCTGGGGAAGCCCAGCCCAGCCCAGCAGCCCCTTGTTCTCCTGCCCATGCCTACCTTCCTCCTCCTACACCTCTGCAGGAGCTGCAGCAGGGTAGCTGCACAGATTTGTGCTGCTCTGAGCACTCGCAGGACGTTACAAACGCTTCGTATCTGGTTGTTTATCACCACAAAAGAAATAGTAAGTGCCACGCATTTTTTCATGCGTTCTCTATTTTATTTATGTTCTGCCATTCTCTTTCTAAGCTTAACGTGGTTAAGTGATGTACACAAATCACAAGAGAGTGCTTTATCTTCGGTTTGATGCCTTTTTAAAGACAGCGTGCAGATGCTGCTGCTTCCTTTTTTGTGGAGTGGGGATTCATCTCCCACCTCAGATATATTCGTTTACACAAATCCCATACAATATCGGTCTCCACTTCAACTGCTAGCCAAATTAGCTGGATGTAGGCAGCCAGAAGTAGATCATTCCTACGGCCACCGACCTGTGAGATACTTGTGGAAGTTCTGCTGTGACCCTGCTCCCCAGGAGGGCTCTGATTCATGAGCAGAGACAGCTCGGTTTCCAGCCATGGTTTGCGAGGTTGCTGTCCTCAGCACGGTGGGCTGATCTGCTCATAAACCGCCTACCACCGGCGTTTACAAAACAGTGGTTCAGAGCGTAGGTCTGATCGCTATCTGCTGTAAGCTCATTCTTTTGAAATCTATAGCCCCATGTCTGTTTACACTAGACGAGAAACTAGCCAAACGCTGAAGCGTACCCCCGGTCCTACAAGCACAAAAGCAAATCTTGTTTCTGCTAAAAAAAGGAATCGAGGCAACCACCAGCAGAAATGCAGAAAGTATGAAGTTAAACCTGAACTCGAGGGGAGGGGGTAGGAAACCGAAGCTTTTGAAAGTGAGGAAGGCAAAGATAACTCTGGTTTGTCCCGGCTGATACAAGATTATCATCTCTGCATCTGGCGCACTGTAAACATTCATTATGGATCCTGATTTTATGATACATTTCACAGGGCTGTGACTCAACCAGCAAGCATGAGGATTTCTCCCCGTGTTGGCCTTTCTGATATTGACATGAAAAAATGGGAGGTTATGATGTGGGACACGTTGTGAAATGCTTCTCTGTGTCCCATGCTTTGGTGCTTGGTCATTGCATCTCCGTTTGCTCCCAAACATCTGCTCTCACTGCAGCTGTCCGGGATGCGTCTGCTCCTCTCCGCCTTGCCAGCGGGACATCCTTGCACATGTAGCAGCGGGGAGACGGAGGGGGTACAGCCTAGCCAAAATGTGGGTCCAGCCTAGCCAAAAATGAATTTGTCCTATTCCTTCTCAAAATAAAATCAAGTCAAGTCATCAAGATGGACTCTTATTTTCAGCCCGCAGACTGTACATGGCAAAATAAGAACAAAACAACCCCTAATTAAAGAGGTTATAAACAATCTCTGTAGTTAATGTCTCTGGGTAACGTTTTTATTTGCATACAGCTGACCTGACTCACTTCATTTTTGCTGTGAAAATTTTCCTTTTCCAAATCTCAGCAGTGATCTTTTTGATGTTTTCAGGCTCTTTTGTTTTTAAGTTTTGCTTAACAGCTTCAGTCTGTACTAAGAGGCTGGTAACGCAGACCTTGCTGGACCCGGACCTCCTGGGCTGCCCTCCTGCCTTGGTCTGTCTGTGGCTGTGCCGGTCATGTCAGCTGTTGTCAGACCTGTGGTAGTCCTAAGCTATACCTTGGTCCTCGGATATTTAAGTCAAGGCTGGAATTTCGCAGGTGCTATGCAGCACTGTTAGCCTAGGCATGAAAAAGATCGCCGTAACTGTGAGAGGTTTAGGAAATGGCCTCAAGTTGTCAGGGGAGGTTTGGATTTGATATCAGGAAAGATTTCTTCATGGAAAGAGTGTTCAGGAACTGGAATGGGCTGCCCAGGGAAATGGTGGAGTCGCCATCCCTGGAGGTATTCAGGAGATGTGTGGATGAGGCACTTAGGGACAGGGTTTAAGTGGTGGACGTGGGGTTCGGTGATGGTTGGACTTGATGATCTGAAGGGACTTTTCCAGCCTAATTGATTATATGATTTCAAAATGCAGCATTTTTTGAGTGGCTTTCTTTCCAGACCTGAGCAGTCAAAGTGTTGTATTTAAATCTCTCTGGAAATAATCACCAAGCCCCAGTGTGTTTACAGGAGCTGAGATGCTCCAGTCTGAACCACCCCCTGAAAGCCACCTGCCCGAAAATTGAGACTTGCAGTGAATTTCTGACTGGGAGTTGATGCTTTATAAAAACTCCTACAAAAACTGATCGTTAGGTGACATCCATGGCTTCCTTTCTATAGGATATTAGACTGTGTTATACGGGCATCCTTTTGCCTTCATGTTTGCAGATATGCCACTTTTTAAAATGCTAGCAGATTCTCAGTTCTGCCAGCTGTAAGACGTACTGATTTTGTTCACTAGAAAAATTGAGCATGGTATTTTCTTTCCTTTTTGCTCAGTTAACTTTCAGTTGCATGGAAGACATCTAAATGATCCCAGACCTAATTTATCGGTCTTGAGAAGGTTATTTCTTGATGACAGAAATGGGTAGGAGGGGATCATTTTTAAGGGTGAACTGAAGTTACAGTTGTATTTATGTAACGGAATATCTGAAAAAAATAAACAGGCATGCTCTACATAAATAAGGGGGAACAAAAAAAATAAGGGGGAACAAAAAAAAACCCACAAACAACACCAACAAATGCATTGCAGTGAGTAAAAGAAAGACACTTGTCAAAAGCAAAACACGTAGTGCTGTAGAATTTCTTTCCCCAGAGTGAAGCTTACTGTGCACCTGCCCAAACAAAATGCGTGCCACGTCCAGAGCATAAATGGACAGAAATCAGTTGTTCCCTCATGTATCTATTCCTGGCATTAGGTGGTTAAATTCATTGTAAAGGAAGAAAATCTTGCTTTGCAATTAGCCGCGGGCAGTGAGTTCATGACTGTCAGAGGCGTGTTTGTTTGGGTGCTCCCGGCGGTGCCCAGCCTGGTGCGGAGGGCAGCACAGGACACCGGTCTGTCTGGGTCTCAGGAGGTGCTCAGCCTCATTCCTCTTGTTCACCGGTTTACTATGAGAAATATTTGAGCTAAATAAGGTAACAACCATCCTCCTGGTGGAGAGGCTGTGAGGGAAGAGGTCACGCACCTCAGCAGCAGGAGGCTGCACCGCCGCTTCCTAGAGCAGCCCCAGAGCTTGGGCCAGGACTCCTCAGTCCTATTTCTGGCTGCAGAAGGGAAAAAAATACGGTGGTGAATACATTTGTGCTCAGGGCAATGTGTGTTTCTGTCTTCAGCACATGCTTTTGAAAATTTCTGCCTCGGGAAAACAGCGTTGTTTATTTGCTCAGTATTTTTATTGCGGTATTCAACTTCACTCAATGGGAATCCGTATTCTCTTGATAGCTACTGATATTTTCACCTCTTACCTGTGCTTTGTTTTTGTTTTTATTTATTTTTTATTTTTTTTTTCCTGCTGCATTCCCTGTCTTTGAGTGCTTCCTTTTGCCCATTCCTTCCTAGCTTTTCTGTGCCTTCTGAGAACTGCCCTGCCTCTCACTTCCCTATTGTGTCCCATACGTGATCAGGAATTAAAAAAATGTTATTAATGACTACCGAGAGACGAGAGGTAATGCTCCAGTTAGATTAATAGGGAAGAAAATTGTTCATACCTCTTCAGAGTTCTAAGGATGTGGAAAAAAAAATATACCAATGTAGCAGGTAGTCTTAGGGGGGTAGAATACAGACCTTAATTTATGGTATCTGTCAGACCAGGCACAGAAATGTATCACGCATTTGAAATTTGAATCGCCATCTGGATTCCTGATACACTTAAAGTGCAATAGATTCTTAAGGGTCAAAAAGTGGTTGAGGAAGTGCTTTAGATGTTTATGTATGCAATACCTCAGGCATCTCTGTATGGACACTAATGATCAACTTTTCTGTATCATGGGTTTCCTGGCCATGCTCCCGTTTTTCTCAATATGTGATATTTTGCAAGCATTTTCTTCTCCCTGGGTTTCTGATGGCAGTAACTTATCTTTTTTTCCCATGGCCTGAAGTTGGAGTCTGTTTTCAGCAAGTCCATATGCATGCACTAATGGTTCCCAGTCTCACCTGTGATTTCATTTTGTTTCTCTTTCCAAACAGAAAATGAAGAGCTTGGCCCAAAGACGCCAGTCTGCACCATCTTTGATCTTTGTCAAAGCTCTTAACAGATCTAGATCCGTCTCAAGGTGAGTCCGTGAGTTTTGCTGGCTGTACACGCAGTACTAGGCATATCTTGGGCATGGTTATTGTGGGGTCGTAACATTTAATTTGAGCTTGGTTCCTGCCATGGATCTGCGGCATGATACAGTCTCTCCAGAGCTCTGGAAGCCCAGGCTGGTTTAGGACAATGCTGTGGGCCAGGGTCTGGTGGTCACCACCTACTCCCATCCTCCCGTAGGAGCTTCTAGGACTGCGTATGTGGGTGTGTGCAGGTGTGAAGCATTCAGCACATCACGTCTTCTGCCAGGATCAGCCATTTCTCCTCCCTTCTTACCCCGATGTAAAGCTACCAAGGAACGGGAGCTTCTATGGAGCTCTTCCACTGTCTGCCTCTGGCCCCTGACCTGCCACTCTGCATACATAATTTTATCTTCCTGCACCTACAGTTCATTAGACTTTAAACTTACAAAACATAAGTGTTTATCGAGAAGTGAACCATCTGGTAGTCTGTTAATGCTTCCAGCTGTGTAGAGCTCTTTACTAAGAAACATTATTGAGGGAAATTAAAGTATGGCTTTGTAAGGAATATTTTTTCCTACACTGTGGTGCGTTAAGTAATCAGTATGTGAGCTTTGGAAAGTTTTCTGTGTTTGATCTAACCAATACCTGGTTTCATATTTGTCATCACACAGAATTCCACAGTATTTCAGAAACCTGTGAAAGTATTCTGTGAAAACATCAGAGTTGCAAAATAGGGAAGGAAAATGCGTTGAAACTACTTGCAGGTCTTTTTACTGGCTATGACATGAAAGAGAAAACTTAGAAATGAATTCCTAAAGGCGTTTGCACCTTTTTGTGTAGTCTAGTGGCCTGAGCATAGGACCAAGAGCCAGCAACATGTGTTCTGGTTCTGGCTGTAAAATTTCTTCCGTGGCCTCTCTCCGACTTTGTTTCCAAGTCTTTAAAATAAGTTGAATAGGTATTTTGTAACCCCTTCATGGGAATATTGAAATGTTTTGATTGTCTGTACTACTCTATTTATTTCCCGTTTACTACTATTTCTTCACTGTATCTGTAATGTGCGTAGTTGTGATACCACCTTTTGGGCATAGATCACACATTCATAACTGAGCATCTGAAATTAGAGAGGGACTCTTGCTCCGGGGAGCAGCAATACCTGAAGGGAACAGAGGACAAGAGATTGTATCCCTCAGCCCTTGGACTTCAGGGTTTCCTGCCATTTATACACCTGTGTCTGCACAGAGTCATAGAATCATAGAATGGTTTGGGGTGGAAGGGGACTTAAAGCCCCCCCTTCCATGGGCAGGGACACCTCCCACCAGATCACATTGCTAAAAGCCCCATCCGGCCTGGCCTTGAACACCTTCGGGGATGGGGCAAATGTCTTCCCTTCAAGCTGTTAATACGTTCTTGAAGGGAGGACATTCCCTTCAAGACAGTCACCAATACTAAAAAAATGAACAATATTCAGAAGTCATATTTCAGAACTTCATCATTTGCCTGCTGGGGTTCAGACATAATCATTTCTCTTCAATTTTGCTTTTTTTTTGTTGTTGTTTTATTGCCTGGCCCATAAGTATCAGAAATTGGCCATAGCTGGAGAGCCTCTAAGTGAGATAATACTCAGCATGTAAATTTGCACCTAAGAATTTTACACCGTTTTGTAGGTGTACGTATGTCTTGCTTATATAGTCCAGGTCAAAAATTCTTTCCAGATCTGGTGTGCAGAAGGACTTTGTTTTCTTTTTTTTTGTAAGACCAGGTGGCAGAAACTTCGTGGTGTAGAGGACTGGAGAATGGGAAATGTTGCCTTGTTCTGCGGGAAGGGCAACGCTTTGCCTGACAGACCCTGCCGCTTCCAGAGCTGTTGGATTCTGCCTCAGCCCTGCCTGTCCTCTGCCTGTGGCATGCCACGGTTTAGTTGCTCCTGTTGTTTTGAACTTAAGTCTGTGACCTTAGTGAGAGGTGTCTGGTGAAGTCTGAGGACCCTGGAAGCCAGAGCAGGTTATTTTGTGGCTTTGAAGTCTATCAGTGAGAGACTAACGCTTTGGATGCTGTAGTGTTTATTATTGTTCGCGGGAGCAATAATTCCCACCTATGCCTGACTTCCTTGTTTGGCTGTGCAAAACGCATTCCCCTTCATCACTAAACTGATGGATGAGCTTGAACTTTCTCCTCAGTTTGTTGTGTAAATGCTTAACTCCTGTGAAGTGCTTTCTCTTAAGGCAAGCTAGAGAGCAACAAAATGACTTCCCGTGTTTTCTAATCTCCTCCAAATGTTTTATCTCAGAACTGTCTCAGCTCTTAGTTCCCTTTCTTGTAGACACAGCCAGCCTGCGAAATTCATTATTCTCCTCTGGCAGTGAACCCTAATGGCGGGACTCCATAACACTTACTTGTTAATGGTTGATTAATGACTTGTAGATAATAAAGCTCCTATCTGAAGTTAGCAAACATCTGTGAGGGATTTATATGAATCCTCTCACCTCAGCAGCTGGCTCACCTCAACATTTGTTGAAATTAATGAACAAGTGCAAAGTTTAAAAGGGCAGGAAATACTTAGAAGCACAAGTCAGTGTGTATTTTTATACCATTTTATATGTCAGGTGCCCTTGGATTATATACAGGGCATTTTCATAAAATGTGGTGGCAGCAATTTGAGACCTACCTTTGGGCAGTTTAAAGGTTATTAATGGTGTTTGTTCAAAGAAACCATTGTGACATCTGGAGATGGCTATTTCAGCGTTCGGAGGATTGAGGTTTTTTAATGGTAGTATTGCTGTAGCTGTGCCAGCAGAAGGATGCAGGTGAGACAAGAAGATCTAGCTGGAAAGAAGCAGACGCTGTTGTGTTCTGCTGCGCTCTTCAGTCCTGAAAGAGAAGCTAGTTGGAAAGTCTTGTATGCTTAAAAGCTTGTCTTCTTTTTTTCCCTGCTATACCATTTGATTTAATGAAACTTAGACCTTCTTTACAGATACTGCCTTGCCTCATGAGCCATATAAAAGAGTTATACGCTAACGTGGCTTGTGGAGGAATTCTGAGATGACTTTGAATGGCATGGTCGTGTACAGATGTGCCACCATGCTGCAATCCCCATCTCACTCGATTGTAACTGCAGGCACCAGGGGAACTTAGTATATAGTATAGATATTATACTGGAATTCAGGCCCTTACTACCAACAGATGAAAATATGCAGACTATTCATTGTCTCCTGGTTTTGCTCTTTTTTTTTGTACAGTTTATCTTTCCTCACAGAGTAGTGATGAACAGGCATGCAAAGCCTGTTTCACATCATCCCATGTCTTCTTTGGAAACACTTTGAGCAAAGTTATTCTAGAAATACACCAAAAAAGTAAGCTTTTGATATTTTTCTTGGCTGATACTCAGATGCAGAAAAAAAGTTTGATTTTTAACGCTATTAATATGTATGAAATCAGTAAAGGATTTGGGTTAGTTATATTTGGTCCTAGACCTGTTGCACAGTTGTAATTTTCCTCTTAATTTTCCTTTTTTCTTGGTGTCCTTTAATGAAAACTGCACAACTTAATGACATACTTTAGCGCAACACAAATTATGGGTTTGAAACAGAAATGTCTGAGGCCTTGATTTTTAAGCGTTAGGTCTTGTCTTCTCAAAATAATTGACATTAATAATAAATACTTGTTTCAAACCATATTTTCAGCCTTTGTTCCGCTGTCCCTCAAAACAATTTTCACATGTGACAGCCCAAGCTACTAAGTTTCTGCTCTGTGCTGGCGGAACTCTGTTCACGTGGAGGATACGTGACAGGGACAGCCAAATTCTGCGTTGCTGTCGCTAGCAGCTTCCTTTTTGCTAATGCATGCCTCAAAAGATTTTCCAAAGTGATATTTTTACATGCTTAATAATATAATTATTTACATGCCTTAATAATATGACTTTACATATCTGAATCTTCATAACCATTTATAGATATGTGCCTCTGCACGCTAAAGACATTAAAAAATCAGTAATGAAACTACTCTTTATTTATACAGAGTTAAGCATCTTTATGATATTATTTTGGTGTAAGCTGGAAGCACGACTGGTTTTAAAATAAAATTAGGTATCATTTTAAAAAGGTTTTATGAACAACCCTTTACAGAACCTGAAAAGGAAACACCTAAAAAGCCAGCCCTCCCCAGTTTTATTATTTGTGTTTTACAGTCAAAGAAGTTAAAGGTATAGACTGGGGATTTCAGAAGTCTCTGAGGTGTTTTTTTCAGTTCTGTAGGTAGAAGTAGGGTCGTGCTGCTCCTGGAGAGGCTGCTCTTTCTTCTCCCAGTGCACAGAAGATGACTCTGGCATGTTATCTTCCAGTGGCCAGTGCCAAATGCTAAATATCCCAGATAACGAAGATCATATGTGTAATCTAGTAATGCTTTCCACTTGGCTCTAGTCAAATACAAAGTGTTCCCGAAGTCTTGGACATTGTGTTTTCAGGGTTTTAGTCAGAAGATATGAGGATGATCCAAGCTATGTGACTAGATGAAGACAAAAATAGAGACTTCTAATAAATGTAAATTGTCAGAAGGCCTTAACTGTCTCTTTTTTCACAAGAAGGATGAGTATTCGGTGTTTCAGACAAATCTGATTTTGGAGAGAAAGGGAATAAAAGTTCAGTGTGAATAACTAACTTGTTAAATAGGTATTCCAGTTGTAATCATTTTGCTCATTCTTCGCTCGTTTCCATGGTAGTAATTAATTTTGCCTCTGCAACATAATCTTTGTAAGATGCCATGGATTGGTGAGGCTCAGCACCTCTCCGCTTCGTTCACGGGCTGTCACAAGGAAAGACTCTGAGCAGCCGCCATGCCTTCGGCCATCATGGCCGTCGCTCCCGTGTTGCCCCTGGCCACCATGACAGGGCTGTGGGTGAGGAGCAGGGACAACATGGTGCCCGCTGGGTTGAGGGCTGTACTGCCACAGGGTACAGCCCAGCAGTGGCATGAGAAAATGGTGCCTGGTGGCTAAACCTGAGGGGCTTTGCGGAACAAAGGCTGCCATATTGTGTGTGTGCCTGCTTCTGTGTGTGCCTGCGAGTGTTACACCTATAATCAGGGTGGGTTTTTACCTCTGGAACCATTATACACCACTGGTAGTGGTGTGGGGAGAGTGGCGCAAAACCAGGACAGGAGGAATAATATACTGTCAAATACTGTCCCAGCCTTTTTCTGCTTTAAAAGAAAGCATTGCATTTGTGGGTGCCTTTGAAGGCTGCAAAATGGCGGTGAGGGGAGAGGATGGCAGGGTGACAAGTCGCTTCAAACCCAGCGCTGTGAGAAGTGGAAGATTTATGGCCGCTCAGGCAGCAGTGGCTTTGGGGTGAGTCAAGGCCATGGTTTATCATTTGGGTAGTGCGGGGTCCAGGGATGGCAGTGGGTTGAAATTGGCCGTCACTGAAGCAGCTGGTGTGATGAAGCACTGGATGTAAGACCTCAGCGCTGGCTCAGATAAGAGATCAAATATGTGGCAGTGCTGTCATCCACGGGAGATAGCCTCACCTCGCTGCCCAGGACCACTGCTGCTGTTGCAGGCTGGTGTTGGGTTAATGAGCAGTAGGCATGCACACACACAACTGAAGTAACATCTCTAAAACCCCTCCCTGTGCCCTTGCACACCCAAATGGCCTGGTCACAAGTGACGAAGGCTCTTCAATGCCTCAGTTCACCTGCAGGAAGATGTGTGCTGTGGAGGGGAACCCTTGCAGGCTCTTTCTGAAACCTCAGGGCTCTTTATTTATTTATTTATTTTGGTCAGAAGTTTCCATTATGATAAAAGTTTCATTAGAAATTGTTTCTAGTTATCAAGATGGAGCAAAAATCGTGTTCGTAAAGACCCAGCCAGGAATGCAGATGAGGAGCCCTACACTTCTGGATTTAATTTGTAGATTTAATTCAACCTTGACATTTCAGACCAGGATTTTTTCAGAAATTTTCTGTTTCGTGAAAAGTTTTGATGCTTTAACATTTTTTCCTTAACCTGAATGGGCATAAATCTCTGAAAGAGAATTTCCCCAGAGTTCTCCCCGCAGTATATCATGTTTCTATAAGCAAGGCGAGGAAACATGAATTTGTATAAAAATAGTGAAAAGTTTAAGAAAGACAAAACTATTTTGCATCAAATTGTTTTTCCTTTTTAAATGAATTGCACATAATTAAAATAACATGATGATATTGTTCTAGTTGTCATTTTTATAGAATTTCTAATTCGCTCTTGATTTAAGCTAATTATGACACTGGAAGATTGTTTCCTTAAACCATGTGCTTGAACGCAAAAGTTATTTTTATGTAGTAATAGCTGGGGATAAAATTTTATTAACTGTTAACAAGGAACAAAGTGAACTTTCTGAGGCCTCAAATGGCCTTTTAACTGCAAGACTGGCATTCCTGTCCCCCTGCTGGTTTCTTTCTGTTTTGTTTTGTGTGTGAGCATGTGTGTGTATGTGTGCATATGTTTGTTTTTGATAAAACACATCGGTTCTTCATTTATTATATACAAAGTGGTTTATAGCAATGTTTGTACATCTGGAGATTGAAATGAGCCGAGGCTCTCAGAGATACGCTGCCCTTTTATTAAAAGAAAAGAACTGAAGGTAAAAAGAACGCGGGCTTGGTTTTAGAGGGATTGGAGTTTAAATGAGGGATTAATTTTACAATAAATGACTAATAGTTTAACACTAGTGCTTTAAGCCAATTCCCCTTTGGATAGAGTTGTGACAGTTGGAAGCAAAGGCCGTAAGGGGCACTGCTCATCAGGATGAGTGCAGGGTTCGGCTCATCCAGATGTCTCGCTGCCCACATGTGCTTTTGGATTCAGCCAATTTGGGTATTTTTGGATTAAGCCTTGAGTCCTGGCAAAATACAGTCCTTGTCCAGCCATTGTGTATCCCTGGTTTTAGACAATAACATCTCTGCCAAATGACAGTCTGGCCAAGCAGTTTGGGCAGCAGCATACCTGAGGAAATCATAGGACGGACTCGCTCAGACTTCTTTGTGGTCATTTATCTTGTGTAAACAAGCAGAAAGCCTCTAATGATGTGCAGGCTGATGTGCAGCTTCTGCTGCTCCCATCTCTGACAAGGGCCAGCATTAAATACACACTGAGCTCTCCCGGCTGATACAGCATCACTTCTCCTCTTCCAGTTGCTTTCTCATGGTCTACAAAACTGCTGGTGTTTGTAATCACACTACGGAAATAACAGTCTGCCTTTGGATTTCTTCTGTAGCCCTCACAGAAGCAGCTGCAAACAGTGCTCCCTTTCAAGCCTCTGGCTGAGTCCACTTTTCCTGGAGCATTGTTTTTTTTGGTAATTGTTTAGGGCAGTGGTCTGAACATGCAGTATCAGGTCTGAGGTGTGAAGGAGTCTGGCTCATCAGGTATTTTGGTGGGTGGAGGCCACGGTCAGCGTTGCGACAAGGGTTTGTGCCATCTAGCAAGCTTGGTGTGAGCTATGCTAGGCATCTCTAGCTTGTTCTTCAGGCAGGTCCCCACAGACCACCATTGTTTTTGGTGAAGCTGCTGGCTACAAAATGTTCTTTCAGTGGAAATGAGTCACCAAGGTTCAGTTGTCTACATTTTCAGGCAACTCATCTTCCACTTCCAAAAGACTGATGCAACTACTATGTCTGTTCCCAGCATATTTTTTTTGCATGTCACCCACTGACACATCCAGGTTCAACCTTTCACATCTCATAGCTCCAGGTGGTTGTAAGCACTACAGGGAGCACTGCGCTTTCTGGCTTAGAAAATGCAGAAACGTCTTTTTCTGTCCCTCGTGGTAAAGATCCTCACCTGAAGGAATAAACAGAGCTGAGGTGTTTTCATCCACCTTCCTTCCCTCTCTTCCCTCTGCATGCTATTCTGGTAGTAAACCTGTCTCCCAGACTGCTCAAAGCATCTCATGTCTTGGAGCTCCTCACGGAGACATGGTTGGTTGCCAAAGCCCTTGACTCCAAGCAGCCTCACACTCAGCGTGGCTGTCCAGGAATGGGACAGGTTTGCTGATTTACGTTGCACTTTTACAACTAGGTTGCTCATCAGACACAGGCGAGCTTCTCTGGTAAACCAAAAGCTCAAAGAAATGGGGGGGAAAAATTGAAGTCATCATGTAAAAGGCTCTTGTGTTTCCCCATGGTCCGTGCTGCTGCTTTTTGTCACTAGCTTGCCTGTGCCTGCTTTTTACTTATAAAATTACCAGTTACCATCAGGTGCAGGGATGTGGGTTACCCTCTGACAGCTTTTTTTTCCCCAGCTCAGGCCATTGCTGGAGTAGAAGCCTCTGACTAACCTGCCTGAGTCGCTCTGAAAAACTCCTCGAATGTGTAGGCATTGGTTATGAGGGAGTAAACAGGTGCACGTGGCTGCCACTAACTTGTCTGCTGGCTGTTCGTAAGGAATCTGGGTCATTACACATGCGAGAGCTGGCAGCGGCAGGCATATCAAGTAATCTCTTCGCTGTAATAGGATAATTCCTGCGCTGTAGTACGAGTATCAAAATGTGGTTTAAAGCCCTTGAAGCAAACCAAAGCCAGATTTGTTCCTGTTACAGCGGGGACAGGTGCAGTGAAGTGACAATCCCGCCTGACACAGGCACCCGTATTGGTTGTCCCTCACAGAGAATCGGTCCCCCAAAGCTCGTGCCAAGACAGGGGCTGGGCAGATCCTCACTTCAGGTCTTCACTGGAGCCTGTGGAGCTCACCCCATGGCTGTGGGGACAGAGGCAGGGCTGGGTGGCAGCAGCTCCAAAGAGTGCTGCAGCTTGCGGGAGGATAAAGTGTGGTGCCGGGGCTTATCTTTTAAAGGCGGCACTTGCAGCTATTTATAGGTCGCTTTGGATGTGATTACTTGGTTTAGAATCAGCAGGTTTTCTCCTGAAAAAGGGCAACCAGGGAACAGCCGCTGGCAGATTCTACCTTTGCTTTACCTGGCTGCATTTTTTGAAGTCTTGTAATGTTTTGAATGCATTTGCTTTTCCTCAAACTTGTTGCCGCCCAACTGCAGACTCTCCCTATGTGTCAGAAGCCGAGGAGAAGAGCCTAGGTGAACCAATTCTTGAAGAATGAGAAAATCAGAGACTAAAGGGGAATGAGCGCTGAGACTTTGAAAAACCCCGAGCAGCCGCCCTGGTATTAGCCAGTAATTGCGTGAGGTGACTGGCAGGCAATAAACCTTTGAGCAGTCACCTAGAAAGTGCTGTGCTTCCTTGTTAAAAAGATACAGTCCCCCAAGTGCCTTATTCTGGCTCCTTTACAGCCTGTGTTCCAGGTAGCTGCTGGTAGTGGGGTGTGCAGATGCTTACAGGCTCACTGACAGCCGTAAATGATGGGCCAGAAGGGATTCCCAGAGATGCTCACGCCGGGCTTTTCACACGTGCACCTCAGCCTGACAAGACCTGTTCCTGCTGAGCTCTGCAGCCTGCCCAGGCTATTCCTGGTGGCCCAGAATGCCTGGCTATTGCATGACCTGCACTGAACTCTTGTGATATATTTTGCAAGATATTTGAAACCCCCACTTGGGCGAAGGGTTAATTGCATCCCTGCGGTAACTCACAAACAGCTGAGTAGAGCTACGCCTTCAGATGTCCCTGTTGTGATTAAGTGGGATTAAATGTCCCAGTTATCATTGCTGCTTCACAAAAAAAGTTAAGGTAGGACAGAAACCACATCCCTTCAGGCTACTAAAATAATACTGGACCATTCTAGGGGGGCACAGATGAAGCTGGCATCCCGGAGCACTCCCCTGTATCCCACCTTGGAAGGGGTTGCATGGAGCCAGGGTGGAAGTGACAAAGGTGGCCTGTGCTTCCTGGCCTCTTGTAGGCCATGAGAAGCTCCAAATTCAATGGGAACTGCAGTGAGGAACAGAGGATGGATTCTTCCCAAGGGCTAAACAGGTTTTACTGCCTTCTGCAGGTGAATATATCCTCCCCTCAACTTCTCCCCCTGCCACGGGGAGTCAGGACAAAATCCCTTGGACTTGGTGGTCACCGGTTGAGTTGTATGGCAGGACTGGAGGACTCCCACACTGTAAGAGCTTTTCAATAGGGCTTAAATAACTCGCACTAAATTCTTTTCTGGTGAAAACGGGCAAAATATGACCGAAACGTGTCGTGCTAATTTATACCGATAGAGAATTTTACCCTTATACTAAATTTTCAGTGTAAACACCTTGCAGCTGTTTGTTAAAATAAAAAATACATATAAAAAGCTTGGAAGTAAACCAAACCACAAGCATGTTTCCTGTCTCCAGCCACCATGCTGTAGTACATATTTGCTCTGCAGAAAATATTGTCCTTTTGGCAATGTAGAAATTACTGAAGTGCAGTTTGTTTGCTGTTAAGCTGCCAAGCTTCCATTCTGAAACGTGTGAGGTTTTTTTTTTAAAGATACTTTTTACCCTAAAGCTATATGTTGTTTTACTGCAGTCTTAATCATTTATTCATTTGCAGAAGACTGCAGAAAAAAAATACACAGTTTGGCACCTTGAACATATCGTTTAAGCCGTGTTCATTCACTGTAATCATTTTTAAAATTATTTTTAACAAGATTTTGACATCATGCGAGTATGATTTCAAATACAAAACAACTTCCAGAATTTTAGAATAATATGAGTTGGAATAATTTCTCACTGTATTTTGAATTAAAATGTGTGTGCTGAGTTTTAGAAACAGTACCTGATTACCTAAATAGAAGCCTTGATTTCAGCCCTAAAATGTGAAATTATCTACTTATCCGGGCAAAACTTGCTCCTAAGCTCTATTAATATTAATCTTTCATTAGGTGCTTGTCCTGCCTGTGCTGGAGGTGGGGTTGAAGGCTCTGTGATCCCGTTGGGGCTCACTGCTTTATCTGGGGTGCAGCACTTGCTGCTGCAGCTGGCGTGGGGCCTGGGCTGGGACAGGTTGAGAGAGGACAGTCCTGTGCCAGGGGCGGCCAACTGGGGCCCATCTTTCGGTGAGATTCACAGATATAGCCCCTAGAGGAGAACACAGCCATATGAGGAGTGCCTCTGGTTTGTTCAAATTTGGTTTTTTTTTTTTTTTAAGACATTGCAGCCACTAAGGCACCTTTCCTTACTCAAACAGGATCGTATGTTCTAGTACGTAGAAAATAACTAATGCTCTCTTTAAAAAAACTGAGCAGATCTCACGTGTTTCATTGCACTGAAGCAGATCTCACGTGTTTCGTTGCTCTGAAGCTACTGTACATGATAGTGATGGCCTAGGAGACTTGAACAGAGTGCTGCAGAAAATAGACTTGCTATTTCTGGAATGCTGTGCTGTTTTCACAAAGTGCTGCTTTAACTGTGTAAGATTTACCATAGATAACAAAAAGCAAACGTGCCCAGCATCCTCAGAAAGAAGCTCCCTTAGCAGAGCAGGAATCAAGTTGACAGCAGATTTTCAGAAATAGGTTGGTAGTCCGTGTGATGAAGAGTTTTATGCTTGTCTCTCCAAGTCCCTTCTATAAATAGTCAGTTTGAGATTACAACAGCATACCAACTTTCTGTCAGCTCTTACCTTGCCTACCACCTTCCTGGAAAGCACTCCTACCCTCCAGGCTGATCCTTTTTGTGCTTACTTTCACCCTCCGGGTGTAATTATTATTTATTATCATAAAGTGCTGCATAAGCTTAGGTGAAATGCATATTCCAAATCATGAGAAGCTGAAGTGGGAGGACGCATGAAAGATCCTGAGCACGTGGGTGGCTCCCCAGTGCATCGGTCGTGGCTGCAAGGCAGTGGCAGTAGCGAGTGCTTAGCACCTTTACAAATGCAAAGGATTATTATTACCTTCACTGATTTATTTATTTTTAATCTGCCTGTCTAAATAGGTCTCTGAACCTGCAGAGTGCTCTGCGTGGGTGAGCTGTGTCTGCGTGGAGCCTCTTTCATGGCAAGAGGAGCTGCGAGTGCTCAGCCAGCCCTGAAGCCAGCAGGACTTGGCACAGCCATGACAAAGAGCTGGTGAGGACAGGGCAGGCAGGCAGAGGTGTGGGCATCCTCATCATCAACATCTTACTCCATCCATAAAATGGCTTGTGAGTTTGTGCCAAGCCAGTAGCTGTGTCACAAGGACATCTTCAGCTAGTGTTAACACACACAGCCGTTTGCTGGCTTCTG
This sequence comes from Heteronetta atricapilla, assembly GCA_011075105.1. NCBI lineage: Eukaryota > Metazoa > Chordata > Aves > Anseriformes > Anatidae > Heteronetta > Heteronetta atricapilla. The sequence continues at coordinate 189,275,732 of CM021731.1, forward strand.
CCCTTTTCCATCTATAGCTGGATTAGAACAAATTAAAAAACAAACAAAACAAAAACTGTGTAGGACTTTGATTGTCCCACAACTGTTCTTCAAAGACAAAGTCCCTTGCTGATGAATTTCAGAAGACCTGCTGTGTGTAAAGTGGTTGCGTCCCCTTTTTTCCTCCCCCAGCCTTTCTAGTGCGGGCAGGGATTTTTTTCAAGCCATGCACCTTAATGAGCTACCAGTATGGCAGAGGCTAAATTCATCAAGAGCATACGCAGAACCATTTCTGGGGCCTTGCCTTCAGTCCCAAGCACAGCCATGTGGTTTCAGTGTACTAGAAAAGCTCTTCTTTCACTGCGTTTTTTTGCTTTTTTCTTCTCACACACAGAATGTGATGACCAGTTATCATGATGCTGCCAGGTTGGCCAGGATGTGGTATGAGACACATCCAAGCCATCATTTATGATGAAATTAGATAGGTGTTGAAGTCCTGAAATGTTAGCGCTGCACTTGAGAGCGCTCTGAGCAGCCCTGGGACGCGGATCAGTGCTCACTGCTGTGTAACAGGTTTGGGTTTTTTTCTGCCTTATCTCGGGGGAGACAGGGCTGCACACTACATCGGAGCTGTTTTCTTTTGGTTGCCTAAATAACACTTCTCAATGCCTTAATGAGTTAGTTATCTTGGATGCAAAGTGCTGTCTAACCACACAGTGGGGGTAATATGCCCTATGTGTTAAATGATTTCCATCAGCAAACAGCCTTGGCTTCAGAGCTCCAGCTAAGAAAGCCTGCCTCATCAGCAAAAATACGAAGCGACCATCTCCAGGCTGACACTGAAGTTTCTTCTGACAGGAAGTTTTAGGAGCCAAAAGTGTCTGAGAAGGAGACACAGAAAGAAAGCGCAAATATTGTTACCTGGTTTCCAGTACAAGCTCTGTTAGGAAAACGGCAGGAATTTGACAGAACTGCTTTTGGGAATATCTCTGCTAGTCCCAAATCACGTCGTCCCTGACTGATCTCTCCATTTTGGCAAAAAATCCGTAATGTGGGCTGGACTGCAGATGCTTCTTACTGTGCAGATAGCTGCTGTTTTCACTAGCCTCCAGCGGGTGTGAATAGCTCCGGCTTCTCTCAGTGGGTTGCTCTAGCCCAGTGCTGTGACTCAGTGGTGAGAAAGTAAAGGCAGAAGTTGAAAATTCATGCGCTGTATTTTTCCTAAAGATAAATTGCGGGTTCTTTAGGTCCGCCCAGAACTGGATTTTGAGGTATACAGAATAATCCTGTGGTCTCCGAGCACCACGAGGAGGTTTGGCATGAGGCTAGCTTCATGAGGTTAACTTCAGAGGTTAAAGGGCAGAGTGTTGTTTTATTTCTATAGGTTATCAGCCATGGAGAGAGCATCGGGGCTGCATCTTTAGCTGCAGAAGTTATCATCGGAGGAGGGAAGTTCTGGCAGAGGACAGTAGCCAAAACAACGGAGTGAGGCTGAGGCTGGAGCATGAGCAGTGTGCAGGAGGGATGTCATGGAGCTGAGATACCTGCAATACCTCATTCCAACTTAAGTACCTTGGAGAACAGATTGTTCCCGTGAGGCATTTTACAGCTTAATCTAAATCATAGACAGAGTGAGGTCATCATCCACTGAAATCAAGGGGGGAGCTTCCCGTTGACATAAATGACATTTGGATTGTGGATTTTGTAACACCTTAGCATAGGCTGTTAAACTCTCATTGGAAAAATGTAACTTCTTCCATTGTTTTCACTACAAATAAAAGCACAATAAAGCAGACATCTCCATTGCACTAAGAATTAAAATAAACACCTTAGGGATCATAATATTCAGGTATCTGTTTTACTGAGGAAACCCCAAGGAAGCTCTATAGGGGGAAGAACAAGTATTCCTTGTGCTTTTGTGGCTTCTGGTAAATACAGGATTGCTGAAGTGAGCACTGATGTGTTTGCTTTCATGCTGAATGCCGTGGGGATGTATTTTCAGTGTTTGGCTGACTACTCGTAGCTTTCGACTTCATACGTTCCACCCACAAAATTGAAGTGTTCTTTTAAATCGCTGTGTATTTTAAAAAGGCACAAAATGCCTATTTTGATTAATATGAAAAATAATAGGTGTAAAATCTAGGCCCTGGAAATGCCAGGAGAAAAGTCTTCAATTATCTTTCCACTAATTTCAGACAGTACAACGATTTTAATCTGTTCCTGAATAACTCTGTAGATACCCTCAAATTCTTGGATAAAACCATGCATGGAAATCTCAGACCCCAAAATAGTAAGTTTATGCAGAAATACCCACTTGAGACTAGACAAATACAATGGCAATGCCGTCGGAATTTCAGTATTAGCCTGGCTGCTACACAAAGTGGAACATGGATTGCTGGCTTTGCAGGATAACTCCATCTTTCAGAAATTAGTTCACAGTTCCTTCTTAACAAGCTAGGATGAAGGCTTTTTTGCTGCTGAACTGGAACAGTGTTACTTTGTGGGGTCTTGTATGTGTTGATCTTAGAAGGAATTTAGGGGAACACAGAGAATTCAGAAAAGGCCCCACGTCACTGACTTTTACTTTACTAATGATACCAGAAGTCACATTGGCTTAAGGACTGATTTTTGCATAATTCTATTAGAAGGAATTTTCAAGAGTGCTTAGCACTTTTTAAAAATTAGACTCATTTAATGGCCTGAAAAATCAGCGAGCTATTAAAAACTGAGCTCCAAAATCACTTCTCTTACATAAATCCCCACGCCTGAGGGTATAGCTGATCTGCATTTTCCTCATTGTAACAAAACTTGTGTTTCATCCGTGACATGTAACAAAGGAACATCAATTGAGAGGATCAAAAGCATGCTTTCTGAAATGCATTTTTGTCACTGCCGTTGAATTTCCCCTCGTGTTTCTTAGTCAATGGGCTTTAGAAGGCCTGGTTGAATTAATAATGGCTTTGATTTTTTTCTCTTTGTTTCAAAGAAAAAAATATTGTCACTTTTTTTGTAATTTGGCTTTTCTGGTAAACTCTATTAAACTCTTATTAGAGTTCAGATGATAGAGATGTGTGGAAGGAAGTGGGTCCAAAAGCCAGATTTCACTAAAGTGACCGATTTATGATATTGCATTTTCCTTTTACAAAACACAAGTTCAATTTGCTCGACCCCTGGTGGCATCAGTAAACCCACCGCACGTTCCTTTGCTAATCTGCATGACAAAGATTTTGCTTAGTTTAATTTGGGAAACTCCTGGGATTACAAATCAGAATGATGAAAACATGCAAAGAGGAATGATCAAATTCAGTTGTCCGTATGAAGATGTATGAGACTGAGCCTATGGGAGTGTTGGGGGGGACAGGCACTTCAGCATGGCTTTATGAATGTTTCTGCTGATTTGGTTACAGCAGTGGAACATTTAAGGTTTTGTTCCACCTATTGTTGTTACTGGATTCAAATGTAAGTGAGTATTTCACTGCTTAACCTTTGAGGTAAAGGCCACGCATGGTGTTTACACCAGTGGGCTGGTCATCCTTCCCGATTTCTGCCCAAGTTTCTGGGCCAAGTGATGCTAAGGAGTTTATGAAAGTGAGTCCCAGTAACCAGTTGTGGAAGAAGTGGTGAATGGGTGGATTCCCCGTCACACAAAAGTGGCCGGGTAGGAGAGGTGCTTGCTGTTCATCCCACTCATGTTGCTGGCCACACATCCCAATAAACACCCAACGTGTCGGACCAAAGCTCCTCTCTCTGCCTTAACCTCCACGCTCCTGAACATCCCTTCTGTGTAGGAACAATCAAATAAGTTTGCATTATTCATTCTGCAAGCTATTCCTCTTCTTTCTTTTTTCCCTGAAGGAGTAGGTAATTAAAGACAAGAGAGAAACTGTCAATTAAGTTGAGGAATTCTTTCAAAAAATTCAGGCTTCCAACCAGAAGGTGGAAACCAAGGAAACCAAGATCCTCACCAGCTCCTTACAGATCAGTGAAAGCGTGTCCTTCTAATGTAGGCCAATCTCAGAGCTTATCCTTTCTCTCCCTGCTGTCAGGATTTCCTAAATAATTTCCTGAGTAATCCAGCCAGAGGCATCAAGGAGAGAAGGGTGGGAAATCAGCCAGGCTCTAAGAGAGGTGCTAGGAGGTTTGTAATCTTCAAAGAAGATTACAGTTTTCTCTGCTCACTCTTGTTTTCTTTCATATCCCTCCCATGTGTTTTGAGACTTTCACTTTGTAATGTCCATTTCTTATAAAGCCCCAGCAAAATCAGTAAGTATTTGTCTTTCTTCCCAGTGGGGACAGGAATAAACTGTAATCTCAAAGCTGCTCACTTCAGCCTTTCCTTGCCAAGATGATCCAACCACATTTTAGCTTATTTTTTCTTTCATTCTCTTTCTAACAAGAAAAAATGAGTAAATACATTTGAATAAAACAAAACTGTTGCATTCAACCAAAAGGAAGTGTTTCATTTGGAGGCACCTCTAGGGAAATCAAATGATTGAAAGGGTATGTTTACAAAATCTGGGGAAAAGATGCTGATGGGTCTTAATTTTAATCTGCAAGCTTATTTGGCAAGGCACACACAAGGTACAGAAGACCCCGGTTCAGTTCTCTCATCTGCCTGGGAGAACTGGAAGCCACGTCTCTGGCTTTCCAGGGCAGAGCATGAGCTGCAGTCAGATCCTAAAGAGCCCTAGAGGAGGAGTGTTCCCTCAGCACCTCACATCGATGCAGTTCAGCTCTGTATAAACAGATATCTGCTACAGCAAGGTTCAAAAAGTAAGGATATCCTGTCTGGGTGAGTGAGCCAACCGTCTGACAGAGAAACTGCTACTTCTGCTTCAGTAACTTATGAGCTACTTTATATCAGGCTGAACAGTTAGATCAGGACCGAGGGAATCCTGTCACTACCATCAGTGAAGTCTGACTGCATCCTACTCGATACCCCCCTGGAAAAGATCAGCATCTTCCACCAGGGAGCCTGAACGGCACCACCCAGACCCAGGTTTGGGTTTTCCAGCGCAGCACAGCCACCGACCAGCACAGCCCTGCTCCAGGCACACAACCAAACCCTGCAACAGGAGCTTACTTCAGTGCCTGTGGGTCGTGTGCTGAGAGAGGGAGGCTGAGCAGCCCCTTCTCGTGTTGCATCTAGCAGGTGGCCCATCTCCAGCAAGGTTCAGTTGCACCTCATGTTTGCCCTTGGTCCTGAATAATTTCTATAAATTGCTCTTAAGCCTGAATACGGGTCCCCTTCTGACCAAGGAGGGGTTGAGGATATCCATTCATCATGCTAATGCCTCCTCTCTCTTCGGGGAGCCTGCAGAAGGTTTCCTCTAAGGATGCAAACAAAGGGAGACAGATACAAATAGGCAAAATGGAAAAGGCTGCATTTTAATTATTGTCATTTGCTAAATACTACCCATGTGCTTGTGCTGTAAAAGATTCGGTAAGGACAGTCCCTAGCATGTTTTGCATAAGAATCAGATGGATGAGGTGTCATTAGTGTCTCCAACCCTTCACTGAAATGTGTTCAAATAACGTGCCTTTTGCCGCAGGTGTGGGAAGTCACTGCCTGGTCCTCACTCATGGGCAATCTGCTGAATTGTGTTCCTTTATCCCCTCTGTTTCCTTTCGCAGGGAAGGCTGCTTCTCCCCCATCAGCCCCGAGGCATGTCCCCTTGTGCAGTCGTTCATGTGCCACAACAGGACGTTCCTCCTCGACGGCCACGTGCAGCTCAAGACGGGCCTGCAGACCCAGGAGCGACACCTTTTCCTCTTCACAGACCTTCTGGTTGTTGCCAAGTCCAAGTGAGTAAGGCACTCGGGGCAGTGCTCCTACAGAGCAGCCCTTTTTCTCAGCAAAGCATAACAAGGATTTCCTTAATGCTTTTTTTGGTAGTAAATCTTCCCTAAATCATACAGCAGCTTTTTACTTGGTCAGTAGGAGTTAGGTGTCTGACCTCTCTAGGCCCTTCTGAAAATCCCATAACCCAGAGAGGAAGTCCAGGCCGCAGCATTTTAGAGGAGTAGCAGATGTCGGGAATACATTGCTTGCATTGTATGATGTTCCCTGCTTTGGGGACTCTCTGCCATGGAAAAGTCTCACCAGAGCTCAGCTGTGTCCATGGGGCTGCCTTGAACTGACAGCTATGTTTTAGACAGGCCATCTTCAGTCCTGTGGGGTGGCTGTGTCACAGAGAGGTTACGGGCCTTAACGCTTAACCAGGGAGCTGCTTTTATACACTCCTGTGATGGGCAGCTGTATAAAACCAGATTGCAGGTGGTACCACAGTGTTGGTCTTGTGCTGGGCCAGGAGGAGCGTGGGGACAGGGACAGGGATGGGAAGCAGTGCAGAGCAGTCTGGGTTGTGTTCATGTGCAGTCAGGCTTGCTGCTGAGCTCTGATTATTCACTCTACCATTCACAATTAAATCAGATTTACAAGCTACATCTAGCGTGCCAGCTTCATGCAGCATTTGTGGTTTAAGGCAATTTTAGAGGGTGCTTTCACTTGTTGTTACGGGGAAAGAATCATAAAGGATTCTGATGCAGCTTCGTTCTCTGTTAGGCACTGTTTGTGGTTTCACAGGGTGGGTAATCTGGATGTGAATCCTGGGCTTTTGCAATGTGTCTTGTTGCTTAAGCAGTTGTTTCAGTGACTGCTGGGAAAAGCCAGAATAAATCTGCATTTTCTGTAGAAATCTGAACTGTGTCCATTTGAATCACACATAGTAAACGTAACCCCCCAGCTGAACTTCTTAACCTTATGTGGTGTGACAACACGGAGAACATTGTATCCAAAACATGCTCTGCTATGGGTGGGTGGTGAACATAAAGATATTTATGGGGAATCTTGCTATTCTACCAGCAGTAGCAGTAATATTGTTACTTCATTTATTTGTGTTTGTGTGATGTTTAGGATGGGGTTCACCTTGCCTAATTGGAGCTTTCAAATGTTAGGAATTTGCAACTCATCTAGGCATCTAGGCTCCTTTCGTGTCACCAGGAGAAAACCAGCACCTCCCTGTGGCAAACTCACACTTTTAGGAAAGTATTGACGGTGTTGAAGGGAGTCACACTGCTGGGGGGCTTGCCCTGACTGTTCAGTGGGCATAGTCATACTTCCTGAGGTGTAAGCTCCTAAGCTGCAGAGGACTGAAGGCAGGTGAGATGAATCCCTCCCATCATGGTCAACCTGCTGAGCAGAAGTGACGTTACAGCCCCGCGCTGGGCTGTGCAGTACTGCGGGTTTGTCTGGGTCCCAGTGGGACTGTTTGCATAGGAAAGCCCTACTCTGTGTAACCACTCTGAAATATGGCTCCTGGGGAGTAACAACGGCTCTTACATCAATGTGATGCGGTGAAGAGTCTGCAATGTTTGAAGAAGGTGAAAGAGAACAAATTGTACTTCGGTGTGTGCAAAAAAAGGGAGAAAAAAATCACGTCTTAGCTAGAAATGGTAAAAATAGTATTCTGAGTGATATTACTTCATGTATTTTAAAGAACTCATCGGAATGTTCTCTCTATGGCTGCCCTGTCAGCAATTAAAGCATCAGAGCTGTCACTAATGAATACTGTTTTAAAAGCAGCGTTTTTAAAGATACAGCATATTAAATACCATTACTGACAAAAGGAAAACTTGGCTGGTGTGTATGGCTATGCAGCCATAGCAATGATCGATCGCTAATGACTTTACTAGGGGATGCAGAGTCAGGACAGCACATGGCCAGGATAATATCTAGACAGAGTTAATGGCACAGTTGAATCTGATTTAACTTCAGAATTATTCCATGTGCAGGTGCTAAGGTTTTGTAATATTCTTTTGCATTGGGTAGTTTTTCAGCTTGGGGCATATATATACACCTAAGAGATAGCCTAGGTATGGCTCCGTGCTGTACAGTGTTGTCTCAGCAGGAGGTAGCCAGTCACTGCACAAAGGGAGCTCACGTGTCATCAGACTCTGTGTGATCATCAAATGTGTACAAGCTTTTTTCTGAGTAGAGCACCAAGTATCTTGTAGCTCGTGAGCTGGCTGAGCTCCTGCACAGCACTGAGCTGTGCTAAAGGCTAGGAATCAGCACTGCTCCCATGGAAATGTGAGGGGGTGAGGCCTCTCCACAACTGGGTTGCATGTGACTTTGGACAAGGTGCCTGTAGGTTTGTTTTCTGATACTTTCTAATCATTTTTGAAATGTAGGCATCTTTTCAGTTCATCTATTAACCCAGTTTATGAAAATTAGACTAATACTTGTTCTGTGCTTGTCTCTCTGCTGCCCCTTCCTTTACTTAACTTCATGTGAGGGCTGTCATAAAATATTTGAGTGAAAGAGTAAAATATTTGAGTCCCACTAAACCAATATTAAGAATGTAAAATTTTATACTGTTTTCTATTTACTGATTAGATTTCTTGCAGAGAATGTGTGTTTTAATTTGGCAGAGTAGGTCTTCCAAGGGCCTTTCAGTTCATTGATCAAGGTTTCACATGTAAGATTTTATATGGGAAGCACAGAGAAAGGGTTTCCTCTTTCTCCTTCATAACACATGCATGTATATATATGCATACATTTTTAATGTTATTTTCTCAGTGTGGCTGGGTATACAAATTAGTGGTTGAGTAAATACATGGAATTACGGTAACAATCTCCCATTAGCTCCATTAATGCTTTTGTCAGAAGATTCTATGAAGGAGATTAGCAAATCTAGTGAGAAGTTAATCTTCTATCTGTTAACAGCCGCAAGGTATCCAGTTGCCACTTAAAGAAAGAAAAAAGGAACTGAATTTGTTCTGTGGAGGTAAAACAACTTGGGGTGTATCGATACCTACACCACCGATGTTCACAAATTTTCTCTTTATTTCAGTGTGGTTTGGATCTGTCTGATATTTACAGGACTTCCTTAAAAATCCTCTTCGGTAAAAATTGTCTTTAAAAAATAGATTGTTATTCTTTCAGTTTTTCCAATGTTCAGCCGTGCTGCTGCCTTAGTCAGTGAAGATTTATTCATTTCTAGAGGTAATGCTTTGGCACTTAAATGGAAGACCCGCATTTCCCAAATGCTGAGAACCCACAGACTGCATAAAGGACGTGGCAGATAGAGATAAAATTATACTTCAGGCTCTTTAGATGTTAATAGAGGCTACAGTTTCAGCGCCTCTGGAAACCAGGCCACTTGAATACTGATAATAGCTGAGAGCTGTGACTAGGCATGGCAAATAGGGTAAGAATATACATTAGGCATGATTGGGAGAGCATCTTTGTGCTTCTGCCAACACCCTGCCAACACCCGCTACTGGCACTGGAGGGGTCTGGCTTTATGAACTGTAAATGCTAAAAAAGTGAAATGGTGTGGAGAGAGTTCGCTCTACTGGGTATTTGAAAAAAGAAATTGAGGGGAAAGGGAGGCTCGACAGATTGATTCCTTGTGTAACAGAGTCTTATTGGTAGAGTTGTACCGGGACATTTTTGCAGTTCATTCTGTGGTCTGTTAGAGCCATTTCTATATTCATCTTACCCGTTAGATCACATGTGCATATTGAAATATTCCCCTATATTTTAAGCTTCTTTTGAGTGGCGTAACAAAGTGTAATAGATGAAAGAGAAGTGAAATGTACAGCTGATAGGAAACACCATGGTATAGTTTAAAAAATACATGAACTTGAGATGGTATTTTACAGTATTCTGTAGTGGTCTAATTCAAATACAGCTTTTTTGCCAGTTGTGGTATGCACTCGTGGTCCTTTTGTAGCCACCACTGTAAATGTTGCTGGGTTTTTGTCCATGCTCCCTGCAGAGACACCTGTTAGCACAACGCCTGCGGGAAACCTCAGACCAGTCAGGGTGGTGCAAGTTCATCTAAGTCCTCTTTAAAGCCACAAGCTTAAAGTACTTTAGTGCTGCAGACTGTATTAGTTCAGTCTGTCCTAAATCAAATACCTTGTAAATGAGACTAATCTCCGAGAAGGTAGTCCATGTGTACCAGAGCTGCAAGAAACTGCTTACCTGGCATATTTATTTATAGACCACTAATCACCGTGGTGCCTGGCACTGTCCCCATCCACATTTGCAACACTGTGATGAGCTGACATGCTCTTGTTAGCAGTCCTTCAGTTAGAAAGGTAGAGCATTTTCAGGGAAGGGCCATTTTCCCTCCAGCTTTTCCCTGCTGGCCCAGCAGGCTCATAGCTTTACTGTACTTAAATATTCAGTAGGATAAAATAGAAGGAAGGGCAAAATTTAAATAAATTTGGGGAAATCATGTAAGGTGTCTTTTTTTTGTAAATGAGTAGATACTTTGAGAACACAGGAAGTGTTCTCACAGGAGCATGGCTTTGCAGAAAAGGACCAGAAGGGCCTGGGGGTCAACAAGTTGAACACGAGCCAGCAATGCACCCTTGCCACAAAGAAGGCAAGAAGTATTCCTGGCTGCATTAGGCAGAGTATAGCCAGCAGGTCAAGTGAGGTGATCCTTCCCCTCTGCTGAGCACTGGTGAGGCCACACCTGGAGTACTGGGTCGAGTTCTGGGCTCCTCAGTGCCTGAGAGACCTGGGCATACTGGAGAGAGTCGATGTAGGGCCACCAAACTGGCGCAGGCTGCCCAGAGAGGCTGTGGGGTCTCCTCCTTGGGGATCTCCAAAAGTCGCCTGGACGTGGTCCTGGGCAGCGTGCTCTGGGTGTCGAATGTGACCAGATGGACCCAGAGGTCTCTTCCAGCCTCAACAGTTCTTTGATTCTGTGAAGTCCTGTCTTATTCTCTAAGTGATGTAGGCCAAAAGCTGCCACGTAGTTAGCTCATGGAGGCCAGACCTGACCTGTGCTGTGGTGAGCACAGGTGGCAGTTTTGTGTTTGTTCTTTAGGACTGCTACATTCAGTCTGGCCTAGTTGTTGCTACTCAGAGTCACCATAGTTGTTGACCTTGAGAGAGATGTCTAGGGATGCCACAAGCAACCTGTTTGATCCCATTTAGATCAGAAATTGCTCTATTTTTACACACAACCCAAACAAGACATTGTTTTCATTGACTAAAGCAGGAATGCTTCTTCCAGAAAGTCCTTTCAGATGTTCCCAAAGGAAGAAGAAAAACTGGGTTGCTTAACTTGTCTTGCTATGTTTTCATGTGTGTGACATACCTGTGAATTTCTGCCGGCAGGTCACACTCTCATTTCAAACTAAAGTGCCAAGCACGTCTCTGTGAGATGTGGACAGCATTTTGTACAGAAGAAGTCTGCGAAGGCAGCACAGACCCAGAAAGGTCCTTTGTTTTGGGCTGGCCCACCACTAACTGTGTGGCAAATTTCAGGTAAGAAATTAGATGTTTTATTTACCAAGTTACTGAAACGTTTTTAGGCTGACAGGTAGACACTATCACAGATTCATTTCAGCACCATTGAATAGGAAGCAAGAATATATTGATTCTTAAACTAGTTCCTTTTACTGCTCTGAGCAAGTCACCCTTTATGTCTAATTTTCTGTCTCTGGAAATGTGGCAGTGATACTCTCTTATCACTCTTATCACGTAAAAAATTGTGAGAAATATGATTTGGCAGAGCATACTCTGTGCTGCAAGCTTGCTCAGTTGGAATTTTCTTTTTTTGGATATAATTTGACAAACACTTTGGTTAATTAATGAAATGAACAAGCTGTAGTAAACAATCAAGCTAATGAAAGAATCAAAGAGACACTCACAGGACAATTTTGAGCAGAAAAGCTTGTACTGGAAGTAACAGGAAACATAGAGTGAAATTCTGACCTTGTCCTGTTTCTCTTTTCAATTAAATTATGCCAGAGAAAATGTGAAAACTCCTCCTAAAGCAGAATATCAAATATTTTTGGTCCATCTTTGCAGCATTGGCTGTAGGACACACAAAGGCTATAGAGGTAATTTCAATGATTAGGCTAATTTTGCTCTCAGCAGGAGGGCTCTGTCGTCACTGTGGGTAAGGGAGGACACCGTCCCACTTAAATCCCAGATGGTTAGCCAAAGTGATTTGGCTGGGTCTTGGAAAATGCATTTTCCCCTTTACCAACAGAGAACAAAAGCTGACGCATGCAGCTTAATTTGTGTGTCACATTGTCCATATCCAAAGAAAATGCTGTGCGCAAACTGCTCGTTGTTAAGCTGTCTGTGCTATTTATGATTTTTTTCACATAACAATCCTGAAACAAAGCTGAAATTTCCTATTGATTTTCAACTGAACTCCTGCCAATAAACATGAGCTTTGATCTAGAGACAGTACGTGATCCTTTATAGCTTTTAGAAAGTAGGTGAGTGTGAAAGCAATAGCATCAATCAGAACAGAGTCAGAGATTTTATAGAACTGAAATTATTTTATGTCTGGAGGTACACAGAAAGTCTGAGACATCATGCATGAGTATGTAGGTAGCATATCCTGCAGAACTGAAGCATCCAAAGCAGTATCACAGTTTTAGTGTTTATGAAGTGCATGCCCCTGAAGCAGCATCATTCCGTAGGTTTGTAGTTCCCTAAATTCTTGCTCTGAAAGTGTCAAGAACTTGATTTGCGTAAGCAGCAGTGGGAATAGCAATTACTGCATCTGGGGCAGGATTTCGATCAAGAAAGATGACACAAAGTTAAATTCCTCGCACTGTCCTATTATTAGCTACATTTCACTAGATAGTTTTGTATCCTTGAAAGTGTGTAAATGAGATAAGCCTTAAAAAGTCCAAAGTTAAACATTTCTAAGTAAAGTGGGACCTTTTTTATTGTGGTTTATATGTACTTTTTAATGTGGTGGTAAACCAAGTATTAAATAAGAAGAGAAATAAAATAGTGGAAGAAGAAAAAAGTCTATACACCTGAGGAAATACCTCTAAACTTTTGAATTAAGCTTTTATTTTAAAGTGGTCTGCTTCTCTATTTGCACATCAGTTTCTTACTAAATTCACCGGTAAAGCTTTGATTTCTGTGATAAAAATGATAGCTGGGGCTTTTGATCTCCATGGGAGGTTTCTCAGTTCATTTTGCAGGGAAACAGTTTTTTCATTCAAATCTTCCCCCAAAATTATTTTTTTATGTATTTATGGAAATTGCAACCAAGAAGCAGTCCATTTCACCGTGGGCTGTACAAGGGCTATTTTGATATTAGAATGACATCTGATTTGTCCCTTTTTCTGTAATTCTTGCAGGTCGGCAGAACAAAAGGAAACATGGCTCTCTTTTTTGCAAAGGTACTTTATTACTGAGTCTTTGAAGACATTGCAAAGAGTCCCAGCCACCTAGAGCAGTGATCCCGAGCTGTCATACTATGCCGTACTGATCAATAAAAGCTCTTTCAAAGAGATGTTAAGAAAAAAGTCATCCCACACCTTCTCCCTGGAGAAGACAGTATGCACCCTTCATGCAATGATCACTGCCTGAGGAGGAAAACTCTTTTCCCTGTGCCTAAACATGGCTCGACACAAAACCAGAGGAATCTGTGATGTGTTTCCTGCCCTACACTTTTGTAGGAGGCACTGCCACCATTGCTCTATTTGAGCCTGGGGCTTTTTCAACACTGATGGCATCTAATCAAGCCGGGCTCAGGAACCTCTGCTCCAACCTGTCCACTGCTCCTGCCTGGCTGTATCCTATCTGAGTGGAGAGCAGTGGGGCTGGCTTTGGTCTTATAAAACAAACACCAAGCCAGAGGGTATTACAAGAGTTTTTGGATAAACAGGACAGTCTCATTTCAGTCAGCATTTTGGACAGAATATTACTACAGGTGGTTTTGTTTTCTCTACACCTAGATCTTCTGGTTGAGGTTTGTGTCTTTATCTGCTTCTTCACGGGGTTGTTTAAATCATTTTTGTTGAGGATGATTTCTAATTCACAGTGATCAGTAGGTTTTGCTCTTCTTTTTTTGGCTAAAAGTGTCCTGTTACTGCTGCAGCCCATTCTTCATTGCTAGGCTTTGCTGTAGAGTCCCTCCTGTGCAACCCCTCTCCTCTGGAGTTTGCATCCTTCATAAGTAATTGTCATGGTCTCAAATAATCACTGAATTACCCCGTAATTATGGTATAAATTCAAATCCAGGATGTGGATTCACTGTTTTGGTGAATCTTCCCAAGGCTGGTGGAGAAATGAAGTATAAGCTTCCTGGGCCTAACTTTGGCTGTGAGGACCAGGGCAGCAGGAGCCAGGCTTGTGTGGGCTTCCCAGGATACAGATTGTAGGGCATGAGTCCTCTTACTAAACGAGAGCGATGCCATGTTGATGGACTCTTCAAAATTAAAATTGCAGGGAAGTCCACATGTAGATTTTAAGAATGGTTTCTTTGCTGCTTACTCTGATTCCTGCAATGCATCAATTTTAAGACAACAGGGTGTTACAAGGGGCCATGGTCAGCATCCCTTCCAGATAATGCTGGAGGCTCTCCTTTCATCAGAGATCTTTCTACTGTTCTACATCTGGAAATGATTTGCTTCTTGTCCAGTTACTGCTTGATCACTCTTAAAATCTGAGCCTGATGTTTTCAGTATTAACAAATTACTTTTTTTTGTACTTGTTTTTTCAGTCGAATACGAGAAGAGAAGGAAAAAGACTATCCTAAAAGCATTCCTCTGAAGATAATTGCAAAGGATGTTGGAACTTGTGCATATGTAAGTTCTCTCGAGCTAATCTGGGGATCTAAATTCACATCACCTATGAATGCTATTCATCTGTAAATCCTATGGATATTGGGATGGGGGGTGGACACCTTCTTTTGGGTTGCAATTTCTTTTGAGAACCTAGCCCCCTCTAGAACACTCTACTGATGCAGCCCTGAAACGTGTGTTTCCTGTTTCTAATATAAGAGTTCCTTTTTAAAGACAGTGTTCCTGGTGAGAAATACTGGATCCAACACACAAGCTAAAGACTGTATAAGTTAAGGCCCCAAGAAATACATCTAGAAGAACTTATGTACAAGCATCTTAAGAAGTGCCAGTAAATGTTCCTTTTTTTCCCTTTTAAAACTGATTTAAACCCACAGCTGCCTTCATTCAATCCTGCAAAGTTGCAATGTGTTGTTTTATTGTTTATAATGATCATAAATCAGTAAAGCTATGTATATGAACACTCTGAAATTGCCTTAAACATGGCTTTCATCAGCTCACTGATGTTGGTACATTGTAGGCGCAAATTGGCAAAGAAAGATTGTCTGCAGGGTGAGTTGCACCTTTTTTACTAAGCCATTTTTGACCAACTTAAAGGAAATTCTTGAAGGTAAGCAGTTCCCTAAGGATACCCTAACATTATTGCTAATCCATCCATTCTTCCTCTACTTCTTAGGCATTTGTCCTTTCTTTCAAACCGAGCTTTTTAGATCTGCATTTCATGTTCAGAAGCCTAAAGAGCATTTTCAAGAACATGAGAAGTTTTCACAGAAGTTACACTTCATTGGAGGTCTTTGTCCAACAGTGAATCTCTGCTTAGAATCCTGTACTTGCACAGAAAGAAGCTTAAAAAAAACCTGCCTTTTTTCAGAAAATGGTTATTAAGGTGAATTATAATAGAATTGCTGGGTTGCTAAGAGAAATGTTAATGAGCAATAATGATCGTTGTGATAGTTCAAAGGAAGGACTGTAGATCAAGGTGTGCATGTACTCAAAGTTCATGTTGAACTTTGTAGTTTTTTTGTGTGATTTTTTTGGTATGCCTTTTCTCCTTAGCTATAATTAGCTTATGTGCCAAATACGTTTTTTTTCTGATCCTGATAGTCCTAGAAACGACACGCTGTAGTCTAGCTATTATCGGTAATAAAGCAGTGGAGGAGCAGATGGAAACTTTGTAATGCAAATAGTTCTCATGGCGCTGTGTTCCCTGTGCTGCAGCAGCTGGAGATGCCCAAGAATTATTTCAGTTTTGGAGGACAGGGAATGGTGAATGCAAGGCACAAACCATTTTATCATATTCTAGCCCAGAGCAAAACTTATGCAAATATGCTGACCTACTCCTGAGAGCCAGATGTCATTGCTTTGGGCAAATGTTGAATTTTTTATGGTATGAGCGTTCAGATACGTCCTCAAGCAAGACATACAGTACTCTCACTACTTCCCTTTGATTGCCATGGCAGCTTGCTACCATCAGGGACTTACACACAAGTACAGTGCAGATCTTTTCTAAACGCAGAATGTCAAGGGATTGTTTCACCTGAACATCCTGTGGCCAGTGTAAAACTGAGACAAATACACAGAGCAGCTGGGTATAGCAAACCTCTCCCTGCTTACTTTGGCCTCTGCAAGGTGATGGTGGTGGTGCTGCCACATCCCAGCGGGGCTGGGGATGGAGGCGTTAATCCTGCTGTGCTTGAGCTGCCCAGCCCTGCGGAGCAGCACGACACAGTGTGAGGGTAGGGAGCGGTGTCGGGGATGGGAATAGTCCTGGTGCCAGGCAGCAGGTGCTGCAGCCTCACTATGGGAAAGCTGCCTTGCAGAAAGCCATGCTTCCTCCAACACAAAGCACAGCCCTTCGTGCTGGGCGCCGTAGCTGTTTAGAAAGAGGGGCTTTATGCCACCCCATGCTTTTCCAATCTGACAGCGGAGTCAGGAGGATGCTAGCGAGGCAGTGTTTTTAACTGGAGGACAGATTACCAAGAGGAAGTGATCCTGGTAATAAGCCAAATCTAGCTTTGAGAATTCTATAGAAAGTGGCAAAGGATATAGAGATGAACAGCCTATGTACAGTGTTTTCTTACCAGGGAGATCTTCAATAGAAAAGGAAGGAAGTGATTAACATTTGATATGAGAACCTCTTTTTTCACTGAAAAAAATCACTGAATCTTTTTTTTCCAAAGGCAACTTGCATACATCTTGTCCCGACTAATCATGGCACTCTGCCTGTTTGATGGAGCTCTTGGGGGAGCAGGGAGCAAATACAGAAAGTGTACGATGAGGCAGAGGAATCAAAGCTCTGTCTCAGGCAGCTGGGTCTTTCTCTGTGGTGTAACTTACTTATGAAGCAAAATTTTAACTCTCTGTTTTTTTCAGCAATTAATTATGCAGAGCTATTGGACTTCAGATATTCTTTGCAAATCCAAATCTTTAATACCACTTTCTCCTTTTTTCTGTTCACAGTCAAAAACCCTAACTGTAACCAATGTTGATACAGCAAATGATGTAATTCTCATGGCCCTGCAGCAGCTGGGAATTTCTGTAAGTACTTGCACCGGTTTTAATGAGTCTTTTTGTAGTCACTTTTAATAATCAAATCTCCTCTTGCACCTTTTCCAAGTTTTAGGATATTAATATTAATTAAAACCTTTATCATGGCAATTCAGTGTTGTTGAAATGAAGCAGAAGTGCATTGTTAATATATAGACCTCCAGAGACCATCAAATGCCTTAGAAGTGTTGAGTAAGACTCCCATCCCTGTAAGGAACCAGTCATATTTGAAGTTGCTTTTAAATCTATTTTGCTGATACATGAGAGGAGATACGGAGACACAAAAACTGAGAGTTTGATGCAGCTCCTTTTGCACACTTCAGCATGAACAGAAAACCTACTGACCTGCTTATTTGTTAGTTTCCAAATACGCAAACACGCGTGCTCAGCTGTGTCCTCAGATGACAAACACAAGCG
The DNA here is from genome assembly GCA_011075105.1 of Heteronetta atricapilla. Taxonomy (NCBI): domain Eukaryota; kingdom Metazoa; phylum Chordata; class Aves; order Anseriformes; family Anatidae; genus Heteronetta; species Heteronetta atricapilla. Next base: position 189,293,261 of record CM021731.1, read on the forward strand.
CTGCTCTCAAGTGTCCAGATCAGACACTGTAAATATCCGTGGATCTTCAGTGTCATGTGAGATACGAATGTAACCGAGTGATCGCACCGAATCTGAATGCACCCAATTTAAGCAATGGCCTGAAACTATTTGGAAAGAGGTCTTCCCAGGATACCTAAGATACCTCAGAATAGTGCAATGAGTAGATGCAGCTATTCCCAGTAGATCCAGTAGTGGCTGAACCGTCTCCTTTTCCCTAAACCAGAGAAAGAAGTGCCTCAGGTGTTAGCCGAAATCAGTGCCAGGGGCAAGAATCCTGACTCCCTTAGTCCTTTCTCCCATCATTTCACAATGTGACTCTAACCAATGCTGATGGACATAGAAGCTCCTGGATGACAAGTTTTTAACTGGCCTGTCAGTCGGCTGTTTGGGTAATGATATTTTTAAATGTGTTGGTCTGCATGCATATGTTCATCTACATGCAAGGATTCTGACAAGTCTGACCCAGAGCTACTCTTGTGCTTCCCTGAGGCTTCCAGGGACCCCCAGCCAAAGTTAGAGTAGCCTCAGAATTTACCTTCCCTTGCATTCATTTTTCCCTAATTTTTACAAGTTTTTAGTGCATCCAGGGGCTTATTCTTCTAGCTTGGTGTTTCCTGGGCACAGCAATTTCTATCCATCTTTTTATGCCTGCAACATCCCATTTACACCAGGGCTGTGGCCACAGCTCAAGATCCTGTGGTCTGTCTGGTTAAGGAAGTTCTGGAGGCGATAGAGGCGAAGAGGACATGATGTGAGTTAAAATCAAGCCCATTGTCTCCCCCCGTCTGCACCTGAAATCAAGAGACTGTGCTGTTACAACAGCAAGTCTTTATTAGGATGTTTCAGTTTTACCTGTTTTATGGGTATCATTTGCACTCCTTCATTTCATGTCCAGAAAAATCAGGAAAATGGTACTATCAGAAAGATTAGTTGTTTGGGGTGAGCAGGAGGAGGAGCTGGTTCAATTTCAGCTTCGTGTTCTCTTCTGTGTAGCACAGTCAGGCCTTTCCTCCTCTTTACATTTTTATTTAGAGCGGGAAAAAAATGAAAGCCATCTGAAAGATGTAAAATCTTGCCTGCTGAATTACTTGCTCAAGTAATATACTACATTTTTTCACTGCATCTTCACAACATAAAGCCTTTTTCATTAGAGACAGATCACAAGATCAGCAGTAGAGTCAGACAAGCTAAATAAATTAAGCTGTAGCCTGTATATCAATCAAACACCCAGCCCCCTCCAAGGATTGCTCTAACTGTGAGGGAGCTTTTCCTTAGGCACCGTCTCGAGGGGTTTTTTTATGTCCAGAGAGAACCACTTGAAAGGAGCTCTGTGCCTTTTCGATGGCAATTATAAAAACTACGTGTCACATGTTGGGTGATTAATGGGGCTGTTACTTTTGCTGAGTTCACTCTGTTTTAATGCATCAGGGTTCTTCCCTCTGTGGTTTCTCTGGTAAAATGACAACTAGTTCTTGCAAAATGGCATCAAGCCTCTTGTCCAAACGATCAAGGGGAGCAGAAAGAAAAGCCTTGGGTTTCCCAGCTCCGTACTCGCATATTCTCCATACAATCCACTTGCTGATTTTTCTGGGACCACCACTTTTATACTGACAAATGGCCTCACAAAGCCCATAAAGGACAAACATTTGCAGCTGGGAGATGAGTAGCCTGCCTCCTGAAACTGCACTGCCTCGCTCTTCCCTTCCCCTGCCTCCCCTTCACAGCCACTAACCCTTCCATATATACATTTAACAGGAAAAGTAAATACCTTTTCTTGTGCTCCTCAGCTGTATTTATTTGCTCCTGGCGGCTTGCCCTGAGGCTCCAGAGATGTCTCTAAAGCCTATTTATTTTCCTTTTGCCTCCTGCTAGCTAACTTAACAGTGGTGCTAATAGGGCCCAGAAAGCTCTGTCAGTCAGCGAGGGAACTGCCAAGGCTTTATTTTCGAGGGCGTATCGGCATTACACCAGGTGCGTGCACCAAGCAGAGCCTCGAGAGCTTTGGGGACACTGGGTAGGGGGCCAGACAATGCAAGATAGTAGGCAAATCTGTTTAAAAGGAGGTAGGGTTTAATTTTAGAGCTAAGTAAATACCAGCACTAGGTATTTATCACCTTTTGTAGCCAACAAAATTGAGACTTTAATTACCCTGATTTAGCAGTGTTACTGAAAGGGGACTTAAGGTGCAAGAGATCACTTTTCCTATGTGTATTTATCCACATGCTGTTACTCTTTGTCCTGAGAGGGGTTTATATTAAATGTCTTTCTTTCTATCTCTATTGCCTCATTGTCATATCTGAAATAAGGCGCCATTCTCCTCCTTCAATTAAACTGTAACATTGTCTTGTATAATTGTGCTAAAGGCAGTATTTAGAATTTGCTTTCAAATCAGCAGTTTTTCAGGGCTTTCCCTAAAGTTGCTCACATTTGCCGATCCTCTGGAAACCGTCTCCTTTGATGTAGATTTATTCTCTCTGCGGTGAATTTTAAAAGAGGGGTCAGCAGCCTTACAGCACCACCCAACACTCCCAAGCCCTTGCACACAAACCAGATGCATCAAAGGGCCAGTGAGGCTGTTTTGGGACAGCATGGAGCGCCAAGAGTCCCTCGGATGCCATCTTTGCCTTGGCCCCCATGGTGGGTGCTTGATTGCAGGTGAAAGGGTTCCTTCCCCATCCCATTCTCCCACGTGCAGCCTGGGAGGCTGAGCTTGTCCTGCTTGCAGGGGACGTAGAGAAGCTGAGGCAGTGGTGGAGCTGAGGTCTCAGGTGAGAGGCTGGTGGCACCTGTGTGCCAGGATACATCCCAGAGGATGTGGTTGCCCTGATCCTGAGGATGGAGCTGAAAGGTCATCGTAGCTCATCGATGGCCCACCATCCTCCACATGGAATCACAGACCCATTAAGGTTGGGAAAGCTCTCCAGGATCACCTGGTCCAACCATCCCCCTACCACCAATGTCACCCACTAACCCATGTCCCTAAGCACCACGTCCAACCACTCCTTGAACACCCCCAGGGACGGTGACTCCACCACCTCCCTGGGCAACCCGTCCCAGTGCCTGACTGCTCTTTCTGAGAAGAAATGTCTCCTCATTTCCAACCTAAACCATGTGCTCTGCAACAGGCCTCCGCCTTGTCCTGCTCATCCGTAACCCCAGGGGCCCATCAGAGCTGTCTGTCCTCCCGGCTGGAGGCTGCCTCATCTCCAGCCTCCCGGGAGCAGGGACGTGGGACGGGGACTGACTCACTGACAGCATGGCTTAAATGTTGGTGGGGCCTCAAAAGCAATCCCAAGTCCTGGCAGGCTGCGGCCTCAACCCCTCCACATCCAGGAGCACTGCCAAGAACTGGGGCAAATCACCCCCTTTTCCTACCAAAAGAGATAACCCTCCTAGGAAGCTTGCAGTGTTTCTAGAAAGGATGGCTTCTGGCCACTCTCACAGCCCAGAGCTGGATTGTGGCCACTCAAGCTGCATTGCAAGTGACAGAAGTCAGAAACTTGGACAGTGGCAAATTTGGGCACCATGAAAATAAGCAGGGCCCTGTCGATGCCAGTGGCAGGGTGCAGGGTATTGTGTTGTGAGAAACCTAAGACAAAGCTGTTCGCAGTGGCTGGGAAACTTATTCTTAATTTTGGTTTCACAGGGCTCTGAAAAAGACTACAAGCTGTGGGTGATTTCAGGAAGAGAAGATGCTCCGTACCCTCTTATTGGTAAGCTGTTGGCATGATTTTATCTTTCAGTGTTCACTTGTCAGTTTTTAGTGCTGAAGGAAGCAAGAAATGCAGAGAATACTGATGTGAAGCTTCCTCTTTAATTTTTTCCCCTGTTTTTCCTCTTACTTCCCCGTCATGCACGTTTGCCTATTTGGGGAGCCAGTCAAATGCAGCTCTTTGGTTCTGAGGAGCAATTGTGTCTGGTTGTGTCATATTCACTGGAAAAAGTTCATTTGTCCCTGCCCCGTTTTTGCTATTTTCAGCTGCGTGAGCCTCGGTCTTTGTACAGACCCAGCCTCTCTGCTCCCCCTCCTCCTTCCTTGGAGCTGGTCCAGCTCCGCCGTATTTCTCCCTCCATTTCCATAGCATTGTTTATGCTGCCCCTCTCCTCAGCACAACTCGGCAGAGTTGTGAGAAACATTCCCTACTTCCACAAGTCAAGAAGCACTTTCCTACTTTCCAGTCCTTTATTTCTCTTCCCGGCTGACAGCTCCCCTCTGACTAGGAGCAAACTGTTGGCTTCCTCGCTTTCTCAAATGCTTTTGAAAACATTCCCTCGCCAGGAATCAGCTCAAAGCTGAGAAGTGATGGGATGGGGTGATTTAATTTTGGCCCGTGGTTCACCGAGAATAAATCCCTTCCCATTATTAAGAACCCTTCCCCATAGAAGCCCGCATTACTTGTGCTATGTAAGAGTTCACAGACGATTAGAACGAGAAAAATATGTGGATTTTCTGTTTTCCTCCTGCGAACCTAACTTCAGTAAATCTCAGCATTCCTTCTCAAAGCAGCCTCAACTACAAATGCTTTGCTGGAGTCAGACAACATTAATATTTATAAAATGTCTAACCTGTGCACCTTACAGACACTGCAGGCTGTTTTGTCTTTGAAACGTCCCAGACTTTGTCTTTTAGACCGTTACATGTAGCTTAGTCAGATAAGATCAGAGCTGTAATTTTAAATGTAGAACCAGAGAGTTCAGAAATGGGGAAGACCTTTTTAAGCGACTGACCCTCTTTCACGGCAAATTGAAGGTACAGTCTTCGGAAAAGAAGAACCTGACAGTAAACTGGTGCTGTTCCTGATGTTTGCACGAAGGTTTATCAAATGAGGCTGGCTTTCAGCAGAGGTGCACATCAGAAGCAGCATTCAACTGTGCTTCAGTTTCACTCCATCTGTAATGTCAAACACTGTTTCTTCCACTAGCAGCATTCAAGTCCAAGTGCAAGCTAACTGAAACTTCCTGGCTTCAGATTTAATACATTTCAACTGCCACGTCCTTAGACGAGTCCAAAAACCTATCTGTCTGGTGGCATTTCTGAAAGCTCCCCCAGAGATGAATCGCCTCTGTGTAGTCCCTGAAGATGCTGGGTAGCGCAGCCGGCATCAGCCCCGTGCCTAACGCTTCCTTCCTGCCCCAGGCTCAGACAGGAACCGCGATTGTCTCTCTTTTGGCCGCGCTGAAGGTGCTTGCTCTTACCACGGAGAGGCGGGGAAGATCACTTTTCACGCTGGATTTCTTTGGTTTTGCCTGCTCAGCACAAATTTGACAGGCAACTGCTCCCATGATCGCACTTCTTGCCAGAACCGTGTGAGAAGCGAGTACCTAAACTAGGAGCAGCGCGAGTGAAGCGGTACAAAGAATGAACGCTGACTGCAGAAATAGTCACTTGTATTTTTCTGATGGGCTTTCACGTGATACAGCTGTAATAGGGCTGGTGCTCCTTTTACATCTGTGCAGCTACACTGAACACAGTAACCCCGTACCAGCCAGTATGTGATTTGTGCCAGTGTAAATATGCAGAAAAGCATCAATTCCGAGGTTACCAAGAAATTGCCGCTGGCCAGCGTGCAAAATCTGCTTTTCCTCTGAGATAGGTGGGAGTTTTGCAGGTCTCCTGCCAATCCAACCCAGACGATGACAATTTCTCTCCGCACAGGCCACGAATATCCCTTTGGAATCAAGATAAGCCACATCCGCGACGCCATGCCCCATGGGTCGAAGCACTGTGCCTGCCCCCGGCAGCTTCAGGGATCCTTCCTGACGGAGCAGCTGCCCCAGGAGCTGCAGTGCCAGTTCGTGCTGAAGCCCAGCCGCCTGGCCGAGTGCCCGCCGCTGCACGGTACGTCGCCCTGCTCGCCAGCCTCCTTCCTCCAGAGCCTGCCCACGTCCTGGCTCTGCTGCGGGAAGCCAGCGCGCTGGGACAAGGGGTGGGAAGTGAAGAGGAGCGGGCAGATGTTCGCTCCAGCTGCGCGGGGATTTTGCTGTGTAGTTCTCCTTGATTTGAGTGTGCTGTTGCATGTGTGCCATTTTTGTAAGCTACATTTCGACAAGCCGCCTCTAAAGGGGTTGCTGGAAAACCAGCAAAAGAAAGACAAGATCTCTCCCCTGCAGTTTTGTTTTTTTAAGTCTATAAGCTGAGCTTCTCCCTGCAGCCCTCGCTGTGCTCTGTAGCAAGGCAGGGAGGTTTTATGGTTCACAGTCAAGGCTTCACTTTGACACAGAATTCCCAAACAACACTTGGCAACATCCTTTATCTGAGCAGGGTGCTAAACAAGCACCCCCCTCCCTCAGCAGGATCCCTCCCAGGGCACAGCCTGGGCATGAATTTGAGAACCTAGATGAAGTGCATGAATACAACTTCTTTATTTCATTTCTCTCATTGAAATGAAGATAGTAATATTCTCTCCTTCCTCTGGCCTTGATCCTGCAAAAATATGAGCACCTGCTCTCTGTTTTGCACTCTGTTGTCAATGACACAGTGACTGCTCACTGCTCGTGAGTAAAGTATGAGCTCTCCATCTTATAAAAAAAGGTGGAGAACAACTTTTTGCTCAGGCAGACAATGACAGGACAAGGGGGAATGGCTTTAAACTAAAAGAGGGGAGATTTAGATTAGGTATAAGGAGGAAATTCTTCACTCAGAAGGCGGTGAGACCCTGGCACAGGCTGCCCAGAGAAGCTGTGGATGCCCCATCCCTGGAGGTGCTCAAGGCCAGGCTGGATGGGGCTTTGGGCAACCTGGGCTGGTGGGAGGTGTCCCTGCCCATGGCAGGGGGGTGGGACTGGGTGGTTCTTAAGGTCGCTTCCAACCCAAACCATTCTGTGATTCTATGAAAAGAGATGAGTAGATCTTGACAGGACTGGGACATTAGACTACAAACTCTGTACGAAAAGGATGCATCCCACGATGTGTTTTTATTGTGCTTAACACACTATCACACTAAGCTTAATTAGGAGCTCTGCCCTAGCTCACCATTAATAACTGTATACTAATAAAAAGCACACTTCATTATCCTATGCAAGCCCCAATAGCCAAGATCTCCCACAAAGTATGAGTAGAATCCATTTGTAATGTTTTTAGAAATTAAATATAGCAAGGTTATATCAGTGCCTATTACAAATTATTCTGGAAATTGATTGCATTTTATATAAATTAATTTCCTTTCCACGCTCCTTCATCTCCCCCCCCCCCCAGTAATTTGTATCGTATATTACTTCACGGCATATTTCAAGAATGAGGCAATCTAGCAAAGGGGTGTAATTAGGTTTACAGGCCCCGCTTGGCAGCTGACATTGACTGGCAAGAGAAAATAGGAATGCAAATCAGCCCCGTAAAGCCCCAGCGCAGATGTGTTGTCAGCAGCGCGGTGCAAGCCGCGGGAGGGGAGGCTGGGCTGGTGCTGGGGCAGCAGACGCCCGGGGCAGGCTGCGAGTTGTGCTCAGGGACGGGCTGTCCAGGAGGAGGGGAGGCTTCTTCTGCTTTCATCCTTGGCTGGCAGAACCTTTTCCGAGTGGTGCACGGGTCTGGCTGCTTGCAAACCAGGTTATCGTGCTGCTCGGTGTGCTCTTCCCGCCTCCTCCTCACTTGTTTTGGTTTTGGAAAATGGAAAAGGGCGCCTGTGTGCAAGCCAAGGCTGTGATCTGGTTTCGGGCTTGTCTTCTGATCAGCGAGCCAGGAGCTGTGGTGTTGCTGGGGACCACCAGGCACAACACCACGTGCAGGGCAGTTCACAGGGAGAGGGGGCTGGGAGCCCACGCTTTGCTGCCCACGTGCCGTGTAACCCTCCCTCCATCCCTGCAGAGAAATCCGTCCCAGAATGGGACAAGAGGCCTTACCTCCTCCTCGAGAAGTGATTGCTGTTCTGGGACTTACCTGAGCGCTGAGATTATTCTGCTTCATTTTTTTCCTTAAAATGCGATAAAACCAGCAACTTGGAAACCGAGTTTGAGCAGCACCTCCAGCAAGGCTCTCAGCTGACTCCTGCAGCCATCTCACGGTAACCCTCACGCAGACACGGCACGTGCCCTTGGCAAGCTCAGAAGCATAAGATTTTTAACCAAATATCACCCGGCCAAGGGTGACATCTGCCCCGTGGTGGCGGTACCGCTGGGCTGGACGCCCAGCCCTGGGGACAGCAGGGGGAAGCCACCCGGTTGTACCAGCCTGCCCCACGTTGGGCAGCCGTGTCTTAGGAGCGTGTGTCTAAAAATGCTGTAAATTCTGATTTGCCTGAAGTTTAACTTGAAAGAACTGGCTGCTGTCAGTGGCTCATCTGTCGTCCAGATTAATATTTAATCATCTGGTAAAAGAGAAAGCAAAATGTAAGCAAAATATGAGTAGAACTGATCCCTAGGCAGCTGGCTGTTTTTTTGAGCTCTGAGCAAGATCCACAACCAAATAGTGTTGCTTTTTTTCTGATTCTGAATAATATTCTTAGAATAATCCCCCGTAGCAAGGCCTGGGGTGCCGTGCTGGTGTTCCCCTGTGGGAGTTGTGCATCTGTCTTGGCTGAGAGGAGGCTGGGCACCCAATGTAACTTTGCACAGATTCAAAAGACTCGTCCTCCCTTTCTCAACTGCTCTTCACCCTGACACTTCTCAATCCCCGTTGAAACAGGGACAGGGAACGCATGAGTTCTGTTATTGGGGAGCGTCGATTTTGTACGCAAGGTGGCATTTATCTGCCGTGCATTCGCTGTTGGTTTCTGTGCTGGTGCGTTGGAGAACACCACACGAGATTTTCCTCCTGCCCCAGGAGAGCTGCATTTAAGCACAATTTCCACTCGGGTCACCTTGTCCATTTGGGCTTTGGCTTTCAGGAGTGGAACAAACAGTGAGAGACTTAAGAAAAGTTGTTTATTTTTTTTTTCATTTCTGCTATCCCTTTGTCTCCAAAATAGGACCTGTCCTTAATTTTTACTCCTGCCAGATCTACAGGGCTACCAGAAAAAAAAAAAAAGAAGAAAAAAAAAAAACACAAAACACCAAAATGTATTTGTGACTGGGTGACTAGAGCTGCAAGAGAGGCAAAACCACAGTCGCATGCTCGTGTCCTGTTCATCTGAAAGAAAAAATGTTGTTTTGAAAGTTTTTCTTAGTTATGTTCTCCCAAAACATGATGTGTCAAAGAAAGCCTTAGACATTGCCAAGCGTATATTTCATGAAGCTTTGGACTGCTTAAAATGTATATCCTCATTATTTTTTATGAAAAGAATTTTTCGTCGGGCTTTAGCATTCACATGCTCGCATTTTGAGTTAAACTGTAACTTTTCATCCTGTAAACCTCTAATGAAAAGACTTCCACCCATTCCCGAAGGGAGCATGATCTTCCAGAATGGAATGATGTATAAGAAAAAATCACTATTTGGGCTAAAAAAAAAAGGCATGTAACAAAATACAGGAGAAAAAAAATGTGCTAATATCCTGCAGTCTGTGCTTCTGCAAGCCTTGCTTCTACCCTCTGCCCTCCGCAGCAGCAGCAAGCTGAATGTTTGACCAGGCGAAAGGCCCAGCGAATAGAAAGGTGCATAGGGTAGGTGAGCTACTAAATCAAAGCTGAGTGCCTTTGAAGCCTTCTAGAAAAGGAGAAACATATTAGAATAAGTTTTTCCCAGTTAGCCCTTCCGTGTTAAATGGTGTCAACTCACCTTTAAGAGCAGCCCATGCTTTTAGGAAGCATTTAACTCGCCGATGTTGAGAGAGGTCATGTTAAAAAACTCTTTGTGTCTGAACATCAGTATTTCCTTCTTCATGCACTGCAAACAAGGGCTTCAATTAGCGGTGCTCTTTAGCTGTCTCATGAAATCCATTAAAATAAATGAAGACAAATGGAGCCCATCAGCGTGCTGGCAGCGTGCTGAAATGCCATCTGGAAAGCATTGATCAAGGGGCAGGCAGCATCCCTGAGTCGTGGTCAGGAAGGACATGCTAGTTCTGCCAAGAGGAGAGCAAAGGTGGCAGCTTCTACTAGCCTGACGTCTCACCCAGTCGGTGAGGGGGAATGGGCTAAAGTTGCCCCAGGGGAGGTTTAGGTTGGATGTTAGGAAGAACTTCTTCACTGAAAGGGTTGTTAGGCATTGGAACAGGCTGCCCAGGGAAGTGGTGGAGTCACCATCTCTGGAGGTCTTTAGAAGACGTTTAGATGTAAAGCTTAGGGATATGGTTTAGTGGAGGACTTGTTAGTGTTAGGTCAGAGGTTGGACTGGGTGATCTTGGAGGTCTCTTCCAACCTAGAAATTCTGTGATTCTGTGATTCTCTGCTGTTACTTGTGGAGAGAGCGGCTGCTCTCCTGCATTGCCAGCAGAGCTAGGATGCCTCTGGATGGTCAGCCAAGGTGAGGGCAGCGGTGTTTATTTACCCATTTTTTCCAGGGAAGGTCTGTGGTCTGTACCTGTGGGCAGGAAATGAGTCACTGGGCACAGGCCAGCTCCAAGGGAAGCCACCGGGCTGAGGTTCACCATCCTGCACGGAGGGGCAGACGCTGGTGCTGTGCTCTAGCCATGCAGTGCAGGTCTTGGTGAGCTTCTTAAGACTGTGGGTAGGGCAGTGCAGTCTCCACACACACACACAGGTATGCACGTGGTGGATTAGGCTGAGCCAGGTGCCAAGGAGTTGGTTTGGTTCATGTAATTTTTTTCCTTTGAAACCATAGTAGCCACCGCAAAACAAATACTGGAATTAGAATTGCAATGCATTTCTTCTAATAAACACCTCTCTCTTTTCCCAGACTTAAGCCAAAAGTCATTTAAAAGGAAAAGATCTATCATAAACTGGGCTTTTTGGCGTGGCCCAGGCACTCACTTGGACAACGTGCCCCTCTCCTCAACATCTGCTGCTCCTGGGAAGCTCTTTGGCCTCTTACTAACAGCCATCTGTGAGGATGACAACCTGCCCAAACCTCTCTTGGTGAGTCCCAGGCTCGGGGCCGGCTCTTACAGTGGTGGAATTTCTTTGAGAACATGGGGATGCGGTGTAAATGGGGCGCTGAAACTACTCGAGCAGAGCAAACGGAAGGAAGCCTCATTTATGCTTCCCAACAAGAACTTTGGTTTTTAATATACGCTGTGATCAGGCCTGGTCAGTACCAGACGGCCTGAGAAGCGTGTGGTGGGCCGACTGCTCCGTGCTCTTGCTTCCTTACAGCCCATGCTGTACGGCTGGCTCCCTACTCCTCACTCACACGGTGTAAATACCCACCACGCTCATGCACACTTCTTAAACCACTCCCGAGGTCTCTGTAAAACCCCCGACTCCAATCAGGCTGTGCCTGCTGTCCAATGCAGGCAGCCCTTGCTTGCACAGAAATGCCTCCTGCCCTTAAGCAGACTATTTCAGAGCCTTTCTTGGAGGCATCCCAGCACTCTAGGTCCTCGCTTTTGATCTGGCATTGCCACTGCAAAAATGGTTGGGATGGCTAGAGGCTTCAGGAACACCTCAGCATCTTCTCACCCCGTGTCAAGCAAGTGCTCATGCTGTGGGTGCCCAAAGCTCCCTCTCCACCCAGTCCAGGGCCATCAGAAACATCCTAGAGCCCGTCCTAGGCACAATTAAGATAGATGTGTGGCATTTTTGGTCAGGAGGGTGTCCTGAGGACTGCCCTGTTTTTAATGCAGCAATTGAAACGTTTGTGGAGGGGGAGGGAAGAGCGCCCACCATGATCCCTGCAGGATTGGGCCCTTCCTCGTAGCAGACTGCCTTCCAGCTGGCACAACTCGCCAGAACCCCACTGAAATCAGTGGGGTTACATCAGTTTATAGTAACAGATGGTTTGTCTTCAAGGCTTGTGCTTGGTATGCTGCTTTATCGTTGCCTGAACAGTGAATCATACCAGGACTTTTTGAGTTTTGCAATAGTGTTGTTTTTTAGTTCCTTTTGAGGGGAATTGTACATTTTTATCATTTAGGTTATTTAAGTAAGCCTGCCAGAGATGGACTCAGTAAGAATCTGGTCTCTCTTTTTCTCCATCTAAGAGAGGAGCCAGTGCTGCCTTTTGGAAATTTTTCCAAAACATAAATATTCAGGAATTTATATCTAAGTTACATCTAACGTATCTAAGTTACTAAGTATAGCATCAGGGCTTGGTAGACTTTGTGGTTTGAATCTTAAAGCACTGTGTTTATGCCCAAAATACGACTTGCTTTTGATTTCTCCTGCATCTCTGGAGAATGGAAAACTGCATCTGAGGTGCTGTGTGGGATACACCTGCAAGAGAAGGGCAACATCAGGGATGAATGCTGCAGGCATGTTTGATAGCCCTGCTGCAAAGCTCTACCCTCGCTTTCACAGCTGAAGGGCTCTCTTTTAGGCATTGCCACTCTGAATTGTCTTACACCATTAGCTTCATTCATGTGTTTTGGATTAACTACTGTAAGAAGACCTCCCCCGTTTTATTTTGTGGGCATTTTATTCAAAATATATTTTGAAAGTGTTTGTTCAGGCGCTGGAGCTCAGTCTGTTTTGACAGCAGTAAGTCTCTGCAAGGAAAATGGAAATGCTGACGGGAGTCCTGCTGCCACGAAAGGTGCTGCTCTGACGTGTCTGCATGGACATGAGTGGCTTTCCACTTCTGCAGAGTGAGAAGAAGCATTAAGAAAGAAAAGATGAGGAAAATAGTTTCCCTGAGGGATATCTGCATTGCTGTGTGTCAGGAAGACTGGCCTTAGAGCCCAGACTCTGAAAGAAGCCACGGGCCGCTGCTTAGCCATTGCTGTCAGAGTAACTTGGCTTAATGATGACAGGTTCTCCCCCACCATCCCTTTTGATAAGTTGGTCCTCAGACCACTGCATGCATGCACGTAATTCAGAGACTGTCTGCATGCATTTTCCCTCAGAAGAGGCAACCGTGACAAACCCCACATTGCTCGGAACACGGCTGCGGAGAAGTGATCAGCGTGTCTGAGAGGCACCCCAAACGAGACTGCAGAGAATTAAACAGCCGGGAAAAAAAATTGTTGTCTTATCTTGGGAGAGGTCTTTGATTTGAGCATTTCCTTTTCTGCTCATCTTCCTCTCTAATTTAGCAGAAGAAATCAGGTCCTCGTGTTACTTTAGAGGCTGGGCAGAAGTCAACTTGTTTCCCCTGAGCTGCTTGCAGGGTGCAGTGCCACTCACAAGAAGCAGAAGGGGTAAAATCCAGCTCTGATGCGGAAGTGCAGATGGGTATTCACAAACAAAGCACTTCCCAGCTTGGATAGCATCTCCTTTGTTCAGACATCAGGCTGCTAAGTGGGAAAAGAAGTCTTCATCTCTGGTTGGTGCTAATATCAAACACACTGGCGAGTGGGGAGGATTTTATGTCTTGCTGCAAAGGGCGCTGCACTAGGCACACGGTAGCCTTTTCCTGTACCACAGTGTTTATTTATTTCAATGACCTGGCTAAAACTTGTGCAGATCCTGGAAGAGATCATGCACGAGGCTCATGCTCTGCAGTGGTGGCACCGTGTTTTTGAAGGGACATTTTCCAAAATGGGTTCCCTGGACCATAGCTTTGCTGTGCAGTTTGGCATGGCCTGGAGGGAGCCTTGACTTGCATTTAACTTTGAGCTTTTTGAGGACTCACAGGTTCTTGCCTGTGACAGAAGTGGTAAAACCACACTTCAGTGATTGTGGACAATGAAACATGTCCCTGAGAAAGCCTCTCTGCCTTTTGTTTTTGTTTAGGACATGCTTTCCCTTCTTTACCAAGAAGGTCCTTCCACCGAGGGTATTTTCAGACGCTCTGGAAGTGCAAAAACCTGCAAAGAGCTCAAGGAGAAGCTTGACTCAGGTGCCGAAGTGGACTTAGCCTGTGAATCCATATTTGTGACAGCGTCTTTGTTTAAGGTATGTGAAGAACGTTCCTTTCTCCTTTTTTGTCTGAGAGCAGCACAGATCTTGGGCACAAACAAGTCGGACTTTTCACCAGGGACAAGCCAAGAAGGGACTTGCTAGGCTGAATAAAGAAAGGGCTGGCACATTAACATGAGGGTCACCAAAGGAAGCTGCCACTGAGTTAGGATGGGGAAGAGGACTGGTCAGCTTGATTTGCTGCCAGCTTTCCTGAGGTCTCAGTTACATCCTGGTCCTGTAACTCTTAATCTCTCCTTAAAGTCAATGAAATACTAGAAAGGCCAATTTGCAGACCTGTTTCTTTATTCATCAGTTACACATTACACCACAGACCCTTGTGAACATAGTGTTGCCTTAAATACTGGGGTTAATTTTCCCATGGATTATCTTTTCTTACAAACTTGTACGTTAGAAGCAATGTTGCTTGTGCAAAAAGCTTCACGCACCTTCCACAGAACACCACCCACGAGGAGCGTATTTCTTCCACATTTTATTACAGTACATCTGTTTATGTATAGCTTTTAGCTTAAAAGAAATTGTAATATCCATTCTCAAGCAAGCATTGCTTTGGGGGAATAGTTTTACCACAGAAAACCGTTCTTGCTGCCACATGAGAGGTTTTCATGGGTGAGACTGTTGCGTGTCTGCTGGTGGGTTTAGGGCACACATGTAAGAGCGTGGGGGCAGTCACCACATGAGAGCAAATGTGTTATTCACATGCAGCATAGCTTCTCTTACCCTAACGTGTTTGGGAAGCTGGGATTTGGGCTTCTTCCCAGGCTGCAACAGTTTGCCTGCAGGTAGCTGAGGTATTTGGAGACAGGAGCAGGAATACTATCCCGGACTGGTACAAATATCCATTATCAAAAAGGACAAGGCAGGCAGGGATGCCTTGGAGTTCTTATTGTCTGGTGGGGTTGAAGGTTGTCATCTGAGGAGAATAAACAGGGGCTACAGATGGACTCAAGTGATAAGTAAAGGCAGACAAACAGTATCAAAATAACTGACCCCAATGCAGGCATTTTTTTTAGTTCAAAAATAGCAGATGAAGCATCCCAATACCTCTATTTTGACAGGAAAGGGTGAGGAAAGTCAGGAAAATAATCCCTTTTAACATAATCCAAAGAACTTCTTTATCTCAGATGATTTTCTGATGTTTTTGGATGCCGTGTGGATCAAGATGCTTGTCAGCTAGTGCTGTTCTACTGATATATATTCTTGTATCTGCATAAATTATTCCCGTTTCCTCCCACACTCCAGAACAGCTGTTCACGTTTTCTTCTTCTTTTCTCTGGATAAGGATTTTCTTCGCAACATCCCAGGCAGCATTTTGTCATCCCAGCTCTGTGATAAGTGGGTCTCTGTGATGGATCAAGGAAATAACGAAGAGAAGATAAAAAGCATCCAAAGGTAGAGTTACTTATATTCTCCATATTCTCTTCCTGCAAAATTATATCCCAGAATGCAGAATCCCAAACATTCAATTTACAACCTGCAATTAAAAAAACACAACTTTAAATAGGTTCTAAAAATAACTTTGCATATAACAGAGCATTTAAACTTACGTTTATATTTAAGGGAGAGCCTGTACAGGGGAAAATTATGACTCTTTTGTCACACTTTTCTGCGTTTTGTGGATGCCAGTAAATAAATGAAATATATTTTTTAATGAAAAAAATATTTATAATATTTATAAATATGCTGTCCAAGATCTGGATTTCTGCCAGGTACCAAAGCCAGAGTCATCCACAGGGAACCTGGGCATGCTGGGTGACAGAGCTGAAATCAGTTCCTCATATTTCCCCCTCATCCATCTCAAATTTTAGTGACTGTTTTGAAGCCAAGATGGAATTGCAAATAAAACACTGGAGCATAGTGGCAAGGGAAGCCTACACACTTGAAGGTGATATAAAACAGAAAGCTGGCAAAGTTTCTGTCATGGGAAACAGCTTTGTACACTTGCTGACCTCATGCAAACTTCCGTACGTGTGCACATGCCTATGGCAACTTGATGGTAGGTAGTGACAACGGATAGTTCGCACTGAATAGTGAACTATCAGGCAACTTAAGTGAAATGCAGTCTGATGTCAGACATTGCATGTGGTTCATTAGTCTGACAGACTGTAATTTTAATTATCTGTCAGGGTTTTTCGTGGCATCCCAGGAAACTGTTTAGAGATGTGCTGTAATGAGGGCAAGCAGCTGAGCAAGAATGCCTCGTGGTCACACTACCTGCTTCAGTTAGTGGACCGTGTTACCCTGTTCCTGTATTTGCACTGTCTGGACTTGTGTATCTATGGAAAATGTTATCTTCAAAACTTTGATTTTTTTCCAGTCACTAATTTGAAGAATTACGTTTGTATGTGCTTTCAGGTTAATAGAGCAGCTCCCCAGAGCTAACGTTGTTCTCTTACGTTACATCTTTGGAGTACTACATGGCATAGAAATGCGATCTGAAGAGAACCAGATGAACGCATTTAATCTAGCTATCTGCATTGCACCTAGCCTGCTCTGGCCTCCTGTTTCCTCCACTCCTGATGTGGAAAGTGAATTCACAAAAAAGGTAGGAGACTGCAGTGTACTAAGCAAAAATAATCATCTTCCTGTTCAGTCCGTTGGTTACAAATGTGGAAATAGTTAGTACCTCTTCAAATCCTCTTTCAGGGCTCCAGAAACATTCATCTATTCATTTTTGTAATCTGCCTGGGAGAAGGGGAAAGAGATCAAAAAGAGATACCCAGTGCATTAGCAGAGGACTTCTGTCACCAAAAAGATCTCCAGTTGTTGTAGCCTTGAACAGGACAGAGCAAAAATGGAAAATCTGTATGCAAGAAGGACAGGAGTATTTGAATCCTGTTCCAGGGTAGAGAGGGACGTAGGACGGGGAGAGGATTGCAAAAGGTAGCAGGGAAGGAGACAGTGGGGAACGAATGTCATCTGCCTTTACTGAAGAAGATGGAATTTGATGTGATGTGGGAAGCATTTGGTAAAAACAACTCTAGAGGCAGGGCACAGCAGGAAAGATGGGATGGCACCTCAGGAGATGCTACCTTGCCCTCCCTGGCTCCCGCTGTTCGCCCTGTGGAGCTACATCCCTTCATGCCCTGGCTCAGTGTGCTGGGAGAGCTCACGGGGACAGCTCGTGGCAAGAGCCCCAGGCTGGCCCACCAGCTGGAGGTCTGCTGCGGGTCATCTGGGGTGAGCCTCTGCAGAGACTGTGTTAATCAGGGCACTTTGTGGGTGGCAGTTGCTCGTGTTCTTCCCTTGCGTGGTGTGTTTGCCCTGAATGTGATAATGAAAGAAGTGACAGGACATCTCTCTGCCATTGCTTTGTTGCAGATTTCTAGTCTGGTGCAGTTCCTCACTGAGAATTGCTGCAGGATTTTTGGAGAGGAGATTAACTCCCTCTTTGGAGAAATACTGATGACATGCAAGAGAGAAAATGGCTCAGGTAACGCAGATAATGTTTTGATCCTATCAGCTAAACACAGCCAGGCAAAAGATCCATTCACATGGTGTTCCCAAATACTGCTGTTGTCTCTGTCGTCTTACCCAAGTGATAGTCAGTGACTCAGCTTACCACAGAGCTGGAGCATATCACCAAGTGCTGTCCCAAATAATCCCTTGTTCCTATTCCAGTCATCTGAGCTACTATATTTAAAAAATGGGGGTGTTAGGGAGAAAGGAAAGAAAGAGAAAGGAAGGAAGGAAGGAAGCAAGCAAGCAAGCAAGCAAGAAATCTGGAGAAGGTTTCATCTCAAACATATAATTTGTGTCTGTCCCAGCATGTGTCTTCTCAGAATATCAAAAAGCCATTGATCTACAATGGTTATAGTACAGTTGTCACATCATTGTATTAGTGCTGAAAGCATCATTTATTATCGAAAGAGAGAGATTCTCCAGATTTATAATGGGACAGGCAGATTTTGCTCCTAGCACAGCAAAGTCACGGAACTGGGGACTGAAAATGTCCAACAGAGCAGTTGACTGGTATGCAGCATCTTCCAGAGTATCATTAATACTCTTTTCCCTAGCACTGTGATAACATGGATTTTGACTGGAAGTTCAGGTCTATCCTTAATAGATTTCTAAAGCTGCATTTCTACTTCTACTCTTAATGCATTTCTACTCCCTAAGAGTAGAAGAACGTGGAATCGGGCTGAACAGCCAGGTTGCATTCCAGTAATGAATGGAGTACCACATGGGTCAGTACTAGGTCCAGCCTGGTTTAACATCTTCATTAATGATCTGGACAGTGGGGTAGAGTGCACCCTTGGTAAATATGTGGATGACGTGAAACTGAGGGGAGTGGCTGACTTACTGGAGGGCCTTGCTGCCATCCAGAGGGACCTTTTCAGGCTGGAGAGGTGGGCTTACAAGAACCTCGTGAAGTTAAAAAAGAAGTGCAGAGTCCATCACCTGAGGAGGAACAACCCCAGGAACCAGTATGTGCTGGGGGCCACCCAGCTGGAAAGCAGCTCTGCAGAAAAGGACTTGGGGGTCCTGCTGGACACCAAGCTGAACATGAGCCAGCAGTGTGCCCTTGTTGCTAAGAAGGCTAATGGTATTCTTGGCTATGTCAAGAAAAATACCACCAGCAGGTCAAGGGAAGTGATCCTTCCATTCTCAGCACTGGTGAGGCCACACCTGGAGTGCTGGGTCCAGTTCTGGGCTCCCCAGTACCAGAGGGACCTGGGCACACTGGAGAGAGCCCAAAGCAGGGCCACCAGGATGATGAAGGCACTGGAGCATCTCTGCTGTGAGGAGAGGCTGGGAGAGCTGGGGCTGCTCAGCCTGGAGAAGAGGAGGCTCAGGGGGATCTCATCCCTGTCCCAAAATCCCTGAAGGGAGGTGCAGAGAGGACGGAGCCAGGCTCTGCTCGGTGGTGCCCAGTGCCAGGACAGGAGGCCATGGGCACAGCCGGGCACCCAGGGGGCTCCCTCTGAGCACCAGGCAGCACTTCTGTGCTGGGCGGGTGACGGAGCCCTGGCACAGGCTGACAGAGAGGCTGTGGGGTCTCCTCCTTGGGCATCTCCAAAAGCCGCCTGGACGTGGTCCTGGGCAGCCTGCTCTGGGTGTCCCTGCTTGGGCAGAGGTTGGAGCAGGTGGCCAGATGACCTCCGATGGTCCCTTCCAACCTCAGTCGTTCTGTGATTCTCTGATCTGCTGACTTGCTGTGCTGGCACTGAGAGCTCAGACCCATGGTAGCTGAGCAGGTTTTCAGGCAGCACTGAGGCCCGGTAACTGCCCATGCGTGAGCTCTGCTGCAGTGCGAGATAAGTCCACTTAGCACAGCCCTGAGCACGAGAGATTTAATGTAATGCCAATTACCACATATATGGAGCAGGGTGCAGGTGTGCACAGCTCAGTTGAAATGAGGTGACTGTTTAAACAGAGACTGGAACTTTTTTCATAGTGTTGCTCTTAAAAATGTAATTTCTGGAAGACCGTAGAAGCATGAAGTATGCCCTGTTTTCTTCATCTTTCTAGAAGAGGGAAAGAAAGGTTAAATGATGTTTTCACTGTTCACTAACAAAAAGAAACATTCCATAAATTGCTGATTTAATATTCTGTATATCAATTAATGTTCATAGCTGGATTATTTACTGCTGAAGTGCTTAAAAAATAAAAACCACCATGAAGAAACTTCACCCCCATTATCCTATGTTTATTGACTGAACTGCTACTTAGCACTCATTCAGTTTTTCCTTTCCAAATTTAGACAGTATTTTTTTCTGAAATTACTGACAGTTCTGTTTGAAGAGACTTTAAATGACAAATGCTCCTAAAAGTAAAAGATACTTCAAAAAAAAATGCAGCTGTCTGCCAGCAGGATGGTTTGGTCACTGCCATGCTAACGCCTGGTTTATCCTTGCAGATGTGGCTTCCCTCCATCTCAATGACTCTTCCTACGACAGCCTGGAAAATGAGGCGAACGATGAGGCCGACTCCTCTTCCAGCGACTGGATTAAGAACCGAGATCAGGATAACAGGAGCAGGGAGTCTGTCTTCACCCTGAGCGACGGCGATTCGGAGCAGACAGAGGTGGATGAAATCCAAAGTAAAACGAAATCGAAACAGTTGACAATTTCTGTTGATGTGCACCGTAAGTTTTCCTCACAAGAAAACTCGGAGAAGGAGTCTCTCTGCTCCAGTGCATTGGGCTTCTCTTCAGCAGCTACCTCAGGTGTCCTCAAAGCCTTGAGGAGACACAGGCGCTCCTCAGAGCCTGCAATCGGCCTCCTTGCCCCCAGCTTCACCCACAGTGGCAACAGCCATGAGAAGGCGGCGCGCAAAGCCAGCTGTGACGTTGTCCTGTCTCACGAAGATGAAGACTATCTCCGTCAGCTTCGGTCACTGCAGATGGAAGGGCAAAAGCTTATCAATCAGAGCTTGATTATAGGGATTAACATTGGTAAAAGTGACAACACAAACCAAAATGTTGAAAAGAAAGACTTGTCCCATTGCCTCCTGCCTCCAACGCCAGAGGGATTAAACATTTGCTCAGGATTTAGCTCTTCTAGCCTGTCTTCTCCTGGGACATCTCCGTCTGTGTCGTCAATGAGCTCCCTGGACAGTGCTTTCTCTCAGTTTTCAGACCAATCTGTGTTTACCCCAACTGAAACCTCCTCCCCTTTTGATATCAGCACTTTTCAGTCGGTAAAGAAACACGAAGAGACTGCCGCTGACGCGGCTGATGACTATTTGGTCACACCCACCAGGGTGCCACCATCTCCACAACCTGCCGAGGCGCTGGCTGAGGGGGGCTTGGTGGAGCCCAACAGGCCAGCACCCCTGAAACCTACTGAAGGAGTCGACGGCTATTTGATTAAGCCTGACATTCAGCCATTACCTCTGAAAGGCACAGGAAAAGAGAGACTTCATGATCCAAGATCAAAGAGGAGGTCTAGAAGAGCATTACAGCAATCCAAAGTTTGAAGAGACTGACCAAAGCTTTTTTGCGGAGGAATCTTAATGCTTAAAATAAACACCCTAAAGAAAATGCCTTTGGTGTTAATGTGTGTTCATTTTAAGTTGAATATCCAGGCTGCTCAAATTTAATTGAGCAGTCCCTGAATTCGTGGGTTTTCTTTTTCTAGGAAACTGTTAATGTTCCCACATAAAGCTTTGCAAGAATATTGTAAGAATAATAAAAATTGCTAAAAGCAAGCAAACTGAAACCTCCTGAAAATCTGATAAGGTCCCAGGAGCTAAGAGAAGGGACCTGTTCTGTGAGCCTCTCGAGGCAGCAGGGTTCCTGCTGGGACTCTCCCCTTGACCACTTGTGTGTTGAGCCTTGCGGATGTGGGTCCCGGTCCTTCGTGGTTTTGATGTAGCGTGCAAAGTCAGCGTAGAATCCATAACTGTGGTATTATACTACTGTTCTGAAACTGATAGGTATTACCTTCACTGTCCTCCAAGGAATAAGTGTGTTGTTCTCTGTACGTTTCTGAGGTATGTTCAATAGGTGTAGTTATTTCTTTCACACTGCAAAAGAAAGAAAAAAAAATAAGCTCAAAAATATGTAAAGATAAATGCTGAAGCTTGTAACTAACACCTCCCAACTCTGTGTGTTTCATTTATTGTGCTTCGTTGGCTGTTCTGTTCATGTTTAAGTTGTGAATAGTTTAACATTGCTGTAAATGGCATTATATATTATTGCAAGCAGAACACGTAATTTTATTATGCAGCATCTAAAACATCATATAATATATTAAAAGTAATGCATTATCTAAATGCTTTGAGTTTGTATAATATATCCTGATAAATTTTGCTATTATATATGTTCTGAAAAAATGTGTATTTTTGTACTTGCAAAAACTGCTGCTAATTTTATGAGTTCTGTTTTGTTGTTACAGCACTGGTACTGATGTGTATGCATTCAATGCTATATATTAAATATTATTTGTTATGTCATAAATTCAGTTTATATTCTTTGTAATGCTTCTTAGGTGTTCTTTATAGTTCCACAAGCTATCGCTGACACGAGAGTCCCACTGCAGATCTTGCCTGGGGAAGGACTGCAGCGTTTTTCCTCCCCTTTGGGTGGCGTCATTCATACTATATGTGTCGTCAATGCTGTTAACTTGTAAATTTTGGTAATTTTCCAACAAGCATTCCTGCCCTTTTGCTTTTCATCTAGAGAGTGGGTAGTGTTTTCAGCCAAGGGGATGATGATGTTAACAATATTGAGGTGCAGAGAGAGATTTTCAGGTAATAGATATTGGGGTGGGGAGCAAGTAAGAGAGGGGAGCAAGATTTATTCTTTAACATCAGAAGGATTAAAGAGAAGGCAAGAAGGAATAGCAGTGCTAAACTAAGCATCTGTGCATGTGTGCATGCATAAAGTGCTTCTGAAATTGAATAAATTCATTAATTAGCTTTCCTTTTTTCATCCCCCACTCCAGTTAATTCTGGCCAATGGTGGAGTTTCAGATCCTGTTCTGTTCAACCACATTCTGGTAAAGGTGCTTACGCTCCTAAATTGTTCACTATTTCTGAAAAAAATACAAACATTGTCCAGTGCTGTAAGCTATTTCCAAGTATTATCAGTGTAAAAAGATTTCTAGCTCTGTATCAGACAGAATGGATTATCTCCAGCAGATTCAGGGTGGGAGTTAACTTGAAAATACAGAATCAGAGACTTACTATTTTAGGCTCCAATCCTGCAAATGGTTGTATCAGCGAACAGAAAGGCATCTGTAGAGACCTACATAACGCAATAAAATACCATGCGCTTGGTAGTATACCAGCATGTATAATTGTTTACAAGCTTTTTTTTTTTTTTTTTTTTTTACTGGAAATTCTCAGTTTTGCATTTTTCGTATTTAGCTATTTTAATAAAAATGGTGATATGCAGAATCTGATCCGTAATAGTCACCTTCCAAAGGTAAAACCCTTGGTGTGTACCTTGAGACCTGTCATGTAATAGGTCTACATGTGCACCCCCTTTAAAAGAAAAAAATGATGCTATTTTGAAATAAAACAGCTACTCTGCACTTCTTTTCGAAATGGCAAAAAGCATGTTGCCATGCTGCCAAGATTACATCAAGTAGCAAATGCTGATTCACTGCAACAATAATAAAGCCTTAGAAAAATCTCTAGTCTCTACAATATAAATGTTCTGTCCTACAAATGATACCTTCCAGCAAGTCGTTTATCTCTGCTAGTCTGAAGTAAAAGCACATCCAAGAGTGCCTCGATGTGAAACAAATTATGTGTCTGCTTTTGAGCTGTAGCTAAAGCTAGAGTGCTTTCAAATTTAAACATATGGTGAACAAGCTGGATGTGGACCCAGTACGATTTAAAATGCACTCCTGTCTTGAAAAGACATACACCCTGCTGCTGTGTGAGGCTTGTTCTGTGACAGTCACAGAAACGAGCGCTAATGGAGAAGATCACTGTCTGCAGGGCTTACTGAAGGAATTAAGTGCTGTTAAGATCTGAAATGGATTGTGCTGAACCTTTCCAGAGTGTCAGATGCAGCCTGGAGGACTCCAATATGCAGTGGCTCCAGGTGTGCTCTTGCTGGGGAGACGTCAGTGGATCAGGGGTGTCCCTGCTGCTCCTTCCCCTGAGCACCCCAGCAGGCTGGGTCAGGATCTCAAGTCTGGGGAAATATTATAATAGTAAAAAGAAAATGTTGAAAGTTTGAAAACTTTTTAAGTGACACTGCTTATGGCCCATGAAAGTCTTAAGCTAAAGTTAGACCCTCAGCCCTGAAGGGTGACACTGGTCCATGCCCAGGACCCTTCCTGGTCTCTGCAGGAGACTTCAAGTAGCCTTCCCAAGCCACCAGCCTCCAGCTAGCAGTAGAGGGGGGCTGCTTTGGAGGAGATCCCTGAGTTTTAGTGACAAGTGGTCAGAGAGATATTTCCACAGTCTTTTCCTTCCTGGAGCAGCAATGCCCCACAGAAAAATAATAAATAAAAAGTAATTGACTTAGGGAAGAAACAGCGGCAGTGACACCCCACTCACTGTTGTTGAGAACAAAATGAAGCAAACTGACAAATGGCCTCTCTCGCCTGGATTTTCTGTCCTAGAGGGGTTCTTGAGCTTGTAAGCTCAAGCACCCATCGAGGTGCTTGAGCGAGTCCAGAGAAGGGCGACGAAGCTGGTGAGGGGCCTGGAGAACAAGTCCTGTGAGGAGCGGCTGAGGGAGCTGGGCTTGTTCAGCCTGGAGAAAAAGAGGCTCAGGGGTGACCTTATCGCTCTCTACAGATACCTCAAAGGAGGCTGTAGCGAGGTGGGGGTTGGTCTGTTCTCCCACGTGCCTGGTGACAGGACGAGGGGGAATGGGCTTAAGTTGCGCCAGGGGAGTTTTAGGTTAGATGTTAGGAAGAACTTCTTTACCGAAAGGGTTGTTAGACATTGGAATGGGCTGCCCAGGGAAGTGGAGTCACCATCCCTGGAGGTCTTTAAGAAACATTTAGATGTAGAGCTTAGGGATATGGTTTAGTGGGGACTGTTAGTGTTAGGTCAGAGGTTGGACTCAATGATCTTGAGGTCTCTTCCAACCTAGAAATTCTGTGATTCTGTGATTCTGTAAATGATAGCATCCTACATGTTTCACAAGTACTATCCACCTTGCCTTTCAGGTAGTTTCAGAGACTAATATAGCATAAATTTAGAGCAATTTGTTCTCAACCTCCATTGAAATATTTTGACTTTGTTTTTAGCTCTAGTAAAGGAACCACATGCCTGAATTTTCATGGTATTTTTTGGTAAGGTCTCTTACAAATCTGTCTGTCAGTCTCATAAATGATATTGCTTCTTCCCTGTAAGATTTGTCTCTCAAGGATAGCCCAATTTAGGTAGAGGGAAGATGCATCATCCATTCTCTGCTTAAACCAGTTTATAGAGTTCAACCTGAATAGACTATAGGTCTCAGGGCTGAAGTGTGGCCTCTAAACTGAAGGTGTCCCTTTGTCCATGCTGCCAATCATCAGGTTCCTGTTAATAGCTGCCGGTCCAACTCCTTCCTTGTTCTGGAGAAGTAATGTTGCTTCAGGATCTGGTGGTCTAAGATTCGTGTCCAGCTTTGCTCCCATTCCACTCTGTGACATTTGGCTGACTTATCTGCCTCCTCCATTCTCTGTTTCTCTTTGCATGACTAGTCTTAGAATCAGAAAATCATCTAGGATGGAAAAGGCCTTCAAGAACAAAAGTACAACCATCAGCCTGACCTACAAAGTCCCATCACTAAACTGTGGCCCTTAGTGCTATGTTCACACATCACTTTAACAACTCCAGGGATGGGAACTCCAGCGCTGCCCTGGGCAGCCTGTTCCAATGCTTAACCCCCCTCTCCATGAAGATATTCTTCCTGATGTCCAGTCCAAACCTCCCCTCACCCTAAGCAGGACATGGCAGTTTGTGCACAATGATGGCTGTTCCCATTGCTGTCCCCCAGACTTGGAGTCTGGTAGAGCCAGACACACTCACATTGATCCATGGGGGGGCACTGACAATTCAGGCTGGAAGGGAATTCAGGAGGTCTCTGGCCCAACCTCCTGACAAGGGCTTGCAACTCCCCACAGCTCATGTCTGGAGCAAAGAGAGCAATACCTCAGCAGTTCACTGCTAGTCATCAGGATGGGAATTTGAGGGAAAGGTAGCTGGCTCAGACACCTAAATAAAACCTTTTGTAACAGACAATACTGCTGATTTTTTTAAAGAATTTCAAAAAATTATTAAAAAAAATAAAGAAAAGCTGTAGTCTTACATACAATATTCAGGTTGTCTTTATATTAGGACTGGGTGTCTATGTCACACGTTTTCTCTCAGTATTTAACATCTCCCCATATCCTGGACCCAAACCACCATAATAAAATAGGGAGATAACCTCAGTGACACCACAGGGCAACCTGATGTGCTCATGTGTTTGAGGAATCATCTGGAGGAGGACCCAGCCTCCCTCAGCAAGGGTGATGTGGGAAGAGGGGAAGCGAGCGCCCGCGCTAGGCCTCGTCTTTGGCATTTGTGCAAGGCCACGTCCCTGTGGGGAGGCCTCCGCTCCTGCCAAGTGCAGAGGTGGTGGAGCAGGACATCTGCTGGCTGAATCAAGCCCCAAGTGACACCTAAGGGCACCCAGGCAGCTTTCTGTCATTCACAGAAGCACTTGCATGATTTTCCTTACTCTCAAGAGCTAACAACGTATCTGTATGGAGGCCGCTGTGGAGACAAACTAATTGATCCACCAGGGTCCAAAGAAGAATGCTTTTTGGTTAAAGGTGCTGAACATTTCTGTTAAGGCATGGCTGCCACACTAAGGGCCTAAAGGTTTGGGTCATCATTCATGTTTTATAAATATGTACAACACACTCTGTAGTGTTTTTTATTTATTTATTTATTTATTTATTTATTTATTTGTTAATAGTAGGTTCGCTCCAGGCCTTATTTTGTCGAAGTTTCTTAATGGCTTCACTGCAAATGTCAGCAGTTCCTCGAGGACAAATAGTCTGGTAGCTACTGCCAGCTGCATTAAGTTAAATATTTCAGACTTTAGCCATTCAGTGACCCTATGTAAGAGAGGTGTTTCCATTGCAGAAATTATTTCTCTGCACTTGATTCTCTTGTCACAAACTGTTTCCATCAAACTGCTACAAATCCACTCTCAAAAGCAGCTGTAATTCTGATATTACCTGTGAAGGAAGAAGGAAGGCTCCCTGCCTCCTCCTCCTCCTTCTTTTCCTCCTCCTCCTCTTCCTCTTCCTCCTCCTTCAGAGGCCCGAGGGTCCAGGTGCCGGGGGCTGAGGCCAGCTCATGGGCAGACGGAGCAGGTAATGCCAGCTACGGGAGTGACCCATTTTCCATACCATTTCCTACCGGGAGCCCCTCATGCGAACCCTTTGTCTCAGAATAGGCAATAGCAGCTTTGTAAATGGAAGTGAGCTACTGAACGTGTTTTACCCGAACAGACCAGCTTTGTCTGAAGCAACCCTGAAAGCACCAACAGGGGCTGTGCCCTCGCAGAGCTGGGGGAGCCAGCTTGGTGAGGTGGCAGGAACGTGGTTGGGTGCTTTATTGGCACAGCAGCTTATGAAATGCACATCTGACACCACCGTCCCTTTTCCAGAAACACCTTTGACACAAGGAACCTAAGATGAGCAGGCAGCCAAACAATTCCATGCCCCAAAGCCTCCTTTTCAAGCAGAACTTGGTCTCCATGGATCAGAGCAGTTGAGGCCAGGGGGAACTGAAGGAATTTGGTAAGTTTTCATTGCCCACAAGAAAATGGTCCATATACGAGCATCCGAATGACGTTGTACTTCTCCATGTAGCGATAGAATTAGGAGCCTGCAAGGTGAACCTCAGCAACATGCCTGGGCTTTGGCTTGGCTTAAATGTGTAAATAGTCCCAGAGAAGTCCAATAAGGTTGTTTATGTACTTATATTTCTTGCTAGACTGGAGAGCACATGCCTATTTTCTAAATAAATCAGAAACCATACCAGATACTCTTGTGTTGCTGGAAAAATAGCTCCCTATCAAGTTTCCATTTCCAATTTTAATTTCTGTTACATAGATCTATCTACTATTTTGAAAAGTAGAGCCTTTGAAAATATTTTTTCAGTGTGGTAAGGACTAAAAAAAAAAGTACTCAGTACTTCTGCATCCTGTCTAGATTTAAAAAATGAAGAATTTGTCCAATAAACTGTTTGGCAAAGCCAAAGTCTGAATTTTTTGCATTTTTTACCTTGGGATATGACTTTACAGTATAGTTGTCTGAGGTGTGTAAATTCAACAGCACAGTAATTAGTTTATTACGCAGAAACTGGAGGCTCTGACTTTGCCAGGAATTTTTACTGTGCAAATTCTTCACTTTTCTCACCTTCAAAAAGGCTGTAAAAGCCAGAAGTCTGCAAACAGGTCCCTGGGAACAAAATCCCACCCCGCCACGTGGTCGGGAGACCCACACGACGTGGGTGCACAACAGGTCTCCTTGTAAAATGAGCTGTTAGCCTGGGCCCATCACTCCAAAATATTTATAGCTTTAATACACTCCGCATATGAATTTACTTAGCTTTCTGTTAGGAATTCATAGACTCACATAGAGTGATGAATGCTCTCAAATCTGATTTTCTTCCATGGCTGGCACAGAATCAGGCCCTGAAATATAGCAGAGCCGGCCAAAGCATGGGGCTTAATGCAACCACTCTGTGCAAGGAACTGAGCAAATAACTTCTGCCTCCGGCACAGCAGTGCCAGAGATGGGCAGTGCGTGCACGGGGCTGGAAGGTGCCCTGGGCAGGGCAGGTCCTCGCCCATGCTCCCTGTGTCCGTGAGGGGAGAAGAGGCTGAGACCCTACCATGGTGGGAGAGAGGAGGGGCAGGAGGTGGTGCAAACCCACCTCTAGCCTAGGGTTAGCCTGGGAGGCTGCTATGGGCAATAGTACCCCCAAAATTATGTCTGGGAGATGGTGACCTCCAGTGATGACGTGGTGGTGGTCAACACTTAACTTCACAAGCCTACTTCACATCCAGTTATTAAAAAAAAAAATAAACCTCCTCAACATATAAAGAAAACATCTGACTTGTGTTGATTTCACCCAGCTCGGCTTGTCTCATCCCAGCCCACAGGTACTGCCCTGTCCTCCCTGACCCAGGGTGGTTTTGCAGGCTCTGTTGTATTTTGTTTCATCCACACACCATGGCAGATGCACAGCCACCAAATCCATCCACCAGGATGATGAAGGCAATGGAGCACCTCTCCTATGAGGACAGGCTGGGAGAGCTGGGGCTGCTCGGCCTGGAGAAGAGGAGGCTCAGGGGGATCCATCCCTGTCCCTACATCCCTGAAGGAGGGTGCAGAGAGGACGGAGCCAGGCTCTGCTCGGTGACCCCCAGAGAGGCTGTGGGGTCTCCTCCTTGGGGATCTCCAAAAGCCACCTGGACGTGGTCCTGGGCAGCCTGCTCTGGGTGTCCCTGCTTGGGCAGGGGTGGCACCAGATGGACCCAGAAGTCCCTTCCTACCTGAACCATTCTGTAATGTTGTAATTCTCTGACCCCCAGAGGCCCCATGCCTGCTGGCAGCGCCAGCTGAGGTCACAAGGACGAGGAGACTTGGAGCTGGCTCCATAGTTCTCATACACGGGGCTGGCGCCTCTCTGCTCCTCAGGTCTGGGCTGTGAAACACCCCTGATGACAGGGAGGGGACATTCTTCCTGAGCAGGTCAGAGATGTAAGGCGGACATTTTATACCCTGGGCAGTCACTGCTCATGTACATTTCCAGTATTAATGCAGCCTTCCCCTCGGGAAAGTGCCTGCAGTTCCAGTGTAGTCAGCAGGAAGAAGCCGATGCCCTACAGGGAGTCCACAGGGAGATCCTCTCTGCCTATATTTAGACACCTAAATTCAGCAGGCACGCTCTCCCTGAATAGCTCCCCAGACACTTTCTTCTCTCCGTGCGTGTATCGGCAATGCAGGCGCTGGCTACAGGAGGAATGATTCATTACTGTCCTAAAATCATGAATAAAGAATGTGCCCAATCCATGGGAGAAACTTGATCCCACCTTTTGTTTTTTAGGCAGAAACAGTCTCATGGAGTGTGGATCATTTGTCTCCTAGGGGACAGTGTCTGTCACTGAGTGATCCGTGACAGCGGTGTAAGCCACCATAGCAGTAAGCCTTGAGACCCCAACACTCCCTGCTTTTCCAGAGTCAAAGTAGTTCAGACATCACACGTGTCATCATGGAAGAACTCATAGTCCTTTTGTTACTAAAAGCCCTCTGGTGTTTTATTTCTGACTGCCTCCAATTTTTCTGTCTTCTACCCAGGTGACACCAGAAGAGCTCAGCTCCACGATGTGGCCGCGCGTGCCAGGCCCAGTGCTTCAGGTTCGGTTTCAGCAGGCAGATCCATGGGGAGCAGCACACTCATTTTACCATGAATCTCCGCACATTTGCAGGTCAAACTAAAATTAAACCATCTCACATCCTACATGGGTCTATCGAAGGAACCTCGGGAAGGAGCAGGTTTAGAAGACTTATTCCCAGGATAGAGAAACTCAGCTTTCTGCTTCTCCTGAGCATCACGTCCCCACACATCATGTCCCAGATATCACATCTCCTGAAAATCAAGTCCCCACTGACAGCAAGACCCCAAAGCATCTGAGTGCTGTCCTCACATGATGCTTGGAGGGCATGGGTGTAAACACCCAACCAACCCAAGGTAATTCATCAGATTTGGGTCGGGAGAATGGATTGCTTTGATTCATTTTCCCCGTAGCAAATGTGACTACTATATAGGTCAGCCCAAATGTGACGGATTCAGCCTGTTCCCTTGCTGATGCTTAATTGCAGCTCTTTTTATGTGGGGGTTATTGATTACAAGGAACAGCTGAAAACGTGCATCTAAGATTTATTTTTCTGTCAGCTTAGCTATTTCCAAAGGAAAAAAAAATACTTAGACTGATATTTTTAAGAAGAAAAACACCCCCTTTTTACAAAGGTGCCCTTATTCTTTAAAATAAATAGACAAAATGATGGAAATCAGCAAGCAGAACTTTTGTGTGGAAAGCTTGGAGAACTCCTGATTTTCTGTCGTGCATTCATTTTCCATGCAACTCAAACTCGAGATTTAGTAACATGCTGCCACCTGCCCAGTGCTCAGGCTGCTAGCGGGAGCCACTCTTGAGAGGCTGCCCCATGCCACCGGACCTGGGGGATCCATTGCCAGAAACATCAAGTGCTGGTGAAATTAAAGCTTTTTGGCAAAATCCCCTGGAGGTGGGAACCAGGAATGTGGGAACAGGGCTGCCCACTTGGTGGTGGGAGCATCCGTGGGACAAGAGCCTCCTTGCAGTCTTGGGGCTGGGGAGGACACCAGCTCTGCCTCCATCCTTGGGGACAGCCTGGGGACATCCCTGTGCTTTTCAGCAGTTTTTACCGGCAGTGGCTGTGTACAGGAAGATTTTATTTGTCAGAATATAGAGTAGATGAGTTTTATAGATAACAATGAGCACCAAAACCAGCCCAAAAGGTATCATCTGCATCCCTTCTGTGTAGACTCACCATGGGATTTAACTGGACCCTGTGCCCTCTGAACAGCAGTGTGTATGAAAAGCTAGATGCACATGTGCACACGTGTGTACTCTATACATTCATAGATGAAGAACATGCTCAGCATTACTTACTGCCATCTCTCCTGCTCACAGCTTCTCTGATCCCGTTAGCAAGACAAAGAGGCCGTCACCCTCCTCCTGCCCCCCCGGCACATGCAGGCACGCACTCACAATTAACAAAAGCTGTGCACTGAGTGTTGGGTGCCCAAATTGCTGAAGAGACAATGCTGGCTGCGGAAAGGGGCATCAAAGGAAGCAGGCCGGGCTGGCAAATGGCAAAAAAAGGGCTGTATTCTTCAGATAATTTACTTGCAATGAATTATTCAGTGCGCTTCTGCTGCGAAGCTGAACTAAATACAAAGCGTTATCACACAGAGATGTCCAAACAGAGGGCACTATTCACTCCTAGCACAAAGAAATATTATTTACTATCATTCATTGACTTCCACAAAAAGCCACAGCCAGCTCTGTGAGTTCTGAGGAAGAGTCAGCAGCGAGTGTAAGCACGGAGCTGCTCCCGCTTCCCCCGGGTTTCCTCTCGCTGTCTGCAGACATGGGCTGAGCCTGGCTCGCTGCGCGGTTTTGCCAGCACCGAGTCTGCATGGGCAGGTCACTGGTGTGGTGGAGGGACGTGCCACCACCCCACAACACTGTGTCTGGGCCCCCCAGCACACAGGCTAAATCTGGTCGATGGTGTAAACTGCGTTCCCGAGCAGCTTCAAGGATTCAGATCGCTCTGCGTAAAGCTTAAAGAGGCAGAGATGCATTCGCCTTTGGGAAATGGGTTAACAGCCTGGATGCTCTGTCTACCTAGAGTGTTTTCTTGCTTTTAATGAGCCCGTGTGCTAATTAGCTCTGTGAAGTCTCTCATTTGAAATGCCAAGCTTTAAGATAACTAGAAATGCAAATTCTTGGTGGTATTGGCAATTATTGTTACTGCCGCAGGAGTGACTAGAGAGCAGCTTTTTGCAAGAAAAAGGGAAGGCATAAGGCTTGTGTCTGGTGGTTGCACAGCTTGCCTTCACACAGTGCTCTTTGCAGGTGGTGCTGTGGGTCACAAACAAAACTGGGTGGAGATCTGTGGCCAAAATGTGCTTCTCTAGGAAGACGAGCATTAATCAAAACATTTCATAAGTGCACGTCAACGTTGCTCAGTTGATGCCTTGTTATTACTCCAGTATTGTCAGTATACCTCTGCATACACCCCTAAACCTTAGTGGCACCCAAATGCCTGCATCCAGCCCAGATGCCAGCCTGCCACCCTTTTCACCTTGCCGTTGTCTGCTAAAGCATCTTCTCAGCTCCATCCTCCAAATGGTCTGGAGGTGCAGAGGTGAACGGGGAAGGAGAGAGCCCCATGGAGCTGCTTCCTGAGCAGACAGCCTCCGGGGTCTCCTCTCTTAGTGACTGCCCTTTTTGCCCATGGCATATTTCGTGTCTCCGGTAAGCATGCTGTGTTATTTGGCATCAGAAGTCCAGACATAGAACATTCACTGCCTCCTCTAGCTCCTGATATCCACCGGACTCCAAAAGGAAAGAACTAAGGGAAGAAAATGACTTATAGGATAGGCAGAAGCAACAGACAAGAAACATTTTTAATAATAGATTATTCTCAGTTAAATACTTTTTTTTTTTTCCAGATGTCTACCTATGTTTGAAGTGGACAGGTTCTGAGCAGGAGAGAGGAAAGCTCCCACCAGCACGTGTGTGGGAGAGCTCAGGTGGACTAGGCTGGGGACACCCGCTCTGCTCCCCAGACCATCATTGCTCTCCTCTTCACAGATGTTCTGGGTAACTTTTCACCAGAACAGAGGCTCAGGCTTTATTAATTATTTGTCTAATCAAGTGAGCTCTTCCTTTTTAATTAGGCCATCAAGGAAATGCTTCGACAGTGAACATCAGCCTCTGCCCTCGGCAGCTGGTGATGCACCAAGGAGAACCTAATAGGACGAAAAGCTGGAGCATCTCACGGCAGAGAAATCAGCTCAGACGAGGAGAGGAGTGCATCAGCAGCAGAGCAAGCTGATCCTGCAGTGCATGAAAACATGCAGGCCAGAGCTCTCCTCTCAGCAGCTCGCGTTAGGGGCAGTCATTGGAGTCCTTCTCATTAACTGCGAGGGGCAGACGACCCAAGCCCAGCTCAGGACTGTGCTCAGACATCGGTAGAGGGGCACTGATGCTGTCATGCAGCAGAAGTAGGGACCTTGTCTCTACATACTCCTTTCTGAGTTGAAGCTCTCTCTCTTTTCTGTTTCAGAGTTCCTTCGCTTAGATGTTGTCAAAGGGCAGGGTGTCAGGAAAGACACTTCCATTGCAGGCTTTACTGTTCAACAGATCCCCGCCCAGGATTATGTGCCCCTAGGGAAGGGGAAGGGAAAAGGACAGGGGAAAGGGAAGGGGAAGGGGAAGCAGCTGATGTGGTGTGGCTGTGCCAGAGTGAGCAGCCAGCAGTGGAGATGCAGCCACTTACTCTTTGTCAGACTTGTAATTGCCCAAAGTCCCGTTCTTCTAAAAGAAGATGATTCCAGGGAAAGTGTGAAACACTTCTGTAACATGCCCTTGACTAACCGCATCAGTCCAATTTATTTGTATTTCTCTGATCCTATCCTTCCTTCTCTTCAGAAACCCCGCAATGACTTTGGCTGCAGAATTAACCAAGCGAATCTCTGGCTTTATCTCTCCCCATCGCAGGCTAATGAGTGAGCTGCAGCGCGATGCTTCCAGCCCATCTCCTCATTAAGCCCAGAGCAGGTGTCTCTCTCTCAGGGTGGCTCCGGGACTCTCTGCAGCCAGAACTGCTCCTGTGCTCATTAATGTCCAGGAATGCCATTCAGCAGCGCAGGAGCAGACAGCAAGGTGAGCCAGTGCCCCTTTCCCAGCTCCAACAACAACCCACCGATTTTATTGTCATCCCCTTTAGCTTGAACCCGGACTGAAGCCAGTCAGGCATCACATGCATGAGAGGTGATGTTCACCTGCCCAGTGGGGAAGTCTTTCCTTAGATGACTCATGAACAGTGGAGACTAGACATCTAAAGGGAAGAGACCTCACTGGCGGTGCTTGTATGTAGGACAAGGAAATGAGGCAGGACGGAGCAGAGAGCAGTGACAGACTCCAGGTTTTGGTACAGGATGTGTGCAGTAATTGAGAGGGCACCAACTGCAACACAAATGAGCCGAGGTTGCCAAAGGCACCATGCACTAGAGCTAATGAGGACTGGGGGACAACATGTCCACCTGTCATTTCCACATTTTTCAGGCCATTTGGTCACGGCCACCTCAGATTTTCTTCTGAGTCACCCTGCACCATTTTTAATGAAAATGCTGCCTAAGAGCTGAAAACCAAGGTCCTGCCATGCACAACAGCCTCAGGGACCTCAGTGCAGAGACAAGACACTCATGGCTACCCAGGAACTGCCCTTAATGGTACAGGAGGTTCCCTGTCCCAGCTGATCACTTACCAGTCCATAATGATTACTAATTTTGTATAGGACAATCACACAGGCTGTCCCAAATAAGAGCTAGTTAGAGACTTAGTGCTTAACCATTAAGCACACAAAAATATGTTTTCTTTATTTGTGCCCCCATCAGAGAAAAAAGAGGCACGTTGGGAGTTTCCAAAAGCAGCTGCTGCTTTCTTCTCCCTGCAGAGCCAGGTGGTTTACACCTCGACTGGGCGTCTGCCTTAAGCCTGCTTGTGTCTGAGTTTTAGGCCACTAACGGAAGGAAAATGGGATGGCCCACTCCCCTAAAGCCTGGGTGAGGTATCAGAGACGCAGCGTGAGATCGGTGCTGGGTTTCTCCGTATCTGAAGAACTGTTCAGAGGTGCTTCCTGCCACCCCAAGCTGTTCTTCATGGTGAAATGAGTGCCTCCTCCTCCACCCCTAAAAAGAAGCCTTGACCACTGATTTAGTCCCACCGTCAGACCACCAGATGGATGGAGGTACGTCAGAAGGTAACACCAAGTACAGGCAAGTGGTACCAGGACACCAAGGCTCCCATCAGGTCAGTGGGGACTCAGTTTCCAGAGTCTAATCCAGGCCACACAAAGTTAATTCTCTGCTGCCCTCTGTTCACCATACTGGGCTCAGGTGCCTCCAGAGGGCAATTTAGACCAGCCACATTAGGTGCTGCCCCTTCTCGTGCACTGTGCAGGGAACTAATGGAAGAAACACTTGTTGGAATTCACTTCTAACCTCTCCAGGGAAATCGTTGACTTCCATTAAAAAAGTGATAGCAACTCCTGTCCATTCCCATGCCTCCATGCCATATTCTGGTTCCCATTTTTCTCTCACTCCTTTGGCCCCATGGCCCTTGAGTTTATGACTTTCCAGGACCACACTAGGAACGGTGAAGCACATTCTTCCCTTGACCAGCGGTTGGGGCTGAGAGCTGTGGGTTCAGATTTCTTCATGTTAAAGAGGCCTGGAGCAGAGGTCTCCCACTTTGCCACCAGGATCTAACCCATAGGGCATGATGTTCAGGGGAGATGGTGGTGTCAGCTCCATATGAAGAGACATTACACTTAGGTGGCAGCTTTTTAGGCATTTCAGCATTAGAGACAACCCCCTGGACTTCTCTTTAGCTTGAGTGAGAGAGGAACACCTGGAGCAGGGCTCTCCAAGCATTCTCCCACTCTTGACTTTAGGCACAAGGAAAGTGAAGTTCAAGCAAGGAGACAACATCTGAACTAGGTGCCATCATGACGAATGGAAGCAGGCAGAAGGCTAACTGGATTTAGGTGGAGTTTGGGTGCCCTTAGGTGAAATTTAGGAAAAATCCCATTTTAGGTTGGATTTAGGACTGGCTCCAGCCATCATTACTTCTGTTTCAGCTGTGTGAAGTGCATTGAAGGGCAATCACAAACCCTTTAGAAGTGACCTGTGCATAGTGGGGTGAAGTTTTTGTGCCTTGCACACCCCAGAGGCTCTTTGCCAGCAGCCGGCTGCAGCCCACCCCTTGGCAGCAGCAGCTACAAACGACCACGTAAACCCTGCTTTGAACTACTGAGGTGGCTCCTGCATGTGTGTAGGTGTCCTGTAACCCCTCGAGCTGCCTAGGGGTGACCTTCTCTTGGTCTAACAGAGGAAAGAGCAAAGAGTGAGTGGGCTGGTGGAATTTATCAGGGACAAAGCTGGCATGGGAGCGTCAGGTCTTCTTATGTTCAGCCTTTCTGGCCCCATACAAGGGCTCCATCATGCCACTGAGCTCCCGAGACAGGGAAAAAGCTGTGATTTTTAAGAGTAATTGCCTTCAGGAGCCATTAATTTTATTTTCATCTTTCCCTGTAACAAAAGGTTCCCAATAATGTCATCACTACCCAGCAGCAACACCCACTAAATACATTTAAACAACTCAGTTAATGTGCTACCCTTCTTTCTCCGTTTGCCATTTGATGTTTGGCCCAGGAAGGGAAGGTCACATTTCTATGTCCAACTCTACCTTATTTATATGCTCTCAGGACATCTTCCGAAGATCATTTCCCAAGACAGAGTTTCTGTTGTGAAGGGGGTTGTCATAATCTGGAAAACATGAAAGCACCACACACACATTGACCTCACAAATCCATTATAAATGTATATTGTAAGAACCAAGAGACCATGGGTCAGTTTGGGTGGATCTTCACATTTCATTCAAAGGACAAAAAATAAGCAGAGAAGACACATTAATGCACCTGGTTGCACTCTGATAGAACGGGGATTAGTAAATATTTTTACCTCAGAGATCCATCAAATGTAAGATGTAAAACCTCCCTAAACCACAGCCAGGCACAGCAAACCCCAAAGGAGCAGATAAATATGTTGTGCAGCTGGACCTAAAACAAAGTAAGAAAAAACAAGGCTGACACTAGATAAGACAGGAAAAGAAATGAACCACAAAGACTCCCCAGATCAGTTCTCATCCTGCATTGCCATTATGGATGTCGCCAGATGAAGGTGCTGGAGGGACATATGCAGCACACCATCCCTTACATAAAGGCCTTAATGATAACAAGGCTGTCAACGTCCCTGAGCTTCAGCATCCCTCCAAGGGTAGGCAGGCGAGCAGGGTTGCACAGCCTAGGGAGCAGAGTTGCTTTCTATATGCAGACAAACAACACAAGATCCTAAATTGAAGAGATTGAGAGTCAACCCCTGAGCTGCAGCAAGCAGATCTGGGCACAGCCATGGGGTTTGCACCGTCTGAAGCTCAGCAGAGAAGTTCCTTGTGATCTTGGACCTTCTCTATGGAGGTGGTGGTGAAAAACATATTTGTCTTCATCATGGAAAAAATCCTTGGATGCAGAGCCAGAGGTAATTAAAATTTTCTCTAATCCTCCCACTCTAATTTCCTTAATTCGATATGATGAAATGATAGTATCTGAGTATTTATGTACTTTGTGCAGAGTGACAGGAAAAAAAAAATCAGCTTCCCACCCAAGATCATAAGATTTCTCCTCCTGAAAATATCTTGGAAAATGCTGGATAATTACAACCTAGTTGAAAAATCAGACCTTGAAATAACTTTTCTTAGAACCACTTTTTTACCCACCTCTCTAGCCCTCCACCCACCTCCCACACATACCAATCCCAATACCAGAAGCAAGATACCTCTTGTCCAACAAACACCACATGGAGATGGATCTTGCCAGAGCAAATAAAACCCAGCCAATACAGCTCCAGGATGCAGCCTTATGACAGGAGCACCAAAACCCACGGGTGATTGTCATGCTCAACCAAAACACTTTCGTGGAAAGGGACGAAACCAGGCTCACCAGTGATAAGCTACAAAACACCACACCAAAATTTGAGAGACTGAATGCTATTGAGATCCTTTAGCCTGCTCCATGAGGTGCTGGGTACAATGAGGTACATTTGACAACACCAACTAATTATTCTTTAAGGAACTAAGAGATACCTCTAGATCAGCTTGCCAGATACTAACTGGGAATATCACACAGCTGAAACAAAGAGGTCTAGGAGATTCCAGAAGCACCTTGATGATAACTTCTTGGCACAGATACTAAGGGAAAGGTGCCCTCCTAGATTTGTTCCTTGTAAAGAGAGAGGGCCTCATGGGTGGCATGGTGATTGGTGGCTGTCTTGGCCATTGTGACCATGAAGTAGCTGAGTTTTAAATTTTTGGTGATAGGAGGAAAACTGCAACCATATCTTCAAGCCTGGATAAGGAGAGAGAAGACTTCAGGCTGCTGAGGGAACTAGTTAGTAAGGTCCCCTGGGAAGCTGCTTTTAAAGACATTGGGGTCCATCAGTGCTGGTCACTTTATAAGAACCACCTTTTAGGAGCATGGGAACAGGAAATTCCAAAATGTTGGAAACAAAACAGGTGGGACAGAAGGTCAGCATGGCTAAGCAGAAATCTTCTAGAGCTTAGACAGGAAAAAAAAAAAAGTATATAGCCATGGAAAGTGAGTTCGAGCAACATAGGAGAACTACCAGGGATGCTGTTTGCCATTGGAGGGAGAAAATTTATGTGGCCAAGGCTCAATTAGAGTTGAAGCTGGCCAGTACCATGGGGGACAACAAAAAGGGTTTTTTAAAATATGTTAACAGCAAAAGGAGGGCCAGAGAAAACATTGGTCTGCATGTTGATGACTATGGTGAGCTCATAAATAGGGACACAGACAAAGCAAAGACATTTAATGCCTTCTTTGTCTTCAACACGGATGACGGTGTTGGAGGACCAAGATTACTGTAATAATAAACTCCCAGCTGAACACAACCTTTTTGTATTTCATGAAAGCTTTCAGCACTGTTTCTCACAGTGTCCTTCTGAATAAAATGTCCAGCATTCAGATAGACATAATGAGCTGGGTTAACAGTTGGCTGATGGGTTGGGATCAAAGGGTTATAGTAAATGGAGTTACATCAGGCTGGTGGCAAGTCACTAGTGGGGTTCCCCAGGGCTTCATTTTAGGGCCAGTTCTCTTCAATGTTTTCATAAATAACTTGTATGTAAGACTTGAAAGTGTTTTGAATAAGTTTGTAGATTATAGTAAATTGGGAGGAGCTGATGACTCCATTGAACGTAGAGAGGCCTTGCAGAGAGAACTTGACAAATTGGAAGGCTGAGCAATCACCAACAGTATGAAATTTTTGAAGACCAAGTGCCAGATGCTGCACCTGGGAAGGCACAACCTGGGTATACATACAGACTGGGGGACAAGAGGCTGGAGAGCACAGAAAAAGATCTGGGGATTCTGGTCAATGACAACTTGAATGTGAGTTAACAGTGTGCCCCAGCAGCCAAAAGGGCCGACCGTATCCTGGGTGCATCACCGCCAGCCGGTCAAGGGAAGGGATTGGCCCGTTCTGCTCTGTGCTGGTGCGGCCTCACCTTAAGTACTGCATGCTGTTTTGGGCACCACAATACAAGAAGGACATAAAACTATTTGAGAGCATCCAAAGGAGGTCTACAAAGATGGTGAAGGGTCCAGAGTCCTACGAGGAGCAGCTGAGGCCCCTTGGTTTGTTCAGCCCAGAGCAGAGCAGGCTGAGGGGAGGCCTCATGGCGGCCTGCAGCTCCCTCACGAGGGGAGCGGAGGGGCAGGCGCTGAGCTCTGCTCTCTGGGGACAGCGACAGGACCCGAGGGAACGGCATGGAGCTGGGACAGGGGAGGGTCAGGCTGGGGGTTAGGGAAAGGTTCTGCACCCAGAGGGTGGTTGGGCACTGGGACAGGCTCCCCAAGGAGCTGCACCAAGGTCACTGCTCCCCAGGTCACTGCATCAAGCCTGCTGGAGTTCAATAAGCTTTTGGACAACACTCTCAGACATGGGGTCCAATTTTTGGGTGGTGCTGTGTGGAGCCAGGATTTGGACTTGATGACCTTTGTGGATCGCTTCCAACTGAAGGTACTCCATGATTCTGTGAAATCATTCAAACACAAAGACAGTTTGGGTGGAGAGTGGATTGAGAGCAGCCCTGAGGAGAAGGACCTGGGGGTGTTGGTTGATGAGAACCTCAACATGAACTGGCAAATGTGTGCTTGCAGTTCAGAAAGCCAACTGTATCTTAGGCTGCATCAAAAGCAGTGAGGCCAGCAGAGCGAGGGGAGGGATTCTCCCCCTCTGCTCTGCTCTCATGAGACCCCACCTGGAGCCTGCGTTCAGCTCTGGGGCCCCCAGCACAAGAAGGACAGGGAAGTATTAGAACGAGTCCAGAGGAGGGCCACAAGGATGATCAGAGGGCTGGAGCACCTCTCCTGTGAAGACAGGCTGAGGGAGTTGGGGTAGTTCAGACTGGAGAAGAGAAGGCTCCAGGGAGACCTTACAGCAGCCTTCCAGTACCTAAAGGAGGCTGCAGGAAATCTGGGGAGGGACTCCTCAGGAAGTGGAGTGCTAGGATAAGGGTAATGGCTTTAAACTAAAAGAGGGTAGGTTTAGATAAGATATTAGGAAGAAATTCTTTATTCAGAGGGTGGTGAGGCACTGGACCAGTTTGCCCAGAGAAGCTGTGGATGCCCCATCCCTGGAAGGCCAGGCTGGATGGGGCTTTGGGCAGGCTGGTCTGATGGGAGCTGTCCCTGCCCATGGCAGGGGGGTTCAATTAGATGATCAGTCCCTTCCAAACTAAACCATTCTATGATTCTTTGATTTGGGTGAAAACCGGATGATCATTAGTCACCGAAAGTGACTAAGCTGGAGACCTCACTGAAGACCCAGAAGCACCCAGTTACCAGCCAGAGAGGTGTGTTCACAGCACTTATTTTCTGACTCTCTTCTTCTGATTCTCAAGGGTGGCTTACAAACACCTTCAAAAGGTGAAACTTGGAAGTGAAATTCATAGTTACTTCAGACACTAAATATCATGGTTTTATTGGAAACACAGGCTGCATGGCACATTAAGATTGTCTCCTATCAACCGCCTTCTGTGTTTTGGTGCACAGATGTTAATTACCTGCTCCTCAGCTGGCCAGCATCTGATCAACTCTGTGCATCTGGATCTTCTTCAAGGTCCAACAGATTTCAACTAGTCTTACTGTTTCAAGCTGTCTAACTGAGCAACACCCTTAGCTTGGAGCAAAGCCACTGCTCTGATCAAGCTTTAGTGTGCAACTTTCTGCTTTGATCCAAGGGAATAACTGGGTCTCTATGAACATGGTGATTTTTCCAACTAGGTGGTCTGCTAACAAGTATTATTTCTCCTCTCAGTCTTAATCTTTGAAGGGATTTTTCAGGTCTTTTCTTTCTTTCTTTCTTTCTTTCTTTCTTTCTTTCTTTCTTTCTTT
>CM021731.1:189334412-189591674 GCA_011075105.1 Heteronetta atricapilla
TTTCTTTCTTTCTTTCTTTCTTTCTTTCTTTCTTTCTTTCTTTCTTTCTTTCTTTCTTTCTTTCTTTCCTTAGGACACACGTTTTGCCTCCTTAAGTATCGTTCCTGTAGCAGCCACACAGCTCATATTAGGCTAGGACATGTTGGCTCACATTCGTCACACCAGAAGCTCTGTACTAAAAGCAACCCTTGAACCAACTCTTCAAGTAAATCCTTGCTTGTGGAAACTACATTTGAAACAACATTTTCACAGCCCGAATCTTCCAAATTCACCAACCAGCATGGGACGCATAAACTGACTACAGCGTAGCATAGATTTTAGATTTCTTAACATGCTATTTCCTTATGAACAAGTGCTGTTGAGAAGCAGCAATCTGATACATGCTTATGTAAACTTTTTCTATACAAATTGCCTCAATGTCCACTGACTTACACTGCGAGACTTCAGACCTACAGCTCCCTCCTTTAAACGAATTGTTTCTGTTTTCATTTCACCCAAACAGCCTCCATGTGTTTGTTAGCTTGCTTGAAGATCTCCAAGGAGGGAGACTCCTCTGCACTGAAAAATTCCAAAAATAAGGAGTATATTATGTGCGATGCCTGTGAAAGCACACCAAATTTCAATAAATTCAACTTCATAAAAAAATGCACAATAAGCTTATCAGACACAGAGTTTATGCAGTTGTCCAACCAAGTATGCTGTTCTCTGGCCAAAAGTCCTGTTTTTATTGGCCATGTTGGTCATTTTGGAAAAAAATATAGTGTTAAAAAAGATCTTTCAGAGCCTGTAGTATAGAGACATTTCAAGACAACATCAGTGACTATCAGATTTAGAAATTGTTATGAACAATCTTACCAGAATTAAGAAGTATCATGAATAAACCAGCAGAATCAGATTCAGCATTTCTTAAGTGTTTTGCTAAACAATCAGCTTCCATGGTACGAGGAGCAATACAAAAAGAAAAATACATTTCATGCTTTTCAGGAAAAAAATATACAGAGGTTTATTGCACATTTTCCATGGGAAAAAAAAAAAAAAAGTGATAATTTTGAAAATACCTTAGTCTGTAATTTCCTATACAGTTTGGAAGTCAAATAGCTCAGCTCAGTGTGCTGAGAAATTATCTGCATTTTTTTTTCTGTTAAAAAAAAAAAGCACTAATATCAATGCTATGAAATTAATAAAAGAACACACTGACATAACAGATAGCATAAGAGCAGCAGATAACCAAGCAGAAAATGGAGGAATCAGGCTTGAGATGTCTGCTGCTTCATTTCTTCAGAAGTAATTACGATAATTTTTTTAAAAGGAAGCCATCAAAGGTAATATAATAGCAACTGAAGAGCAAGCAGTGTCTGACAACGTACGAAGGTTAAAATGCTGTACGGATCTGTTCAGACATTAGGTTTCCAAGTAGTCACTAATTAAATTGTCTCTTGCTCTAAGTTCAGGCATCCAACACATTTCCAGCACTTTGTGGAATGAGCTTGGTGAAGGTCACCGAGCAGAAACACGAGGCTTTCTGGCACTGCACGGCTCTGAAAATGTGTGGTGTGCTCTGTGCATGCAGGCAGGGGCTGGTTTCGAGTAGACCCTGCAATGCGGGTAAAGCCCTGAGAGGTGGAAAATGTGGCTGTGACTCAGTGTGCTGGCCCTGGCAGCGGTGCTTCTCTCCTCAGGTGCACAACTGACCTGGGAGCCTGCACCCTTGTCACAAAGGTGGCGAATGGTACTTTGGGCAAAGAGTTTGTGTTAGGCAAAGTGTTGCCCCCAGATCAAGGGAGGTAATCCTTCCTTCTGCTCAGCACACCTGGAGTGCTGGGTCCAGTTCTGGGCTCCCCAGTACCAGAGGGACCTGGGCACACTGGAGAGAGCCCAGCACAGGGCTACCAGGGTGATGAAGGCACTGGAGCATCTCTGTTGCGAGCAGAGGTTGGGAGAGCTGGGGCTGCTCAGCCTGGAGAAGAGGAGGCTCAGGGGGATCTCATCCCTGTCCCTACATCCCTGAAGGGAGGTGCAGAGAGGACGGAGCCAGGCTCTGCTCAGTGGTGCCCAGTGCCAGGACAGGAGGCCATGGGCACAGCCGGGCACCCAGGGGGCTCCCTCTGAACTACTTCCAAGCTTGTGCAGCCCCTACCAGACGTAAGAGGGGCAAAAACCAGAAAATGAGCATGAAAACGTAGCACTGAATTCTTGAGCTGTTCCTACTCCTTTTTCCCATTGTCTCTGCCAACCTGGTTTCATGGAAAGCCCTTTGGGGAGGGGGGAGCCATTGGGTGCCCACAGCAGCCCCCCTCCCCAAAAGCTGTCCCCTCTCTGTCGTGACTGCCTGTGCTCTGCTTTATTTCTATCACCAGCTGAGCCGCTGTGATGCCAGGCCTCACAGCTACTCACACAGCACAGGAGAAAACTGAAGAATTTAGCAATTAACCAAACCTAGCAGAGTTTGCATTTAATACAAATACTGACTTGTGTAATAAAAAGTAAATTTTTGCAGGATATCCAGGGTCTGTCTGATGAAGAAACAGAGTAAGTACATAAACCGAGCAGGAAAAAAAGGAGCAGAGTGGATGCATTCACTGGGCACATGCAAGTAGTGGGATCTGAGTAAGGGTCTGGAGAAGACGAGGCAGGAGCTGCATAGGGCTTACGGGAGGAGAGGTCTGGGAGCTCAGTGCGCCGACCAGCAGGCCCTGGCTGGGTGGTTTGTTTTTGTATGTAAAGAATCAGCGTGCTTTGGAAGGAATATTGCTGCTTTCACGTCTGAAATAGCACTGTGACTTATATCAAATGCAATTTGTTTCAACATTTTTGCTAAGCCAAAACACAGTGGTCTGTTTGTTTTGGAGAGGTGTGAAGCAAGCCGCGAGGACAGTCTGAAGGCTCTTTTTCTTCCCTCTTTGGATTTGGGTCAAGTGTTCACAGATTCAGGTCAACTCTCAGAGGAGCAGCCACCAAAATCTGCTCCCAGGAATGAGCTCCTTAAATAACACGGGTCTCCTTCCAGGCTTGGAGGTGATCACAATTGTTAGCTCTTTCCTGTGTGTTTCTGACCACATACTGTATGTGAAGGAGGAGAAAAAGCTGCAAGGCTCTGGTAAATATTGCCTCATTTTGGGAGCTGTTAGCCAGCGGCTGCAGGATGCAGCGTGACGGCACAGGGCAAGTACCTCAGCGGCGGGAGCACCACAGGGCTTGGAGCTGGCATTCGTCTTTCACTTGCTCGCGAAACACTGGGGGATTATTTTGCCAGCGAGTAGGAATTTCTGGCACCTGACTCTTGGAGGAAGGTTAAAGTTACAAAATTCTGGGATCTAGAGCCTGGAGCTTCAGCTGGAAGGAAGCAGAAATGTATTAAGTCCGTTCTTTATGGTGAACACAGTGCTTTATGGTAAGCCAGGAGCGGCCCAGAGCCGGTCAGTTGACAGCACTGAGTAACCACTTACATAAGCAGTGAAATGCCACAGCAAATACCCCGCGGTCACCCTGTACTTTTATTCTAAGAATTAATTTCCCTTGCCGGGTAATTTGTTTTCCCCCTTTGTTTCTGTGTGCCTCTGCAAAGGCCT
The DNA here is from genome assembly GCA_011075105.1 of Heteronetta atricapilla. NCBI lineage: Eukaryota > Metazoa > Chordata > Aves > Anseriformes > Anatidae > Heteronetta > Heteronetta atricapilla. The sequence goes on from CM021731.1 coordinate 189,337,982, forward strand.
CTGGTGTCTTGTGCCTCCTTCCAGTACCTCTGGAAGTAAGTATTAAAGCAGGCAGAACGGGATGGAAACTTTCCACATCCTGCTTACCGGGGGTAAATGCGTAACTAGCCGCGCTGCGGTGGGGCACGAAGGGCGGCGCTGGGGCTGCAGGTCAGCCCACGCTGCCCAGGAGCCCGCAGTCTGTTTCCCGAAGGACTTTGAGCACCAGTGCTCTGGCAGGCTGACCCGAAGTCCAGCTGGGACAGGAGGGTCACACAGCCTCCTGCCCCCCGCGGCACTGGCCGAGGCTGCCAGCCCTCAAACCTCGTCCGTCTGTCCTGCCACAGCCATGGCTGCACGTCCCCCCCCACCAGGGACACGGGCAGGTAGGAATCCGATCCATTCTCCAGGAACTCCTTGAACCTTTGAACTTCATCAGAATTATTTGGGTTTTTAAAATTAAAAAGCATTCTTTGATTTTTTTTTCCTCCATGAGAGCCTCCTGAGCAATGCCCAAGTGGGGGCTGCTTGGATTAGAACTATACTCATTGTGTATAGCCCTCACAGGCTTTGCCTAATTTTCTGACAAAAATCCAATGGACTGAGATGATCATAACAACTCAATTAGGCCAGAAGATGACAAAAAAGTGCTGAAATCTGAAGCAGAAATGCTCCTGCTCCAGCCCTCCCTGCCGAGCTCCGCTCCTGACAGTCATCAGGCCCCTGGCACCGAACCACAACCTGAGCGAGCCTTCCCCCTCGCTCCCAGCTACCATATGCCTGGTCTGTATGACACCATTTGTTTTCTTTTACAGCTCTTTTCCTCTGTTGTTCCACATTCCTCCGAGATGAGACCTTCTACCTTCATCCCTGGCCAAGCCCCACTGCCAGCTCCCTGGGTGGTGCGTGGCTGCTTGCCCCTAGATCCAAGAGGCCGCAGCTGCAGCGCGTGGTGAGCCTGCGTCGGCGCTCCTTCCCTTCCTCCCCGCCTGTCAGAGCTTTCTAGGAAGGCAACGTCCTTCTCCCAGGTGGTCACCAGCAAGCCCCATGAGCACTCGCCTGACTAAGAGCAAGCCCTAGCCTGCTGTGAAGGTGTGGGGAGCTGGGGGTCGGCCTCTTCCCACAGGTAAGTAGTGGTAGGACTGAGGGAATGGCCTCCAGTTGTGCCAGGGGAGGTTCAGGTTGGAAATGAGGAGACATTTCTTCTCAGAAAGAGCAGTCAGGCACTGGGATGGGTTGCCCAGGGAGGTGGTGGAGTCACTGTCCCTGGGGGTGTTCAAGGAAAGGCTGGACGTGGTGCTTGGGGACATGGGTTAGTGGGTGACATTGGTGGTAGGGGGATGGTTGGACCAGGTATCTTGGCGGTCTTTTCCAACCTTGATGATTCAATGAAGGCTCATTCTCACGACCACAGGAGCGGAGGCACAGTAGCCTCACTACAAACACCACCTACACATCTACGGTGGCTACAGGCATCCGAGCTGACACCGCCACAACCAGCGCACACCCGGAAGCTGTGGCTGTGCTGGGCTCACAAGGATGCCTGCCCTGACACGACCGGTAGCTCGATGCTGCTCCCATTCACCACCTGGGGTCAGCACCAGCTGTGGGAATTTCAGACCTCTTTTCCAGGACAGACGTGCTCTGAAAGAGCCAGAAACGGCAAGGTAAATGTCAGGAAGGTCGTACCAAGCATGTGTTCAAAACCCTTGATCCTTCTCATCTCTAGCAGATGTGAGATACATCCCCCGGTCTGCATGGGCTTTGTGCTGTGGGAGGCTTGAGGAACACAAGGGATTACAATGCCAGCAGTACTGAAGCGTGTGGGCAGCATTAGATAACACTCAAACTCACTTCGCTGCTGCTGGACTGAGGTCAAGAGAGCTTTCAGAGCTGTGGAAGGCCCCCCGTGATGCTTCTCTGCACAAGACGAGGCCACTACAGTTGCAAATGCTAAATCAGTGCAGGCCAGAAGTTACTTCTAACGAGACCTTTCTAAATTAGGACTGGTTCACATCAAAAAAACACATTTAACTTCATATTAAAAGGTGGTGGTATCCAGCAGGCTAGAAAATAAATCTCAAAAGTTCCTTTTACTGCCTCTTCCTTCCATATAGCGTGCACTTCTTGTCGCTCTGCTGGCAGCACAGGGGAGAGGAGAGCCGAGGCATTCCCGGCTGCAGCAGCACGTGGATACAAGGCCACCCACGGAGACAACAGCCCTGCTCCTTGTCTTTGCGTGATGCAGGAAATCCCCGTTCCCCCTTCGTATCTTTTGGGATCATTTGAGGAGAAATTTCTGAGTCATCTACAGCAGCTGCAGTTTCTTCCTAATGTTTTCTGCTGTTTGATGCCTTCATGACTCAGCTTGAGCTTCTCTTCTTCCCCCTCCTCCCTTTAAGATTTATTTATCATTTTTCCTCACAAGGGATGAGGATTTCATACTATTTTCATACACCGCTCTGTCCTTTCCATGGGCAAAACCAGTTCAGGCTGTAGGGTGTCTCCTCCTCGACCCAGCTTTGACAAGCGCGTGGGGGAAGCACTGCCCCTCTCACCACAGCGTTTTTGGACCTGGTCTTTTCAGCTTGCCTTCAATGTGGAGGTGAAGTGAGTATGGATGTGGCTGCCTTAAATTTTTGGAGCCCTGTAGCCAAAGTGGTGAACTTATGATTTAGGAGTTTTTCTTACTGAAAAGAGTAACAAACTTACCTGCAGACTTTGCTTTTTCCTCTGGTAGTGACAGCCTGCAGCCAACATGACTGCAACGTCCCCTGGCAGGACTAGCAGCAGTGGTGTGAAGCTGCGAGGCACCTCCTTCGCCTCCAGGCACGGTGCCGAGCACTACCAAGAGCAGAACCCCATAAGCACACAAAGTGTCTCAGAAATGGGGAGAGGGGACGGCTGCAGCCAGCGTCCCTGTCAAAAACAGAAGCCGGTAGGACCCCCAGCCTGGCTGGGCTACGAGGGGCTGGAGGGGAAGGGACACCAGCTTCAGAATCACAGAACTGCAGGGGTTGGAAGGGGCCTCAAGAGATCATAGGGTCCAACCCCCTGCCAAAGCAGGTTCCCTAGAGCAGGCTGCCCAGGTAGGCATCCAGACAGGCCTTGACTATCTCCAGAGAAGGAGACTTGACCCCAGACAAGCTCCCCACCTTGCTCAGGTAGACAGCAGAGATCGCTGGACCTTTCCTTTAGGTTGAGGATGGTTTTGTCCCAGCTTCCTCTCAGAAGCAAACACAAAGGGCCTTCTGTTCCAAGACGCCAAACAGAAGCTGCAGGAATCAGAAGGCAGTTTCCCCACCGCTAGTGACACCATGGTCTGTTTCTGCACCAGACCATACCGGCAAGTGCTGCAAGCTAAGGAAGCTTAGAAACAGAGGGAACAGTCAGTTCTGATTTTCTCCTCATTTTTGAGGAGACTAGAGAAGACAGGAGAGACCCATTGACTCGATGTTTTAACACAAAGTGGGTGTGTTTAGCAAGCCAGTTACCTGTCATTCTTATTTGGACAAGGAAGTAAACAATAAACATAGTTAACTAGCTTTGATGCTTTAATTGTGCCATTGAGCAGTAATTCATATAAATATGTGAATGTGCACCATTAACTGTAAAGTTCCATTTTACACCCAGAAATGCATTCAAAGGGATGAAAAAAATCCATACAAACAGGGTGTGTCAAAGTAGTATAAAATAAGATTTATTTGCAAATCATTTTGACAATAAGGAAACAAGTATATCCTGGATGTGCATCTTGGGGATTACATGATGGTTCTTTTGCCTTCTGAGATTTTCATTTGTATGCACTACGGGACACCTCTAGAATTCAAAATGAGCTTTGAAGTGTCTTTTTTTTCTTTTTTTTTTGCCTTGCTGTATGAAACAGTTCCTTCCACAGGCACACTATGGGAGACTCAAAGTCTTTTAACAAGAAGCTATCACGTAAAACACACAATGAAACCACCTTGGTTTACAAGGGAAACTTGCATGATGGCTGTTTCACATTTGTTTAACACAGTGTTAAGCACTTCAAGATTCCCACAAGGAGAAGCGCTGTGTGCTGTAAGTTTAAAAACAAACCAAACAAACAGCCACACGACCACACACACCCCACCCCAAACACCACAGCTACAGTGAAACCTCAGATTTCTTTTCTTTCCTATGTAAGGACGTACAGTACATCTGGTTACGACCTGAGTTCTCTCTTGGAAGCTAAGGATCTGTGTCTCACGTAAAAAAAATAAAACAAAAAATCATTATTTAGTAGGAACTGCTGTATGCAAATGAACTCAGAATAAAGGCAACACAAACTGAGAGGCGATTTACCGTATGTGATGGTGGGGGGGGTAACTGCTGAACTACGGTTACTCGCAGCAGTTACAAAAGAAGCAGCAGTATCTTCAGAACACTTCCATTTATTTCCACCTTTCTCTACCCAACCTCATTCTCTTCATCTTTCAAGAAGTCAGGACGTTTAAACTCTTAAGTTATATTTTTAATTAGACGAGCTACCAAGTGAGTTTTGAAACCCCTAATGATTCAGTTCTCTGAGCAGACTGCATTAAGCATACCTTGCTTTAGAGGGAGGTCCCAAGTGACCACCACAAAACAAATACCTACTCAGAGAGGAAATCAAGGATTCCAAACTACATCTGTTATTTTCAAGATAGTTCTAGAAAATATTTTCCTGTAACTTTTTTTTTTGCCTTAGGAAGCTCAGAATAATTCCAATATTCAACATTGGAAAGGTAGTATTTTTTCCCCCTCTCCCATAAATATAATAATGGGAGAAAAGATTTCTAGGTGTCATTGTCACCAGTTCAGTTAAAGCATTGATGAATACATTAGATCATTCAAATGTAAATAAACATGATCTAGACATAAGAATATGCCCCAAATCCTAACAGTAACAACTACGATCTTCTATGATCTTCTGTTGTATTAGTGACAGCCATTTCATTTAACTATTTTGGCCAAAAAGAAAAAAAAAGAGAAACTAATAGAGTCTTAGAGACATCATTTCATTTTGCCCTACTTTAGAATGACTAAAACCAGACCCAAATGAAGGCTCTCGATCGTCACTCCACATGATATCCCCACAGGGATCTCCCTACCCCTTCTGGGAAACCTAGCACATCTTTATGGGAAAAATGTACAAAGTAAAATGTAAATGTACAAAGAAAAATGTACAAATTTGGGAGCAAGGCACAGAATCCAGGACTCTCTTCACGCTGAATGCCTTAGCTAATATCAGACTGCCTCCTGAACAAGCTCAAAGATGGGAAAAACAAGATACAATGACTCAGAACAAACATTGCATTGAGAAACCCTGCTTTCTTCAGCCCCAACTCAGCCACCCAAGCTCCAGAGAATGGCAAGAGTTTGCATTCCCCTCCTCTGTTTGTGCTCTCCCATTAGACAGCTCCAAGCCCTTACTCTAAGCCATGTGGATCTCCACACTTGTGGCATACCGCAACAATTAATCGGCAGGTGCCCACATTCTTTACTGGCCCCTGGATTTTATGATTTTAACAGTATTTCTGTGAGACAGAATTTGTCACATCTCTAATGAGTTCCTAAAGTCTGTAAAATCCTTATCCTGAAAATCCACTATTTGCTAAGGAAGTATCATAATTAGTGAGAAAGTGAGTTAGTTCTGAGCACACCACCTTTAATGGCATCACTAAAAAGACCTCGTGCAGTCTTACGAGTTGTGCTCTCTAACAGATCTAGACCCCAGCAATGCCCAGGGGTTTTAGGGGTCTTGTAGAAGTGATTCAGTTTCCAAACATTACTAAAAGGTTTTGGCAGATCAATATTCTATGAAACCTGTAATACACTTGCTAACATTTATAGCCCAATGATCAGTTAGAAGTATTATTGCATCTTAAGCGTAAAAATATAGGAGGTTCTATACAGAAAATTAAAATAGCATTAATCTAGTATTGATAGTCATATAAAATAACTCACAATTATGTAAGTTTCCATATTTAATTATACATTTAAAAATAAGTTATAAAAATAATTAAGCTTCTTTAAAACTCCTACGATATCTTCTTTTAGGAGTTTTTACTCATATCTACTGATTGTCTAGCATCAGCGACAGCTTCTGGTACTCGAACAGTCATATCCTCCATTGATTTCTTCAAGCAGATCTGGCAGCCTAGACGTGATCTGTAAGGAAATAACACTGTCTTGAGCTCCAGTGAGTCATACATCTCGCAGTATTAACAGCCAGCCCTGCTTCCCAGACGTTCAGCCATCCCAAACACTTTGTGATCCAGAAACAGTCCCCGTGTGCATGGCCTTAATCAAGACCAGTAGTAAACTGCTTGCATCAATGCAAAGATATGTGGCATTAGTCACGGTCACTGATTTACACTCTTAGGTTACACACTTCAGCACATTGGAAGTGGAACACCAAGTACTTCACACTTGCTGAGACAACACAGTGATGGTGACCCTTCCTTTTTCGGCTGTTCACGGTCAAGGATAGGGACAGACACTTGACTGATACTTGTCCCAAGGGACATTCAGTATCTCTGAGGAGACAAAGGCAATTAATCTGAAGGACAACCTCAGTAAAAGCACAGCCTAACCCATCCAGGCTCTGAAGACAGCCTGAGAAAACTGAACATGCATTTGAACAACGCACCTGACAGCTTCGGTTAGTTGAATTTGTATAGCTTGTCAAAAAGCTACATACAACCTGACTGAGAAGAGTTTAGGAACTTCTTTCCATTTCTATACCTCTCATCTTTCTAAAAGTTCATGTCCAAGTCAAACCTCCTGCACCAACTTCCACCTGGAGTTCTAGATATTTTTTTCAAATTATTTACAAGACAAAATTCCCATTTACCTCCTCTTAACATAGCTACAGCCTAAGCAGGTATCTAAGAAGCATCTTCCTATGACTAACATTGTTAAAAAAACACTGTGATAAGGTAATGCAGAGTGCAGATGAACCACATGGGACATATTAACTACCTTGTTACAAGTACAAACAATAGCTACAGGGTCTTTAACAAGTCTAAAATTTGATCTCTTCAGAAATCCCTCCTTGCAGGCTTAACACAGCGTTTGCCAGAAGTTACATATATTAAAGAAGCCTGCCAACTTTTTACTAGTTCATAAACAAAGAAACAAACTACAGCTGAGGATAATTGGGTCAGGTTTTTAACATGACCAAGTGGATGGTAACACACTGCGGAAACCAGAATATATCCTGACAAGCATCTTTATGATGCTACAAGTTCACCAACCCAATCAAAACATTATGTTCACAGCAAAAAGTAAATTTATGAAGTTTGTGTGCTGGGTAAGACAGATATAAGGAACTTTAAAAATATATATATTTAATCTCAATAGTCACTACATTTTCACAAAATGAATCCTCTTTTCCAGTTTTGCTTCTTTCATCCAGCAACGTGCAATGTCTTTCTTTGCTATTTTAACGTTGGAGTCTAAGACTTACTCCCAGCTTTTTAAAGGAACTCAGCTAATTTAACACATATGCATTCATTTTTAGGAATACCTGTGTTAGCGAGGATGTACAATATTCCATGTCACCATCTGAATAGTAATTTAATCAGCACAGGAACATAGGCAGAGAGATAAGAAAGATACCACATTAATATGTGCACAAAACTCTTTCAAGCGTGTAGAGCGCAACTGTTAAAGATCCTGGCTGAGTGCTACACCTGAAAGCAGTGTAAATGACTGTACACATCAGCTTCAAATTACTGGAAAATATGTATAAACATATATTTTAGCAGAAGACTTCAACTCGTGAATATGCCAGCATACAAGTATCTTTAAAAATTAATCCACTAGAGAGATGCAATTTATGGTACTTGTTTGCAAGGCTTAATTTGGCTGAAATTTCTGTTTTTCGGTTAGAACCAGTGCTAACGGCATATGTACACCATAGTCTTGTCAATAGTTAACTTCATTTGAAACAACACTTTTTTTTGAGCCTGCTACATGATAATACAAAGCATTAGGTAGAGCTAAAATAACACTGTGAGAAACAAACTACTTGCATCCACAGCACTTACAATTTTATAGACCTTTAACCAGATTCCCAGAGATCTCTGGTGATTTAGGCGTTTCAAGCCAACTAACTAAGCCTCACAGGCAGTGGCTCAGCCGTGTCTTACTGAGTTCCTTTAAAACTCCTGGGTGAATACCACCTAGACCTTCCCATTTGTGACTACTTTATTTGCTGTAATACTTCTTCCATGGACACCTCAGTTAGACACAGATCTTCCAGGATGTCCCCTGAAAAGAAAGCTTCCAGTGCACAGACATCCTGCAACATCTCCACAAAAAAAAAAAACAATGGGAAAAAAAGAAAAGACCTTTGCTTTTACGTATCTATTTATAAGCGCACCTTCTACATCCCCTATTAGCTCTTCACGAAGACAAGCTTCCTGCTTGTCATAAGCTGAAACAGCTTGCTAAAAACTAGAAAGATATTCTTGTTTCTCATCTACTTCTTTTTCTTCAGTATTCTTTTTAAACATTTAATTTGCCAGGGTTTACTTCCCCCCTCCCCTCTCATCTTATTACTTTCAGGAACCTCCATTATACTGCAGTTATTCAAAACTATTTTGTTTCAGCCTTTCTAATCATTCCCCCATTTTGTAAGGCATTAACTTTCACAGCAGCTGCTAGTTGAAACCTTTCCAGTTCGAGAGTCACTGACAAGAAAGAAGTTTTATCCGTAGCCTTATGACAAGAGCATGGCAGCACATCTCCATTACAAAGCTTTGTATCAGCACGAGACAAGGCAAGCCATGGCAAACATGAGAATCATTTAAAGCACTCTTCCAGAAGTCTTCCCCTCACACACATGAAAGATCCCTGGCCTTAGGAAGAACACATGATGTTAGGAAAACCTGACACAAATAGCATGTGCCTTCAGAGGGTCTAAAACTTCATTTAGTCTGAAGAAATTTGAGAGAAAATAGTGTTTGAACAGAGAGCTCTGGCTTTCCACTGTTTTTCAGTTCTTCAATAAAACACCCTTGCTTTAAACCTTTAACTAAAAGATGGCTGAAGAAAAAAATGAAGCTGAAACAGGTTTCTCAGCTTTACTTCTTTGCTTTCACAACCTCCTAAAAAAGTTAAGATCTGGCTGAAATTAGAGAAAGCACACCATTATGGAGAAAACATTTGTACAGGATTCCCATAGGAGATAAATGAGTTAATTCAGAATACTTCTTTGCAGAGACATTAAAAAATAAATGCTATACAGGCCAGGTATAAAGCCCTCTGTAATCCCTGGAAAGATTCTCAAAGACTTCCAACAAGCAGTTGTTTTGAAACCTGAAGGAAAGGGCTTAAGAAACCTCTCAGTGTAGCTGCCTACATCTCACATGGCTATACTCTACGGCACAGGCCATGTGTACACCAGCGAGCAGTGCAGCCCCCAGGGACAGGTGTGTCAAGTGACGACGTCCGTGACAAGGCTGTGACTCCCACATCAGTAGGCATGTGACAGTGGGAAGCTGCAGAACAGAAGGTCACTTCACTAGCACATAAAAAATTGCATAGAAAAAACAAAGAAGTAGTGTAATCTCCCTCCTTAGAGATCTCCAAAAGCCGCCTGGATGTGGTCCTGGGCAGCCTGCTCTGGGTGTTCCTCTTTGAGCAGGGGTGGCACCAGATGGCCTCCACGGGTCCCTTCCAACCTCAACCATTTGGTGGTTCTGTGAACAGAAGATCTGACCCAAACTAAAACACTAAAGTAAAAACATCCATAAAATACGTTAACTGGGTACACACTGACGGAGACAGAAAACAAGGGAAACACGAACAAGGAAATTCACACACAGGACTGCAGTGGCAAAGTTTTTGGTGAAGGAACTGGGTTTTTGGTAACACTTCAGTATCTGACGCTTCCGCATCAGACAGAAGAGTAAATGCTAGAAACTGCCACTCTGCAGTTTACAAAAACTGATAGTATTGTCATTAACAGTTCATCAACCATACTGACATCAGTATGAATTCAGAAAAACAACAGTTAAACTTGCCAGTCCTATCCGTGTAACAGAATCCAGTTATTATTAAAACCTGATTAAGGTATTCTAAGAAGACTGGACCGCCCCATCTGCAAACCCTCCTTTCTGTTCTTTGATGTAGGGAAGCATTAGGGTGCCTTACGTTTCTGTGAGGCCGTATGCCAGGTCTAACATGTCCATCTCTTCATCAGTAATTGCCTCTAGCTTCTCAAATATGTGGTCTTCAAAGATTAAGTGGCAAGTCGAACAGGCTAACGTTCCTTCACACGCACCTGAAGAAAATAGCAAGGTAACAAAACTCAAATTCCAAATTGCTGCATTTCAGAAGAATTGCTTTATACATATATATATATATATGTTTTAGCTACTAAAGTAAAGGGGGGGATTCATCATCAGATCATAAGAACCACACAGAAAGCACTGCGCTATTACACTTCATAACAGTATCAACAGCACATATACAAAGCAAGCACGATGCTGTTCCAGAAGATCCAATATCATGTCTTCAAGTACATAAAACCAAACGTGGAAAAAGAATAATATATTGTAAAAGGCTGAGTAATGTAAAAGTTGTCACATCAACAATTCACGTGCCTCAGTGTTGGGGAAAATTGTAATAATTAAAAAATAAGTTAAAAAAAATCACACCAACCAGTGTGTTTAAGCAGTGGAAGGCGTTTTGCAATTGTAAAGCTAGCAGTAGGAATTGAATCGAGTGCAGCTGAATCATACAACAGTTTTACAAGTCTTTATGCAGACACTTCTATCATTATTACTGCACATGGGATGCCCCCTAGTGCTAGAAGTAAGTAAGTAAGATTTACATTTTTCCCTCATTACTTTTTCCCCTCTAAACACAGAACATAGTTTTGCATTATTTCCCTGCCCTAGTGTGATGCTTCATTATCAAATTATTATTGAAATAGGTGCACCATGTTATAATTACAGGTTGCTACAGTATGTAAAACATTTATCTTGGACATTATTTAGTTTACTGACAACATTAGTTTTCCACTTTACCACACTGCTTTAAAATGGCTGGTACTTACACAAACTGAGAGAATATTAACTGCAGAATCCAAGCAGACTAGTCAAAAGCCTGTATGATACATTTAATAAAATGATACGTAAAGCTAGTTATCCCAACGTTACAGATTTTTAAGACTCTTCTTCCCCAAATGTATACAACTCATAACAAGATTCTGTAGAATTGTATTAAAATTATTACTAGCAGCAGAATGTATTCTTATTTCTATAAAACATACCTCAAATTTCAAGCTGTAGCACACTAGCATACTTATTTTTTTCCTGTAATTGCTCCATGCTGTGTATTAACTTATGCAAACTGTAATTCCATTTCCTGCTTTACTTTGTGCTTTTATTTCTTAAACTCATGTTATTTTAAACACCTGTTCTGAAAGCCGGCTTTGCACTGTCTGAATACTGTAACTTTCATGGAACTAACCATGGAAAGTCCAAAGTTTGAAGGAATAGGAAAGTTTTATAACTTCCTCCTGTTTTGATTTTGAACAGACCTTGTACTGAGTTAGAATTCCACCAGCACATTGGCCTCCTTTGCCCCAGTCCTTTTTATAAGTAGCAATCTTTCTGCTCTTCCCTGCGACGTGACACATATCTGGTTGTTTCCTTCACTCAACACTCAAATACCACAGCAATTTCTGCTACAAAAAGTCAAACAACAAATTAAGATCACATGACAACACAAAGTAATCCAAAACTATTAGAAATACGCCATTTGCGTGTTGCCTCCAGAAGCTTTCAGCTCAGAAGAGCTTGCAGGTGACATCTTTAATCTTTACAGAGAACTTCGTCTGACAAGCCAGGGACCAGGTTAAGAAAGGTAACGCCCTGATGGAATTAAATCTGGCTGGGGATGTCAAGGGCAACAAGAAAAGCTTCTACAAGTATGTCAGTGACAAAATGAAGGCTAGGGAAATTGTGGGCCCTCTCCAGAAGGAAATGGGAGACCTGGTTACCCAGGATATAGAGAAGGCTGAGGTACTTAATGACTTCTTTGCCTGTCTTCACCAGCAAGTGCTCCAGCCCCACCTCCCAAGTCACAGAAGGCAAAGGCAGAACCTCCCAATACAGGAGAAGATCAGGTCAGACCACCTAAGGAACCTGAAGGTGCCCAAGTCCATAGAACCTCATGAGACGCAACCAACGATCTGGAGGGAACTGGCAGATGAAGTTGCTAAGCCACTGTCTAACATCTTTGAGAAGTTGTGGCAGTCTGGTGAAGTTCCCACTGACTAGAAAAGGGGAAACCTAACCCACATTTTAAAAAAGAAAAAAAGGGACAACCATGGAACTAGCAGGCCAGTCAGTCTCACTTCTGTGACCAGCAAAATCACAGACTAGATCCTCCTGGAAACTGTGCTAAGGCACATGGAAAACAAAGAGGTGATTGATGACAACCTACACAGCTTCACCAAGGACAAATTCTGCTGTATGAATCTGGTGGCTTCCTCAGATGGGTTACAGCATTGCTGGATGAGGGAAGAGCAACTGATGTCCTGGACCTGGCTCTGCACAAGGTCTTTGACACTGTTCTGCACGACATCCTTGTCCATAAATTGGAGAGACGTGGATTTGAGGGACGGACCACTCGGTCGGTGAGGAATTGGCTGGATGGCTGCACTCAGAGTTGCGGTCAACGGCTCAACGAATAAGCAGAGACCAGTGATAAGTGGAGTTCCTCAGGGAAAGTATACAGGACAGCTGGGGAGGGACTCTTTGTCAGGGAGTAGGGTGACAGAACTAGACGGAATGGCTTTAAACTTAAAAAAAAAAAAAAAAAAAAAAAAAAAAAGGTAGATTTAGCTTAGACATTAGGAAGAAGTTCTTTTCTCAGAGGGTGGTGAGGCCCTGGCACAGGTTGCCCAGAGAAGTTGTGGATGCCCCATCCCTGGAGGTGTTCAAGGCCAGGTCGGATGGGACTTTGGTGGGAGGTGTCCCTGCCCGTGGAGGGGGGGGTGGAACAGGTGATCTTTAAGGTCCCTTCCAACCCAAACCTTTCTGTGATCTTTCAGATTCCACCTTGTCAGCCCTCTGTCCATGCTGCCCTCCTTTAACACTCAAGCAAAGCTCACCTCAAATATTTTTTTTAGAACTTGATTCAAAATATTCGATGTACCTGCAGGAAAATAATGGGGAAAAGAATCCAAATAAAGAACAGCTAGGTTTTACAAATTAACTCGAATAATTTTGAATGAACTGGTAATACACCGTAATTTCTCGACGCTGAATATGGTATTCAAGGAATCTACTTACCAAAACCATCTATGTCTAGATTATTTTCAACAACAACATCCAGCAGCGAATCTCCAGGTTTTCCTTTGGCCGTTAGTTTTTCACCATCACGATTGATGAAGTGAACGGTTATTTTATCTTCTGAGCTGAAAAAGAAAAGTATGTAATAAAACCAAAGAAACAAACCAAAAATGGTTCAGACCTTTAAAATTTATCAAATACTACAACAGAAACCAGCACCAACTGTAGGAGCGCAAAAACCCAAGGAAGTCACTGACTTCTACAAACTGTAATCGGTAGAGGCATTCACTGCTGTACCTGAGACATGAAAACAACAAAAAAAAAACTTTCATTTATGTTTTGTCACTAGAAGCTATGCAGAATCTCGATGCTTCACCTTCACCAAGGACAGTCAGAGCTATTTTATTTTAGGCACTCTATTTGCATTTCTGCCAAATAAAAGAGCTAATTCAGCTGCTTCTCTTCACACCTTTCTGGGGACTCTTGCTTTGCTTTTATGAAATGTTGTTTGTTCTCACCTTTATCTGCTAGATCAACGTTAACGTCTTCCCACTTCTGCTTAGAGTTTAAGGCATTCTAACTTATTGACCTGGAGTCAATAAGTTAGAGTTTAATTCACTTCTCCTCCCAATAATGGAAACACTCCAAGAGCGTTCTGCTTTTTTCAGCACAGATTTTCTTATTATTTCACTTTGTAAATATTTATTCTAGCAAAGGTCATTGAAATTTCAACATGTACATCAAAAAAAAAGAAGTTTCCTGCTTTGCTTTTCAGACAATAGTGTATATTTAAGAAAAAATTTCCCTTCTACTCCTCATAAAAATTTCTTAAGACTAATCTTTTTGATATGGAAAAAATAGGGGGTTTTGGTGTTTCATGTTATGTTGTTTCACATGCAAATTAAAAGGAAAGTTTTTAACATACTAGCAAATAAAACAGAGTTTGTTTGTTTAAACAGACTATTCTCTTTCTCATAGTAAGTAAGAAAAGCAAGAAAAACTTGTTGGGCAGACAGGGAAGAAATCTGTTAAGAGATGAGAGAGATATAGGGGGGGAAAGGAAGCTAATGCAACATGTTTATTTCAGTGTGAGATCCATCTTTAAGAACAGCATGCCTGATATTACCTTCACTTTTTAATAACTGTGGGCTCTGAGCGATATATGACATGTAAAGCAGACAAGCTTGAAAATCTAGTCACCCCCTAGGAAACTCATAAGGAAACTTGTAGGGCTGAATATTAGAACAAGAACGTAGAAGTGGCCTTACTGAAACATCACTAGGTTGATTATTTTTGGAACCATCTATAAAAGAAAAGGTAATTATAGCAATTAAAGTTGAAGTTTGCTTTGAAAAACAAACATGTTTGTTGCTCCAGCCTTAATGTACGTGCCACAGCTGGAAGGCAGCTGGCAGCAGGAGGTGCCGTGATGCATTATGGTGTTGTGGTTGCTCAATCCTAGTCGTATCGTGCCGCAGCCCATTCTCTGGAAGATAGCCACAGGCTGCTATTAATTATGAATTCATTTCAAAGTGATAATCGATAATGAAGTGTTGACCTTGCAGATCTGCACAGTTCAACCGGAGCACGCACTACAATAAAATTCAGCAATCTTAGAAGATGTATCTTTACCGAATGTAATTAATGTCACACAGTCACCTGTGATGTCACCAGAGCCATCCTGCGGAGGTTTAAGCAGCAACCCCCCTGCTCAGGTCACCACCTCCCACAGCACAACCCAGGAGATGGGCACTCAGACATGATAGGGCAACATCCACCACCTTCAAACGTCAGCTTTGCCGAAGGTTTAGGTCTGATGGGTTTAGACTGCATCTGGAAAGGTACAGGCTCCTATTTACACAGCCAAAGTAAACGAGTAGCATTTTTTTTCCTTTTCAGTTTTTCAAAAAGCTCTTCCAGAGCTCACTGAAACACCCTCTCACATAATGAAATATTCCTATCTATGTGACAAACGTGATTCTAACAAGAGACACGGGTGTACTTGCATTTATGGATATCCTCTGACCAAGCAATAGCCATGGCAAGCACTAAATTCTTGTTTGATATCCAAAACACACTCTTTTCCTCCACTATAGGATAATGCAATCACCACGAACATGGATCAGATAGCGAGATGCGCAGCCACAATCCTATGAGATGACAAGAACCTTTGTAAGGGGTAAGCCACCTTCCTCCCTAAGCCACTTTTCAAAATACACCTTGAACTATTTTCATCTGTGATTACATCTTCATTTGGGCTAACACCAGTGTCATGAGAAGAACACCCCTCCAGCCCCTCCTTGGCTCCTTGCATCGCCAGCATTCCCACGGTCCCCCAGTAAACCACGGTGGCAACAAAACGTGCTGAAAGCTGGCCTTCACAGGCCCGCGGCCATACCACCATCCCAACGGGGACACGGTCAGACCTACCCATTACAGCCGCTTAAAACAGTTGTTACTGCAGCTTTATGAGGAAGTTTCATGATCAGCTTAGGCTGATCACTTTCTGACACAGAAAGATGGTTTGGGACACCCAAGAGCTTAGTGATACGGGTTAGTGGAGGACTTGTTAGCGTTAGGCCAGGGGTTGGACTGGGTGATCTTGGAGGTCTCTTCCAACCTAGATGATTCTGTGACCCCCACTCTGAATTGCCCTTGGCATCATCCTTAGACCAACGTAACTGCAAGTGAACTCATTTTGCTCAAGTGACCAAAAATCAACCGCAAAAACAAAGTACTCTGAAGTAACCCAGCAAACAGAACTGACAGAAGTGCCAACAAAATATGAAACAGGAACAGGATTCCCCGTTCTGGAGCCACAACCTTAGACGAGATCTGGCCAGCTGCGGAACAGCATCGTGGCTGTGCACACCCAACTGGTGCTGCATGCAGCAGGGGGCAAGGGAAGCTCCATCTTGGAAGCACCGTCTTTAAGTCCCCAGATTTCGTTAAAGAATATTACGGGAAGTAATCTCTTCTGCAGGGCCTAATCCGCTCAGGTGAATAACCGAAACTGAAGTTCACTTATTTGTAACACCATTAAAGATACCTTCCTAGTCTTCCAGTAGTATCTGTCTTTCTGCTATTGCCATCTTTACTACTCTTCACGCAGCCAAAAAGTGTAAGTCACCGAGGCTTTACTGTGCATGAGCCTGACTGGTGAAAATACATTCAGAAACGCATATACGTAACAAATCATCAGTCAGACATTCAAAACACACACCGTAGGAGATCTTTTTAATGACTGGGAGGTACCGTTAAAAGAAAAACCACATCTACATGAAACAGTATTTAGGATTTATGGGTTTCAAGCAACATGGCTTTTGGCTACCCAAACATCATTTGCATGGGGTGTGGGAACCACACACGCCATCCTGCAAACCAGTCACAGAAAATTAATGTGAAACAGACGCCAGGTCTTGCGCAAGCCTCAGGATTACCAGAAGGAACCAAACGCATTTTGTGTAATTTGCATAAAAGATTCCAATTCATGCTTAGGTGAGCTTACTTTTTTTTTTAAGCTGGCTGTAAAATAAAATTCATTTCTTCACATGGTTGCCACAGTACTGTCAACATTGTTACCACGCTACACAGAGACACCCTAAATTAAGCATACTGCAAACAAACTGGAGAGCACCAAAGAACTCCAGGTGCTGTTCGCTGTCCCTCCGCAAACAGAACATTTACTGCAAGAATCGTGACAGCCACCTCTCCTCCTTTGAAAGACGTGCCCTTCTGAATCTTCAGCCACTACTTTCAAGTACCATCTATGTTCCTCCAAACAAAGAAAAGATAACTGCATCTTTCTGCCGCACGTGGAGAAACCTACTCCGTTATTCCCAGATTTTAGATCTTAGAATATGGAAGTTACAAATCTGAACTAATCCTTAAACATGCAGCAATTACGTAGTGACACCAACAACACTGTATAAGTATCTAAATTGCTATCAAAGAATTCTTAGATAACTACTTTTAATCACACAATGAAAAGTGGGGAAAACAGGGAAAAAACAGACTGAAGAAATAGAACAAAGCTGGGAATGACAACATAATGCTTGATGCCCCACGGAAACCCTTTGCAAACCTCCGCTTCCAATAATTTTTTCCATTGATGATTCTACCTGATTAAGTCTCCATCCTCTAACCATAAATACAGGTAACTTTACGTGTATGACCAATGAAGAACCTTTTTCCTGGACTAACATTGACCATACAAATTTCAGAAACTGGGTCTTAAATAATACCATGCCCAATAACGGTAGGACTAGAGAAAAATAATTTGCACATAAATTGGGGAATTACTGATGTATTAAAGAAACCAGGATTTTTTTTCCTTCCAAGACATTTAGCTGGATTACAACATGTATTATATAAACAATACAATTGAAATGCTTGTGTGAACTCTTTTGCTGGTGTGTTTGTGCAATGCGTGTGAACAAATGGCTGGTCTGCTTACAAGCCTGCATTCAGTCTGTGTGAAAGACCTGCAGGATTCTTGGTCTTATGTAACACTTAGGTAAGGAAACGTCTTCCCTTTTCAGTAGACTGTTTCATCCTATTTGACCCCATTCAATAACTTTAATATTATTTTTCTAGAGTTCTGAGTTTTTTGTTTTTTTTGAATGACAACTGTGTATCAGTGACCTCAAAGTAACTGATGGTCTGGGCAGGTCAGCGAAGACCTACTTGTTAAGGCATTAGAATCACTCAGAGAAGCAACCTAAATACACACCTTGTACAACGAGGCTTGTTTGTCTCCCTGTATTAAAAGTATCTGCTGGCACAAAGTGATGAGCACCTACAGGAGTGTTTGTTTAAAAACAAACTGTTGAAACAGCTTTGATGGTGAGGGCACTACCCAACCCTCTGGAAACAGGCTAGGCTGCCCTGATGCTGGGCAGCCCACTGTGGGTTCTGTTCTTAGTCTGAGAAACTCCTCTGACAACCAAGTTAATTTGCCTTTTAGAAGTGTATTTTAAATACTGGAAGTTACTTGTGGGCTCTGACCTTTGCACAGGCTAGAGTCTCAGAGGCCACACATAAACAAGTTTTTGATTACGCGTAGCATTGCAAATCTGTAGTTGTGGACTGTGCAATGTTGGTGCCTGCAGGGCTCAAGCATGCCACAGCACATACCGAGGGCTGGCGGGGCCCTGCACACCTGTGTGTGTGTTCCTCGGTAAGGAGAAGCTGTACCACAAGCAGAGGAGATCTTCAGAACTGGGCTGCCTTTGACGGGCTGCGCTTCCACCACCAATCTAGTCATCCTTACTAAATAAAAAACACACCAAAAACAAACAAACAAAAACCAGAATACACCGGCCCCAAAGCCCCTCACGGCCCCCTGCGCCCGGCCGACGCCCGGGGGGCACCGAGGGGCCATCCCCTGACGGACGAAGCGCGGCCGGGCCCTGCCCCGAGCTCCTCAGGGCTCGTCGCGGACCGGGGGCGGGTGCCCGGGGCCGCCCCCGCCGCCAGCGATCGCTGCCTTCAGCCGTGCCCGCTCCGCCGCCCTTACCTGCGCGCCGCCCGGGTGGAGAAGCCGAAGGGCCGGGCCAACAAGGCAGCGGAGCCGCAGCCCGGCCTCGTCCCAGCTGCTGGGGAGGAGGAAAGGAGCCAGCGGCGGCAGGAGGACGAGGAGGCGGCGGCGCGGAGGAGGCTGAGGAGGCGGGCGGGCGGCGGGGCCGCCATGTTGCGGCACGGAGCGGAGGCAAAGTCCCAGCGCCGCCACCGTCTACGGCGACTCCCGTAAGCGTTTACGCCGCCTGCGTAGCGGGCGGGCCGCCCACTGCTGACGGCGTCGGCGCCGCGGGAGCAGCGGGGTTACGCAAAGTGCGCGGCGCCGCGCCGTGATGGCGCCGGGCGGCGCTCGCTGCACCGGCCGCCCCCTGAGGGTGGACCTGCAGAGTCCGCCGCGTCCTCCTGCCCTCCCCGGCTGGGTGTGGGAGGGACTTCGAGGCACTGCTGGCTCAAGGAGTCGGTATTAGTCCCCAACGGTGGTTTTCAAAGCCTGAAGTGTGGTGGATGAGGTTCTGTGGTTCTTGGCAGGGAGAAGGTGGTGGTGATGTGGTGATGATGGTGATGGAGTGGTGTGGTGGTGGTCATGTGGCGGTGGTGACGTGATGGTTGATGGTGATGGTGGTGTGGTGTTGTGTTGATAGTGTGGGGATGGTGGTGGTGGTGGTAACGGTGATGATGGTGGTGATGGGTTGGTGGCAACGACGGTGGTGGTGGTGGTGGTGCTGTGATGGTGATGGTCGGGTGGTGGTGGTGGCTCAGAGGTCTCAGCTGTCCCCTGAGCTGGCCACACAGGATCACACAGGAGCTCCCAGGTCCTCGCTGCTGTTTCTTCTGGCAGAAGATCAACTTCTGAGTCCCAGGCAGCAGCAAAGGGACAGCAAAGATAACATTTTTTGCAGGAGGTGTACTCAAATAGCAGCATGGAAATTTTGAGATTTCCTCAGCTGTACAGACCACAGTCATCTTAAGTCATCTCTCTGCAATATACACATCAGTCTACAGATTTTAATTTGTTATTTAGATCACCCTAACATACTTAAATTGGAGAGTGAAAAAAAATGAAAAAATAAAGCATTTACTTTGAAATAATGATTTCAAACAGGAGTGAAAATATATAGGGAAAAGGGGGGATTGTTTGCTTCTAGTGTTCTTGAGGTACACAAGATTGTTCCTGATGCCTTAGAATTTCAGGAGTGTATTTGTGTTGCTTCAGAATAAAATCAATGAGGGAGATGGCATTATACAATCTAATTTACACTGGTACATTTTCCTTAAGTAGAGGAGAAGGTTGTGGTGGAAAGGTAAAAAGCCACCAAACTTTCTGTCCATAAACCAAGTGACTTAAATGTGCCAGTTTCCTGGCAAATATATTTATTGCCGTTATCCTTTAAAATCTAGTATTCTTACTGTAAAACAAATGTTTGTCTCTCCCCATCTAGCTTTAAGATGGGATTTTAGAAGTGTTACCTAGATGCGCAGTGTATCTCTAAATTTCATCTGGCAGGTGGAGGACCATTTTTTTTCTGGGCAATTCCTGTAAAAACTGTCACAGAGGCTCCAAGTAACTGAAGTCAGCTGGGTTACCACTGTGTCATACAAGCAGAATCCCTTTCTTTGATTCTATTTCTTCTAATTCTTTAATTACTAGCAAAATAATTGCATTTGTTCAAATACACTTTTCATAGAGTTATATTCGTTAAATATAACTGAAACCAGTGCACGGGATATGTTTATTAAATCATACATGTACATAAATACAGTCAGCATACTGGAATATATTATAGAACAATCACTGAAATAAATAGCAGGAGGCCAGATCCTCAGTTCATATGCTGGTATCCCCTCACCCATGCAGAGCTCTGTTTCATTAGGTTTCTCTCTTTTGCAGCACCAAAGAATGTGGCTGCAAAGAACAGTTTATTTCAGCATTGTCAGGTCAGCACAGAATCATATATGCGTATATGTAAGGTGGTGTATAGCTAAATACTTCAGCTTTATGTGGATTTCTAATACTGTACGGTCAAAAGAGTGCATCGGATAATCTAGTCTGGCTTTAACCAGAAGGCCTCTCATCAGAAATTAATGGTTAATGCAGGAAATAAATCTGAAAGGAACCCTCTGGACCTTCTAATCTAAACCTTTGCTGTCACATGCAATCAAAGCACTAAATGTAACATATTTATCTGTTTCTTAAGGGTTTTTCACTGGTATTAACCTCACTCAAAATTTCACTCCATGGAAGGGTAGCAAGCCTACTTATTTATTACTTTTCAAATACTTCATTTTAATAATTTAATTTTTACTGTAGGATAATTGATACATTTTTTTCCTTGGCCAGTGCTGCCCATGAGTTTAATGTTTTCTGTCCTTTTTACGTTCACCCACTATTTATTGTACCCCCTCCAGCCCTTTTATTTAGCCTCTGTTTTTGAGTCCACTTTCACAAGACAGAAAACTCTTGTGCAATTCTCCTGGTTCTCCCGCTGAGTCGTTTATGCATATGCAAGTTTCAATTCACCCATTTTAAACATGGGCAACTAGTTAGATATTGCATTCGCTTGCACAGTGTCTCCAGTGGAAATGCAACCATCGCACATCCTAGGATTATATCTCTTTTTTTTTTTTTTTTTCATATACAAATCAAAGTAGTAGCCCCCAATCATTTGGTGATCAGTTAATAAACGAGATTGTTGCTTCTCATTAATGATGCCATGGTTCATTAATAACATTAATAACAGCAAGAGTTCTTGGTTCCCCCAAACTGACCGCAGTATGCTCCGGACTGCTTCAATCTCCTTTCATGTGGATTTTCATTCGTATGCCATTTTCACGAATAAGGCCATTTCCATTAACCTACTTTACCCCCATGTTCTGCATGTTCCACAGCTCGTTTGCAGCCCTCACACTGCCGTGGCCTGGAGTGCATTACCCCTTTGGAGAAGTTTAGTCAGCAGAGTCCAAGGTCAGCTCCTCCACTGATCAGAGTTGTTGTGAAAGAAGCTAGAAGCGAGGGGCTGCCCCTCCTTTCCCTTTTAAGCTGAGGCTTTATGCTGGCTTTTGTGTGCAGCTGTATTTATGTCTGATCTTGACCGCTGCCTCCCAGTCCAGTCCTGACCCTGGTTTGTTCCACATCCTGGCTCCTTGGTGGTGAGGTGACCGCTCCTGCTGCCTTGGTATCGTGCTCGGATCCCCTGCAGAGCTGCCAGCTCCCACTGCTCCCTGACAGCCCCCTACCCTCCTACACTGATCTTCCTGGTTTCTATATAATGCACGCTTTTGGGTGGGCAAGCTTGAACAAAGTGGTGCAGCAAATCATGTCAGGACACCTGGATGCAAAGCAGCAGACTGAAATAAAAGACAAAAATTCTTAACGGTGTATACCTAACATCTCTGGGAACTTCAAATTGCTTGTGTCCAAATTTTCTTGGCTTGTCTCCACGACATGTCCATTCTAATGGCACACATTTTGCAATAGGAGCTTCATCTTTCCTATGTGTTTTTAAAGGTTCAAGCATATTGGGAAACATATTTTTTTTTTTTCACCATTATGTTCTCCAATTCTTTTCTATTTTTTATATGTGTATTCATGGGAGGCTGACAAACCACTAGATGGCAAACAATTTCTGCAAGATAATCCACACGTATTCACACAGTGCTCTGTCCTCAGCTTCATCACCAAGGCGAAGCGGTGTAGTCCCATGGCAGGTTGTAGGAATCTGGGGTGAAGATGCTATGGTCCTGCTCCTCCCTGCCTCCCCCTTCATTTTGCTGTTTAGTGCTCATGCAGCCAGGTGCGGAGTGGGTTTGCAGAGGTGATCTATGCTAAAACAACCTAGAAAAGAAAGAAAGAAAAAAAAAAAAAAGTCAAACAAGGTTATTCTGAGAGCAGCGGTCACAGCTCTGTGCTGCTGGCCAGTGGTATCACATATTCTATCTGGCGTAAAATCCCAAGGTTCAGGTATGTATGTACACAAATGCTCAGCAAATATTCTCTATAAGTTACTAAGGATGATCTCTGTGACTCCTGGTTTGCCATGGCATGGCATGAAGGTGTATCTCCAGAACATAGCTCCAGTTGTTTTGAGAAGTTTTTTAGAACAAATAAAAAGAAATCTACCAAGTAATCAGAGTTTGCTGTCTGATTGTCTTTTCTGGTCATTATTGAAGTTCTGTGTGAATTTGTGTTTTAACCTGGATTAAATTGGAAGGAAAATCTATTGGAGTCAAATTATCCCTTTCTGTTGAATAACTTGAGGAGATCCAAGGAAAGGAGAGGATCCTTAGTCCATGTGGAGCATTCCTTT
Source organism: Heteronetta atricapilla (assembly GCA_011075105.1). Taxonomy (NCBI): domain Eukaryota; kingdom Metazoa; phylum Chordata; class Aves; order Anseriformes; family Anatidae; genus Heteronetta; species Heteronetta atricapilla. The sequence goes on from CM021731.1 coordinate 189,361,104, forward strand.
TGTGATTGCCTCCTGTTAACTGGTGTGGGGGCAGAACCACCTCATCCACAAACTGATCTAGGGCAGTGTCCTTGGTGACACCCTGGGACTCCCTGCTCTGGTTTCTGGCATCACTCTTCCAGGTCAGTCCTCTGGCCATGGATGCTCTTTGATCACAAGAGGTTTATTCAGCACAGCTAGGCTCTCACAAACAAACAAGCAAAACCAACCAAACAAAAAACAAAACACAAGGATAAGGCCATGTCATCTCATCTTGGCAACTTGCATGTGACTCTGGGCGGGAGTACTCATGTGAGCTGCTGATACAATAGTTTCTAAATGTTTTTTTCCTTTAAACTATGGCATTTTTTCACCTTGATTTTTCTAGTTCTGAGACCCTGCAAATGATCAAGGACTTTCCCTCCACCTGCCCCTGGCACTTCGGTGCTAGAGACCTTGATCTAATTTGAGGAAGGCAGGAATGTACAGGAGCTGTCATCAGTGGAGGAGGGATAAATGGAGAGGTAAAATGTACATGAGGTGTTTATTTTTTTACCAAAAAAAATATTATTTGGGTAATTAAAGTGGTTTGTTTTTTCTGTGAAAGGCAAATAATCTGAGCACCATCACATTCTGTGTGTAGCTGCCAAGCAATTCTGCAGTGAAAAGGTGATTTGGATGTGAGAATTTTGGCACTGTTGTTGAGGATCCAATAACTGCAGCGCAGCAGGGCAGGAGAGTGTTTTGCTTCCAATTGCTTTTTCTTCAATGATTTCAGTACAGCACCTGAAACAGTGGGAAACTGATAAAAATGTTTGGTGTTCGTCATTCCGAGAGGTGGAGCTCTGGGAATCCACTCAGAGAGGACAGCTGAGGAGGTGGGTCTGTCTGGTGACAGGAGGGTGAATTACCGCCCTGGAATTCCGCTGAACTGGTTATAAATGGTTGTTCCAAAACCACGGATCTGTTGTTCATATGAGACTGCAAAACCCGTGACAATTTCCATCTCTGGGTAGGGGACTTTAAAGTTAGTTGTCTGGAAGTCTTGATATGGTTCAATAGGAAAAAAAAAATCTGTGTATTTTTCACAGGGAAACTTTTATTACTCTTCTGATTTTCTGAAATTCTTCTACTTCTTGTTATCCCTAACATTTCATAGCAATAGCTCTTCCCTATGATAAGTTGAGAAAGTGTGGTGGACAGCTTAATGTGGAATTTTCGAACTAAAGCAGAATTTGCCATCACAGTCATAGCCAGCAGGACTTTTACCGATGTGAAGGTCTGTCTCCTTCAATAGGTATCTTAACATGTCTTCAAAATACAGCTGTGCACAAAATACAAAATTACACAAGAATTTAGTTTAAGTTTCTTGAAGGAAGTCTGGTGTACGAGGGCAGTGCGTTAAGGCAGGAGGTTTGTGTGGCCACCAGGAGGCACAGCAAGCCAGGGCTCCACCGTGCTCACACCACTGAGCACGTCAGTAGCGAAGGAAGGCAAAAGTTTTCATTTGATTTCACACCTAGGGCAGGAAATTGAAAGATTTCTAATGAGCAAAAACGTGGAGAGCTGGCAAGAAACTAAAGTAATAAATGTGCAGGTGTCAAAAATGTTCTCTGATCCAAAGCTATAAATTAAAATAAATGTTGTTGCTGTTGTTCACTTTCATTGTAAGACAAAAATAGTGTCTGAAAATAAAAATGTGAATCAGTGTATAAAGCAATACAGGGGCTCTGCTTCTTAAGATATACATAAGCAGTTGTGTAAGAGACCGTTCCAAATCACATACGGCCATGTACACGTGGAAAAGATGCTGCAAAAAATTTATGCATGTGAATGATCATATCTGTTATATATTTAAAATATTTTAAAAGATTTAAAAAACAGTGACAGACTTACCGATAGGTACTCGCACATTTGGCACTGCACAGAAATCTAGTTTGTAATAAGCTTATCAGTTATGTTCTGCCTCCACCAGTGTGACTGAATTAGAAACAATGATCCTCTCTGACACCCTAGTGTGAGAAACAAAGTTGGGTTTTTGCAGTAGAGAATTATTTTTCTTTTTTCCAAGGTAGTTGTGTAGTCATAATAAGTAGATAAGTGGACAGTAGAAGGCCTCACTGTGCCGAAATAAGGCAGAAGCTTGAGGAAAAGAGGATGAGCAGTGTGAGAACAGTAAAACAAAGATCACAAGTTCTCAAAACATCAGAAAGGAGAAATTAAAGTATTGAAAAAAAGAAAAATTGTACATATATGGTATAGAGGAGCGTCAAGCAGCTTGTGAACCTGTAGTACTCAGCCAATGAGGAAACAGGGGAGGCGATCAGGTGTTGGGTAATAGGGAATAAAAGGTGATGATGTGTTTACTAAAATGTGCTCCTGATTGACAGGATGCCTGCCATTGCAATCGCGAATAGAATAGCTTCACAGAAGATCCTGTCTGAAGAAAAAATTTTGAGATTTTTCTCACAATTTGGGGGCTCATCCGGGATCTTGTCGCCTGCCGAAGATTTCTTGCCACCGCAGACAGGAAGGTGCACCCCTGATTTCAGCGGTCCCGTCGGGGTGGTGGGCCATCTCGGTATGGCCAGCAAAGGACCAAGGCTGTTAATTTGAAGACAGGCTCTGTGAAGCTCTGGGGAGAAGGGAGGCCAGCTGATAACCCGGACCGGGAAGCTGTGCATGGACCGAGGTAAGGGAAACTTTACCGTATCTTGCCTCGGCTTGGGTTCAGGGAGACTGGTGTGTGAATGTGTGAGTGTGAATTAGATGTACTCTGAGTGCGGAGCGAATGTGAAGTCCCGATCCACGAGGCTCAGCAGTCCTGCGAGGGGATGAACAAAGTCCCCTCAGCTGGAGAGGGACAGAGTGAAAGAGAGACGAGTGAAAAAGAGTCTCGGGGGGTTTGGGCCCTTAGGTGTACAGTAGGTACCCTGAGCACGGTGAAGTGAGGTGCTCGGCAGTACACCCCACCTCTGTCCTAACCCTAGGTGAAGGCATGGTGTACCCTGTGGGTGGTAAAGTCCCCAGCAGCACGTCGGGAAGAGCTGGGGATTAAGGGTTCCAGGAGTCAGCAGGGTGGGGATGGAGACCCTGCATTGGGCCTAAAGACAGCCCTTTGGAGAGAATGATAAGGATTTGGAAAAACAACCCAAACACTACTGAAAAAGATTAAATATATATATATAATTTAAAAAAAAAAAAAAAAGGTTTGATATTGTGTAATTTTCTGGCCTAAAAAGGTAATAGGAGGAACTTCAATATTTTGGCCAAAATACGGGTCTGGTGAAAATTCAGGCTTGATATTTACATGTGAAAAATAAAGTTCTGTTTTTGGAGGAGGAGCCAAGTTATGCTCCCTATAATCCTATTATTGCACCAGAGGCAGTGGCAGGTCCTCCAGGAGGGGTGACAGGGACTGCAATCGGCGCTGTCCCCAGAGAAGTGGCGCCAGGGAGCGCGGAGCGGCAGGAGCAGAGGCGGAGGGGTCCCGGTGGGGCCTCAGGGCCGTGCAGGGCCCGTGCAGGGCCAGTGCCACCCCCTCCTTACCAGCAGAGAGGTTAGGAGTTTTAAGAAGGAAATGAAGTCTTTAATTGAGGGCCTAGCAGAACAGTCAAATCCGTTTCTAAGGCCTAATTTATATTCCTGGGGGGAAATGTCAATCCTGAGTATGTTATGCACTGGAGAGGAATGTTTAGGAGGGGAATGATTTGCCAGGCAGCTATGCAAGAATGGGAAAGAACGAACACCCCCCACCGGACCTAGAGTAATTCCGATAGAGCAGAAATACCTGCTTATCTAACTGCGATAATAACAACCCACAACACAGAAATCCTGTGAGAGACTCAAGGTCAGAATTAGAAAGTACTCGGGGATGAATCCCGAGGACCCAGTAGCCAAAGGGCTCTTTAAAGGTCATTTTGTGATTAAAGCCTGGCCAGATATGCAGAAAAAGCTCCAGAAGGTGGGAGGATGGAGTGAACAGTGTGGATAGTATGAAGGTGTATGCCAGGAGGGGGGATGTGGAGGAAAAGCAGAGAGCAAAACAAATGGTATTCACAGCAGACTGGGCAGTGAGGCAGAGGTGGAGGTAGAGGGACCAGCACAGAAAGGAAAGGAAGAGAGATGAAGGAATGGCAGACAAGGAAAGCTACCTGTGTTGCAGCCTAAATCCTAGCAGGAACAGGCTTTGAGAAGATGTTTTAAGCGTGGCCAGACTGGCCACTTCAAATAGGACGATCTGGAGTGGAAGAAGGAGGAGAGATTGCTGTTATAAATTCAGAATAGGGGAGTCAGGGCTTCTCAGAAAGCTAGTTCCCTGATAAATGAAAAAGTGTACCTCAATGGGCATCACTCTACAATTATCATTACAGGCAAAACAGACTTAGCATAGGAAGATTAATAAAATTTATTACCTGTTGCTGACGGGCTGGAGCGGTGAGAAACAAAGAAACAAGCTAGGGGCACGGGGCCCCCACGGGGGGGCTTCGGCTCCAGCACCTGGAGCACCTCTGCACTGCACTCCCCCTCCTCTGCACTGACCTTGGTGTCTGCAGGGAGGTTTCTCACCCATCGCTCTCCCAGCTGCTGTTGCACAGCATTTTATTCCCTTTTCTTGGGTGTTTTGCTCATGGCATGGCTCTGGGCAGCAGTGGGCCCCTTTGGAGCCCGCTGAAACTGGCCCTTACCTAACAGATATCCAACTGGATTCTTCTCACAGGGGCTACCACTGCAGCCCCTCCGCCACCAGAACCTTGCCATGTGAACCCAATACACTGGGGCAGCTAGGTCATTAATGGCCTGTAAAATATCAAGGCTTAAATTTACTAATGAAACCCTGAATGTGCTGGGGAGGAAGGGACTGGGATAACAGTGTCACTTTTTGGGGACACCATGCTGAGACTAGGGATAGAATGGTCACTGGGCAATTATTGTATGCACCCGAGGCAGGGACTAACTTGTTGGGAAAGGATTTGATAATGAAATTGGGCATTCAAATAGCAAATTGTTAGACTGGAATAATGGTATTATTAATGGGGTACTGTCAGACCCTGAGAGCAAAGATATATTTGCCTTTGAGTGGAAAGACTCCGAAATGGGGCAGAAGCAGCAATACACATGGACGATTTTATCTCAATTTTAGCTCAAACCCCACCCTTGGAAATCCTGATCCATCCATTCCGAGATTGGGATCTGATGCGAACATGGAGAGAATCGAAACTGCAACCTGAGTGGGAAGGACTGTTCCAAGTGCTCCTGACTACTGAGATGACAGTAAGGGCAGCTGAGAAGGGGTGGACTCATACCTGGGGACATGGCCCAGTGCCAGGACTTTTCAACTGTGATGGAGAGAGGCTTGGAAACTCCACAGCCAGTTCCCTCAGGACCCTGGGATTCCTGTCATCAGGTCCCATAGACTTGTACTTGTTTAGATTCATCAGGTGACGTTGAACCTGCTCTTCACTTACCCCAGCCTCTGTCTATGGCTTCAGGGAAATTAAAGACTTGGGAAGCCAGTCTACCAGTGCAGACACAGGCAAAGAAATTGCTGGGTACCTCAGCCTTCCCCATGTCTGCTGTTACCAATTACTCAGATATAGAAACTCACTCCTAATATAAGAAATTAGCCACCTACAATCACTTACACACTACCATTTTCATCCCTCAGTCTATTTTCACAAGTGTTAAAGGCGCACGGTGGCCCTCGGGGACTCCTCGGGCAGCCCGAAGGGAGCCGTGTCCTCTCCTGTGCTCTTCCTCGAGGCTCTGTGCAGGAGATGCCACCTCTCGCACAAGGGCTGGCGGATGGGAAAGAAGCGCACACACAACCCCTGAGAATTGGCAAGAGTTGTTTATTGCCAGGACATCCTGCAGGCAAGCCTGCGGGATGTCCGTGAGATCTGGGGGCTCCAAGCTAATGCTTGGTATGGGGCCCGACCCACCCGCGGGGCCCCCGCCCCAAAAACCCGGACCCCGGGGGGGGGGGGGGAATGAATGGTGTGTGAAGTAGAAAACACTATTGTAAATATCTCAGCTATAATTGAAGAACTAGGAAATAAGTTTGGTAAGTTTGCAAAAATAGTACTCTAGAATCAAATAGTATTAGATTTATTAATAACCTCATAAGGAGGAGCGTGCACTGTAATTAATGCTAGTTGCTGTATATATGTGGATCAAATGGGACGAATTTGACTGATCTCAAAAATATTTGGAAAAAAAAAATAAAACAAAAACACAACAAGATCCTACATAAAGGAGCTCAAGATGACAGTTCCTGGGGATTTAGAAACATCTGGGAGAAACTAACTTTGTGGTTACCTGAATAGAATTGGCTCAAACAACTCTTTGTTGGCATTGTAATAATAATGGCATTATATATCTGTCATCCCCCGTCACATCCGAAGAAGAATATTGGACCTTAATGTCGGAAAAACTCAAGAGTGCGGTATGTGAAGAGGTGCAAAACCAACAATAGGAGTAAGAAAAGGAGAGGGGGGAATTGTGCAGTTATGATTTGTTTACTAAAATGTGCTCCTGACTGACAGGACGCCCGCCATTGCAATCGCGAATAAAATAGCTTCACAGAAGATCCTGTCTGAAGAAAATTATTTGAGATTTTTCTCACACTAGGAGCATGTTTATCACATTCAGAATGTGAACAGAAGTATTTTTAAAGCTGCTAAATTTTATATTTTTTGTAATATGTTAACCAACACCTTCTTTCCATCATGTCAAAATCAGGTGATCAGCAGCTAAGAATGTAAAATCTAAAATCTGGACTTTCCTCAGGCTGGAGGAGACATCTGAATATAAGAATACAAAAAGGAAATAAAGAAATAAAGAGAGACCCAAACTATTATTAAAGTCTCATGAGTGCTTTTTTTTTTTTTTTTTAATGCCAGTCTCATGACTTTCTGAGAGCTGATTTATTGAAAGCCTCAGTTTGGCAATTCTGCACTTGGCTAGCTTGGGCTTTACCCAAGTCCCCCCCCCCCCTTTATTTTTTCTTGGCAGCACTTAAAACAAGTCGAGACGGAGCCTGTGTTCCTTTGTAATCCAAGATTGCTGTGTGCAATCAGGAACCCTTCAGCAGAGGAAATGAACAAAGCGCCCCAAAGCCCAGCTGGCTGCGCGGGCTGCGGGGGGCTGCTCCTGCGTGGGTTTGGTGCACCCGACACGCTCACCAGTGCAGAAATTTGACTTTACTTTTAAATTGCACTAGCTTAGCTGGCAGCAACCCGACTGCTGCAAACTCAGTTGCTTTGAGGGAACTCATCTGATATTTCCAGTCCATTAGCATTTGCTCGAGCTGCTGCTCTGCAGCGAGCAGTGGCAGCGTGCGGCCGCCCCCCGCAGCAGCTCGCGTCCCACCGGAGCAGAGCAGCAGCAGCGCCAGGTGGTTTCGGGAGCGTTCGGCAATCTCAGCAGCGAGGCAGCAATAAAACAATGCTTCCAATGTACTGCACTGGCTCTGCCAGGCGGCTCTTATTTCAAGGCTGGGGTATATATATTGCATAGGAGGTTTCTCCTGCGCTGCTTTTAGGGCTCTCGGCCAAAGTGCTGGCACAGCGTTGGAGTTAGTAACCCGTGGCGGTACCGAACTGCTGAGGCAGTGCTCTGCCCTATTACTTTTTAACACACTTCTGTATACAAGCATGGGTAATGGAATCGGGCAGTACTTGGGGCCTAAAATGGGCCAAGTTCTTTGTTTTAAACGGGCGCAGCTGTGGAGCCGGTGGAGTCCTTGCCGCAGTACACCACGCAACGCCTGGCTAACTATCACGATGCAGAAGCCCTGTGCAAAGACAAGTAAAGGATCACATAGCTCCCGTGTTTATACCCTACGCGATTAAGCATGATACTTTTAGTAATCCCTTTAAAATCAAATGTCTTTTAAAACCGAGTTGTACCATCCTGCTCTCACTGACCTGCCGGCAGGTGTTTGCTGCCCTCGATAGCTTTTATGTGTGGGCTGGTGTCTTCCTAAGATGGAAGAAGCTTGAACTGTTCAGCTCTATAATGGAGAAGCAAATGCTTTTCGAGCAATTGCTAGCTGTGTAGCAGAGGGGAGATACTTCCTGAGCCAGCATTGTTGCAGTCATCACAGGCCAGCCTGCCTGTAGAACCTGCCATTTGTTAGCTGGGACAGCCAACTAACTAGGCTGAATTTGTTCCCTTTTATATCTATCAATGCTGGGTTAATAGTTTAAAGGGTGTGTATGAAAGGCTGAAATCTCCAGCACTGCAAACATATCAACAGTTTTGTTTGTAAGATTAATCCCCACGTAGAAAACCACAATGTCATCAGACAGCAGCTGAAGCAAAAACACAGTTTTAACATGCATTATTACAAAACACTCAAATTTTACCAAAGCAAAAATACTCGGGTCCAAAGACAAGGATGCAGAATTCTGTGCTTTTATTCGGGTGTGTTCTATTTCAGTGGAAGTACAGAGAAGTCAGCAGAGATGAGAGCACCCCCCCATACACCGGAGCTCGACCTGTGGCCCATCTCTCGTGTGCCAGCAGCAGAAAGGCTCGCAGGCAGCCCACGGCAGCCTGTCCCATGCTGCTGAAGCCTGGTACCCATGACTGAGCCGTGCCTACTGTGAGCTAACCCCGGAGGTGTGTTTGCTTCCTCTCGGATCCCCGTGCTGTACCGGGTTTACGCCTGACAGGGTGAATCTGTTCCAGAGGAAGCGTGCAGAGCAGCTGCCAGGAAGCAGCAGAGATACGCTCACTCAGCCCACACGAACAAAGAACTACCCATATCCTCATCTGTGTCTCAGGTGCATCTTCTGCTTTGCAAGAAAATATTCTGGAAGAAATCCTGTGTTCTGCACTTTTTGCTAGAGCTCTTCCATCTTGTGTAAAGAAGCGTAATAGTGCCAGTTTAGTTTAAGGCAAATGATACGTTGTGATGTGTCTTGCTTAATTTGCTGATTTATTTATCTCTCTTGTCCCACAGATTTGTCAGTGGCTTTGCCCACTGTATGGGAAGAATACGAGTCCAGTGGTTTAGATTTCACTGAATATAGAAAAATCCAGGTGGACAGTTCTGCAAACCAAAACGTGTATGAACAGTCCTTCAAATACATCAGGACTGCTAGTGAGGCTCGTAGGTCTTGTGAGGCTAACCTTGCTTAGGTTATGTCCATGTGGCATGGTGAAAAAGTGAACGCAAAATTCACGTCCATCTCAGTGCAGCTGACAGTACAACTGATTGGCTTTACTTGCAATATCTGGACTAAAAGCCTGTGCAGGCTTTGGGCATATCTTCATTGTGCTTGTAAAATCACCTTAACAATACAGCCTCTGTTGCTGTGCTTTACAGTGTGAGTACTACGTCTTGCAGGATGTGGTGTTTCAGCGTGACCATAAAATTACTAATGAAAAAGACATTTAAGTAGAAATGTTATGTTCTGCTCTGCTACCATTAGCAGGAGGAGCGTGACAAGGCTACTGTTGAAAAATAAGCAAGTTACCCTAAAAGCTGGAATCTGTTCTTCCACAGAGAGTTGTGTAGTGGGGCTTACTGCCATCACAGTTTGGTGTATGTGAGAGAATGCACATTAAAAACAGCCTTTGTAAATATAGAGAACTTTGAAGAATCTTGGGTGGTACCATGACAGAGCCTTCCATGAGGAATGGTAGCACTTTTGAGGATCTTAAGAGTTGGTGATTGCATTTTGACATACAACTTTTAATTGGTAAGCAGAGCTGCAAATAGAAGTCTTAACATTTTCATGGTCTGTTGCATTTGGGAACAAGGTTTTCTGAGCCCTAACAGCTCTACAGTAACACCTGAAATGAGGCTCTGCCTAAATGAAGTTTCCCAAAGCCTGAATTGTCTAGAAGAACTGACTTTCTACAGAAATTAGGGATTTTCTGAACAGTTGTGTAACTTGTATTTCTTACATTCTCCTAAGGGGAAATAAGAACTGACCTTTCAGAGAGAGTTTGGAGCAATTATGTGCACTTCAGTAGTCGCTTTGAAACTTTGCTTTATAGAATTAAACCTTAGAGATTCTTTCCCGTTTTTCCTCAAGCCATGTATAGTTTGATCACTGACATGCTCTCTCTGTGGGCTAAACCTAGTTTTATTTCTAAGACAATGTTGAGCTCATTGGAGCATATAACGTGCCATACTGCATTATGTTAATTTAGCCTGATTGTGTATATCTAACTGTTGTTTCCCAGTGCTGCTGAGAAGATACAAAAGTAAAACAAACCCCAAAATATTGTCAACAGAAGTGTGGTGATGGAGAATTCAACTTAATTACTATCTTGTGTTTCAAGCTGGTTTTCTCTTTCAATACCGCATATAAATAACAAAAATATCCAGAAATAAAATAATTCAGGACGAGAAAATATTGCACTCCCTCTTAGATGCTTGCTGTGTGTTTTGACTTCAGTAACATTCTGGAGCAGTGAGTTTCAGTCCATTTTTGTTCTTTGATGAAAAGATAACACTTGGTTTCAAATATACTAGTTTTCAACTTCATGGTCTGCCTCCTCTTGTACTACAAGACTAAGAAAATGAAAGCTCATGAACATGTTCTTTATTCTGTTTTTATGTTTGCCAGCATTTTGCTAGATCTTGACCCAGAATTTCTAGGGATTATTTACTAAAAAGGGACCTAAGCAATACCATGCAGCCCATTTATATCAGCAAATCCATGGTTTAACATGACAGAGCTTTGAAATGAGGTAAATAAAGGAAGAGAAATGGGACAGCAACTACATTTTTCCTAAAGCTCAGAAGTAATTTAGAGATGTGCTCTGGTTTCTTAGGGGAGGTGGCAGCTAGTTACCCCCTTAGGTAATACTTTATTTGCTGGTATTTTATGTCAAGTCCTGTGGATTTACCACCTACATCAGTTCAGGCTGCAGTATGTCAAAATGTCACCGTGTCATTTGAGTTAGTTGCTCCCCGTCACCTGCTGCCCTTTCATCCTACCAGCTATTCCTTTTCGTTAGACACTCATCAGTGATCATGTGCTTTTCCACAGGAGATCACATATGAAGACAAATAATCTTTATTGCCCAAGAAAGATTTTTTTCCAGAGCTTTCTGTTCCTGTTTGAGGAGTTTCTGCATCCACAGGCTGAAAGTGTGGTTTTAGAAAAGGGCTGCTAACCCGGAGCACATTTATGCCTAGTTAGTTTGCCCAGGCTTTTCACGTGTTACTGCAATTACATCACTTTTTCAACTTTGTAACAGTTTTTTTCTTGGTGGCTGACTTGACAAGAATAGAACAAAGCACAAACTACGAATAGAAGGTTTCAAGCCTGCCCATTTCTGTTCAGCTCCTTTTCTATGCAAAAGATGACAGCAGAGCACTCAACCCCTCTTGACTTTCCATTACTACACAGTGCTGTTTGTTTGTTTTTCCCTCCTAAGCCTCAGGCTTACAAGTTTGAATCTCTTCTTATTTATTACATTTTTTAGGCAAAAAGTTCTAATTCAATCAGATACTTTTTTTTTTTTTTTCATGACCTTTCACCATCTCCAAATGTCTTCTAATGCTATAGTCTTTTAGGCTGCTGTTCTGTCAAGGAGGGAAAGTGGGAGTGGGTTGGTAGGCACCTGGCAGCTCGCCTAGGTTAACTCACCACCAGTGATCAGATCTGCACACAATATTTCAGCTCAGGTTGTATATTTGTACATCTATCAATCGAACATTTTGTTGTACATAGCCATATATTGTACTGCATAAATTGGTAGCTGTGGTTTTTTTTTCATAGAATCACAGAATGGTTGAGGTTGGAAGGGAGCTCCAGAGGTCATCTTGTACTATGCCCCACTCAGGCAGTATGACCTAGAGCCATTTTTCTGGAAACATCATTGTTAGCATATAACGTGCAAGATATAAGTCGTTTTTACCATCTCTACCTTGCGTAAACTTCATTTGCCATTGTGCTCCCTGTACTTCAGCATAGATGGACTTCCTCCCATCTGTCATAGACTGACCATAGAAACAAAGTTTGCAGGGCCCAGCTGCAGCAATGAGGGAAAAAGTGCTCAACTATACTTATGTGATAGGAAATGATGTTAAAGAAGCGAGAAGGGGCAGATCTTCAAGTTAGCAAACCTCCACCTTCATGCAAAGCTTCAGCGCTTTTTTGATTATTTTTTTTGACTGGCTCCATGTAGAAGAAATGTCAACGATGAGCCATCAGCAGGGCAACCAGCGTAACCCTCCTCTTGGGTGTTTAAGTGGGAGCAAGCAGAAGCATGCTTTGTTTAGGAAGATCATGGAGCAACTTACCTATTTTTATAATTTTAATTTCAACAGCGTCTGAAGTCCCAAATCTGTCCTTACATTCCACCCTTTCGTTCTCTCTTCACCTCTAAACTTCATGAATGACCTGTAATAGGAAGACATGAAGAGAGTCTGAAACAAATTTCTCATTTCCATTTTATCCTAGTTCATTGCTTTGGTACCCTTGTAACATCCTAATTCACCCGTCTCTTCACCTACCAGCATTCTGTAAGGACAGCCATGGACTGTATCTTTCAGTATTTCTCCTCAAAGCAAGTAAATACTGCTAAGTCTTCCAGCCCTTCTTCACACGTGGCAAAATGAAAAAAAGAGCAGCTTTTAAAAATATGAGAAGGTTTCTCTTTCCTTCCTTATGCTTCTCTTTGCTGAACTTTACTCAAGGGTGATTTGTTCTGATAACATTAAATTGGAACATGACACCTGCTGCAAGAGCACATACCCTCTTAAGGCCAAATCACCTTACAGACTCCAAATTGCATCTTTGTAGGTGTGCTAATGATAGAGCCTTGAGATTAATCTGGCTTCTGCAAATGAAGAACCTCGATACACGCCTCACTTGCTGTGCTAGGGAGGTGAAAAAAAGAATGAATCTGCAGGGACACGCACTTCAGCAATAGAGTTGTAGCTGGCTTTAATGACACATGCTTTTGCTAGTACCAGCTCAGCCTTTTTGTTCTTCAATTCCTTCAGAAGCCTAGAATGTCTGCTGGCTTGCTACTCTGTACTCTGTTCAAGCAGATTAGCTCTGAAATAAGCCACTGATTTCCAGGGAGGCACAGTGGTAAAATAAGAAAGGAATTGTATTTGCTGGCTACTTTACATCAGATTCGTGGTGTGATTTTTTTTTCTATTGCTTTTTTTTTTTTCAGTGGAAGTTCACGATTAAGGGCTACATATAATTTAGCTGAAAACAACGTCAGCAAAAATTGCCATCTGTTTTCTTCTAACTAGAATGTTTTCTTAATAAGAATGGGCTGGGGAGACTTCTGTGGAATATCCCCTTTGAAGAGGTGATGGGGTGTCTCCTTTGGTTCTGCAGGCATTTTTCCATCATGGTGTTGCTACTGGAATACTATCCCTTATGTAGAAAACACAAAACCGAACAGCTTTCACTTTTCTTTTCTAAATATATGTAAGTATTCCAGGAAACTTCCGTTAGAAAAGGAATCCTAGCCACTCTATCTGGAAAGGGTTGAGGGGAAAGGTGGACTTCCATTTTGAGGTTTTGACATGTCATTTTGGCAGGGCAAGTAGATGACACAGTCTCGAGATTGTATTTTGGCTGAAAGCTTGTAACTCTCACAGCCTTGATTCTTTTTGCTTCTTAATAAGGAAGCAAGTAAATGCAATAAAATTTGAAGGGTGGAGGCCCTAAAGTACTATAGTGACTGATTCCTAGTAAAAACCTCTATATTTTAATATGATTTTGTTTATTCACTAATCTCAGAACAGCTTACATGCACCTCGGTGGGTGGGTGGGTGTGGGGGGTGGAAGTCGAAATCATTTGCTTTAACAGCTGTATTTTTTTTAAGCTTCCAAATGCTTGCATCCAATTCCTTGGTAATCACATTCCCCTTTTTCACCCACAGAATTAGTTCCAAGAAAAAAAAAGTTGTTGTTTGCACTGGTGCCTTTAACTCTGCCTATTACCGTACCCCCTCTTTTATTTCATAATAAATACTCAGCATTATTTTGCTGAAATTAATATCTCCAGGATTATCAATGGCTTTCATTTCCACTGCTAAGACCTAGCCACAGCCATATGATAGCTAAAATAAACACTGTCACTAAAAAAACAACGCTGTCACTGCGGAACAACTTGTACTTGTCATAATAATTACAACTATGAATGAGATAAAAACATTAAGTGGCCAGAAGCAGAACTGCAGCTAAGTGTCAGCTGCTAGATGACAACCTCATGTATCAGCAAAGGCACGTCTGGGTGACATGACACAAGAGCAGTGACATACACAGATTTGTCCCAGCTGGAATACAAGAAATCAGCTCGCCCCAACCTTAGCTGCAAAGCAATTTAATTTGTTCACATCCCTTTGGACAGCTACCAACTATTATTAAAAAAAAAAAAATCATAAAGTAATAATGGTGGCTGAGATAACAGATGAAAAATAATAACAGGGTAATCCGTATTTTGTGTACAAAAATTACATTATTTGCAAATTGTTAGCACAGAGATGCAAGTACTGATTCACTTAAAATGAATTAAGATCTGTATTTGACACTGTTAAATGAACATGCCTCAAACGTGATTTCACTGTCTTCAGTCCTGAGCAGAAAAGGTGTTACAATTTGGCCCTGAGACGGGCTGACACCACTGTGGTTCCTTTCCTGTGGCACCAGAGACTATGTACATAAGAGAAAAACAAAGATGTGCCATTGGAGGAGGTCGTCATATGTGAGAGATGTTTGGTAGCAAAGCTTTTGGGCTACTCAGACAACAGGCTGAAACCCATGGCCCTAACCATGTGTTTGCTTGCGGTGGCAGCAGTCATCAAGAGAAGAGCTGTTTTCCTCAAGTCTCACTGGCAGGAGCTCACTGGGCCTCAGGACTAATCATTTGCAAACAACCTTGCAGATTTTCAATGGTAAAGGTGGCCACTGGCCAGCCAGATTTCGGTGTGAATGTTAAAGGTTAATGTTTTTCAGCTAGGTTATTAAAACAAAAGGCAGAACCGTTTGACACCAAACCAGCTGCCAGCACAGCAGTTCGGTAGCAGATTACCCTGAATTTTGTTTTCCAGATGTTTTGATCAGGCTTTGGGGTCCCGGTTTATCCTGTTTTCTGTGTGTCCCTGATGAGGAAGGAGAATCCCTCTTCCTTGCAGCACACGGGGGCTGTCCTCCCTCGTCACAGCACTTGTACAGGGGAAATCTCCAGGAACTGGACTCCTCAACATTTTCCTGGAGCTGAGGCAATCAGCAATAAACGTTTGTGGAGCTGCTGCAAATCACAGTACTGAGGTGCTGAAGGACACCTGAGTGTGTTCCACACAGCTACAATATTTCAGAAAGGAAAAGGACAAATCCGTCCCAGAACCATACCACGTTTTGCCTTTTGAACTTGATCAAAGCTCAGGCTATATAAATACACTCAAGTAAAGGCAACTTGGATTGTTCAGTGTTGTTACTGGAATCTTTATATTTTTATTGAAACTTCGTATTTTAATAGCACACAGGAAATAGTTTTTGGAATTAGGTACGTTTAATTTTAAATGACAAATTTAACACCAGACACAAAACCTATTACTTCAGCCATTTACTGTAATTTCACCAAATATTTAAAGTATCTGTGAACTGCATTCATCTAATGACTGCAAAATTCTTTCAATTGCATTTTTTTTTCTAGAAGAGACTTTAAAAGGCAACACTTGTTGAAAAATTAACGCGATTAATGTCCATTAAGGCAACAGACCCTATTATATTTATTCAAATATTAACAAAAGAATAAACAATTCCATTTTAGACCGCACAATTAGTAACAGTTAAACTACCCTGCAATAATTCTTGACGCTGTAATGTCTGCCTCTGTAAACATATTAATAGATGAATATGTGTGTATTGAGTCACATGCATAAATATGCCCAGGAAGAGCAGCTGGGTTCCAGACTTGCAGGCTATGTCCACGTATAACTTCTCGTGTCAGTGGCATGCTATGGGCAGAACTACACTTCTACCCGAGCTGACAGCATAACTCTTGATTGGATCACAGGATAAAATAAAGCTGTATTACGTAATGTTTAACATGCCAAGACAATTTGGAAATTTCTCTGTGTGTTTTTTTTTTTTTTTAAGTTCTCCTTTCCAAACTGCCCTGTCCAGTAAATGCCCCTCGGATTGCACGTTTAGCTTTAATAAAAGTAAAGTCTGACACGCTGACTAATGCTCTCCTTCACGGCTCAGAAATCTTTACTGTCACAATCGATTCTAGGTTTAATTCCTCAGATAGGGCAGTGGAAGTTTAAAATCTGTTTTTTAATGAAGAGCTGTATGTTGGCATTACTGCTAGAAGACAAACTTTTATATCTTGCAGTTACAGTATTCTTATCATTAACTTTATCTTTATAACCTACCTCTTCAATAACCGTGCAATTTAAGTTGATACAGATATCTGAAAGCTCTCTTTATTGGCTGTAATTCTTTCTGTAGTTTCAGTTTCATGGCTAAAATGAGTACAGTCACTAACTATACTTTTCTTTTTACTGCCCTGCTTTATCAGGCACACTGCAAGTTTACACCTTGTTAAGGAACCAAAGCAAGAATAAAGCCACATTATACTGTTGACAAGGTAGATAAGAATGTTATTTACCTTGACTTTTTTGAGGAATAATATTCTGCACCGCTATAAGAGATAAAGCATATCTGAAGATGATAACGTGCACATTGAAAGGCACTTTCTTTACACCTGCTATCAGCATGAAAGCATGTCCTAGTGCAATAATCCTACACCTGAGCCAGTTCATGATGGACTCTGTCAGAGAAAGAGCCAGCCTCTAATTCAGTCAACTAAAGTGAAGATGTTTTATCTGTCTACTGCCCTGATTCATAGGTGATTTCTGGTCCTGGGATTTCTGGTCCTACCAAACTTCCTCAAAGTTCCTACCTTTAGGTCACTGAATGCAATAAGGTCTGGTTTTCCATGGAAGAGCTTTTCTTGATTCCCCTTGGATCTTGCTCTGGCCTGAAGAAAAAGGCCATCCGAACAGGGAAGACTATGTTGCATACTGATGATGATCACTGGAACCATGCATCTGCAGAAGCTGTAGGACATTTCAGAAGTTTAACGTGCTCCAAAACTTCCTGTTTCAAACCAGGATGTTCCTGAGGACAAGCAACAACAATGGAGAGTAGGTGAAATTAGCCACTGTCACTTTTTCATTGGAACATAAAAGTAAAAACAAAGCTGGAACTGAAATTTTAGCCCATGGGAAGAAATTGAATCTATCTTTAATAGACCTTGAATCTGTCTTTAATAGACAATAGGGATGTTCGGGTTCTGTGGTGACAACTGCAAGAGAAATAAATGCCTATTTGACATATACAATAAAACACATAAAATCATGACAGATTAACTTCATTAAATGCTTCTAGAAGAAGCAATTAAACCCAGTCTCATATAGTTCAATTTAATTTCATCACAGATTGCATTATGTAGTCATCTAGTTTATGGGAATGCTCTTTAGATTTTGTCCAAACAAATGCAAAAAGATTTTTAGTCAGCGAGGCTCCCACACATTCACGGGGATATTACTCCCTGTAGCTTGCCAGGCTGCTCTCCTCTTCTTCCCCAGCTCCCCACCTCCGATTCATCCTAAAATGTTATTATTCTTTCTGAAGTGGCGTTAATTGGCAATTCCTCCCAGTTCTTCCCCCAACCTTTCTTTCTTTATCAGGCAGCCAGAGGGCGAGGTGTATTAATAGCAGCTGCATGACTCAGGGCCGGAAGCTCAAGTGGATCCCTTTGCACAGAGCCTTGCTGTTTGGCCTCCCTGGCTGCACTGCCAGAGCTCGGGGAGCACCTCCAGTTACTCGCAAATGAAATAAACTGCATAAAATAAAATAAAATAAACTGCAAGTCCATGGAGGGGGCTGGGACTGCCTCGACTTTGTCCTTCAGGATTGGGAGAATTTTCTTGTCCTTCCACAAGAAGTTTGTGGAGGGTTCTTTGAAGGGTTTGTGTGTGGAAAAAAAAAAAAAAAATGGAAATGTGAATACGAAAAGCCACGTGTGCTCCCAGCACGCCTCCTTCCCCCCTTGGAGCGATGGAGCAGCAGCGAGGGTCCCACCGCCCTGCGCCAACACAGACGTGCTGTTCCGCCTCTTCACTTCGGCCAGCCAACAGTTTTTATTTTAATTTATTTTTCCCCGGGAGGACGCTCCTCACGCCCCCGAGCATCAGCGGGACACCGAGGACCGGCACCACGCCTCCGGGCAGCCCCTCGAGGGCCGGACCGAGCCCGAGGCTTGCCGGAGAGGCTTCCCCGCTGCCTCAGCGAGGCGGCAGGACATCGCTCCCCGCCGCCTCCACAGAGCCGCAGAACCGCCCCCTCACCGCGCCCCGCCAACCTCGTGCCCCTCCGCCAGCACTGCGGGCAGCGGCTCTGCTCCGGGCACGGCTCCGCTATGGGCAGCGGCTTCGTCTTACGCAGCGCGCATGCGCTTCCCGCGATGCGCATGCGCGCTACGCCCCGAGGCGCAAAACCCGACAGAGGCGGGTAGGCGGGAGGAGGAGGGGGGGATGTGCCCGGCGGCCGCCGCCGCCGCCATATTGCGGAGCTGTCAGCGCCCGCCGCGCTCGGCGCCTCGTCCCTGGCGGCGCCGCCAGCAGCACCGGGGCGGCCCCGCAGCGGCGGGCGGGGGCTGCGGGGGTGGGCAGCGAGCGCCCTGATCCCTCCGGAGTGGCAGCCGCCGCCAGCGCCTCGCCCCCCGCCGGCCGGGGGAGCGCGGCCCCAGGTGAGGCGAGGCGGGACGGGGCGGGGGCGGCGGCGGCGGCGCTGAGGCGGCCCCGGGCCCCTCTCAGGCGGTGGAGGGCGGCTGAGGGGGCTTTGAGAGGGTCCCCGGAGATCGCCTCCGGCCCGGCGGCGCTGCCCGGCCCCGCTGCATTATTCATGTCCCGTCAGCGGCCGGCCGGCGAGCGGGGAGGGCTGGGGGGGGAGATTACTTCATAACCGGGGGCTGCGGAGCATCTGTTGCTGGCTATTGTTTTCAACGAGCGGCCGCTCCGCCAGTCCTGAAGGGCCGGCAGAGCTGGCGGCCCTCAATGAGCCTTTGTGCGTGGCTGTGGAGTGGGTTCGTGTTGTGCACGGGTCGGCGCGAGCCTTGCTGGCCGCTCAAAGGGCGGCGCAGTGAAGTGGTTCGGGCTTTAACTCCGTGGGTTTCGGTTGTTTTTTGTCGTTTTTTCTTAATTCGAGCACGAGAAGGTCTCTCTTTAAACACCATGCCAACGCAACTGGTCATGCCAGTCGTGAGGTGCTAAGAAGCTGTCTTTTCCAGTCTGACATCCCAGCAAATTATTTCCTCTTCCTCTGTCTGCTCCAGGCTTTCAAAATGATTTTTTGTTGAGCTTTGGGAGCTACGGTTCTGAATTTAAAGCCATTCTGTCTCTGTGACTGGTTTGGGCCAGGAGTCAGAGGTGTCCCTGCATCTTGCCCAGCCCTGTTTCCATTCGGGGTGCTTGTCGTTGCGTTGGAAGCCACGGCAGCGTTTTGAGGGTGCATCGTCAGCTCGCACAGCACTAGCCGTGCTAGAGTGCCCCCAGAAATGCCACGGTTGCCCCGAGCTCTCACACAGCGCCTTGGCACAGCGCTGCCGGGCGCTGTGTGGCGAGGGCAGTCGTGGAGCTGGCACGCAGAAACCTTATGGCAACTGCCACGAGGTGGGTCTGAGATCGATAAAGATAAGAGAAAAGTAGCGACTCTTTATTGGATTGTAGGGCTTGTCTCCATTGATCCATTGATTCAGCGTAAGAGGGGTGTGAGAAAAATAAACTGTAAGTCAATGCAGTGTTCCCAGATAAGAGCCCTCCTGGCAAATGGCAATTGCAAGGCAGTGGCATGTTTCCAAGCTTTGTGCTGAGTGACACAGCTCTTCTATCAGCCTGGGAGACAAGAGAGCAGAAGTACAGTAAACAACTTTAAAAAACGCACGGAAAAGGACATGGTGTGACATGTCAGGAGCTGTCCAGAGAGCTTTCCTTGAGTGCTGACTGAAAGAAACAGTGTAAAAGCATCTGTTGGGAGGACAAGAAGAGTTCTTGTCACTGCCTACTTCTGCCATTGCAATGGAGAGCGTTGCAGGCCTTGAAGATATTCAGAGCTGCCAGAAAAAAGTTGGTTCATAGGAAATTTGGTAAAGCTGTCGACTGAGTATGGCTCTGTCTACAAGGTGCAAGGTTAGGGAGTAAAGAAATGTAAAAGGTTGTGATGTTAGAAGGCAGTTCCTGGTAAATAAAGCAACTAAAGGTACTTAAGGCATTGTTAGCATAGGTATATGGCCTTTCTTCTTCAGAGATCTTAAATTGCTGCTCAGCCCTTTAAGAAGGGGTACTTTTGTTGGCAGGGATTAAAAGGAAAGTTGTTCAAGGTATTACTTCTTTGTATTGGATGTGTTAAATACATCAAAGCTGTCCTATCGCTTTGTATTGCATGAAAAGTGTGTGGGAGTAGAGGAAAGGGAGGATTTTCAAGTCTGCAAATGTAACCAAAACTTTATACAAACTTGTGAAGAAAGACCTGATTGTCAAAAGATACTGGTACATGAAAGCAGCGCCGAGTGTCTTGTGTGCTTAGCGAGTTCCCTCCAGAGCTGAAGGGACCGGGTAAACTCTTTGCTTTCAGCATTGAGGGGCTGCATCTGGGGGGTAACTTCACCGGTAGTCTAATCCTTAGTTACGCTTTGAGTTATTTTTTTCTTTTAGATCTTTATTAATTACTCTGTGCAATAAAACTTTCAAGTCCAGTAATACAAGGAGAAACAAATAGTGCATTGCCCCAGCCAGGGAGTTACATCTTTAGAACAGTTTCATTCAAGGCCTCGAGCCAGCTCACGTGGAGTCTGATGCGAGTGGCAAGTTCACATTAGCAGGTTTTCTTTATTTTGTGGAATTGCTGCTAAGAGACATAGCTGCTTTATTCAGAAAACACAATACCTGCTTCTGGAATGGGGTCTATCCGGGATTTTGTTGTGACAATCACCTGTCAGTGGTATTTCCACAGAATTTCATTGAAGCAACAGAGTACTTGTATTGGTCACACTTTGTAATTTCCATTTTGATGAGATGTATGTGGGAAGAGCGGACGTTGTCGTTGTAGAACTTCAAAATCTTATAGTTATTTCATCTACTGCAGTTGTGAGCACTTTAAAATGTGAAGATGAGAGTTTATATTCAGACTAGTGTGTAAGTTATACAGCACATCTGTCACGGACTGGTAAAACTGCAAGAGTTGCATAAATGTTCCTTGGCTGGGCTGTGTTCCTTTCTGTTTGACTGCGGTGTTGCCAACTGCCAAGTTCCCATTTGTGCCTTTGAAGTTACTGGGATCTCCCGTTTGGAAGAAACGCTCTGCTCTTCAAAATGCATTTAGCTACAAATACATCTAAGGCATGACAATTGTACTGGTTGTATGGGAGCTACCTTTCAGAGGCACAGCAAGCCCATCTCCAGTATCTTACAGGGAGGAGCGGGCGGAAATGGTGTTCTTAGGAAGGCGAGGGGATAGTGCTCAAAATGGCGGTATGGAAAACTCTGATAACCAGCTCTGGTCACATCTGTTTTATTGTTATAGAACTGCTGTTTCTCCCCTTTTTTGTAAGATAGCTTGCTTTGCTTTCCCCCGTGGTTTGCCTACAAGTGAGACGGTTGTGCAGACCGCATCTCCTCGGTTGTCTGAAAAAGATGTATGTGGAGGTAGAGCCTGTGGTGAATTAACTTCTTTATTGGACTTCTGCAAGTGTGTCATTAGGGAGCTGTTAGGCTTAGTGGAAAAGATGATTGCCCTGCAGGTACTCGCAGGCTGCTTGGGAGTAGAGATGTTTTGGTGGAAAGCTGAGACCAGTTAGTCAGGTACAGTGGCCTGTACGCTTCCTGCTGCTGCCTCTAAAGCTATTAGGTACCATAAGAATTGGAATGGTACAAGACTGAAAAGAAAAAGTACATTTAGTTTTAAGAAGTTCCTTCTTGTGATACGGCCCAGGGTGTGCTTGCAGCCCAGAGAGCCAACTGTACTCTGGGCTGCATCAAAAGCAGCGAGGCCAGCAGGGCGAGGGAGGGGATTCTCCCCTCTGCTCTGCTCTCGTGAGACCCCACCTGGAGCCTGCGTTCAGCTCAGGAGCCCCCAGCACAAGGGCAGGGACCTGTTGGAGTGAGTCCAGAGGAGGGCCAGGAGGATGATCAAGGGGCTGGAGCAGCTCTCAGGTGAAGACAGGCTGAGGGAGTTGGGGTTGTTCAGCCTCGGAGGAGAGAAGGCTCTGGAGAGACCTTGCAGTGGCCTGCCAGTACCTAAAGGGAGCCTACGGGAAAGCTGGGGAGGGACTTTGTCGGGGGTGCAGTGATAGCACAGGGAGGAATGGTTTTAAACTAAAAGAGGGGAGATTTAGGTTAAATATTAGGAGGAAATTCTTTACTGTGAGGGCGGTGAGGCCCTGGCACAGGCTGCCCAGAGAAGCTGTGGATGCCCCATCCCTGGAGGTGCTCAAGGCCAGGCTGGATGGGGCTTTGGGCAACCTGGGCTGGTGGGAGGTGTCCCTGCCCATGGCAGGGGGTTGGGATTAGATGGTCCTTAAGGTCCCTTCCAACCCAAACCATTCTTTAATTCCTGTAAATAAGCAAGTTAGAGTGGCTTTGCTGTGGCTGAAGCTGTGGGGTCCCTGCCGTCTGCATGCAGGAAAGCACGGGTTGAGCCTCTTCACTGAGCTGGGGAAGCATGCTGTTAAGAGGTTGCTTCTGAGGGAAGGTCCTAAGCTGTCATATAGGGACCCTGCTGCTTTTGAGGGTTGGGTTTTGCCATCCGGGTGCCCTGCTCGAGTCATCTTCCTCACCTGACCTCAGACCCATGGCTATGTGCATGAATGTTTCTTTTGAAAACAGCTGCTGCATAAATTATATGACAGAATTTTGGCATGGAGCGCTTCATGCACCATCATTTTCTGCATAAAGCTTCCTTTGTTGTCTTCCAACAATTGCTTTATTTGTTGCCTTTTGTGGCATAACTGGAAACATGGATGATAGTGATTTAAAAATCTATCTGCCTTGTAGTGAAAGGAGATGGAATTGCAATTCTTCACTTTAAGAGAATTTTTGAAGTTCTGGGCGAATCTTTTCGGTTTGGTTTGGGATGTGGAGCCAGCTGGCATTTTGGTGGTTTGGTCCAGGTTCCTAGCATCTGCCACGAGGGTCTCGAGGACCGGAGAGCTATAGCAGTAGGAACTCTGCGGAGTCACGACCCTGCTAATCCTCTTGGCTCGGCAGAGGCACCTCTGGGACTCGCAGTGCCCCAGCGGCAGCCGCGCTGTGGAGGAGGTCACAGGCAGGCTTCAGACCGCAGGAGCCGATACGGGATATCGTTCCCTGTCCTGTTGGATGTGCTCTTCTGTTCGCAGCGTCGTTTGACGTGGGCATTAAGATAAAACTATAAGTAATTAACTGTGTCAAAGCTAAAAGCTCAGTAAAACTGAACTTACTGCATCCAGCAAGTGTAAAGTTAGGGGACACGCAAGTGGCAGACATGAGCTCCCCTTCCAATGACAGCAGTGCAGACGCATGCTATTTTCCCCGATAGTGAGTTTTTGGTTTCTTTTGGACAAATGTTTTCATGTTTGCTGTGTTTTAATGCTAGCTGATATCAGTGCTCAGGAAAGATAACATTTTTTTTTATTTGTTTCTTGCTTGATTTCTGTTCTTGCACAGTTCTGAGATCTGCGGAGCTCTTAATGTTTTTTGTAGCGATCATACTTGGTTGCAGTGCTTTTGTGTGAGCATACTGTGCTGAAATTGTGTAACACTTTGAGTGTGAAAGCACATAGACACAGGCTGGTTTTTCTTTATGTACAGATTATTTCCATCTTACAAATGTAAGTTTTAAACTAACATTGGTGTAACATTTAGTGTGTTTTTCTTCTTTTAATATACCACATGGTTTTCATCATCTGAAATAGAAACAACCTTCAGCCAAGTTGAGTAAATTTAGGAAATATTTTCCTTTTAAATAAATGAAATGACAGGCTTTAAGTTACTGTAGCACACTTAAACGAAAAATATCTGGGATATTGTTTTCCATAGATTTTTTTTTTTTTCTCTTTACTTCTTGTGGTCACTTTCCAGGCCCCTGAGATGATCTGTGGGGCTGTCGGGCACTGTTCCTCCCTGTTGGGTTTTGGACAAGAGGATTCTTACTTTCAGCTGATAACTTTGTTTCACTGCACATGAGCCATGTGTTAATTCTGTAAACTCAGTTAAATTATTTGTCTCCTAATTGTGATTTGATGACTTTGTTTTATTTTACAGGATCGTTTTTTGTAGTGATGTTTCTGAATTTAAAAAATAGGTTCGGGTTTTAGAGTATGTTTTCAAATAGTAACTTAGATTTGGTTGTTTGATAGGAGTTTAACAAAATGTTTAGGTAAAAGTACTCGCCCCAGATTAGGATATATTTGTGGGAGAACTTGCAAGGACAGAACATCAGAGGGGTTGATGTAGTCCCTTCAGAAAGTGCTCGATACTCTGTCTTGTAGGAAGCCCTGAGCCAGAAACCAGTCGGTCGCCCAGCACTCAGCCTTGAGCCATCTGCTCCCATTTGTTTCCCAGCGGCTGCTCTGAGGCAGTATTGGTCGTCTCCCTGTGCCTCCTCTTGTCAATGCAAATGTTACTCCAGGCACATAAAAGCAGTTGTGCTACTTCCTACTCCTTTTAGCACTGCTGAGTTGGCACGCTTCTAAAATGGTGGATGGGAATCTAGTTTAGCTGTTAACATTGCTAGTTAACTGAGCTTAACTCCAGGGCTTCTGCCTGCCTTCAGTGTTACGGGGCAGTGAGCCTCTGCTGGCAACCAGGTGGGCACAGGGATCACTCCAGCTCAGAGCCCTGCTTACAGGTAGCAGGAGTCAGAGCCAAGCCTGTTCTGCTTTTTAGTGCTCCTGAGTTTCTGAGCTAGGGAAAGGAAGGAGAGGAGGCAGCAGTGTCTTCTGTGGACTGAACATGTGCCATGGAGTTGTATCAAAGGAGAGTGTCATAAGGTCCCAGGAAACATGTTAGAAACATCATTTGTCTCATCTTTCTCCCCCCCAAAAGTTTTTTTGGGTAAAAATAATATTTTTATTTTTTTAAAAAAGAGGATTATGGTAAAATGTGTTTGTATTTTACAAATTATATCAGACTATGTATCGAAATGGTAAAATAGACTTACTGATACTGTCTAATGCTTCAGAATATCTTCTGAAATTCAAAACCAAAGTAAAAAATTCAAAATTCAAACCAAAAGGAAAAAAATCCTACTGGAATGTAATTATCTTTATGATGGGCAAACTATAATATGTTATACCTTTATAGTTGTGCTACATTAATTATGTCATAATGAATATACCTTAAAGATACTGTTTTATTTTCAGGCTGATTTTTGACGTTGGATCTCTTTCTGTAATGTTTAGTCATTCATTTTTCTTTACCAGCCAACAATATTGATACTTCTTAAATTATTTTCAACCTTTATCTCTTTTTTCCGGCCCCTCTTTTCAAATGATCTCTACGGAGTAGAAAAAAAGGAAGTGTGCCTGAGCTTGCTGTGCAAATGTTTGTTGACATTTACTGGATTTTTTGCCAAGAAGCAAAGAGAAAAGAACTTTTTCTAAATATATGTAACAATACTAGATACTCTTTTTTGATTAATAAGAAATCATTGATAGAGAAGTTTGCTTTTGATAAATAAATTGCTCTAAACATTTTGATTTTGTCCCTATACTTTTTTTTTTTTCCTCAAGCACTTCTGAAAATTTTATCTGTCAGATGTAGTCATGGAATTAGAATACTGAAATCTCAGATCACATTCACACCAAGACAAATACTTCTCGGAGTAATTACAGTTATATTTTGGAGGCAGTGCCACCTTTGGTACTCTGCAGACCAGCAGCAGGAGTGATTCATAGAGGCCGTTACTTTGAAAGCGTGCGAGAAGGTGACTGGCTGCTTTGGCTTTCTGAGTTGACATGGACTGAGTCAAGGCAGGATGCAAACTACCAATGAAATTACAAGCATTTTTATTTTTCAAAGCATAAAGACTGTTTTGGACTTGCAGAAGATGATAGTAATTAATTTCATTATCATATAGACGTAACTTAGAGCATTTCTGCTTAAAAAATAAAAAATAAGCAGTGCAGATTTTCTTTTTTACTGTAATGGTCTGACAACTGGAATTTCTCTTCATTAGGGAAAATTGAGTTCATGACTTGTTCCCTGAGACAAATGGATGCTTTAATGGACACAAAATACAGTCTGATGCTTAAAAAATATTATTTTTTTCTTTGCATGAAGCTTCAAGTGTGGTTAGCATTGACAGATTAAATTGCAGCTTTGGAGTTCCTTGTGAAAATTTTAGTTCTCTAATAACGTTACAAGCTTTCAGTACTGGAAGACGTCCAATATCAAAGTTTTTAAAATAATTTGGTTGGGGATCTATGTATCTTTTTTCTAACATTAGTAGATTAGTATTCTGTAAAAACTGGGAATGGGGTTACTTTTTTAGGCACCTGTAGATTCTGGTAGGGGGTAACTTAGTTTTTATTTTTTATTTTTAATTGATGGTATCTTCTGAAAAGTGCATTTTGTACATGTAGAGCTCTTGTTTATCTGTGTTGGAATTTGTACTATTTGCTGTAATGTACGTGAACTCTGTTATGATTAATTTTAAAATGAGCCTTTTACATTTGTTTTTGACAGAAGGAGACAAAGAGATTGTAGAAGACTTCACTGGACAAGAGACTAAAGAAAACCAGCAAAATGCCGAAACCAGTAGGTAGCTCTTTTCTTACTAACCTAAAATGTAACGGGATTTTCAGTTTCAGAGTAGTTATCTTAAAACAGTTCTGGTTTCTTTGACTGTGCCCTTACTAGGTTTCGTAAGATCTAGTAAGGTACAATCAGAGTGCAGGTAGTTTAATATCAATGTGTGGAAAAACAGCTCAAGAAATCTTGGAGCTGGGAGGAGCTGTGTGCAGCACGGCTGCGTGTGTACTCTTGGAGAGGGGGCAGAGCTCCCAAGTTGTAGTGAATTTAGGGGCTGTTTGGCTGGCAGGAGGAACAACCCTTCAGGAATTGCTGACTTTGAGTTGAGGTGGCACGCAGTGTGTGCCGGAGGCTGACTCAACATCTGCTAGAATCAGTGAAAGGATTTGTTGTAGGATTTGTCAGGGAAAGGCAGAACACATGAAGCGTCAGTGATAGCAACAGGACTAGAAGGTGATATTTTTACTGTGGTCAGGGATATAATTTAGATGGTAAGTGTGGAAGGAAGGGCACGAGCAATATTAGTGGTCTGTTCATCTAATTTCAGCTAAAATAAGGGTTCATCTGCTTTCTGTAGAGGAAAGATTTTTGTCTCAGATTTTTGTTTCCATACTGGTTCTGGAATTCTTTAAGGATATAACTGTTCAGCAGCTTGATCTTTTGCTGTTGATGGAATATGGGATGCTTGCATTTTTTTCTGCCATGTGTTAAAGGATTTTTGGTTGTCTTTTCCACTTAAATCTAGTGAGCAAAGTATGCAGAAAGGGAGCTGAATTGTCAGAGGAGATTATTTCTATTCTTCTTAATTGGTTTATGTAACAGCCTGCAGGCTTCCTTTGTTTACTGATGTTTCATTGAGATCAGGAACAGGACAAATCTAATGAACGCAAGTCTGTGTGCACATATATTTGTGGATATATAATATTTCTTGCTATTAATTAGAAATCACAATAGTTGGTATTACACTCAAGTGTTTGGAATCAGTACAGCTGAGTGAGTATTGTGAGCGTGGGACTCTGCAAAGGCTGCGGGTTCTGCTTAGAGCTTCTGAGCTCCCGGCAGCCTGGCTGCAGCGTGTTGTTTCTGTAATTTTTCTTCCCCCACGTGTGACCCTCCCCCAGGTGATTTGGGACAATATTTTAGCACTTTATGAAATGAGAATGAGTAATTTGTAGCCAATTACTCCTTTGTAGAATGAATAATTAGTTTAAAGCCATTCCCCCTTGTGCTACCGCTCTACCTCCTGACAAAGAGTCCCGGTAAGGCTGCTGTAAGGTCTCTCCGGAGCCTTCTCTTCACCAGGCTGAACAATCCCAACTCCCTGAGACTGTCTTCACAGGAGAGGTGCTCCAGCCTCGTGGCCGTCCTCTGGACCTGTTACAACATGTCCCTGTCCTTCTTGTGCTGGGGGCCTCAGAGCTGAACGCAGGGCTCCAGGTGGAGTCTCATGAGAGCAGAGCAGGGGGGAGAATCCCCTCCCTCGCCCTGCTGGCCTCGCTGCTTTTGGTGCAGCCCAGGATAAGGTTCACTCATGTCAAGCTTCTCATCAGCCAACACCCCCAGGTCCTTCTCCTCAAGGCTGCTCTCAATCCATTGTCCTCCTGGCCTGTGTTTGTGCTTGGGATTGCCCTAGCCCAGATACAGGACCTTGCACTTTATCAGTAGAAAAACAAAACAAAACAAACAAACAAAAAACCCCTTAGTCTGTGTGAAGTTAATGTCTATTTAAATTCTGGGATCAGAATCATGAAACTTAAGCAGGCAGTGTTCCCACTGCTTTAGGGACCTGAGACAATTGTAGAAAATGTAGTTTTAGAATGGCTCAGAGTGAAGAATTTTCCTTAGAGCTGAGATTGCAGAAGTGTTAAAAGGGCTCACAATCCACCCTAGGAATGGAAATTAGCTACTAGATCTGAGGAAGCTGGAGTCATGCCAAAGTGAGAGAATATACATACATTCTTTCTGAAGGGCTTGCTTTATATAAGAGTTTTATGTGTTGGGCTTTTCCTACTGATAATGTGAGATCTCAGAAGAAAACCAAGTGAAAGGAGCCATGAAATGAAATTGATTACTGTTCAGGAAAAATGTCATGGGGACTTTTTTCCTGTAAACTTCACGATGTTGCTGTAGTTACCATTTGTAATCCTTGAATGCAGCAGTGCATGTGCCGCAGATAAGTGATTTTACTTGTAAAACTCAAACCTCGGGTTTTGTTCTGGTAGCTTCTTAAATGATAAACTGCTTTGAAGCTTCCTCCCCCGATTCTTTGGGGTCTCTAACAGCATAGTCATAGGTTATGGTCAATAGATCTGCCGCTGTTCTTTGAAGACCCTTGCTTGGGTTCTGCCAGGGCTCTGTAGCACTGGGCTATAGAAGGTTTCTAGCTCTGGACATGGATTTCAGCTCTTACCAGTCTTTTAAAGAAAATGTAGCCCAGAAGTGACTTTAGTGCTTCAACTCCTTGTTCTTCATCTTTGACAGCTGTGCAATAAAACTGTCAGTGTT
Source organism: Heteronetta atricapilla (assembly GCA_011075105.1). Classification (NCBI taxonomy): domain Eukaryota; kingdom Metazoa; phylum Chordata; class Aves; order Anseriformes; family Anatidae; genus Heteronetta; species Heteronetta atricapilla. The sequence continues at coordinate 189,390,382 of CM021731.1, forward strand.
CTGTAGCTTTATTTTTAGAGTCTTTTAACCTGAAAGCTAATGAAAGAATTGTGAATAAGCTGTTGTACAGAACTGAGAAAAAACAGTTAACATAATTGGAGAGAATTTTAATGGTGTTATTTTGTAGCTCTCTTTCCTATATTACTTTGACCTATTCAGGTATTTTCTTTTTCCCAGGTCCTGCTGTAATGATAGTTGTCAGAAAATCCGATGTTTGTGTAAATAAGGGAATCTGTGCATACAAATAAACACTCTCTACATCTTGGAATGCATTTCATTTTGATGTTGTATGTAGCAAATAATGAAGTTAAAAATCAGTTTAAACTAAATCACTAAACACTTAATCACAGGAAAATCAATGGAATAGATTTTTTTCTTTTTGCTTTCATGCTGAAAGTTTATGCAGTATACCAATCAAAATTAAGTGAGGACCGGTAAAGCATCTTAGCATAGCTGAATTTTAAAGCATTTTTTTCAGTTTTCCTGGAAGTTAAGCCTCTCTCTGAAATAAGGTCTGTGCCACTGTGAATGATCTTCTTAGATGTTGTAATAAAAGGTCCTTGTTTTTATGTGAGTGTTTGGGATTTTCTCTGAGGCTACTGGGTTAAATGGCATGAGTGAAAAAGGGTGTTTTGAAAAGGGTTAAAGTGATGTTAATGCATTGTCCTGAGATATTAAGGTAAAGTGTCTGAAAAATACCTACTATTAAACATTTTCTTATTCTATTGCTTCGGTAGAAAAATCTGTTTACTTTGTATTTGGAACAAAGTAGCTCTCCGTTCTTTTCAGGCAGCTCCCTTAACATCTCCTCTACTTTCAAAATAAAATAATGTTGAGACTTCCGTGTTCTCAGTTCTGTCTGTCAGGGCGAAATTAAGTTGCAATTAGTTTTTGTTCTGATCTTTATGGGAAAAAAAAATGCTGACTTCTGCTGTTTAATTAGGTCTTCGTTGCTGTAATCAAAATTGGAGCTGCTACTAGGTAGGGCTATTTGCAACGTGCCTGGTTCTCTGCTTGGAGAAGAATAGAATATTTGTTGAATCTTAACTTATTTTTGGTTGTTTCTACCTAAAAGAACAGATACAAATTGTTTCTTAGCTGTGTGCCATTCTCCCAGATCTTCACCAAAAATAGAAACCTGGGGTCTAAAATTAGGCATCATTAGTTGCATAACTGTTAATCATTTCATAGGCTAAGAAGATTAGGTGTAATTGACTGAAATTTTACTTGCATTTATCGGATGTAAGAGGAGTTAAAATTACTAGCTGTTTTGCTGATAGTTTGCAGCATTTTTCTGCAAGACTGCAAGGCACAAAAGAGAAAGCAAGCATTATGCTATGTAGTAATGGGGCTAAATGTCAATGTTACTAATCTAAAAAACAAAACTGTTTTTTTTTTTTTTTTTTGGACTACTTTGACATTTTATGGTGGTGTGCATCCAGAAAGGGTAGCTGTCTGATTGTGGAATTATATGGGTGTTTAAAATTCAAATTAATATTTACAAGATGAAGTTAATTTCAGTGAAGTGGTGGTGTTGAAATGCTGTGTATTATAAATCCCGTTTCCATCAGAACATTATTGTTTTGCGGGACAATGTTTGAGCTATATAGTGTAGTGTTTGAGTTATGGATTGAATAAATGATATATTGCTGCAGCATAAATAGACTGAAGTCAGTTTGGAGAAGTGTTTTTTTTAGTCTTTGAGTATGATCAAAATCTGTGGGCTATTTTTCTCTAGCCTTTTCTGTTCCTAATACTGTTAAATCCTCACTATTTTACCTTATCTTGTTCTTTGATTGTTCTCTTCATATGTCTGCTTTGAGATTGATGTGTAGAGTGTGCCGTGTGCGCTTGTGTGGTGCGTAAAGCCGTGGGACCAACATGCTGCTCCTCCGCTAACACAAACAATATAACATAAAGAGTATAGTAATCAGCTGGTTACTGTGGAAAAAACCTTTTTGTGCTACATGACATTTGATTACAGATAAGAATTAGGCTGGTTTCTGTGGCCTTTGCATGTGACCAACTCATACTGTATTCATTAAAACAGAGAAAAACCACAGAAAACCTTTTCAATATATTTTTAAATGTTTTTTCTTACTAAGAATAGGTACCTACTCAGCTTTGGATTTCTTGATGAAAGCTCAAGTGCCAACCTCCTGCCATGGGCAGGGACACCTCCCAGCAGCTCAGATTGCCCAAAGCCCCATCCAGCCTGGCCTTGAACACCTCCAGGGATGGGGCATCCACAACTTCCCTGGGCAACCTGTGCCAGTGTCTCATCACCCTCATAGTCAAGAATTTCCTCCTTATATCTAATCTATTTTTTCCCTCTTTTAGTTTAAAGCCATTACTCCTCATCCTACCTCTATATGCCTTGACAAAGAGTCCCTCCCCGGCTTTCCTGTAGCCCCCTTTAGGTACCCTAAGGCCTCTGTAAGGTCTCCTCAGAGCCTTCTCTTCAGGCTGAACAACCCCAACTCCCTCAGCCTTTTCTTATAGGAGAGCTGTTGGTCAACTTGGTCATCCTCGTTGCCCTCCTCTGGATTCATTCTGTTATTTCCACATCCTCTGGGCTTGTTCTGTGCATTATTCTTCAAATAATTGACCTTGTATGTGTTATATATACAGTCTTTCTCTTCCTTTGACCAGTGTAGTTGTACGTCTGAAGTGTGAGCTGAGCAGACATCCTGTATCCTTTGCATTAAAGCTCTGGATAGCTGCACAGGTGAAGCAGTGGCAGCACTGGAGTGTTCTTCATCCTCTGTGCCGTGGTTGGTGACTTCCTTGGGTGGGTATGACAGGGCTGGCCCAGGCACGCTGCGCTGTCACCTCAGTGCCAGGCTGTCATGGGCTGGCTGTGATTCAGTGTCAAACCTCCTGGTTTGAGGAGGAGCAGGAGGGGATCTTTCATGGTGTGGACTTTGAATTTTCTGGGAAGTTCCAGGTTAGCCACCGTGAAGCCAACAGTAGCACTTCTAAGGATTGCCCAGCTGTGATTGCGTAGGGATCTCTAGGTCAGTAATACAAGAAGTAAATTGTGGCACCAAAATGATGCTTCGGTGTAGCCACTGTTTAAACATCAAAAAAGTTTGCTTGGGCATATTCCTACAAATAGCAGAACCACCTAGAGAGTTTCTTGATTAGGTTTCCTTAGAAAATCCTTAGAAGGCATCTACTCAGAGTCCAGTCAGAAATGCATGTGAATGAGGTTTGTTGCAGCTCTTGCCCTGAGCCTGTGCACAGCTGAACTGGGTGTGTGAAACAACTGAGGAGCTGAAGTCATCACCCAAGTCCTGTCAAATGTTCTGTAGGAGTTCCTGAAGTCTGAAGAAAGAAGAGTAATCCTGGTGAGAGCAAGAGTGAATCACTGGCATAGCAACAGCCTTGTGGTACGAGGAGTGGTGGTGCTCCAACTTGTGCTGCAGGAAGCCTTCGTGCATTTCTCACCGTTGTGAGAGGTCCACCCTGTTTGAGTGTTGATGTGATAAAGTTGGCACAGTGCAATTATGTTCAGACTAGTGACTGTCTTCATAATTTGTGCATCTCGTGTTCAGCTTGCTGTCAACCAAAACCCTCAGATCCCTTTCTGAGTACTCAGCTCTCTGAGTACACTGGGATCTTCTGGGTTCAGTCTCAGGCTTTGCCAGCATAACCTTCTTGTTTTCCATGGGCAGAAATAAATGAAACCTTGAAACAATGTTAATGAAACACAGGGAGTTCCATCTGAATATGAGGAAAAACCTCTACTGTGACAGGGTGACAGAGCCATGGCCCAAGGAGAGAGGGGCTGTGGGGTCTCCTCCTTGGGGATCCCCAAAAGCCGCCTGGATGTGGTCCTGGGCAGCCTGCTCTGGGTGTCCCTGCTTGGGCAGGGCTGGCACCAGGGGCCTCCAGAGGTGTCTGCCATTGTGTGACTTTGTAACCATTATAAAGCTGTACAAGCTCACTATTTGTATGCCAAAAGCGAAGTTGGTCCAAATGTATACAGAAGGAAGACGGTATTTTTTTTTTTTTTTTTCAAATCAAGAGTGTCATTGCCTTCATGGGCCTCTTCATATACTCTCACAGCATGCAGCTGCTTTTTTTAGCCAGAATATCCACAAGCAATCAGAATCTACAGTTTGTGTTTATTTTGCCTCTATATTTTCTGTTTATTTTACTATGTATTTTAGCTTTTGAAGGATACAGATTTTCAGACTTTCACCTCCATTTCTGTAAAATAGCATTTATTACAAGGATATTTTTATAAGAAGTCTTTGCAGCTTTAAAAAGCCTGCTGCAATTAGTTTAACGTTCTGTGCTTTCTAGATCTTCTGTGGCACTTCTTGTTTTGGCAGTGCTGCTCTTATGTAAGAGTGCTTTGGTGTTTATTAAAGTTACGTTTTAGCCTTATCCCTTGTAATTTGTTTGTAGCTGCTCTAAAGCAGGTCTCCTTTTTGAAAGTTGAAGAGGAGTTGTTTTTTTTTTTTTTTAAAGTAAACAGTTTTATATTGAAATGGGGGAGCAAAATATGCAGAAAACACCTCTTTTCCCTCCTCTTGACACACACACCCTCTATTTTTTTTCCAATAAAAGTTTACTATCTTTTCTTCCAAAGCCTTCAACTCTTGTTCTTTATCAGTACTTGCATGCAGAAGTTTTGCCAACCCCCTGCTATCTTCCTTGTTTGCAGGTCTATAACCTAGAGGTCCTCTGCCTCCCGCTACTCTTGTCGGGTGTATCCAGCTCATGCCCAGAGTTGTTTACCTTGACACGAAAGAAAGGGGTGAACAAGCTTAAACTGTTACACAGGGACAAACCTCTCTCCAGTTTTCTTTTTCACACCTTAGATGTCTTCTATGTAGTCTTACTGAGACTCTTCCAGGCTCACTTCTCAAAGTATTCCACCTGGTGGCAAAATTAAGGAAGTGGGTAATGGAAATGATTTACACAGGCATGGGTCAAGTAGTGTGAGAACCTGTAATACAAGCCCTAATTTATTCCTGCTCCGTATTTTACAGTAGAGAGAGAAATTAAAATGTGTGTGTGCCTTAAATAAGTTCCATGCTTCTGGTTTTGCATTCATAGCAAAATAAATTTGACCTCTGATGCTTTATAATTCACTAAAGACAAATAAAACGTGATACTCGGACAGTAGGACAGAGGGCCGTTCTAGCAGCAAGACACCAGCGCTGTGTATTTAGTACTTGGTTCTGTTCCATGAAAATCCACACCCCTGCATGTACCAGGTGAGGAAAAATTGGAACCAGACCATTTTTCCAAGGAAGGTAGGCTTCCAGATAGCACCTGGAGCATCCGACTGCTTGCTTTGGAACAGATAGAAACAGTTGCCTGTCAGGAGGCATCTGGAAAATGGTTTTCCATTCCAGCAGACGGAGGGAGCTCATTGGATGCCGGTGGTTTTTCAGCCTCGTAGTAAAGCGATCAGATGGGATCGGTATAAGGGGGAGCGACTTCTACAGTTCTTCCTTCCAGTGATGGAAAAGCTGTTATTGGGCTGTCCTGAACACTGGTCCCAGACCCATTAAAAAAGTTGAGCCTCTTAATATTGGAAATGGTCAGGCAGGGGACTGCCAAATATAAATACTTTGAAATAATAATGTGTGACTTGAACTTTATTTTGCAGTTGTTTGGGAATTCATCAAAAGGTAGTGCCCCATAGCTTAATGCCAGAGTGTTCTTTGGGTGTTTAGGAGTAGTGTCAGCCATCCCATTCAGTTGATTTTTTTTGAACTTTATTCCTTTGTTTCACCTTCAAACCCAATGTTAAATATTATGTCAAGTATGCTTGTATACAGAATTAGTAAGACTTTTTTTTTCAGATTGAAATTTTACATTTTTGTCTGCATATGTACAAGACCATTGCAGTTGTTGAATTTGCTTACCACAGATTGTTTTTTGCAAGGTAATTGTAGTATACAGAAGCATCACGTTGTTACAGTGTGATATATATATATTTTGTTTTCTTTAGATCAATGTCAGAGTGACCACAATGGATGCGGAGTTGGAATTTGCCATCCAGCCCAATACAACAGGCAAGCAGCTCTTTGATCAGGTAACTTGTACATGTCTGTGATCCTGTACAAACACATCAAATAAGTGTTGTGGCTATTGAAGCATAGTTTGATAAAGCAGAAGTGTTCTCTTGTATAGGGTTCCATGATTTTCTGTAATGATCTAAGCTAAACTGTCAATGAGTTTGAACTTTGTTGTTAATTCTAATGGAATGCACTAAACTCAAAGTTCTGCATTAATAGATGAACAGCGGGTTCTCGGCTGAATCTTGTGTGTAGCACTGCTTTAAAGCAACGGTATTTTATGTCACAATATAGTTACAACTGCAATAAAAGTGTTAGAATTACTTGTATGAGAAATACATATAGCCTTCACTTTTCTTTGAAAACGAATGTTACACAAAAATTAAGCAAAGCTAGAATCGTTTTCTTCAGGAGTTGAATCTGTAGATGCTGTTTCAGTTTTTGAGTGTTTGAAAAGTAATGCTGTCCTATGATCCATTTTCTTTTTTAAAAAACTTGAATTTCAGAGTGGAAAAGTGAAAGTGATGGCCTTTAATGTGGTTTTGGTTTACAGTCCCATCAGCACTGCGTTCTCTCTTGATGGTGGTTTTATCTTAAACCAGCTAAATGAGCTAAATTAAAGATTTCTTTGAAAAGGTTGTTCTTGCATTCATTCTGTGTGTTGTTAGCCATCGGAACCTTGAACTATTACTTTTTTGAACCAGGTTATGGAGTATTTCAGATCCTGTTGAGAATTAAAGCTTGTTGATGTGTCACTTCTTTGTTCAGTAAGGAATTAAATTACTGTATATTATCTAGATAGAAAATGCATGCGTTTAGTTAAAAATACAGAAATATTCCAAGTTATTTTTCAAAACCAGTGTACACATATCAAATATTTGGTCTAGTAGGACTGTTGCTTCTGTCCACTTTACCATAGGCACTTGAGAGTATGTAGCACTGAGCATTTTAGAGAAAGTGATGTAGACTTAGAGTTATACAATAACTTAGAGTTCTTTAATGTGTCAGTTAAATGTCTTAGTATGTAAGGTGGAGAATTTCTGTGTTTTGTAACACTGAGCCTTTTATTTTGTGGTACTCTTATTTGCCATTTTTGTTAGGAACAAGCCTGACCTACTTCTACCCCCTGCTCCTTTACCTAACATCAGAAGCAGTCTGTCTGCGGTCTCAACATGGGAGTAGGCTTTGTGACTTTCTGCAAGTCATCTTGAAGAAAGGAGGGCAGATGTGTGGGCAGCTGTCCTGCTTTTTGTCTAACCCCACCATTAAATAAAAAGGGTGGTATTCCGTGGCACAGCAGCCTGAAACTTTTTTTTTGCCAACCTTTGCTATCTTCTGCCCGGCAGCTCTGGGTGGGGTGACCTTCTGCTGTGTAATGTCTTGTGCCCAGGTAATCAGCTTCATCCAAACTGGGGCTTTTGCAGACAGGGAACAAAGATACAGCTGGGAGTTCTTTTTTCTATCCAGGCACGTTTCATGTTCTCTACAGTTTCGTTCCTTAACTCGCTGTGTGGCTTTTGACATTTTACAAGCTCTTACAGTCAACAGAAGTTGAAAATTAAGTTAGACAAAATCAACCAGCATGGTTTTGTGTTACGAGAGAAATATTTTCAGCATGATCCGTACGCGATTTCCACAGAGTAACATCAAGAGCCGAACTGTATCGCAAACCCAACATAGCACTTTCATACAAAAGGAATGCTATTTCTCAAGGAATATAATAGCATTGTTATTGAAAGGATTGGTCTGCCAGGCTCATGTCGAGATGGTGGACGTGACTTGTTAGCTCTTGCTTGCAGAAGACAACCTGTCCATGATTTTAGCTGTTGGCTAGCGTTACTTTGGATTTGGTGAACAACTTGTCCTTTCTTCTGTCAATGGTTCTTTCAACTTTTTAGTTGCTGTTTTCCGGAGTTGTGGATCTGTTTGCTGTTCCTTGTGTGTTCATCTTCATCTGCTAGCATTCAGTGTTTCTGATGGCTGTGGCTTTCTCTTTTCTCCTCCACTGTGAAACAGAATGACGTTCTTTAATGCACAGACCAGTTTATTTTAGTGACTTCTACTCTTTCAGGAGGTGTCTTAACATAATTTTCATTAGTCCTTTTGTCCGTTCTACCAGTGCTCAGGATGGTCAAGAGAAGTTCTGTCTTCTTTTTATCAACCAGTCTATCATCTCTGATTTTCCTGGGAGAGAGAATCCTGGGGTGGGTGCCTTTCCAGTCTGGTGGCAGAGGTGGGAGTTGTCTTACTCTTTCCAGTAAGGTGTTAGCCCCAAGCAGCAGAACTGGTTTCCCATAGTTTCCATTCAGGAAGAATGGGAGAGCTGTCTCCTTTATTTCAAGTTAAACCCCAGCTCTCCTTTCTGAGTATCTCAGAGACCTCCCTTATGATCGATCTTTTCGTGGTTGACTAAATGGAATTCCTGCTAGGTTTTCTTCATGTGAACGTTCTGATTTGCCAAAACACGTATCTGTTTTCTAGTCACTTTTCTTCTCCGAGAGTTTTTTATTACCCGTTAGTTGTCAAGCTGTGGGATATGATGGTGGAAAAATCTGTTTTACAGATGTGATGAAAATTTGCCTGAAGCTACCTAATAAATCTTTTGAGCCTGAATTATAAATCAGACTGCTAAGTTTCCCATTGCGTACTTTCCATATCACACCACTGCTGTGTATAAGTGCTTATATTATTGTGGTACAAAGATTCAGAAATCCTTTTGTTTGAGTTGAGAGGCAGCGACAGACCGTGCTTTTTCCTTATTTCCTGAGGTAAAACAAGCTCACGTGTAAGCTGTGTTCAGTATTGACTTACAAGCACGCGTAACTTTGCAGAAGGCAACCTGTGTGTATTTGAATAATGTGCAATGTGCTTCTCAGCTGTAGGGCAGCAGCTAGCAGTGAGAGTGAAATGTTTTGACAGGAGCATAAGCACTTGTCTCCTTATGCCTTATGGGCAGAGCTGTTGAACATCTGCAGTTCTTACTGACTGATGTTGCAGTTCAGAGTGCTGAGCAGGTACCGAGGTTTGACTTGGACAGCTGCAAAATAAAGAGCATTTGGAGTCATCTGCTGAAGCCATAAGTAGTTTAATCAGCATCACACCAGAGATCTGTGCTAAAAGAAACAGCAGGATGCCAAATTTAACTCAGGACAATAGCAGAAACATAAACTTGCTCAGTTGTTCCAAAGCAGGAACATAATGTAGGAATTTTCAAGCAAATAATTGTTCACTAAAAATCCGTTTGGATCCATGAACGTTGTCCATTCTGTGCCTTGGTGGAGCTTGAAGGTGGAAGGGTAGATGATGGAATAAAAAAGGTGCACTTCAGTGACTGTTAAATAGTAATACACACGTGCAAGGGATCAGAAGTAAGTTTGCACAGCAGTTAATTATGACATTTTTCTAATTTTCCAAATCTTAATTTTGCAACCCGCTAGTACTACTTAAAAGTGGAGGAGGATCTATGTGTAAAATTCTATTTACTTCATATGCATCTGAATGCTTCCATAAAACAGCCTTCAGTAAACCAGCTTGCCAGCATGGTCCAGCCTGAGAACATACGTAAGTACTGCCATACCACATCTTTTGGAGCCAGAGTTTACAGTTTTTTTAATAATCTTTGCTGGACCTTTCTGATTGATTGCTTACTGAATCCATGTGTACTCTCACTGTGCGAAAGACTTGCAAGATAGTTCCACAGTTTTATTATATGCTGTGTAGTAAAAGTGCTTCTTTTTGTTTGCTTTGAACCTGCTATCTAATGATTGCAGTTGATTCTATTAATTCTTACGTCATGAGAAATAACAAATAATCATTCTCTATTTTCCTTCTACCTGCCATGCGAGTTTTAAAGACACATCGTATTTCCCCCCTTCCTCATTTCTCTGTCTGTAGCTTTAGTTCTGGTCTTGTCTATGCTGAAAATGTTCCATATCACTGATCATTCCTCTTAACATTTCTGAAACATTTCCAGTGCTGAAACATCCTTTTATAAAGTCACACGACCAGTTTGTACGTAGTATTAGAGATGTGGAAAGACCACAGACTTGTATAATACCATGATGTCATTGTAGCCTTTTTCTTTTGCAACAAGTACTCTATTCACAAGATTAAAATTGTTGTGTTCAGTGCACAGTATTTTAGTTTTATTAAATATAATCTTTTATTGAAGTTCATCTTTTTTCCCCATTGTTCATTCAGAGATCTTTATGGAAGGTTTTCTACAGCAGATTTTGTCACATCAATTTCTTTTTTTTTTTTTTTTTGTTGGATCACCTATGAAGTCTTGTAGGACTTCCCTACTGGTTGCACTACAAGTAGCCATTGTCTGTTGTTGCAATTGATTATTTCTTTTTAACTCATTTATCCATAAAAAACCTTCCCTTTATTCAAGGACATTTTGTTTCTTTAATAGCCATTGGTGATAGCCTGACCAGAAATTTTACAGGAAATCCACATACAATTTATCAGCCAGATCATTCTTATCCCTTTTATCATTAACTCAGAAGATCTCAAAAATATCTGAAGGAGGTGACGCATCCTCTTTACATCATACTTGTCCCTAAGTATTATTCTTTACTATAATTTAACCGGTTGTCTTTTATTGAAGTGGACTTACTTGTCTGTAGGTCTGCAGATCACTTCCCAGACCTGATTTCAAAGATCAGGGTCCTGTTTGCTGCCTCTTATTCCTTAGGTGCTGAGGTTGATACATGCAGTAAGCTGCACTTTCCAGCTGGTATTTGGCAACATGGTGTTTGAGTTTATGTAGAACGTGTTTTGCTCCTATTTTTTATGTTAAACACTTCACTGTATTTCAATTTGAGATGGTTTATACAACTCAACCATAAAAAAATTCCTGCTGTACAGATTACTGATGGTTCTGGGTTACTTATCTTTAGGTGGTAAAAACCGTTGGTCTTCGTGAAGTCTGGTTTTTTGGGCTACAATATGTGGACAGCAAAGGCTACTCAACTTGGCTGAAGCTAAATAAAAAGGTAATCATTTCCTGACACTTCATAAATGTATAGTTTTAAATATGCTTTTATAAGACTTGATGCTTTGTTATGAGATATCTGGCTTCAAATTTAGCCAAAAAGTTGTTTCTCATTTGCTTTAAATGACAAAATGCGGTTTTAAGGTTGATTAATTATAAAGGAACAGGATCATATTGCAAAGTTGCAGCAACAGTTGACTTGTGAACGATTGGAAGTCACTTTCTGTATTTCTAGGACCGTGGTGATGTATGCATTCAGAAAACTTCCATTCATATGATGGTCTTGCTTTCAGGTGGCAAAATACAATAGAATAAATGTTCATCGTTTATAAGTATTTAAGCTTCAGAAATTTGCATGTATATAGCTATAGATTTTTGAACAAGGCACCAATAGTAGGTTCCTAATCTTCTGTTTAGGTATCCAAAATCCAACACGCAAACTGTAGGATCATGTTGATTTTGTTTTCCCCAACAGCACAGAACGCCTAGTATCTCCCAGCTATTGGGAACCAGGTCGTTTTATTTTAAATTTTATCTATGGTTTGGTTGTCACTTTTTAAGATTAAAATTATTTAGTATTAATTAACGGCACTGCTGAATAAAGGGATTCTTGGAGTTAAGTTTAATCAAGAATATGTTTGTTTGGCTTGAATTTTAGGAAATAATTTGGGATTTTTTTAGGAGTAGGTCCTACTAATTTAAATAATCTTCTCCTCTGTGATAAGTCTACTGAGTTTAACTACCAAAGTTGTCTCCTACAGTTTAATATCTCTATCTTGTTTTGTGCAATGAAGATTATACTGCTACAAACATTTTGTTAGTCCTAATGGCAGAACTACGTTATCTGATGTATCATTTACTTAAAAATACATAAAAAGTTACTCTATAAAAGGTCTTTAGCAAGTCAAATTGCTTATGCTGTTCAGGAGCAGCAGGGGTGTACTAACTTCTTTAACTTAACTAAGGTAGAGAACTGCCTTTTAATCACAGAATAGATGTGCAAATATGATTTCATTATGGCAAGAATGGAACTAATCGTTGGTGAGTTTAAAGTGAAATACAGTATATGTAAATCAGAGCTCTATGGGCAAGAATGAAAGCAAGCAAAAGATGTAAAATTAACATCTGAAATGTAATGCTTAAGTTGCCTGAGGTACGTGATTAAATGGTTGTTATTTGTAACTTTTGGTACTTCCTATGAGTTGAGCAAACAAACATGATTTCATGCACAGTGAAGTTCTAAAAGAACTAGTTGTGCACATAAAATTAAATACATAATAAAGTGCTTTTATAGTTGAGATGTGTGAGATTTATTCTCAATGCACCTTTTAATGATCACAGTATTTGCTGTTAGGATTACTGTAACTGTTGATTTTTTGTTTTAGTCATAGTGAGTTCTGAGGGCTGAGCTTAAATAAAACAGGAGACGAATTTTTCATACAGAAATTTGAAAAATACCATCTTAAAGTAGACAGCTGTTTAAAACTTGTAAGCTGACCACATCTGATCTCTTCACCCAAATCCTGATAAGGCTTATACATAAGTTCTAGAAAAATGTGATGAGTAGAATCGTGGTTTTTCCATTGGCACAAAGCTCATGTGCTTAGTTCAATAGTTCAAAGACTTCTTGTAAAAGAATCCAGCTTTACACTTAATGTGCAGTAGTTCTTGCTGAAGAAATCTTATTAAACCCAATTTGGTATTAACTGCAATTCATCCATGGATATAGCTTCAGGTTTTTTGTATTTATTTACAACTTTTTCTCCATATATATAAATAAATACACATGGGTAGACAAGAAGCTTTCACACGGTCTTTGAATAATGCTTCAAAATTGCCTGATTTATGCAAATTGGTGTACTTGATTCAATGTCCTGTGAATCTCTAGTGAGTTGTACTGTGGGCTTGTCAAGAAGTTCTGGATTTCAGTGCGCAGGAGCTTACAGCCAAGCTATTTGTATTTGATATAGCACTTAGTGCTCTTTTTATGTTATTTACTTTACTTTATTTTTCCTCCCTTAGGTAACACAGCAGGATGTAAGGAAAGAGAATCCTTTGCAGTTCAAGTTCAGGGCCAAGTTTTTTCCAGAAGATGTATCTGAAGAGTTAATTCAGGAAATAACACAGAGACTTTTCTTCCTGCAAGTCAAAGAAGCTATCTTAAATGATGAGATATATTGTCCACCAGAAACTGCAGTTCTTCTGGCTTCTTACGCTGTGCAGTCCAAGTATGGAGATTACAATAAGGAGATACATAAACTAGGCTACCTAGCCAATGACAGACTCCTCCCTCAGCGGTGAGACAGACCATAAATATATGCTTTTGCATCATCTGCTGTATATAAACTTGCAGCGCACTTCTTGTTGTGAAATGTTAAGTGAAAATGTGCATTTAACTTTCTTAAAGAGATGCAATGTTGCAGTAGTAGAATTTAGGAGGAAATGATATCCCAGTTCTGATTGTGATGCCTGCCTGTGAACACTGGATTGCTTGTGTACACCACAAACTCAAATGCTTAGGATGCTCCTTTTCAGTAGACAAATGTTCAGGTGATTTCCCAGCATGTTTTCAACCAATAGTGTGCTGATTTGCACTGAGTGAACACATATCTTTTGTATTCATTCTAACATAATTCCTGTTTCTCCTCCTGTCACCACAGATTTGCCAGAAAGCTAACAGGTACATAATTAAGGTACTTCAGAACAATGTAATGACAAAAATACTCACTTGTTTCCACAAGTAGACTAGCATTGTAAAATTTTACTGAAAAAGGTGAGAAGACTTGCAGTTCTCCTTAACTATAGAGTTGTGCAGTATTTTGACCAGTGAACATACTTCTTGGCTCAAAAGCAATGAGTTGGGTAGCAACAAGACAAATTCCTTGTTGATGTCTTTTTTTGTCAGAGCAGTACTTACTTGCATACCTGCTAGCCGTGCTTCTTTAGCAGCATGTGAAGAAACAGTGGAGGGGACCAAATGATGAGATGGCTGTGTATTTAGATGGAGTTGCAAAATGAATGAGAGACATCCTATAACAGAAATACTGTATCAGTATGTTCTGCATCAATCTGTTTATTCCTTATTGTAGTTCCTTAAAAATGTAGGGAAAAGTAGTAAACTGTTATTTTCCTGAGTAAAGAGAAAGGAAGGAAAAATAACTATTCTGATTTATTTAGTAAGAATGTCTTAGTTTCTCTTTATTTAATAGACCTTAACAAGAATTTCTTTAAGGAATGCTTGAGAAGCTAGCCACGTAGAGTAAAAGCATAAAAAGTCACCATACACTTTTGATTTCTTACTGCAGTAGTACATTGCAAGTTCTAGGTAGGTCAAAATATATCTCCATCACTGCAGCCTGCTGTAGTTCTCTAAAATCAAATTTCTGAAACTGCTTCACTACTGATTTTAATGTATTTTTTAAAAAATGTGTTTTACACATTAAACACATTTAAAACACAACATAGCCTGCTGACTTGTTGTAATGCGCTATGTTTAATGTGCTATGTCTTCCAAATGACAGCTTAAATGTGTCTGGGAATATATAGAGATTCATTTGTGGCATTGTTGTATGAGGATTTTATAGGTTTGTGTTTTGGGGCATTCCAAACGTTATGCTTTATGGCTTTACTGAAAGTTGAGATATGCCATGCTTTTATAATTCAAAGAGTATATAATACAATGAAAAAAGAAGTGAATTCACACTATTTTAAAATGCACATTTTTTTGAAATTCGAAACTTCTGGGTCTGGGCTAAAAAGGTGAGTATATAGGAAGTAATGTTTAAACTTACTCAATTAAAGCATTTGTTATTCCACAAGTTTTTTTTTTTTTTAAATGGTAGCCAGTGTAATTTAATAACAATTTCTATTCACAGTGTATTAGAACAGCACAAACTGACAAAAGAACAGTGGGAAGAAAGAATACAGAACTGGCACGAAGAACACAGGGGAATGCTAAGGTAATTGCTTAAATGTTCCAAGACCTTTTAGGACTTTCATTATTATTATTATTATTAGAATGTATTTTATGAGGTGTTATTTTTTCTTGGAAACGTCTTTATTTTTTCTTGGAAATGTCTTTCTTACTCTCTTCTGGCTGGTATAGCCAGTTATCAAAAACTTCCATGAAATCTTACGTGAGAGTTGAGTTTCCAGTTGGATTATTGGTTACCTACATGATTTCTGGTAAGGCTGTCAACTGCTTTTGTCTGCAGTCGCCTACCTCTAAAATACATTTAATGTTTTGTTAGTCCACAGGCTGAAAATACAGAGTGCAGTGATTTAAACTGTAATTGAGTATTAGGGTGTCCACCTCTACAAGTACCTAAACCAATGTACATGTGAATTTCAAGGAAGAGAGTTTCGATGCCTACTTAAATCTCACGCTAGTTACTCTGCAGTTCTTATTCTTCCAGTGTACTTTTGATTTGTCCACACTTACATGTTCACATTTGTTTCTCCTCTTTTCATCAGGGAAGATTCTATGATGGAATACCTTAAGATAGCACAAGATTTGGAAATGTATGGAGTCAACTATTTTGAAATAAAGAATAAAAAAGGAACTGAGTTGTGGTTAGGAGTTGATGCTTTGGGTTTGAATATTTATGAACACGATGACAAGTAAGTGGCTAATACTCATTTTCTATTCTGTCCTTGAAGATCCTACCTGAGATTATACAAAAAACACTTTACAAAAAACACCTTACTGTGTTTCAGGAACATCGACAAAACAGATTCTCAAAGAACTTCTTTCTAATCTATGTAAAAGATAGAAATTAACTGCTGAAGTATTTGAATTTCATAGAAGAAATAGCAATTGAAAAGAAGGGAACGGCAGAACAGTTCCGTGTAAACCTACATCCATATTGGCAACATAAATTTATGATAGAGCATTTTTATATGGGTTCCTTCTGTACTTCTCACTCTCAAGTCTTCCTTTTAAGTCAAAATGAAAAGGACACTGACAAGCTGAGCAATATGTCTGAGAAACATTTTGCAAGAACAGCTATTAGGATTAGAGCTGTTAGATACCAAAGTTTTTCACTGTCTAAAAGCAAAACCTTTTAGATGTCAGGGAAAATAGATGGAACTTGGATCCTGATAAAGAGACCAAATTCTTTCCTATTTGAAGAGGGATAAAGCTAAAATGCACAAAACTTAAGATTCTTAAAACAGAAGAACAGACTCATTCTTTTGTTTCTTTCCAGACACTGTTATTAGAGTCTGTTGTTAACAGTACTTCCACAGTGATTTGAAGTAAAACATGATGTATCAACACCAGATAAGAGCTGTCAGCTGAACTGTAATTTCATGCTCTCTGATGTGTATATACTCCCTAACAAAATTCTGTAAGCCTTAATTGCCATTAGATGGCAACATAACTCCTGAAAGATGAAGAAAATAGTAAGGCAATGTTCAGATCAGGTTGAATAATTAGCTAATTTTTGGTATTATTTTACTCCTGATAGTTAGCAATCAAATGCTTAAACATTTTAAAATATTTGTATTTAATATAAACTGAAAAAAAAACCTTTTTGTGCCCATCGAGAAAAATATTTAGTTATGCAGTTGGTGCAAAGCATTGGAACTGTTCAGGAACTTAATTCCACTTAAAACGCAAGTGGATGAAATTCAGTTTGAACTTTGGGAATGTAAGAACACGTATCTTACAGCTGAGTTAGAAACAAAGTACAGCATTACTGAAGGCTAATCTAATTTCAGCCTTTGGGATGTCAGACTTCTCTAAGAGTGTATATATATACTCATCAAAATAGTTCCCCTTCTTTCAGAAGGGGAAATTATCAGTGACTTATAAAGAATCAGTGTGTAATTGTGATGTTTAGCATGTATTTAATGATCGAAAAAGTCACCAGTTGAAATTTCTGAATTCCTCCTGTTGAAGTGCTGCATTAATATGAAACATTAATTTGATGGGCATGTAGTAGTATATGGAATTGTCTACCAAAATGTCCTTAAACTGTTGTGCATGTGATTGTGTGGCAGTCAAAACAGTACAAAATGAAGTCTTATGCATTAGTGGATATAAATGAAATACACTTCTTGTAATGAGAACTTTTTCTCTTTGAAGGTTGACACCCAAGATTGGTTTTCCATGGAGTGAAATAAGAAACATCTCTTTTAATGACAAAAAGTTTGTCATAAAGCCAATTGACAAAAAGGCCCCTGTAAGTACACTGTAGAATACTATGCCTTTGTATATCAAGAGTTTTAAGCCTTAAGGGACCTGCTCTGGCACTATGGCATGAGTAAACATTTGTATGGCATTTATTTTTCGTATTGGTAAAATAGTAATCAAAACCAAGTTTTAATTGTGAAGTATGGTATGCTTATTTTCCCTTTCCTCATTCTGGCTGACATTCTGGTAAGACTTTTCCTTTTTCTCCTCCTTTTCCTTTATAAACCAACTAATGTTTTGTCATGAATTGAAAAGCTGTAGTGTAGCATGCTAAACTCCCGTCGTATCCCCTCTTTTTTTTTTAACTTGTAATATAGTAGCATCTTTCATGAAACTCTGGGGCAAAACAATAAGCTAACTTACAATATTGAAACGGAGTAGAGAATAGCCTTACATTTAGAAGTTTAAATAAATTAATGTTGGGTAACGTAGCTAACCTCTACATAGAGGAAACCAAATGGGATTTTGAATTTATCTTGCAGATTCCTTGCAGTAACTAGGTTTATAGACTTAATGTGTTGAATTGCTCACAGGAGAAATGTCAAAATGTCTGTAAATTTAAATTTAACAAATGCAGGTCTGCAGTGATACTTCGAGTCTCATCACAACTGGGTGTTTAGATTAATGGATATGCTGCATTTATTTTTCTAGGATTTTGTTTTTTATGCACCTCGTCTAAGAATTAACAAGCGGATTTTGGCACTGTGTATGGGAAATCATGAATTGTACATGAGGAGGAGGAAACCTGATACAATTGAAGTGCAACAGATGAAGGCCCAAGCTAGAGAGGAGAAACATCAGAAACAATTGGAAAGGTAATTAACAAACTTCCATGAAACAGAAGAAAAATTCTTTTATCCTTTTAAGAAAACTAGGTCATAGAATATCAGGCATCCTAGCATTCTAGAAAAGATGTCTGCTTTTCTTTGTGTAACATGGTTCACCTGTCTTAATAGAAAGCCATATCCTTGTTGAGCTTTCAGCATAGTAATAGTAGCTGTACCGTTGTTTCTCATTAAGTCTTTTTGTGAAACAGTTTTGAGTCTCTTGTTGCTTGATTCTTAGGGCTTTTATACTCTACAGGTGAACCGTTAAAGCAAGTTCAGTGAAGAATATCGTGATTTACCTTTTCTATGCTCTAAAAATAAAGACAGTTGCTATTTCTAGTCCAGATGAAACATCAGTTGTGTAAAAAATGTAACTGTAGTTTTGGATTTATCTGGTTGAGCCATAACCAAGGTTGCTAAGCAATTCTTGTTCCTAAATTATTTTTTTGTACAGCACGTTGAAATAATGAAACTTGGTTCCTCTGTTTGCATTGTAAAATGAATTCAAAACATTTAGAATTCTGTACTTCTGTACTAGCTGAGTAAACTAAAATGATATGCTACCAGAATCCTAAGACTGGAACTGAATCTGCTTGAGGTCTAAAAAAAAAACAAAAAACACACCAACAAAAAAAACCTTGTATTATTTTCAGGGCACAACTAGAAAATGAGAAGAAGAAAAGGGAGATAGCAGAAAAGGAAAAAGAAAGAATAGAGCGTGAAAAGGAAGAATTAATGGAACGCTTAAGACAAATTGAAGAGCAAACAATGAAAGCTCAGAAAGGTGAGCTCTCAGTGGTCCTGGATTTCTTATAGCTGATGACACTGTTTAGTTCATTTGGGTAGTGAGGTTCCGCAGTTCTCTTGGTTTATGTTTTTCTGTTTTTTTTTTTTTTTTTTTTTCCAGCTTATTTTAATAACAGCAAAATTTAATGGTGTGTTTGTGATTTGATTTAAGAACAGCTGTTCTTCTTTTCAATGTTAAAAGTTGAAAGTTGGGGTGTGTGGGTATGTGTGTGCATCATATGAAAGCAATTTCTGATTTTAGCAAGTGTTTTTTTTTAATAAAATGGAAGTTAACGAGCATACAGTTTAACTCAAGCCTGTGAAGTACTTGACATGCCGAAAACCTGAGGCTGGGGGGGGGCTGAAGATTCAAAGTAATTCCTCTAGGATTTTGTTGAATTGAACTTTTCATTTTAAAGTTCCTTAGCCCTTTGTTTTCCCATTCCCTTGTAAGACTTGAGAATTTTAAAAACTAGAATTCTGTCAGATTTTAGTGAATAAGCTATATTTAGTGAATAATCACGGTTCTTTGTGTTGAACTCCTCTGTACAGTCCATGCCTCAGCTGCTTTCCACTCGCTCATTTCCATACTCTTTTTCTGCTTCAGGTTTGGTTAATATTCATGGAAGTTCCGTTCTTCCCTCTCCTGGTCACAAGTTGTGTCTTCAAGTGTGATAAAGAGAATCTCTGGCTACATCTATGCAAATAAGTGGCATGTCCCTGGCACTGTTTTCTAGCTCAACCTCTACTTTTCAGTATTTCAGTGTAGAACAGGGTAGGCACACCCAGACTGCTGACATCGCAGCTGGGCTTTGGAGTTGTTCAAAGGAGAGGTTTTTAGCCCAGGACATCACAGCGTCAGGGTGACTTTGAAGGTTTAATTGTGCGGATAGTGAGTTCCAGTGTTGGGTAGCATCTCCTGGTGCTGTTTAGCCTGGTATCATGGAAGTTACCATCAGCAGCAGCATGGTGAACAGTTTGCCTGACTGTCATATTATTGTGTCTCTGTCACTAAATCAACTGCTGACGTCAGGGGTTTGCCCTTCTGCTAGGGAAAAAAAACACAGGCACGTTTTCAGTAAACAACAGTGAGTAGCTAGTATGTCTCACAAGTCCTTGAAAGATGTGTATACGTTTGTAATTTGGCTAAACTCAGAAACTTTTCACAAGGCACTCTTGTCGATGTAAAGGGTGTCCTCTGCAAATTCCAGCCCTTGCTTAAAATCATGAGTGTGACAGAGCTGCTCTGAGAAAAGGTTAAACCTTTTTATTCTGTGGGCTTTGTGTTTTGGATTTTTTGATGATCTGGTGAAATAAGTTTCATGTTTCCTTTATTTATAAAAAAAATCACGTTAGGGTCTAAATTTTAATTGAACAAAAAAGCAATCCTAGGCAGAATGTTCAGCAGGGAAAATGTCAGCTGAAATATTTTTCATGAAAGTATAGACAGCAGGGAACCTTGATAATAAGCATTGTTTCCAGAGCTACTCTGACTTGGTGATCATATTCTTATTGTTGCATTTCCAAAGCAGGACATTGGAATTGGTGTTAAGCATCTCACAACCATTAATTTCTGGAGAACTTAGCAGAAATTACACTGTAGCTTAGAGTTCTTGAGAGCTGTGTTACTGAATAAAACTTAGGAAGTTTAACTTTGTTCTTAGTATGTCTGTGTCATTCAGGGGTAGGAATCAGAATAGGATTTTTTTTCATCTCAAATTGTTTCATTACATTGAGTTAAACATGTATACTTGATCTTCATTTTAATAAAGAAAAATTAATGTTCTTGCTAAGTTATATTGTTATAACGCACTTCATTTGGAAATACCTTTAGTTGTAAATCACTTACAATAGAAATCACTTGTTAGTATTTCTTTTAACACGTATGTTACTAGGAAGACTGTTCTGTAGGAAAGAATATAACTGCATAACTGTCAAAGAAACTAGTATGAAAAAACAATTCCTTGATTCTGAACAAATTATTTTATATTCTGGTAAATTTATTAGGAAATAGTTTATTTTCTGATACAGTACACAACGGTCATGTGTTAGTAGTTATTAGCCTTCTTTTCCTATATGGAGTAGTGTTTCTATGAATGGTGCCTTTGTTCTGTAGTTGATATGGTAGTTAAGTGTTCTCCATCTTCACTGGAAGACTTTGTCCTTTTGAATAGTGGTTTTTAAACGTTCATGCATTTTATTTAATTTTATAAGTACTGCATTTGTGCAACTCAGCATATTTGTAATGCCATACCCCTGAATCTGGCCTTCAAACTTGGATTATCAGAAAAAAACAAGTTCCCTGTACAAATCTTCCTTTAAAATTACAGAAGTGGTAGATTGTTTCTTCCTATTTCTCTTATATCGTGGTTTTGCCCATTAACTTGTAATGTCTTCCTAATCAGGCAGCTAGACAACTATTACCCCTGCCTTGATTTAAGGTTTTCCTCTTTGCATCTTTTTGAAGTTAGCTCTGTTCTCTGACCTTTCCAATGGGTCACTTTGGAGATGCGTGTCTAAATTGTCAGTTGCAGTTACTGTTTGAAGCGTTTTAATAGAGCAGGTGATTTTCTGACTTGTTTTATGGTAACAGGATGATTTATTGTATGTTAAAACTTCTCACAAAATTGAGAGGGAGTATACACTTAGTGGTAGAACTAAATTAATAAAGATGAGTTGATGCTTTTCTGAAACATTGGGCTGTCACTCAAGTGAGATGAAATATATCCAACATATGTTTTGGAAGGGGAGAATAAAAATCAGACTTGGAGTGTAGCTGTGGGGAACGTGATAACTCTTCTTGGCTCAAATCAGGCTAACTTGAGGCAGCCTTGTAAATCTTTGTCAATTTTCCACCTTTATTTTGAGATTATTACGGCTGTTATCTGTGTGACATATGAGTAGGAGTTAAGTAATGATGTATTGTCTGCAAACCTTCCCTATGGCAGAACTAGAGGAACAGACCAGAAGAGCTCTAGAACTGGATCAAGAACGAAAGCGTGCAAAAGAAGAAGCAGAGCGCCTGGAAAAAGAGCGTCGAGCAGCTGAAGAAGCTAAAGCTGCTCTAGCCAAGCAGGCAGCTGATCAGATGAAGAACCAGGAGCAACTAGTAAGAATCTTTAACCCTACATTAAAGAAATGGAAAAACATAGTTGGAAATCTAGACTTTGGATTTGGTTGCATCCATTTTGTGAAATGGACAAGTATGTGAAATGCTCTGTGCTTTGTTACAGGTTGTTGTGGGACATAGTATAAAAAATACTAAAACCCTTATGTTAGATTTTACTCTTTGCAGCATTATCTTATATTCTGTGCTAGATGGCTTCTGTTCAAAGATTTGCACGTACTGAGAGGCACAAATTTTAGGAGAGTGTTTCTCAACTATAAAACAGCTTTTGGTCTTCTAAGTCAGCACATGATGCTGAAGGCAAAATGTAGCTTGAGAGAGCTGAGATTGTGATCCAGAGTCATCAGATTTTTGGTGGAACCTTTAAAGCTGTATTAAACTGAAACAATGCCAAATTGTAATTTGTAACTGCAGCTCTTTATTTCCCAACAAGTTCGGAAGTGCAGCAGACATACGTACATGTGTGTGTGTGTATATGTGTATGTGTGTATTTCTCTGGACTTACTCCTATCAGGCAAAATTACTGCTTCTCTCCCTCTGTCATATATGTTTAAAATTTCTGTTTTGAATAAACAGAGAAGTGATGGATAACTGCTGTGATCCAACTTGAAAATAGTCAAAGGCAGAACCAAAATAGTATTGAACTAATTTTTTTTGTTTGTTTTTTTGTTTCAGGCAGCAGAACTTGCTGAATTCACTGCCAAGATCGCACTTCTAGAGGAGGCCAAGAAAAAAAAAGAAGAGGAAGCCTCAGAATGGCAACACAAAGTAATGAGCTCATGCTGTGTGAAGTCAGAACTTCAAAGAAACTAAGGGAGATAAGTGCAGGAATACCAGTGGAAGTCTGTGGGGTTGAGTCTGTTACTCCCTTAGGCTTCAGAGAAGCTTTTCTTAAAGGTTTTTGTTCTCTAGTCTTTTGAAGCCAGCTTATACGTCTATAGAAGTCATCTCTTAGTAGTAGATAGACATGAAGAGGGAGAGGGGGAATTCTCATCACAAAGGTGTGATCAAAGATTTGAAATGGCTTCTGTACATGTGGTTATGGAATAGGTTGGATCTTTGTGCTGGAAAAGAAACACGTCAAGAGAGGTATTAAAAAAAAGAGTGGTTATGAAAAAGAGGAACCAAAATTAGAACAAAGGCACATCAAATGTAACGAGACCATCATTTAAATAAAAATTCAGTTTGAGACAGTTCTTAACACTGGTGGGGCCATAGCTGGAGTGCTGGGTCCAGTTCTGGGCTCCCCAGTACCAGAGGGACCTGGGCACACTGGAGAGAGCCCAAGGCAGGGCCACCAGGGTGATGAAGGCACTGGAGCATCTCTGCTGTGAGCAGAGGCTGGGAGAGCTGGGGCTGCTCAGCCTGGAGCAGAGGAGGCTCAGGGGGATCTCATCCCTGTCCCTACATCCCTGAAGGGGGGTGCAGAGAGGACGGAGCCAGGCTCTGCTCGGTGGTGCCCAGTGCCAGGACAGGAGGCCATGGGCACAGCCGGGCACCCAGGGGGCTCCCTCTGAGCACCAGGCAGCACTTCTGTGCTGGGCGGGTGACGGAGCCCTGGCACAGGCTGACAGAGAGGCTGTGGGGTCTCCTACTTGGGGATCTCCAAAAGCCACCTGGATGTGGTCCTGGGCAGCCTGCTCTGGGTGTCCCTGCTTGGGCAGGAGGTTTGGACTAGGTGGCCTCCAGAGGTCCCTGCCAATCCTTATCACTCTGATTCTGTGAGAATATTTCTTCACAATTTGTAATTGACTATGGAATGTGAATACTAGCTGTACACAACGGTTCAGAAAGTGATTGAACAATTTCTTATAAAAGTTCTGGTTGTACATGAAATTCAAGGACATTGCCTTTGTTCAGGAAGTCCCTGAGGCTCAAATTTCTGGAGGCTGGAAAAGTTGGAAAGCAATCAATATACTACCTCTCTGACTCTTCTCTCGCTCTTCTATGGCTACTGCTGGAAATGGGTAGACCTGGAAATGGACCTATAGTACTGCTGGTTTTAGTCATTACCTCTTTTACCTTGTTTTTCTCTTTAACAGCTTTCAGCATCTAGGCTTTTCCTGTGTCATTTATAGAGGTGGTTTCCATGTATCTAAAGCCATCTCAAATACTTCTTTCTAATTTTCTGATTATTTGTAAATCAGTTTTAAAGATGCTAAGTGTTGTTTGCTTTATTTAGGCTTTTGCAGCCCAGGAGGACTTGGAAAAGACCAAAGAAGAACTGAAATCTGTGATGTCTGCTCCTCCTCCACCTCCTCCCCCACCAGTTATTCCTCCAACAGAGAACGAACACGATGAACATGATGAGAACAATGCTGAAGCCAGTGCAGAGCTGTCTTCTGATGGTGTCATGAATCACAGGAGTGAGGAAGAACGGGTAACAGAAACACAGAAAAATGAACGTGTTAAGAAACAACTCCAGGTAATGAAGACTTACAGTTGCATTGACATAATTCAGACTTTGCTTTTCAAAAATGTCATTGAAGTTATGAAAACACCCTTATCATTTATTTTGTTTTATTACTATTTAACCAATGTCCTTCATAGTGCTGTAGCAGCAGAAGGGGAAGGCTGGATGGAAGATTATGCTTTACAGCTTAGAAGTATTACTATGTTGTCATATTGGACAGTAAAAATTTCCAGTAATTATGATGCCCAGGACACATAATGCTAAAAATATAACGCTTTCCTTTTTAAATTACTGAAATTAAGTAGTATGAACAGATGCTTGCTTAATAGTGTTTGGGTTTATTTGCAGTTGCTCAGGCTTCGTAAATGCAAAAACTGAAATATGCCAATTTAGGATGAATCTTAATTCCCTGAAAAAGAGCATTTACTTGTAGGCTAGTCTACCTCTAAAAGCATCTCTCAAAGTATAATAATCTGTTAGCAGTGGTAACAGTTCGCTGTGTTAAGAAATCGTTTGGAGAGGAAATAAATGAGAAGTTGCTTCTTTTTTTGGCAGCAATATCTTAGTAGTGTGATTTGGTAATTTATATTTTCTGCTTGAACAGTCACTGACAGAATCAGGAGGATGACTGTGCCGTCTTTAGTTAGGCAGAAATAGAAATAAGATCATTCTCCTGCCTTTTCCTGCTGGTCCCTCTTTTCTTAGATGTTAGGGTATGAGGCCTTCTTTTATTTTTTTATTTTTTTTCTTTGACGCTCCGGCTTCTATAAGGAAAGAATCCTGTGTCGCTGCTGCTCTTCTCTTCCTTCTGAAGTCTTTCTGATAAACCTCCCAACTTCAGTTACTGAACATTACTGAAAGTATTTCATTAGTTGGCATTCAGGAAATTCCAAGCTTCAAAATAGATGTTATCAGAAATTCCAGAATCATTAAAAGATTAGTTAAAGCACTCAAATGCAAATATTTTATTCAACAGGCTTTAAGTTCTGAGTTGGCTCAAGCCAGAGATGAAACCAAGAAAACACAAAATGATGTCCTTCATGCTGAGAATGTTAAAGCAGGCCGTGATAAGTACAAGACACTTCGACAAATCCGACAAGGCAATACAAAGCAGCGTATCGATGAGTTTGAAGCAATGTGAGAGCTGTTATTTTGCATATATGTTCCTCGTAAAGCTGAACCACCAGCAGAGATAAAAGCAGGGCTTTACATATTTGATGGATTGCACCCCACTTTGCCAAAGCACTTAATACCAGTGTGACTACAGTGGTCAGAAGACAAATTTATGGGAAGCTGTTCAACAGTAAGGCAGTCTGTCATCCTAACTTCTGCAGGGGGAGGGTGTGGAGAATAATAGCATTTCCTCCCCCCCCATCATGTCTTCATCTTTATTGTTTTGTAGTTTTTTCTTTGAAAACTGATGTGAAGTACATACTGACTGACAAGTGTACATACTGCTTAAACCTTAAGAAATAGCAAGAATAATGGAGCCGAACCTAAACTGGATAGGTACTGCTGTTTCAGTATGATGAAGTTTGAAATCACATTTTTCAGTGTAGCTGCACCACTAAGAGTTTAATATCACTGACTTTCAGTTTCCTTTTTTTTTTTCCCCCTCCCAAGTCAAGTTCTTTGGTGTTTCATGTCCTGTCATCATTGATGGTTTTCTTTGCCTACCTGTTCACAAAGGTCTGGATGGCAGGTGGTAGTTCCAGGAGATGTTTTTTAAATGGAACACTACCTGTGGGCAGCACACGGCTGCGAATAGGCTTGAATAAGTATTGCTTTGCCTAGGTGATTATTTTAGACGCACAAAATGTTCTAACGCAGCAAAATATATATTAAAAAAAAAAAAAAGCTTTGTAAGCTATTTGCTTGTAATTATTTTATTTGCAGTAGGGAGACCTGGACCTTTCTGGCAAGGGAGCATATGAAAACATCAGTCCCAGGGAGGGGACAGTATCCTACCTCACTACTACATACATGATGACTGGTCCTTCAAACACCAGGGAAAAAGCTCTGTTTAAACTGACTGTCACTGTTCAGTAATACCACAAATGCTAGGAGCCCCCACTCCTAGGATTTTCTTTGAATTCAAGATGGATTTATAGTGCTAAATGCTATTTAACTAACTGCCTTTTGTTGAGTTTAAATTTGAAAAACGTAAGATGTTTTTACAAGCTGTAACCTGTCACTGGTATACTATCTTCTGGGAGGGGTGTAGAAGGTGCTTATGAGTTAATCTGGTTTTAGGTTTCCAAATAAAAATGAAAGTTCCCAGAGTTGGAGTAAAAGTATTTGTAGCTTCAGTTCTCATTGAAGCTGTTGTAATTGTCGTATCTGATGTCAATCATTAAGTCCTTTCTCTCTTGAGAAGGAGACTTGCTCCTTTTTTCATGTGTTTTTCTGAGAAACCTGCTTAGAAAATGAACTTTAGAAATACCTTCACAGTTAATGTGAACTGCAGTTGTTCGTTCTGTTGCAGTACCCTAGTAAATCTGTACAATGGAAGAAGCCTGCTTTCTCTGAGGATGGTTCAGCTCTTTTCTGTTTGATATTATGCACTCATAAATTTACACTTATCTATTAAAATTTGCCATTTTATTAAACATTTTTTTTCATGCACAATAGGTTTAATTTTTCTTATGAACAGTCCGACTAAGGCTTTTTTTTATTTTGCAGTTCAAGGTTGGCTATGTGGGGTGACATCATGAAAATAAAATAAAGATACTTTAATATATTTTTGGTTTGTGGGGCTAAACATATCTCATTAACCTTGAGGACTGATGTGCAGATGGTGTACACATGCTTCAAAATGCTGCTTGGTGGAAGCTGGTGTTTCTGCTTGCGGTGCGTTGTAAGAACAGTTCTTGTTTCACAGGCTTCACACACGGAAGCATGAGCAAACTTCTGAAGTATTTGAACAGTTTTCCATATTAGGTGAAACACTGTGCTTCCAAGGAGTTCTTTTTTTTCCTGGAAAGTGTGCACTACCGTTGATACATCAGTTTCAGTGTTGGGGAAAAATACCAGTAAAGTTTGCTGTTCATAAATCTACAGTATATAGAATAGGGGTAAATGGATTAGATCCATTTATAAAGCTGTGTGATTTTTTTTTTCTAAAAACAACCAGGAACAACCATTTGTACTATGGATTTTCACAATGAACAAAGAGGTAATAGCTGCTGCCACCAGCATTTGGGAATACTTACTGGTGCAGAAGTACTAAGAATACATTTAATGATTACTTGGTGAAGTAATTTTCCACGTGCTTTTTCCTTTAGCATCCTGTTTCGTGTTGTACAATTAAGCTACAATTACATCTACTATTTTGGATAACATTCATTGGTTAACAATAAAGAGATACAGTTAATTTCTCCGAGGTCCATTGTTGTTATTTAAAGCACTTTTTATTTCTGACAGTTTTATTAAATGCACTCTATTAGGCTTTTTCCAGAGCAGTGTATGAGCGTTGGTAATCAGTCTTTTGTTTCGCAGGATGGTCAAACTGAAATTTGAAAATAAATGATTAAATTGTCTGTAGACAATGGTACTCACGAAATTGCCACCTACAGCTGGGAGAACGCATGGGTGATTGTTGATTCAGAATGGGATTTGAAACATATTGGTTCTCCTGAGCTGAGGGTAGTTCGGCCACATAAGGAATCTGTGGGTAATGTAAGAACTTTCAATCACTGCCTACATATTGCTTAGCCCCAGGACAAGTGAAATTTAATTCAAGTCTTAAACATTAGAACAAACTTTTTTATGATACTACACCTTATAGTAGACAATGCTGTCAAATACATGCATAGCTGTATGTTTTTTGTAATGACAAGTTCATAGTTTTTTCACCCCTCCACTGCACTAGGAGAAGGGCAGGAGCAGTCCTGCATAAATAAACAAATCAATCTGCTCTCACAAAAATTGGGCCTCCTCTCAGGTGACTTTCTGTTCGGTCCTGTGTTTGCACTTGCACTCAAATGCAAGCACATAACTCTCTTTGTTACTGTGCATGGTAGGATTGTTAAGATGAATTAAAACACTTGTAACTCTGTCTTTAGTTTACACTTCCTTTTTCTTGAAGCCCCTTCTGCTGGAGATTAGGTTCAAGTTTCTCATTTGTTAACTTCTGCCATAGGTATGTAACTGAGAATATTGTGCTTGAAAGGGGAGGTAAGTGCTTTGTAAGTGGCTTCTTTAAATATGCTCTTGAGATGGAGGAGAAAAAAAGTGTTGCTATTTAAAGGCCAGACTAACACAATCACCTAGAATGCTTCACTGTAAAAGAATAATTTTGTCTTTTTAAAATAGGTCCCTCTGCATGATGAAACTTGGATTTTCTATTAGTTGGATTTTCAACTATGTGTTTCTTACTCCATATATTTTGTCCAAAACAGAACAAAGCTCGTACCTATGTTTTTAAATACATTTGGGGAGCATTATTGTGCTTCTGTTTTTTTCTTAGAACGTGTTCTCCAGGGTGGTTCAGGTTACTTGCTTAACCACCTCTGAGGAGAAAGAAGGTCTGTTCGAAACAAAAGACTTAACTTATGAGAAGAACATACTTCTCTCTCCCTCTTTCTCTCTCTCTTTCTCAATGACAACATAGAGGTTAAAATGATCAGTTAAAAACCTTTTGCTTTTGAAAAGGGACTTCTATGCAAGCATTTTCCATGTCTTCATCCAAAATATCTTGTTCTCCCTCAGACACCAAATTAATTTCCAGAACTGGGGTTTTTAACAAAGGTGATGTGTTCCCATGGAATGAGGTGGATGATACTAGCCTCCATAAGAGTGTTTTCTGGGTAGAATTGTCAACCCAAGGAAATCAAAAGCTTCCTTTCAAAAGAGCCTGATGCGGTGTTCACTTACTGCTAGGAGCTGTCTCATATGCACAGCATAGTGTATCTGGATAAGATTTTTTTTAGGAAAATACTGTAAATGTCCATGGATCAACATACAAACTGATACTTTTTTGACGCTTCAGAGCATATTCCTCTAGCTGTGCGTAGAGGTGAGAGGACCTGCCTCCCAGCTGAGATGCTGTGCTGGTTTGTCACCTGGGAGGATGGCAAGGGGCTGCTTCTGGCTGCCCTGGGTGCCTCCCAGGTGGTGTCTGCCCGCTCTGCTCCCAGGCAGGCCGAGCAGCACCTCTCCTGCCTAGCCAGGTGGTGTGCAAGCGCCTGGGTGTCACACGACTGGGCCGCTTCCCAGTCTGGGGACCCAGCCAGCAGCAAGGAGCATCGCAGGGCTGGGAGGGACGGTATGATAGTGAAAGTTCACGGTGGTAGGGGGCAGGTGTAAGAGAAATGCCATGTGGTGAGGTAGGATCCTTAACTGGCAGATTTATTCACTTGTGTCAAGGCCTCATCACTTTATTCTCACAGCATCCATAGATTTATTCTGAGAGTTGTTCAGCAAATTCAGCAGCAGGAAAGTGAAGCACTTCTCATTTCACAGAGCTGAGTTCTAGATGTGTAGGCACAGGCCAGCTACCTGATTTTTCTTCTGATTGTTGGAATCTGTCACTTGTGTTCACTTTACTCTGCAGGTTCTGAGTTGATTTGCCTTACCCAAGTAGAGATTGCCAACGCTATCCAATATAGATGTTTCATGTAATGCGAATAAAGAGGACTAAAAAAAGCCAACAACAAAAACCTCTTCCCCTCAAAACTCCATATCTAAGCAATCACGTTTCTTGACAATAAGAGACCACAATACTTGCAGCAGTGCCTGCAGTATTCCACGGAGTCAGGGAGAAGCAGCTTATGCCCACAGAGCTCATAGCATAGGGAGAGTTAGCAAAGGGAAATGAATCACTTTGACTTGTTGGGATTCTGTGAGGTGCTTGTATTGGCTTTTGGAAATAACTTGTCGGAGTTTCTGTTCGCAGCAGTAGGCGTTAGGCAGCAGAAGAAAGCAGGGGAGATGGAAACACACGTGCGAGGAGGAGGCCTGCTTGGTGCAGATATTCCCAATGCCCGTGTGCATGGGAGTTCATGTTCCTTGTGCTCTGGATAAATGGATCAGGTGAAAAGACATCAAGCTCAGAGGTAGGACACTGGTTTTTGGTTTTGCATTGCTTTATATTGTTTATTTTAGACTATGCTATTTACACCAGCGGGCTTGCTGTTATCTCAATATTTAGCTGAAGGCTTTTAGGAGGCCTCTTGCTGAACGCTGAAAGATCTTGGAGCTCTTTAAAACAAGGTGTACCCAGACTGCCCACTGTATACCTTGTTAAAGCTCAGCAGGCACCCTCTGCAGGCTGATGATTTTGTGTTAGAGCCTTTCTACAGTCATGGTTTTAGCTGCCCCATTGCTTGTTCCAGCAACGTGAAACCCACGTGGACCCACGTGAAACAGCCATCTCGTGATGGGCTCTGTGACCGCGTACGCGGAACTCTGCAGGTTCTCGTATCAAGCTTACAGTTCCCCGTGGCCTCAGCTTTCACACTTCTTATTCACATCAATTTCTTTTTTGAAACAGGATTTAACGTCTTAATCCGTGATTTCGATGACTTTCTACAAAGCTGAGCTTCTAGTAAAAGGCTGACTCTGTGTCCAATGTTTTTTTTAAAATACATCATCTTGATGGGTTGAAATAGTCTAGCTTTACTTTTATTTAAACAACACTTCTGATTAATTAATCTCTATGAATATGGTAACTGCAGTCGTAATGCCAGAGGTTCATTGGCACTGGGGCTGAAGCTGAAAACTTCTGCAAGTGAACTTTGATTGTCAGCACAGCAAATCTAGAACGTGCAGGTATCATCCGGATTGCTTAGGGCACACCCCTACGTATATCCAGCCCTCCTCTTTGATATAGGGAATAAATTCATTTATGTCTTGAGTGAGCGGATTCAGTATTTTAGGGATTTGAGACAGGACAGCAAGGTTGTTCACGTATCAAAAAAAAAAAAAAATGAAGCCGTGAGAAGTCTTCGTAACATTGATCTGCCCTCCTACTTTGTTTCTTATTCTGGATATTTTTTCTTACTCTGGATAGTTTTTCTTCAGTTTAATTTGTTTTAAATGCTTTGATCTCTTGTGTCCAGTGTTTCAGGCAACTGTCATGCTACTCAAGTACCAGTCACACTTCTCTGTACCATTTGAAAACACGGCTCTTGCTCTTTCTCTTCTTTAGCCTTTGGCATCTTTACGTAGTTGTTTTCCACAAAGCATGAGAATTTGTCAGACTTAAATTTACAGCTACTACTGCTTGGAACAATCTTCGGATTAATTTGGGCTACGTGTTCTCGTATCAAGCGTGCATGGCGAATGCCAGCTTTTAAAAGCAATGCATATAGTGACTGTATAATAATTGCAAGGAGCATTCTGGAGAACAGAAAATGTCAGAAAATAAGTATATTAATGTGCCCAGAAAACTGGGGAAGATATGAATCAGTGTTTATACCCATGAGGCTCAACTTTGAGCCTCGCCCTAATCACGCACACAAGGGAGCACGTGGGAGAGACGTTTCTATTTGTCTAATTGTGTTGTTCTGTGGCTTATCTGCCTGGCTGGGCCCAGCGAGAGAGAGAGGGCTGGAGCAGGATGGCTGTGCTTGCTCGAGCAGCAGAACAGCCAGCTGCAATTGCACGGCGCCGTGGCTTTGCTCTTCAATACTGCAGTTGTCGTGGATGGAAAAATCCTGACAAGAAAATACGCGGACTAGCTTACTTTTTCCTGCAGACTGTTACGCAAAGGAGTCACGTCGGCGTTTCTGCCTGCCTCCAAACTTCATCTGTAGGTCACTCTGGTTGAAACTGAAGTCCTCTGTAACATAAGCACTGCTACGTTTGAGGAGGTACCCAGTTGTTCTTCAGCTCATGTGTTTTAAGAAGTAGTGGCAGGCGTGGATGGGGTAAAAGATCTCTTACCTGTCTGTTCATTTTCATCCTGGACCATGAAAATACATTTTGGAGAACCTTCTTTCTGACAGTGACTTCGATGTGGTCTGTGTGGTGTTTTTATATGCGTTTCTCCCAGTCTCTGAATTGGTTCCTACTTCTCGCCTCGTCTTAATACTGTGATTTTTTTTTAACTTGCTAGTGCTTCATGCCATTTATTTTACTTGAATAGATTTCAATTTATATCCTTGCTTGCTTTAATGCAATTGACTTTTGTTTCAGTGTGAGAATGCAAATTATGCAAAATCTTCATTCCCCGACCTAATTACTCATTTTAAAACATTGTGGGGTAAAAAGGGTTGAAGCCCCAAGACTTACCGAAAGAAATACTTTGTAGTCTACGTAGACAGCTAACACACAGTGAAAATGAGAGGCAGGCAGCTATGTATGGCAAGGTAACCCTTCTCCCAAACTCACTTTATTGTAGCAAAGTACTTTGGTAAAATTCACTGAGTTTTTAAAATATTTGTTTATTTATTTATTGACACTTGCTGGATTCTTCAAAGAGCATTGTAGAAAAGAATACTGTGTCTGTCTTCCTACAGTCATACTTCAGTGGTAGATTACTGTATCAATTTAAGAGTGCCTTTTTCTTCCCCAGTGATTTTGTGAAGTTGTGTTTTGCCTAGGTCACTAAAAGTAGCTTTGCAAGCTGGAGATTAACGGGGGAAATGGTTTTCTGAAGAAAAGGTGCTCTAACCTGCACTGGGCTGAACTTGATAATGTACGTATGTATAAGTATATATCATAGACGGCAGGTTTCTAATACAGTATGTAGCATCAGGCCTTACTATGGCTGTATTAAAATGAAATATGGGATTAGCAACTTCTTTTATATGAATTTTGATCTTGAGTAGGTTTAAACATAAACCATCTTCAAAGCTAACAGTGTTTAAAACATGACTTAAAATATTACAGCGTGCAGAGCAAGTATGGTTCCGTTTTCCCGTGATACCAAGATCAGATTTATTTACCTGCATCTTTGTTTTTATCCTCCTGCAAAAGCCAGTTGTGTCTGGGCATTCACCAGTACCAGGAAGCACTTCCCTGGTCTCAGAGGTACCTTCCCCATCCACAGTTTCTCTCACTGCCTATCTCTTCCCACACCCTGCCAGGAATCGCTGCAAGACTTCTGAAACACCGGTGTTGTTAGTACTTGTAAATCTCAACCACCCATCTTATTTGCTTGTACTCAGGCCCTGGAAGTTCCCCCTTTCTGTGCCAGCAAACGATTTGTGTGGGAAGCAGGCTGTGGAGTAAAAGTTGATGCGGTGTCCTGCGAGCTGCGTGCTGTGGTTGTGTCAGTGAACACCAAACAGTGCGTTGAGGGCTTCTTCCTTCTAACCAGCCACTCGTTCCCCGTGCTTGTTAAGTGATGAAGGGAGTCTGGTAATTAAAAGTCTTTTCCTGATTCCCTCTGAATAAAATTTGGGTTTATGAACACTTGCTGATGAAACGTTTCGTTAAAACAATCACAATGAGAGGCTGGCACTATCATCAATATTTTATATTCATCGTTCCTATTCTTTCTGTAGTCAGAGTACGTGTTTAAAGAAAATCATTGTCAAAAAGGAAAACATCTTTCAAGCCACTTCAGGAATGAATTTCCATAAAAAACAAACAAGGAAAATACACATTTTTTCGGTATCTTCACACACAGAAACAATAAATTTGACTCACTGTCAATTTCAATCCGAGAACTTCAAAATTCAGGAGAAAAGGAAATTTGAGAAATTCTTTACGCTGTTCTCACAAATAGCAAACGTTTCTTGAAAGGCAATGAACTGAACAAACTAAACCACAGGGCTTACCCAGCAAACAGCACGTGTATGATGCTAAAAGGAAGAGATGTCTGAGGTAGCACTGGCTGTGATTGAATGTTCTGCTAACGTGTCTGATACCTGTGTGCTTATCCACAATGCAGCTTGTTTCAGCCGCCTTTGGAAGCAGTTTTAACACGGTCTTACATCACGCTCAGTTGTCACCTGTGTTGTCTGCATTAGCAAATTAATCCTGTAAAACTATTCCCTGAGTGGATTTTAGGGTAGGGGCTTTGTAAGGCTAAAATTTGCCATCAAAACTCTACTGGTATGTGAAAAATAAATAAATAATT
Organism: Heteronetta atricapilla; assembly: GCA_011075105.1. Taxonomy (NCBI): domain Eukaryota; kingdom Metazoa; phylum Chordata; class Aves; order Anseriformes; family Anatidae; genus Heteronetta; species Heteronetta atricapilla. The sequence continues at coordinate 189,424,798 of CM021731.1, forward strand.
AAGAAATAAAAATAAAAATTGACTTGGGCATGCAACAGTTGTTGAACAAAGTTGGCCCTGGTTTTTGTGAGCTGAAATTTGATGAAGGTTCTCCATGTGTGTGGGGGTGGGTATTGGCTGCAGGAACAACTTTTTTTCTAAAATCATTCTTTTATGGTGCTCCCTCGTTCTGCCGGCATCTTTGAAACAAAATTCCTTCAGACATTAAATTTGGGAATTTGATACCTCAGAGCAGTTACAGAGAGTGACGCACGGCTCTTGCGATGTTGCTGCATGACTCTGTTTATTGCCTTTGTTTAGTGCCTTTGCTAAATCTGCTTGACTTCTCTGTGTCTTTCTGTGCAGGTTACAAAAGTACGATCTCTTGCAGCCCTTAGGATAGGAACGAGGTAAAGATCAGCAGAAGACCTGGGGTCTGCCAAGGCCTGCCATTGCGCTTCTGTCAGTCTGGACAGTTTACAGCACTTTAAATTAGGTGCTACCTGGTCCACGAAGACTTTTCTGCAAGGACCAGGAAGTGCTATTAAAACATTTCATTGATGCTCGGTTCTCTCTGATCTCTCTAAATCTTTCCTCTGTTGTCTTTTCCTGGGAGAAAATCCTCTCTTAGAAGTACTTCAGTTGTTGTTCTCCCCCGTAAAACAGGAACTGACACTAAGCTACCAACCTTTAACGTGCGATGGGACGTGTCAGAGCGAGCGGTGGTGGGACCACTTCGGGGATCTTGAAGGCTTGGACCCGACACAGTGTGGGAAGCCTGCCTCTATATCCAGCCTGGGTAAAGCGAAATGAGAGTAGATACTTTCCAAGTTTTATTGGTTTTCTACACAATTTCTAATAGCCTTGATGATACATGAGCAATGTCAGGTAACTTTTTTAATGTCAAGCGACTGATTTAGTATGTCTGTACATACATTTCGGTGTAAGACCCTGTTGCTACCTGCCTTTTTGTACGCTATTAGAACGTGCATACTGTGTATACGTAACTGCAATGAATTGTGCACCCTGCACAAAAGCCTGAATAAATGGGTTTTAATGTTAACCTGAAGAATCCCTATTCTTTTGATGATCAGTCTTGCTAACTGTTAGACTGTGCCATTGTTCATTTTGCTGGGAGCTTTCAGTCTGTGGTACGAGTCCGTAGTGGAGTTTCCATCTGTGTGTTTGTGCTGTGGTCAGACAAGCTGTGTGAGGCTGGATTTGCAAAGAATGAATCACTCCTGAAGGAGAAGATGGGAACTGGTAAATAAGGGACTAGGTAATTAAGCTGATGGACAAGTGAATTAGTGGGAATATACCAAACCTTGAAAGCATTTGTGCTGATCTTGTTACCATCATGCACAATGGCTTCTCAGACTGAGAACGTTGTGGGTCGATCCCTTGGAAGAATTACCTCAGCCTGTAAAAAGTGTAAAGCGCTGGTCTAAAATTATTGGTCAAAACTGCTGAACAAGGGCAATGCTCCAGCGTCCACGAGCCTCCTGTGAAGCCTGGACGCTGTCTCAGTACTCGCCCTGTGCCTTGTGGAGGCAGCCCGTGGGGGCAGTGTGCATCCTCCACCTTTGCCACCAGCTCAAGCAGGACCACCACGCGCAGCCCTGGTAGGCCAGGGTTCAGGTTCAGGACCCCGAGAGGGACCTGACACCCTGCACAGTGCGATTTCAGCCTCTGCTTTGCACGTTCAGGCCAGCGCTGTGGCTCGGGACCTGCTTGCCCAGCACTCATCAATTCCTTTAAAACCACTCCTGAAGCCTCTTGTTCTCTGTGTGGCCGATAGGGATGTTCTAGGGCTGAGGGGAATCAAGGCACAGCAGCTTCTGAAACACAGGTAGCAGCAGCTTTGTTTCTCAGTTGCCATCTCTAGGAGGGCTGGGGGAACACTCGTGCACATCTCAGCTTTGTTGTCTCTGAATTTGACTGCGAGCCAGACTTGGTGTTTCTGCAGTAGCTGCACCTGGGAGCAGCCTCCTTCCTTCAAGTTGTTTACTTCAAGTTTCTAATGGTGAAAGGTAACGAGGCACTTTCATGCAAATGCATTTCAGTACAACTGCAGAATGTTCCCGAGGATTTGATTTACTGTTACGCTGCCTTTGCTGATCTCTGCCCACAGTGTTTCTTGGCTTCTCTTGTCAGCGTGCGGGTTCCCTGGTGGATGTGCTGCAGAGAGGGAATTGTGCAAGAAGACGTGTAATATATTTTTAAGAGCTTGATTTAAAAAAGACAAGTGATTTTGACATAATGAAAGCTTTGGTCTATTACTGCTGCTGATGGCTTTGTTTGAAATGTGGCAGCTCTGCCACAGCTGTAGAGGCTGCCTGTTTGCCAAGGGCCAGCAGGGCCGGACGCTCCTGGGCTGCCAGCTGCAGATGTGCGAGGTGAAAATGGTGCCTGGGGAGATGACCACAGGAGGTTTCCCATTTTGGGGTGAGGATTTAGCTGTTGAATTTAGCAGATGGGAAGTTACCCCTCAATACGGGTCTGTCCAAAGTGTCTGTGTAGTGGAGCTGTGTGATGAAAAATGCTGCGTGTTGGTGATGGGGTGTCCTGTGTGGGCATCGCGCCTGTGGATAACCACCGTGCGCGAGCACTGCCTGCCCAGCCTGACCAAAAGCTGTGTTCTCCTTCCTTCTGCAGTCCCCGTGTTTTGGAGCTCTGCCGCCTCTGTGCTCGGCCCGGGCAGGGCAGCAGCAGCAACCTCCGTCCGTCTGTATTTCTGTATTTTGTTCCAGTCTCCGTGTAGGACAGTTCCCGTTTCCCACACAGCCCTGGCCAGCCCCCATGTGATTACCGCTCCTCCAGGCCCTCAGCCGAGGGCTGCAGTATCGGGTCACCCAAAGTACGGCAGCGGCCCTGGGTCCGGCCGCAATCGGGGGATCTCTGTAACACGAGCCCGGCTGACGTAAAACACCTGCTGGGATGGCGCTGATCGCCATCTCCTCATCCCCCTGCTCCTGTTGCTTGCGCTTCAGCAGCTCATGTAAATTAATAGCGGCGTTTAATTTCCTCCGTGCCCACCTGCTGTTCCTGGCAAGCTCATCCGTGGTGTGGGGGCTGGAAGCAAAAGGCCGGCCCTGGCTTTGGGGGCTGTTAACAGGGGACGGCAGCTCTCCCTGGTGGTGGCTGTGGGGCCTGGGGGCTGCTGCAGTGACACGGGGCCTCTTTCTCTAACCTCTGCCACGACCTGTGTGTGAAACACAGACCTTTCTGAAGCAGACAGTCCCTCACCCATTTCTCTAGAGCAGGATGAGCTCCAAGCTCCCGTGAAGCTGGAGGGATGCTGCCCAGTGTGGCACCAGCGGGGTTTTCCTTCACAGGGGCATGGCCCCACAGGGCGCCTCCCCGTGCGGGCCTGCAAGAGCCGTGCTGTGGCTCCTCCGGCTGAGGCACCGCAGGCCGTCTTCAGGACGGGCGACAGAGCCACTGTAACGACGCTTCAACCAGCATCAAGAGCTGCTGTGATGCTGGTCGGGCTCCTTTTGAGGACACCACAGGATGCAGTCGTAGCCGGGTAACAGCTTTTCCCAGGTAGGTTTCCCAAGCCTACCTTGCGGGATGCAGATGGGCAGTGCCTCATGAGAGGGCACACAGAGACTGGGCTGTGCCAGGGAAGCTCCTTCCCCGGGTGGGCCCGAGGGAGAGCTCGGAGCTCTGCAGGAGAGGCCTGGGGCAGTCACACAAGTGCCAGCAATTCAGAGGCTTGAACCAAAACCCAAAAAGGCTGGATTTGGCATTCTCGATGGTGACTCAACCACTTCCCTGGGCAGCCTGTTCCGATGCCTCACAACCCTTTCAGTAAAGAAATGTCTCCTACTATCCAATCTAAACCTCCCCTGGCACAAGTTGAGGCCATTTCCCCTTGTGTTATCACTTGGTGCTGGGGAGAAGAGCCTGATCTCCAGCTCCCCACAACTCCCTTTCAGGCAGTTGTAGAGAGCAATGAGGTCTCCCCTGAGCCTCCTCTTCTCCAGACTAAGCAACCCCAGTTCCCTCAGTTGCTCCTGCTATGACTTGTTCCCTAGACCCTTCACTGGCTTCACTGCCCTTCTTTGGACATAAATGTCCCGGTTTCCTGCAAACAAAAGACCTCTGGGTCTATTGTGTGGAGACACAAAGGAATTGATTTAGAGAACGACTTCAAACACGTGGCCAAACCACCAGCCAGTGCTGCACTGCTCGAGTACACGGCCAAGGTGACCTGGCCTTGGGTCATAAGCCGTCTCCTCCACCCAGTGGAGGCCAAGTCATTCACCTCCACCCAGCCCTCTGCTGACACACAGTGCTCTACGAGCATTGATTTCCTGGAAAGCATAAGTCTATCAATCACCTGGTGCAGAGCAGCTGGTAGGGCCCCGCTGAAGGAGCTGTGAACACCCGGGACAGCCCCACCTTATCCTATCCCAGTTTCAGACAATAATGAAATTAAGGTGTTCGCAGTCTAGCAGCAGTTCTAGCAAAGAAAATAAATCTGTACAGGTTAAGGGCAAGACCGTGGGGAGGTTGTGAGGTTGTTCAGGAGCCAGGCCAGCACGCAAAGAGTCACTTCCCCCTGCCTTGTGTAGAATTAAAGTTGCAGGGATGGAGGGGGGGAATAAATCAGGCCTTTTCATCACCAAATGCGGGTTCTGCCCAGGCAGAAACATCAAAGGGACCTTTCCAGTTCCACTCCAGTGCCCGTTTGCCCCAAAAGGAGGCAAAGCCACGCGCTGGGCTCAGCCCGGGTGCAGTAACTCGGCTGATGAGCAGAGCTGTGCGGAGCACCCCCATCACGCACGTTACCAGCAGTCACAACTCACTTTGGGCAATGCCACGTCATTTCTCAGGCCAACCACTGGCTCCATCGGCATCCACCCCAGCCCTGCCTGGCGCCCTGCTCCAGGGCTGGCAGGGCTCTCTATGTACTCACTGCTAACTTCTATGCTGCTCGAAATTTTTACTCTATAAAACAAAAACAGCCCATCCATGAGGAAAATGAATCTTTATTGTTTTCTCTAAAAGCAGAATTTGAGGTACGTTTCTTTTTTTTCTTTTTTTCTATGGTTTAAACGGTGGTTTTAAGGTGTGAATTGTCACCTCACAGAAACAACACAGAACAACCAGTGAAGGAACAAAGAGCAAGTTTGACAATTGCTTTATCACGTAGTCCAAACATGACTTTTAACTAACATTTTTGCCAGAGTTGGCTTCAGGACAATATTAAAAATCTCGCCTACTCAATACAAGTACAGAGATAATGAGGGGAGAAAGAACTACAAAACACAATTATTGCTGCTGTATCTGCATTTCTATTTCCTTGCACGGTGTTCTGTAATATGCTGGTAAAACATTTCTTAAATACCAGTATAATTAAAAATGTTGTTCATATGAAGTAACCAACCAGCCAACCTCACTTGTTAAATGAGACTTCATCCGAGAACAACAACAAAAATGCTGTCTTACAAAAATGGAGAGGTTTTTAGAAGGTGTAATGGTTACACCTTTGAAACAGTGAGGACGAACATGCAGAAATGTCTGAACAGATTTGGTTTCTGCGTGTGTTCAGTGGCAGCAGCAGTGAGACCCCACCTCTGCACGGCAGCGGGCTGTTTCCCAGCTGTTCCCAATGTGCTCCTCAAGGCCCTGACTCCTCCAGCACTTGCACACGTGCCCACCTTTATTCGTGCCATCTCCAGTTCCACCAAAACCAGCCAGTGCACATACCTGTGCTGAAGTCAGGCATGTGCGTAAGCACTCGGGAGACGGGGCCCTCAAATGGGAACTAAAGCAGAGCGAGGGGAGGAGACCTACTGCAGCCAGTTACACTTCAGAGGTGCACGGTAGGCAGAGGAATAAACAATTCAAGCACGCATTATGCCCATCCCTCGAGACCTGAAAACGGAAGATGGAAAATGACTTGCAGCACACTCACAGCTATTGAACAGCTCAGTGTATTTGGTAGTGCCTGCATAAACAGCTTCTGTATTTCACGTGCACCAGCGTACTGCCTGGTAACGCGCTGCACAGAAAACCCAGCGTACAGGAGCAGGATCCACACGCGTGGAGACGTTTTACGGCTGATGGGTCACGACATCACCAGCTCCTGGTGAAGCCTTAAGATACCCATGAAATATATGAAATGTATGCTAGAACATCTGAACGTGAAGTCTGAACACATCTCGTGTTATCTACCCAAAAGGTTAGCTGGAACAACCACTTCACACATATGATTTTCGAGTAGTTACAGGGTTAGTCCGAACAATGAACACAAACATACTGAATTCCAACAAAATTCTTAGACTGAACTTCTCCATAAAGTATATAAACCGCATGATTTGACATTTAAAAAACCTCAGCCCTTTTGTAAGAAAAAAACAAGGCCATAGGGTTTTGTTTTGACCTTTAATCTGTTGTTTCAACAGCTTAAGTTCCTATACTAAATAAAAAATACAAACAGCACTCACCATGGCCTTATAATGCAAGGAATAAATTAGCAAGAGTCACACTGTAAATCAAAATAAATAATTTCTAAATTATTTTTATTAAAAAATGGTCTCTTTAATTGCACAGTATTTTAATTTCTCAGTAGCAATGCAAAGTCAGTTGGGCATTGTATTATTCTAAATGCTTTAGACAGTACGAAAAGCATCATCTCGCTTTTTTTTTTCAAGCTTCACACGTCAGAAACGTCAAAGTTGGTCAAACCAGCAACTGATAGAACTGACAAGGGTTTTGGTAGTCTCGCGAGGTGCTGAGGCACCTCTCCCCCGGGCTCTGCGTCCTCGCTCTGTCACCCCGCGGGGACAGAGCCGCCGGCTTCCCGCTCCAAGTGAGGTACTCCGGTTTGCACTGACGGGTTTGGTATTTTTGGGAAAGTGTTCACCATTAACACTACTACTTTCACAGCAGAAGGTCGGCAACAAGTCAGCAACAGTCCACATACTCGGAGGCTGCAGAAGTCCCCTTGAAGGGCATCCCCAGGCTGGCACTCCTCCTGTTTGGGGCGTTCCACGCACACGGCAGACCTGTGGCTCTCCCTGGAGCTGCTCTGCAGCGGAGCACCGAGTTACAGTTCCGACACACCACAGACAACAGGACACCTGAAAGGACGTGACCTTACCTCAGAGCATGAGCGGTAGTTGGCAAGTGAGTTTAAGGTATTAAGAAAACAAAACCAAAACAACGAAACAACAACATGACATTTCAGGATTTTTTTTTTTTTTTAAAAAAAAGACATCTTAGTGATTAACACTGTCGCAGCCCGGGCACGTAGAGCTCAAAATCAGGTATCCACGGGGCATTTTAAGAACTCTAAATATTGGCAACACACATAGTATACAAAACTGTTGTGGGCAGATGCCTAATGTCAACGTGCCCTCAAAACACCGCGTATCTACACACCACTACTGAGGGAGCTATAATGGCTTGGACTTCATTTAAAAATACGGAGTTTCTGGTAAGTATCAAAACAACTCTTGAGCAGTGAAGACAAGGGTAAGCGCTGCCCTCTTTTTAGTGGTGGGACAGGCCTAACTGTGCTTTACTCTCTGTAACTCCAGCACCTGCAGCAAAGACAATACCAACGAGCCCCCTTTTACTGCTTAAGATGCTACGGTTCAGTTATTGGCATCAATGCAACCACAACAGGTGCAGTACTGAGCAGTACCATCGCATCCATGCTTAGCACCCGTATCCTCTCTACAGGGTATGAAGTACACAGACTGATCTCCTTGAGGAGGAGGCCAAACACAACTCCTCCTACCCTCTGCTACTCACCACAACAACCAAGGAAACACCAAGGCCAACGCTTTGTCCCCCGTGTGTTTACTTTACCCAACATAAGCGCCTAAGGGAAACTAGCACATCATTGCACAACATTAAGAACCACCAAATATCTCCCGTTCTTATACTTTTAAAGCATTCTCAGTGCTTCAGTACAAAGCACAGAAGGTAGGGTAAGGGTTCCCCCGCCACCACCACGCGCCTAGGGGCTCGATGCCGCAGCACCGCACGCGGCGGCGCCAGTGCCGGCAGCTCCCACCTGGGCACGGCGGCGCCGCTCGAGGCCTTCTGAGGCTCCTGGGACAGGGAGGAAAGGTGAAACGCCTCCTTTACACGCACACGCTTCTGTTCGCGCTTAAGGAATTCATCTTTTGGCAGAAGTGAATTCCTACATAAAAATGAATGTAGAAACTCATCAAAAACACAAATATAATAATTGCAGTACTAAAGCAGCTGCATCTACACTACGGTGTAGTACTTCAGTGTAATTCAATTTTTAAAAAATCTTAAGAGTACAACTGAGATGAGACCCATTTACCACGCCAAACCTCAGCGTCAGCGCTGCATCAACCTCTAGGTTCAGACATGCTCTACGGACAGCGGCCCACCAAGCCAAGGGAAAAACTACTGTCAGACAACTCAGGCTAGATTATGTACAGCACCTCCCGTATCGTCACAGGGACAGGCGAACGCAGATCCCACGCCAAATCAGCAGTAAAAGCTGTCTGGAACACTACTTCCTGAATTAGTTTGCTGAACATGGTTCAGATTATTGGATATGTCTATAAGCACAATGCTCTTCAGAAGCATTTACTGTATACCCAAATCCTACTCACCGCAACACACGGTGTTGCGCAAGTAGTGAAAATGTCTTCGTATTCAAAGGTGCTTGGACATCATTTTCAGGCAGCATTTTACCTTTATTTTAGTGAGTTTACACTACAAAGATTTTAGAAGGAAGAAGATGCCAATAGTTTCTTTCTTTCTTTCTTTCTTTCTTTTTCTTTTCAATATGTGAAATTGAGACAGACACCTAAATAAATATCTATTTTTACTCGCCTAAGTCTACTCTATGTCTGAAAACTCTAATTTTCCAATAAGCGATAAAATGTTGCCCAAAAGACTATAGTTATACGTTTGTGTTTCTACTAAATCTACAAATCAAAATAGTTCTCAGTTAAAAAGATACAATTTGTATCAACAGTAAAAGGTACTTTCTGGTTCTTCAGGGCCTTTAAATTCCAGCAAGTGGACCACAATTATCAGCAGTAATAGTGTAAACTAGTGGTTTTTTAACACTGAAAAACATTACAATGGATGGAAACCTAAAACTGTAGGTAACTGACTATGTCATGTTAAGTACAACTGACATCAATTGCAAGATCTATTTCTATTTTATATATATATATAAAAGCTTACGAGGTGCTAGTAAAACCCATGACTTTAACCAGAAATATCCCTTACTAGTACTAAAACGGACTTGTTTTGTCTGTTTCTAAAACTACACTATTTGTGGCAAGAATCAGGCCTCCCCGATGCAACAGGCCAAGGACTAACCTCAGAACACGTACAGTCTCTTCTCTCCCCACAACCCTCCCTCCCCAGCCGAAACAAAAAAGACAAAAAGTTTAAGTTATTATTTTGAGCTACAATATCATTACCATAGTGCAGTTAATAAACGTTGCATATCCTCAACACACAAACCCTTTTCAGGCCAGCCTTGATAAATAGCAAGAAAAAATCCAACAGTATCTTAAATACAAAACTTGCATTGAGATAATTAAATTCATTAAAAAACAGGTAAATATTTTATGAAAAGCGTATTTTATCCAGTACACTGGTGCAGCAATACAAAGGAAAACACATAAAACAACTGAACAGAACCCTACGATTTCAGGCCCCGTTCAACTGACCAGGAGGAGTACACGAAGCTGGATAACAGCACATGGGAATCGAAACAAGGTGGCCTGTTCTTAGGAGGTACTGAGTGTTTGCAGTTTGTGGTAGGTTCAAAGGGGGCTGCAAATTCTCAGCACCTTTGAAAATCAGGCAGTAAGGCTTTCCACCTTATCCATAAATTAGTAAAAAATAAAAATAATAATAAAAAATTGTCCTCTGATTGCATTTGATCTTACTAATCAACTGCATCAACAAAACATGGAACTATTTAAACAAAACAAAGAGCAATGAAAAGTGCCATACTATAAATTACTAATATTTGTTACCCATTTCACCGTTAACTGGTAACTCAATTAATTCGTTTAAAAAATAAAGTCAGTGCTGTAGTAAATCTTTGTTTCCTATAAATATGATTATAGCACACACACAAAAAAAAGCCCACAAAAAACAAACAGACAAACAAACACGGTGTTGTAAAAAGTTCAAAAACTTGGCTTGAAAACTGTCTGCTGGAAGAAGCAAAATCCTCTCTCTGCAGGTCGTTTTGACACCACGCAGCCCAAGGACAAACATCCAGCAAGTTAAAAAACAAAACCGAAAATCGCAACAACATGTAACAAGGATAGAAAGTGCTGCATATAAACCCCTGATGCACCAAAGATTATAACCGGAGACGACAGATTTTTTTTCATATATATATATGTATATATATATATATATATATTAATTTAAACTGGAACATCCTCCAGCCATGAAAATAGCCATTTAAAAACTTCCAAACTAGAACACAAAACATAGCGGGTACTTCGGATGCACGGGGCTCTACATACAGACTCAGTGATACAGTATTTCACATAAATGGATTACTATAAAACCTCCTTGCTGAGAAGGAGATCCCAAATGCTATTGTAGCAAACCTCCCTCAGCATTAGAGCTGAGCTGAAAAACTACTGGACACCACAAAGATGCATCATCTCTCAATAACCTAGCTGAGATTTCTCTACTAAGATGGCTGCGGCGAGCTGCTGCGCGTCCGTCACGTGAGGGTTTTTTTTCATGACAATCCTCACAAGATCGGGGGGGAAGATGTTGCACAGGTTTATGTAAACCTTCTCCCTGGTGTCTTGGTGCCTCGGGGGGTCTTGAGGGATTCCACAGTAAGGTACGCGCCAGGTCTGGTCCTGCTGTTCGGGCAGGCTTTGGAAGGCAAACTGCTCGTAGCACGGCTGCGTGGGGTTACTGGGCAAGGAGTAGGTCTGACGGTAGCCGTAGGCATCGACCCCGTAACTCTGCCTGTCCCAGCTTCCAAGCCCGTCTTGGCCAGAGAAAGGCTTCCTGTGTCTCAGTGGAGAACTATCGTACAAGCGCGAGTCCGAAATGCTGTCGATTCTGGTGGACACGAGGGCTCTCCCCAGGTGCATGGTCTTTGAGTGTGGCGAACTCTGAGATGCTGGGTAGTCGTTTGGGCAACTAGAACGAGCACCGACTGCTGGATGCTGCAGATGCACAGCCATGTACGGGATCGGAGGTTTGTGGTGATGCTTTGGTTCTTCGTGACTGTAACTCTGCACTCGTGTTAGAGGCTCGTGGTAGCTCTGTAAGAAGGGCTGAGAGTTAAGGCGGCCGTGGGGGTGCATGTGTTGGCACTTCAAGTTCTCCTCCAGCTGCGGGTCAGGCGAACTCATGTAGGAGCGGTCGCTGTAACCCACGTAGGAATCACTGCTGCCACAACTAACGCTCCCTTCACTGCTGCAGTCAGAAGCCACAGAGCTGATCCTGTAATCTGTGTCCAAGGAGAAGCGCCTTTCGGGACTACGTGGACCTGATATACTCAGATTCGAATACGCATTCAGCATCGAGTAATACCCTACATCCACAGGAGACTCACATTTGGGATACTGGTCGTAAGGCATTGGCGTTCCGTGATTTTTGGTTGCCATCATCACTGTAGGAGGATATTGTCCCTGTGGTCTTTGATCCTGAGGTGGGAAATGAACTCCGGATGGAAGGCCGTTGGTTAAAGGTGCGGTACTTTGGGGTTTTGCAGCAGAGGAACTTGGTATGCTAACTAAGGAAGGTACAGACCTGGTTTCCAATTTGTTTTTGGTGGGAAGCTTTTCCTCCAAGTCTTGATAGACTTGAGTCCTTATACTAGGATCCGATTGCCTTTTCGGAGCGGCACGCTTAAGCTCAGAAGTGCCATCATTCTTAGTACTACAGGGAACACTATTGCTTTTTACCAGTCCTCCTTCACTTGTAGTTTTGGCAGCTGTGCTTCTAGACATGGCACGAAGCTCATCAGCTACAGATCGCTGAGGCTGATTTCCTCTTTCTGGATGATAGTATTTGCACTTGTGTCCATAGGTACATTTCTTCCCTGTTAACACAAACATGAGATTAAAAACATGCAGTAAAATCTGTTAACTGATAAACAATGAAAATGCCTCTCATTTAAAGTTTTGCTGACAATTTGAAAGATTGATCAGAGGGCTGGAGCACCTCTCCTATGAAGACAGACAGAGGAAGTTGGGGTCGTTCAGCCTGGAGAAGAGAAGGCTCCAGGGAGACCTTACAGTGGCCTTCCAGTACCTGAAGGGGGCTACAGGAAAGCTGGGGAGGGACTCTTTGTTAGGGAGTGCAGTGATAAGATAAGGGCTTTAAACTAAAATAAGTTAGGTTTAGATTAGACATAAGGAAGAAATTCTTCACTCAGAGAGTGGTGAAGCCCTGGCACAGGGTGCCCAGAGAAGCTGTGGATGCCCCATCCCTGGAGCTGCTCAAGGCCAGGCTGGATGGGGCTTTGCGCAACCTGGGCTGGTGGGAGGTGTCCCTGCCCATGGCAGGGCGATTGGAATTAGATGATCTTTAAGGTCCCTTCCATCCCAAACTTTTCTGTATTTCTAAAATGATCTTGCAAATGGTTTTGTGTGACATGGTGAGATCTCGGATCTCCTTTCTTGTATCGTCAGTAAGAGAGGCAGTTGTAATGCACTGCAGCAACTGATCTAGAAACACAGACCAACACCACCAGACACATTTTGAGCTGAACATGATGCCATCTGTGTGTATGCACACTCTTGCTCTATTGTGCTAAGGAGATATACAAGTGAGAAACTTAACATGAAAAACAGAGTCATAAGAGCAGCAAACGTTCAGCTCAGTCAAGATGCTGGTGTGTCCGTAAGGAAGGTGAGTAGCTAAATGTCAGGCAGCTCGATCCAATTTCTGGCAGAAAACTTAGATGTGCTACGACAAAGCTCATTATGAAATGGCTTTCTGGAGCCTGAAGAATTTAGGTGATGTTTTGGGTCGCTTCCTACCAACGGTTAATAAAATTACTCCTTTAGTTCAACTGGTACGCAGAAATGTTCTTCAGCTAGCACGTGTAAAAAATCACTAACTCCGGTGCTCAGCTTTTCAAACATTCTCAGGCTATGACAATAATGTAAGAACCTCTGTTTAAAAGTTTAATTTTTGGCAGTGTTAAAATAAAGCAGGAGTTCAGTCCCCAGTCCCAGCAGTACAGAAAGCTCATGAATAGAAAAACAAATTACCATATGGACATGGTTGCTTCTTATGTTCTGGCACAATAGGCTTCTTCCTAAGAAAATTGTCCAGACTTGGGCCATGGCGGCCAAGAGGATCGTCAGGAGGCATAAATCTATAAGGCAACAAAAAAGCATTACAGAAGCAAACGCCTTTTCATATTCCTCATGCAACGATCAAGAACCTCACGACTGCATCCCACACCGTAAGCTGCCATGCTCACATTTTTAAGCCTGGGTACTTTGAGAGCTGCTTTGAAAACGGCTACAGCTCTTGACGTCCCTGTCCTGCAGCAGTGCAAGACCACCTTTCTGCGGCGGGTACTACCTGAGAGACCAGTCATACAAACAGCCTGTGTGGACACCCCTCGTCGGCTTCAGGCACCTCTAGTCTGGCCCAGCTGACTGCAGCAGGGCAGGGGTGCTCACAGCCCGTTCCTAAACCAGTGCAACGGCAGCAACTTCCTAAAACACCACAGCTAGATTTGCACAACTGTGCTGATTGTCAAAGGCTTTTCCACCATTACTGAGGCACTCAAATACAAGTGTGTGCTTGGCAGATTACTGAGACCTTCCCACTACAAGAAGACACCAGTATTGATTGCAGGTGACACGTAGGCCAGCGGTATGAATTTACCAGAGATGGACCTAAGCAGATAGTTCAACTAGAGGCCTCCTGAAGTCCATTCCAACTTGGGTCGTTCTATGACTTAGGATTTAGGAAACTAACCATAGGTACCCAAAAATGCTGGCTCAGCACATCAAGAAGATTGAAATACTATACTGTAGCATACATACAATATAGCATTTGCATTGGCATACACCAGAAGAGGCAAATAATTTTACAATATAAAGATATAAACATATTGCCATAAAAAGGTCTGGCAAAAACAAAACAAAACAAACAAACAAAAAGTTAAGTACTTTTATTCAGAACACCAAATCTATGACCGACTATTCCTTCTATTTTCCTGCATGTACTTAATGATTTGTGTGGAAGATAAATTCATAGAAGTCTTCACACTGTTTTTTCCTTGGTTATTTTACTTATTTAGTTATTTTAGTTTAGTTTTAGTTATTTTGACTTTTCCTCAGTTATTTTACTTACAAGGACAGAATGACTTACTTGTCATTAACAAATGAATACATCAGCAAGCGTTCATCTATGAACTTCTTCCATTCAGGCTTCTCATTAGCTAGATCCCTGTAGTTGTCATTAGAAACAATGATGCCATCTGACTCAAAGGCCAGCTTCACTATGAATCGGTCATCGTAACATACCACCCTTCTCCCTTGCACTCGGCGGGACGGCGTGAACACAAGAATCTTCTCTTTTTCTAATTTACGCAAGATCTCTTGATCTACAAGGAATAAGAATCAAAGGTCAAAAAATAAAAAGAAAGTAAAGAAAAAGATGTTTGTTTCACCTCTAAAGACATCAGGTTTTAGGAAGAAAACCCAAGCATTTAGGAGTAACTGTGTCTTAGAAGGCTACAGCCCTGCAGAAGATGTCTGACACTTGAAGTTACAGGCAGCAATCAACCAGCAATGCTTTCAAAACCAAACCAAAGCAAATCAAAACCTTCCGCTACACAGCATTTCTCTAAGAGCAACACAGGAGACTTTGTTCACTTTGCTGTGGTTAAAAGAAACACTGCTTACCCAAACTCCTGTGAAAAATCCCTCTGCTTGAGAAAAGGGAAAGAAGTCTTAAATCTTATTCAGTGTCAGTGATTGGGAAGGTTACACCCAGCTGCAGCCAAAGGTTTTCTGTAACTGAGCTCCGTGGTAATGATACAACTCTTCCATCCTCCTGTGGTACCCGCCAGCAGGAAACATCTTTTGCAACAACTTCAGTAGCTTCAATTAATGGAACTGCCTCGTTAAAGTCTCTCCCCGTCATGAGCAGGGTACTCCTACTACCCATAAGGACTAGAAAACTTATGCTTTGTATAAACACTCAGGCTCTTCACAAATTTCAGTAACATCTGCTAAAAAGACTTCCTATGTCATCTTGTAACCATAAAAAGCAACAGATTTTTATTTTCTTCATTTTTTTTACTGTCAGTATTGGTTCAGAACTTATCTTTCATTGAAGAGTTTTCAACTTTATGAATAAAGTCCTACCAAACCCAAAAAGGTTTCTCTTCATCCTGCTAAATAAGTGATATAATTGGATATAATTCCTTCTTGTCCTACACAGTCCTTCAGCCACCCCTCCAAAAGCATTCTCTTTTTCTCTTTGTTGAACCTGGAGACCCTGAGGAGCTCAGACTACCCAGGAGCTGACCTGGACTACGACTCGGTGTAGCACCAGTGCACCTAGCGCAGGGGCACCCCTGCCTTCTGCTGTTCCTGCTAGCTATCACTCTCCTCAGAGCAGACAAGCTACAAAAGGAAAATCAGCAGAAAGCCACGCAACACCTACAGCTGCAGAAGACACCTGCACGCTGAATATGAGTCATGGCTTTTAATAATGGTTTAAATCTCAAATAACTCGGCTGTTTTGTAGCACAAGAAACTCAACAGGCAACATGTTCCATCCAGAAGAAAAAGACTCCAATACAGCACTAATATGACAAAAAAGCAATGTATCTCATGCAAGCATTTATCTGCTTACTAGAAAAAACACAAGATTATAAATGATTTTCTAAGGAGCCTTTTTGTAGGCATTTTTCTCTCTGTGTGGTAGATGATGAGTGAGAGTCTGAAGGAAAGCGATTTTTCCCCATTAGGGAAGAACAAAAAGTCTGTCAGTCTAGATGGATGGCAGGTAGTAATAAGAAAAATGCAGTTGATACATAGTCCAAGAAGTTTCTTATAAATACGGACAGGCTAGAACCATTCGTTAGTCATTTGAGACATTTTCAAAATTCCAGATGGCTGTGTATTTCAGAGACATACCTCCAGAAATGGAGTGTCAGCACACTGTATTTCACAAGACTGTCGGCCAACAGGCTCCCTGCATCCTGATAAAACGTTTGCTTTACAGAAGAAACAATAAACTACTTTGGATTTCCTCTCATTTTCAGGGTCCATGATGACACGCAGGAAATTAATTTTTCATGGTAGACAAATGGTCAACTCTAAGACTTCCTACTTGCTTGAAACTCCTTTCAGGGCTTCCAGCCCTAGCCACAGCTCCAGCAGATGTTATATTTCAATTCTAAATAGTCAACTCCTTATTGCTTATGCTCTTCTCATACCTCAAACACTAGTACAGTGAAACAACTTGATCAGGACCAGCTCTTATGAAAGGCAATACATCTTTCTTTCTCGGGGTGGGGTTTTCTGTATTATCTTTGCAGTAGTCTATAGCAAACATTAACCTGACTACCTTCAAGAGAAAGGCTCCACAGTACCTCTGTTGAGGGGATGAAAACAGCTTTCCAAATGCTTTCTTGTGCTAACATTGCATACTCTTGTAGCAATAGGGCAAATGAAACAAAAAGTTGTAAAGACCTTTCCAGCTCTTCAGAAATCCACGTGCAAATGAAAGCATGCTTTCATATTCTTTTAGAAGTCATAGCTACTATTCTCATAACCTTCCCTTCCTTTGCACCAGGGGATGTTCAGGTTGGAAATGAGGAGACATTTCTTCTCAGAAAGAGCAGTCAGGCATTGGGACGGGTTGCCCAGGGAGGTGGTGGAGTGTCTGGAGGTGTTTAAGGAAAGGTTGGACGTGGTGCTTAGGGACATGGTTTAGTGGGTGACATTGGTGGTAGGGGGATGGTCGGACCAAATGATCTTGGAGGTCTTTTCCAGCCTTAATGATTCTATAATTCTATGTTTAAAATGAAACAAAAAAGGCAAAAAAAAAAAGCCCTAATTCTCCTCTGTTTCAACTTTAGAGCAGAAGGGACAATTCTCCATAGAGAACAAAGAAGTTGGATAAAGAAGTAAATGCCTCTACATCTTTTTTTTTTTTTTAATAAGCACATTTAAAACAGACGTTTTCAAAAGCTTTCTCACTTGTTAACAGCAATGTTCAAAAGGGGAACTGTTCCCTTTCTGCCAGGATCATTCCTCACTCCCGGCGCAGGGCAGAGTGACTCACCGCAGGTGACTGGCAGACAGACCAGGCTGGCAGACTGCTCACCACAAGAACCATCACTTGGTGAATCACTGCCTTCAAACCTTTGCTGCCAATGCTACATGGGCGTAACAGGTTTAAAAAATGACAGTAATGTTCTTGAAGAAGTAAGCAGCAATATTAAGGGAAAAGTTATAAGGCGAGCAGAAAGGGAGGATTGGTGATAACATTACTTTGCCTTTTTCCTTCCTGAAGATTGCAATAAAGTTGCTACACCAAAGACACTTTGTATTATAGTCTTTCATTTCTTATGATCTGTTCATTTTGTGCAATAGCATTCACGTTGTACAAAGCATCAAATAAACCAGTGAAGGCAGAACAGAGCTTACCTGTGATGAGAGCATCAGGTCTTGACTGTTCTTTCCTCCACGCTGGCACAAACACTGTAACATCCTTATGGCCTCTTTCCAAAAACCAGTCTACTGCCAATTTAATCCCTCGACAAGAAAATACTTCTTTATTCCCGTGGCTGAAACACACATTAAAATTCCTTGTTATATGACTTTGCTTTTCTGTGAGAGCACAAGGAACACAGTGAAACACAGAGCTCCCCACCCAAAATCACGTTATCCACTTGCTCCAGGGTTTCTAGAGGCAACTGGGGGTCAGTCTGAGCCTTGCCCAAACACTGCTATCACTTGCAAAATGATATGGCAGAGGAACAACAAATCTGCTGAATATTTTTAATATCTCTACACAGATTAGACAAACAGGAAAAATACAAGCACAGATGTTAAAAATCCTCACAGCCCAACCAAAAATCTGGTGTATAACAACCCCCATAGAGACTTGGTAAGGGAAGGCTGAAATACCCCATGAAAGAAGGCAACTTTTTGAGGAAATGCCGGCAATGCACACGGAGCCCTGTGTGCACGGCAGGCTGAAGGGCCAGCAGAGCCCCAGCACAGGAGCTCAGCGAGCTCCTGTCTGAGCAGAAAGAGAGGACTCCTAACCCCAGGGGGTGGCAGAAGCTCTACAAGACAGATTAGGCACACTGGAGACTAAAACCAACAAGAGAAAACCAAGAATCTGCTTAGTGCTGCACTTAGGAAGGTGAAATTAATTGTGTGTTAAAAAAAAAAAAAACCACGGAGAGACACAAGTTCAGCAGAATATGATCAGAGACAAGCAAAACAAAAACGTGCGTCCATTGTGCAATAACTGTCTGAGGTAAGGCAAGGGATGCAATTATTTCATTTTCTAAAGGCAGATGAGTCCTCAGCTGACTTCCACATCCAATTTCAGGCACTGCATCTTATGAAAGATAGAGAGAAACTGGACAGAATCCAAAAGAAAGCTAAATGAAACCTATGGGGAA
The DNA here is from genome assembly GCA_011075105.1 of Heteronetta atricapilla. Taxonomy (NCBI): domain Eukaryota; kingdom Metazoa; phylum Chordata; class Aves; order Anseriformes; family Anatidae; genus Heteronetta; species Heteronetta atricapilla. The sequence continues at coordinate 189,443,408 of CM021731.1, forward strand.
AGGTTGGAAGAACTTCATGTAGTTAATATGAAAAAAAAAAAAGTCTTAATACTTTGGATGCAATTGAAACGTAAGGCAGCCAATCGTTACCCATTGGGCCTCCATGGAAAAGTTCTGGTCCCGGGGAGCCCACAGGGGTGGCCTCTCTGAGGAGAGGTCAGAGGCTCTCCGTGCTGGATACAGCTGATACCAGCTTGCTGCCCCAGAGGCCCGTCAGAGAAGCTGCTGGTACCTCTGTACACTTAGGAAAGGGCAAAACCACGGCACAGTCTGAGGAGAAGGCAATGAGGCGCCCCCCAGGCCAGAGGAGGAGGAGGTGGGAGAGCAGGTACCTCCCCCAGAGGGACTGCAGCCCATGGAGGGCCTGTGCTAGAGTGCGGGAAGAAAAGCTTGAGAAGGAAGGAACAGCACACCGAAACAGATGGGTCCATCTGTCGGTGCCCTCCCCTGCACTGCTCGTGGCCTCGCAGAAGGGACCGAACGTGACCTGGGGAGGAGAGGTGTCTGCAGCGAGAGTGGGGATAAGGAAGCAGCGAGGAGAGGTGGCTGGAGTGAAGTGAGTGTGGAAAAGGGAAAAGATAGACTTTTTTCCTCACGTATTTTAATGTCCTTTTTGTTTTCCAGTATCTGAATCAGTAATTAGATAATTATTAACTGCACATAAACTAAAATTCCCCAAGTTGGGACTTTTCCCGACTGCAACGATACTTAGTCATTTCCCCGTCATTATTTTGAGTTTTCTTGCTGCTGTTCCTCCTGTTTTCTCCCCTGTCCTGCTGTGGGGTGGTGGTGAGCAAGCAGCTGGCAGGGTGCTTGGCTGCCAGCTGGGGCCAACCCACCCCAGTCCCACTGGGTAGGGACAGAAAAGTCATAATGTGTGTATGGAACAGCTAAGCAATGCACTAAAAAAACCTTTCTAATCAATTAACAAGACAAACTGCCTAGGGGGGTTTTGAGATCTCCTCACAGGACGCTTTTAGGGACAAGCCAGATGGCTCCTCTGGGGCTGGTCCAGGCTCTGTCCCCACACACACAAGGATGCTGGCAATTTTTCTAAGGTCTCTCTCAACCCCACAGGTCTGTGTAGCAGAAGAACACAGGGGCACAACAGCAAGCCGCTAGCTTTCGCCTGACGGGCTTGTTGCATACACTGCATCACCTGCTTTTCCCGAGAGGCAAGAGACAATTCATCCACCGAGGAGCGGTTTGTGACAGGGACAATATGATGACACACCTAAAAGTTCTTCCTACTCTCAAGTTGCTAAGTAAATAAAAGGTAAATAAAGTTGCTAAGTGAATAAAAACACTAGAAAATTATTTTTAAACTTTTTTTTTTTTGGTAAAACCATTCTAAAAGTATCTGTGATTTCTTCCTTTCTAAACCACAGCACTGCCCTGTGTTCCCTGACAGTTTGAGGAAACCTGAGTTACTGCGCACTGGATGAAGTGCTACAGAAATAGTGAGGAAAAAAAACAGCAACTGTGTTCAGAGTCCAGAAGCCTGCACAGGATGTGGCCTACACCTTCACATGAGAGACGATGAATCGCGGCTAACACCTCTCACAAAGCACCATCAGAGCAGAAGCTGTGCTGAAGGTCACAGGCCCCACAAAAGAAGAACTAAACCAAAAAATCAGAAAAAAAAAGGACTACCACATTTCTGTTTTAAGGAAGTAATTGCATTACTTCCTCTCCAATGATGCTGGAAACAGGACCTGGGAACATAAATCAAGATATTGCGATTGCTGCAGACTGCCACAATCAAAGTTTGCGGGTTTTAGCTGGCACAAGGAACTCTCTAAGGATTGCTTCAGTCCATCTCCTCGCCTACAGGGCCACACTAGGAAGACTGTAGGGTGCAAGAGATTTATGGACCTTCATAGCCTGTTTGGCTGTGGGGGTAGAGACCTCTGCAATAGTACATTCCTTGCTTTGTACATTACTGTAATGTAATACACTATTACGTTGTAATAACAGTTATTACTAACTATAATAACAAATGTATGTAATAAACTACATACTTTTTTTTTAGGCATCACTTTATATCATACATAATAACAATAATTATTCTTGCATTTGTTTACCTGAAAGAGCAGTATGTGTGTATTTTGTAACTTCCCAGGAATGGGAAAACCAAACCATGCACAGATGCATCACATTTAAAATGCACACACATGCACAGAAAAAAAAATGGCCAAGAGTATTTCCAGCTATGGTAAATGTAATTACACCCCCCTGTGATAACACGCGTGCAGGACTCCCGGGCGTGTACAGTGGGCAGGCCAAGCAACACGTTTTTATTTCTGCTGAGCGATGCAGGGCTTCTTCCCTGCATGCATCAGTCAGCCTCCCTTGTGGAGCCTGATACAAGAAGTTACTGCTCACGCTATCAGCAGATCGTGTGCAACCATGCACATATTGCAATCCATTTTAAAACAGTCAGGAAGGATTTCTTCCAGCTACTAAATTCCAGTGAAATCACCATATTGATATTACTCCAAACAATCTCCGTGGTTTCAGATGGATAAAACCACTTTTCACTCCTTACGGTGACCCAGCGTTTTGTTGGAGTACATTTCAGTACCAGTATGAACAGTATGCTTCTCCCCATAAACCGGATAAATCACTTCTGGAACGAAATCCCGGCCTCTCTGAAACAAATGAAAATTCCTTCCTGCTGCTCTCCGCTGGGTTGGAATTCAAGCCACGCTGCTCAAGGCAAAGCAAGGATCAGGCAGTTCAGCTCCTCAGCTTTCTCTTGCCTAACACAGACCATTGGAATATTCTCACCCAGAACATAAATTTGAAATATACTTACACCCTACATAACAGAAATGGGAAATATATTGCAATACATACAAGCTTTTCAGCACTGCTGAGCAAGTGGATTTACAGCTCATATAAGTCTTCACGTTTTTTCTGCCTCTCTCTTCAAAGGCGTGCCCTAGCATCTGAATTGATAAAAATTCCCCCCAAAATTGAATTATTAGTGAAAAAGTCTGAAAAATGTGATTAAAGTTTGTTCTTTTCTTCTATTTTGTGGTTATGCAGATTTGTGCTTCATCAGCTTTATGATATATCACAATGAAAAGACTGAAATCATGCTTCTTCCACTTTCTTCCTTCCGATTATTTGTAAAGAGGAGAAATGTTTGTATTTCTTTGTCAGGAAGCCTTTTTAAGAAAAAAAAAAACTCTTCCAAATATTACAAATATTACAAATATTTGGAAGCTCTAAGTAGTCAGGATAACAGAAGTAGCAAATCAGTGTATTCTGCTTTGTTTCTGTTTGCCAACTGTATTTAAACTACTCTTCCAAGTTAAAGGAAAATAAAGAATATTCCTTAAGAAGTATCTATTACTCTTTCATACATGCATGAACGATTTTTTTGTTGTTGTTACTACCTTCATGTTTGGCCTGTTGAGAAATGTGGCTTTGTTATTAAAAGAAAAAAAAAAAAAACTAGTAGTACTACACCAAACACTTCCTGAGCAAAATCAGTCAAGCATTTTCTAGGCTGACAGCGTTGGTAGAAAAGTGGTAAAATATCTTATGAGATCATTTTCGTTTTCTCTGTTGCCTTCCTAGCCCCTAGATTAGATTTTCAAGTGATTAAGTCTTTGAAAGGAGTTATGGTATATTCCTAAAACACTGACTACTAACAATAGCTGCAAGGCTTCTGCCATGCTCTAATGCAATATTCAACCCAAAATTTGGCTCAGATTTAGAAAGCTGCAGAATACATACTAATGACATTAGAGCTGAAAGCTGTAATTAGGTCTGTGGCAATGCATATGCAGGCTTTTATCTAAGTGAATTCTGTACACATCAAGATACTTCACAGGTAAAAGTGTATTTGTTAAAAACCAAGAACAACAAAACTAAAACGTTGATCAGTCTAATACATTTAGAGGTGATCTTCAATTTAGAGGATTTTCTTCCATCATGTCATAGGGGGAAAGCAGTCCACAAGAGAGAGATGAATTTCCACCCAGAATGAGTGACTCATTAGCCTGGAAAGCTGGTTTTATCGCTAACCTCATCCCTCTTCACCCTCCCTTTTATTATTATTTCAAATTTCGTTATGAAGCTCCACCGATTTCCTGACCAGGGTAATAATTTGTTCCAAAGCATTTCTCAGTAACCAGAGCCTTCCACCCCGCTCCTTATCTATACATTTTGATGCAGATGTGAAGTGGATAAAACAGTTTAGATTTTTTTTTCCCATTAGTCCAAATGACTCCAAAGCTCTGAGGTCTTCGATGGCGAATGGCCTTGTATCAACAGCCTGTATCAAAAACTTCAACTGCAGGACTTCCAGTGCTGGGGCACTCTCAGGAGCACGGCAAGTCGTGGCACCAGCCAGACACGCGTACGGGTGTGTGACCGAGCCAGTCACACACTCAGCAGTCAGAGTTCAAAACAGACAAAGAGAAGTTACACTCAGAGCTGCCAGTAACAGGCTCCCGTCCACATGATCGTTACTTGTTGGAAAAGTATTTTTATCTATTGCTTAAAGCGGCTTCTCAAAATAATTTAAGAAACAAATCAGACCACAGAGAAAAGGCTGCTTTAGTGCCACGTTAGTGCCGGTGCCACTGAGGGATGAATGTCTCAACCAGTGCTCTTGTGGCTACTGAGCCCAGCAGCAGACAGTCTGAGAAGAGGCTAATGCAGCTGAATTGTTAGTTAATTATCACAATACATAATCAATTTAATCGCTAGATGGAAACTACATCTGGCATGGAGGAGAAAAAAACAATCATCCTTTGGTAGACAATACACGAAGATTTGTAGCTGTGGAAAAACTACACAGATTGGGTATCAGCAAACCTTTTACTACGGCCAAATGACCTGCATCGTGATTAACACGTGGACAAGACTCAGATACCTAAACAGAGATGTCCAGTGCTGGCTGAGACACCTTTGGGTATCCTGCCCATCCTCCAGCTGAATGCCCCTCCTGAACAGCATTGGCACTGTCGTACCTGCCAGGTACAGATGATACCACCTGATACCACCAAGCGCCTAGACCATCCAGCCGGAGGCAACACTGGGTATGAAAGCTGTAAGAAAACTGTAAAAATTCTGCCTTTCTTAAGTGGGAGCGCATTTAACTAAAAAACAAAGTCAGCATCTTCCTCTCCCAGAGAAATGTTAGGCATGCAATAGGTATCTCAGGTGGCACTGTCCTTGTGCAAGGATGTACCACCAATACAGGCCAGGGTTTCCAAAAGGGGAAGCTGAAGCCTACCTCATCTTGGAATCCTAAGGGCGAAGGTTTCAGAAAAATCTCAGAATTCTCAGAATAAGATTCACTGATTTCAGCCAGCAAACCCACAAGACACATGATCAAAACTTGAGTTCTTTCTCTCTATGTAATGCTGAAAGTGGTTGAATAAAAATTCTAATGCAGCCAATTACATGCTTATACAGCCTTGTCTTCATGTTGCTTTCACCATAAGCACAGCAACAATGATCAGACTTTCTTGTCTGTATGTTTTCAGCACAAAGCTTTATGTACATTTACGTAAAACCTGTAACTCACTCTCCCTGTCAGTAAAAGTGAAGGCACCCACAGCTGCCTTGTAAAGGTAATAAATAAGGGACAGAAGCACATAAATAACATAGCGAAAGTTTTTGCAATTGTCCTTGTAACTAACAACACTGTTCCTTACTCTGTACTCTTGCTGGCAAAAGGCTGACTTTGATTCCAGCAAAGGAAAGCATCACAGCAGTAACTAATTTCAGGCAATTTTCAGAGTTCCAACCTTATCCTTGAAAAGGACACACAAAGGAAAAGGACTGTGTCAAATATGCTGCAGCTTATTTCTCTCTTCAGAAAGAGCTCTCCGAACCTCTGCAGTGAAGCCTTAAAAAGAAGGGGCAAACACCCCTCAAACCCTTATCTCTGCCGCCTCGTGGAGACACAGAACCTTCTCCCCTCCATTCCAGACAAAGCAGTCTGGGATACACAAAAAGCAGGTCTAGGACAGACAGCAGACACAGGGGTGAAGAGCTGATGATCTGTAGTTGCTAGATGGGCAAAGATCACCTTCTCTTGCCTAGTTCTGTTATGTAAATTGAAAATTTAGGTTAGCTTAAAGGTTCAGATTGGGATACAGGACTACTGTGGACTAGAACACGTTATCTGTATAGTACCTGCTGTGCAGTTGGCACTTAAGTTAGGCGCTGAGTGAACTTCTACTTAGTGGACAAATGCTTTTCTTACCCTTGTGGACTAAGGCTCTAAATTACAATTTTGCATTGCAATGCATACAAACTTTAACACTGTTCTGCAGCACAGTCAGATCTGCACAACTCTCTGCAATGCCAGCGTACATCACTGCACAGGTGCGGTACGAGTGAACCCCAGGTTTCTACCCTGCAGTCCAGCTTCACTCTCAGATGTCGTAAATGTACATCAGGTGCTGTACACCTGCTCTGAGGGATTATCCAATCTACTCTTCGCTCTAATTTTAAATTTAGGTACACGTACACACAAGTCAGTCTCATTTGTAAGATTTTTTTGAGAAAAGAGTGTGTGTGTATGTTAGGCATAAGTGCGTAGTCAACTTTCCTCATCTAGAAGAGGACTAGGTCAACACTGTGAAAGGTAGAATAATTAAAGAACAGATTTGAAGCATCCAAAATAAAAATTTGCACAAAAAAGCACAAAGCACAAAGACGACTTTCTGCTGTTCAGTTGAAAGAGGGGGGGGGTTGCTTTGTTTTTACACTTTAACCAATCCACATTCTTTAGTCAATATTGGAGCATTAAAACATGAAATACACAAGATGGATCTTACCAACTGTTCTCGGTATAAGGCAAGAATGATAAGCAATGCCACCTCAAAGTATAAGAAAGATTTTCCAAGCATTAGTGAATGACAGGAAGCCCAATACAGTAAGAAAGGTTTAGCAAGCTTGCTAAAAGCAGCTTGTCTGGAACAGCCACCAGACTAGACCGGCACCTCAACCAGCCAGAGTAAGTTATTCTGGCCCAAGCCTGGATCTATGCTGCCCTTTATCCTCAAGGGACTCACAAATCTACCCACCATCACTTGGCTTTACGCAACCTGTTACACAAATATGAACATCCAGTCACATCATCAGACAAGTCCTTCCTCCTTTGTTTCAGACCTAGCTGTTTGCCCAACCACCAAGACATCTGGTTTCATTTACAGGTCTAATGGAAAAAATAACCCTAATTTAGAAGAAAAAAATAAAGTCAGAAGGGAAGCTGAATCAACTCAGCTTGCAGCTGTGCTGTCACTAGATAAGATGCAGGGAGGGAAGCATCACTTTCAGGCTCACCTCTCACTGACAGGAAGTCACCGTGTCCCTCCCTGGATGTGTTGTGAAACCACAGCCCCAGGCACGAAATGGAGACAGGGCAGCACACAGTCGCTGATGCCTCCAGAAGAGGACAGCTGTCTCTCCTCACTTGTAGTATTGGGCATTGCTCACCTCAACCTTCACCAGCCCCTTGCACCAAATTGATCCCTTAAAGGAAAACAAGCAGTTCTGATTTAAATTATAATAGTAAATCATTATGTACTTGTCTTATGACAACAGAGGGACAGGAATATAACTCAGTCTACCCCTTCCCGTGATAACATCCATGAAAACTTCCAAGACTAGCTATGGTCTTGCTTTTCCTGCTTGCAGCTCCTAAGTGGGCTAGTTGGCAACTGCTTGGAAAAGCAAAGAGGAAAGAAAAAACAATAGACTGTGCCAGTTCATAGGTGTTAGGTACTCATAACAGGACCCTGGACACACAGAGATATAGAAATTTGAATAAGATTGTCTGAACTGCAAGAGAACTCCTTTATCTTATATGCAAACCAACAGCATTCAAAACAGTGGGAAAAAGCTGAACTCCTTCCTTTTAAGTATTTAAAGTACTTATTTACTATTACCTATTTTCTCGAAGGGAGAGGACATATCCTGCAGGTAAACAACTGGTTGCATAGCTGGTATCAGCAACAGGTGTGCAATTTTTATTATTATTTATTTTTAACAAACATAGCACCCTCTTACATAACCAAGGACTGATCCTTAACTAAAGATGGAATCTGCTTGGTCAAGCAGAACAAACATCTTCGCTAGCTGGCTGAACAAAGCAGAACAAAAGCGCCTTTGCCATCAGGCCAACCAGAACCTCAAGGGGCAAGCAACACAGAAGTTTCTAGAGTGCATTGATGATAATTCGTTAACACTGATGACTGAGGAACCAACAAAGAACCAACAAGGGAACCTTGCTGGACCTCATACTTACAAACAAGAACTGGTGAGGGATGTGAAGGTCAGGGGCAGCCTTGGCTGCAGTGACCTGAGCAGTGTTCAGGGCCTTTAAAGAAAGGGCAATGGAAAAAGCAGGACCACCACCCTGGACTTCAGCAGGGCAGACTCTACCCTGTTTAAAGAGTCCCATGGGATATGGCCCTGCAGAGAAGAGGAAGGTACCTTGTGACAAAGGATGTGAAAGAGCTGAAGGTACTCTGCTTTCTTTACCTTGGTCTTTACTGGTAAGATTTGCCTTCAGGAATCCCTGGTCCAAGGAAAGTTTGGAGCAAGGAAGGCTTCTCCTTGGCAGGGGTAGGGAACACTTCAACTGGACATTCCCAAACCACTGGGTCCTCACAGAATGCACTCAGGAGTGCTGGCTGATGACACTGTGAGGCCACCCTTGGTAACCTCTGAAAGGTCATGGTGAATGTGGATGTTCCTGAGGACTGGTAGAAAAATGGGCCAACAGGAACCTCAGCAAGTTCAACACATGGAAATGCCAATCCTGCAGCTGGGGAGGAATAACCCCAGACATCAGTACAGACTGGGGGCCACCAAGTGGAAAGCAACTCTGAAGACAATGACTCTGGGGGTTCTGGTGTGCACCGAGCTGGCCATGAGCCAGCAATGTGCCTTTGTAGCAAGGAAGATCAACAGATGCCTTGGCTGCATTTAGGGAAAGCGTTGCTAGCAGGTTGAGGGAGGTGATCCTTCTTCTCTGCTCAGTCCTTGTGAGACACATCTGGTGTGCTGGGCTCCCCCATATACGAATAGATCTGGACATACTGGAGCAAGCCCAGTGAATGGCAACACAGATAATTAAGGGACTGGAGCATCTGTCACACCACGAGAGGCTGACAGAGCTGGCACTGGTGAACAGAAGGCTCAGGGAGATCTTATCCATATGTATAAATACCTTATAGGGAGAGAATAAAGAAGACAAACAGATTTCTCAGTGGTGTCCAGTGACACGACGAGAGGCAATGAGCACTAACAAAAATACAAGAAATTTTGTTGAAACATAAAAAAAAAGAAAAAACAACTTCCTTATAGTAAGGGCATTCAAACACCAGCCCAGAGAACACATGGAATCTCCATCCTTAAACACATCTGAAACCCAACTGGACATGGCCTACAATTGACACTGCTCTGTGCAGGGGGACTGGACTAGAAAACCTCAAGAAGTCCCTTCCAAACTCAATGATTCTCTCATATAAAGTTGGTGAAAAATAAGTAAAGAGCTGTTAATTAGGTTCTTAGATATGGACTAAGTCAGTTAATATAATAGTTTTTCTATTTTAAGGCCCCATAGCATGCATAACATGGACTCATATTTGGCCCATTTTATGTAGGCAATCAAGGAAGTAACTGAGACTAGGAAGTCATATCCTTATTACTTAAGGTAATAGCTGAATAAACATCAGGGAAAAGTGACTGATCTGGAGCTACTGGAATCTGTTGGGTGCAGTTAATGGGAGTAGTTGCACCTAAGTTCAGGCATCACATTTGAGCAATGTGAACTAACACACAAGTGTTTTGGATTTCTGTAAAAGGCAGTTCAAATACATTTTAGCATCAGAATAGTGTTTGTTCAACTGGACAAAACTCCTTTACAAGTCAAGTTGAACGAGACTACAAATGACTCATCAAGTAGAAAAAAAATACAAATACTCCATTTAGAAAGAAGCCCTGTAGAATCACGGAATATCCTGAGCTGGAAGGGTCCCACAAGGACCATTGAATCCAACTCCTGGCTCCACACAGGAGCACCCAAAAATCAGACCAGACATCTGTAAGCGTTGTCCAAAAGCTTCTTGAACTTCAGTAGGCTCAGTGCCATGACCACTGCCCGGGGGTCTGTCCCAGTGCCTGATCACCCTCTGGGTGCAGAACCTTTCCCTCACACCCACCCTGACCCTCCCCTGTCCCAGCTCCATGCCATTCCCTCGGGTCCTGTCGCTGTCCCCAGAGAGCAGAGCTCAGCACCTGCCCCTCCGCTCCCCTCGTGAGGGAGCTGCAGGCCGCCATGAGGCCTCCCCTCGGCCTGCTCTGCTCGGGGCTGAACAAACCAAGGGACTGCAGCTGCTCCTCATACATCTTGCCTTCTAGACCCTTCACCATCTTTGTAGACCTCCTTTGGATACTTTCTAATAGTTTTATGTCCTTATATTGTGGTGCCCAAAACAGCACGCAGTACTTGAGGGTGAGGCTGCACCAGTGCAAGCAGAGTGGGACAATCCCTTCCCTCGATGGGCTGGCAGTGCCATTCTTGATGGATCTGAATATGGTTGCCCCCCTGGCTACCAGGACACACTGCAGGCTCATTCAGCTTGCTCTTGACCAATACACCCAGATCTCTCTTGTCCCCCAGTCTGTACATACAGACAGGGTTGCTCCATCCCATGCACAGAATCCATCTCTTGCTCTTGTTAAACTTCGTATTGTTGGTGATCGCCCTGTTCTCTCATTTGTCAAGATCTCTCTGCAGGGTCTCTCTACCTTCAATGGATTCAACAGCTCCCCCCAATTTAGTACCATCTGCAAACTTACCCAAAACGTCTTCAAGTCCTGCATCCAAGTCATTAATGAAAACATTAAAGAGAACTGGTCCTAAAATGGAGCCCTGGGGAACCCCACTATAGCCTTTATCCCAGAAAGTCTCACACCATTTTTTATTGCTATGTTAATATAACCACATAAATTCATTAGGAGACTAAAAATGTCCTTCTAAACTATGCTGCCAGTAATCAGATAATCCCTATGAATTACCTAATTAGTTACTAATCAATTTGTCACTTAATCATTTACATAGCTGTAAAAACCATCTCTGAGCATCTCTCTGCCATTTCCTTCTCTCTAATCACTGAGGAAACATGAACCTCCTGCCTCCCCCCAGACAAGTTTCTTGCTGGGCACCCAGACAAGTGGGGTCGGAATGGGTGAATGCTGCAGGTAGAAGCATCACCCACAGGCATGTAAGTGAAAGTCTAAAGATACAGTTATCTCAGGATTTAACAACAGTGAAGTCTAGCTCCAAATCTGATAACCAACACTCAGATTTTACAGACAGATCACTTATCACACGAACCTACCGAGGAAAAGTATCCCTTTAACCACTCTCTTCTAAGTCACTTACTGTTTATAACCTTAAAGAATCTTTGCTTTGACCTCTGGTATGTAACCGGATATAACAATTACTTGTAGCAATGGTGTCTAATAAGGACTTTTAAAGTATATCAAAAGTTAATTAACTATTCGACTAGCAATGGGAAGGAGAGATTTGATAGCTGTGTACACAGGGAGATTGAGATAATAACCTATGGTTATTTTAACAACAAGTACAAACCACTGAACTCTTACAGACCTCTAGCCTGATTACAAGATCAGCATACTGTGTGGTTGAGGAAGAAGCTTGCATGAGAACCTGCACACAGTTTTAGGCAATTATACAGAACATCGATGTTTGAATTGGACAAAGTAATTCTGTTTCCATTTAAAGACAAAAGCAAAAGCTTCATGGTCACATACCTCATTGCAACATTGCTGCCATCAATAACTATTGGCCTCAGGTTGTCACCATCCTCCGTCACATCCTCCTGCAGCGGAGATTCTGACCTCTGAGACTCTATGGAAGACGCTTCACGCATTACACTAGTGTTAGCATTAGCTACAGACTGATCAGTCTCAGTTTTATTCCCAAGTTTGACAAGTTCTCCCAAAATATCATTTATTAAAGCATCAGTACCAAGTTTATTTAGTACAAGTTGAACCTGCTCTTCAGAGTAACCCAACTTAAGTGCAAACTCCAGTTTGGTTTGATATTCTTTCACCACATCAGGGGGCTTTTTGACTTCCTTCGGTACTATCTGAGCCTCTTCTATCCTAAAGTCTTGCAAGATTTCATTTCTTTTTAGAATATGAGGCTCTAAGCAAGGAGATCGGCACAGCTGTCGGTGAGTCTTAGGCAATAAATGTGATTCTGATGCAGAATTATTCAGTTTCTCTGAATCATTATCGGAATTTGTGCTTTCTTCAGAGTCACAACTGGAGCTTCCTGAAGTCTCTTCAGATGCCTCCTTGTCTACATCTTCTTTCCTAGAATTAACCTTATCCATCGTTGGCTTCTCTGCCATCGACCAAGGTACAATTGCATTTATCTGTGTGCCAGTGCTCCCCACATAAAGATGGCCTAAGTCATGCCCCAGGTGATCCTTCAAGCCCATGAAGCTGCTGCATGTACTTGACTCCACTTTGCTGTTTTTCTTGTATTCCTGAATATAAAGCGTTCCGTATTCCTGAAGAGAGAACAAAAACGTTGCAACTGGTTACACATCTTACTTGTTTTGTATTTTGTTCCTGTTTCCTTGGCGCTGCACTTACTCTCTCCCAGAAATGAAATATGACTTATTTTTTAAACACGAAAAACTTGCTTGGGATCAAACAACAACAAAAATTAATAAGGAATAAACATAGCTAAGCCGACTAACAACTGTTTTCCAAACGTATGAAATGCTTTTACTTAAACATTTCTAGAAATATGAAAGAATAGGAAAGTTTATATAGCTTGTGAAACTAAATAGTTTATGAAAGAATAGGAAACCAAATGCTACACGTTTGTTTACTGTAACTCAGAACTCGTCAAGACCTAAAGGTACCCAGGTATTTCTTCTAACTTTAGACAATACTGCAACAATAAAAGAAAAATGCAGCTATAAAATACTAGATAAACCTTTTAAACTAAGTAGCTTAGATTCTCTGTTGAATAGAAATTAGCATAATACTAGATTAGGCTTATTAGGCAAATGTAAGATGCTATCATAAACAAAAGTTATTAGTAACATAAAAATAAGAAAAACTTTTGCCCCTAAAATACCCTATTGGTTAAACTAAATACACTCAAACTATTTTTGAGCTCCTTCATAAAGTGGTAATTAAGTGAAGAAAGGCTAATTGCTCTCAGAGTACTACATTACTAACATATATAGGATGTAGAGGCATGGATTGATCTAATGGACAATAAAGCCAATGGAAATCCTTGCATTGATCGCACCAGGCTATTCATCAAGCCAATAAGGCAACAAAATTAAATGCTAATTTTAACTCTTGGACTTGACTTGTGCAAGCCTTTTGCTGGATCAAACTAAATATATAGAAAGAAGTCACATAGAAGAACGGAAAAAGTTGCAGTTTTCTGGACTTTGTACACTTGCTGCACCAGTTTTTCTGGAGGAATTTTGTATAATGGCAGTTATACAGAAGTTAGCTACCCACTTCATCACAAAGGTTACTTTCCACAACCTATACTTCTAAAGACAGCTTGCTACCTCTTTCCCATATTTTGTTATTTTAGATGGGAACTTTTACTAACTGCTTTAATTAGAAAAGTAAAATACTTCTCATAAGTGACAATGGTCAATATGAAGCAATTGTACTGCAAGGTTACGATAAAATAATAATAAAAACACATCAAGGGAAGACTATGAAACAAAGAGTTCTTTCACACTTCCAGCTTACAAGGCAGAATATAAGAGTAAGATGTAGACACAAAGGATTTCACTTGAACTTGACAAATACAGTACAGACACAAACTTCATCAAGGAGGTTGTACCGAGAAAAAAACATTATGCTAAGCAGAATCCCTTGATCTACACTAACACAAGTTACAGATACATCCCACAGAGGGCCAACATCTCTGACAGCAAGTACATTAACTCCCCCATTCCCTTACAGGAGAGCTTTTAAGAATAACCCAGTGTTTTTTAAATACAGTGTACGTTCCCCTTCTAGGGATAAAGATCTGGGTGCACACGAGCAATTCATCCAGGCTGGTCTTAAGACTAAAGGGAATCAAGCAAGAAAACTGGCCTCTGATTTAATCACAGAGCATCCCATATCTTAATGCTAAGATATCATCACTAGGGTGGAGATTTTATTAAATTAATTTAAAAAAAAGTTTACGTGAGAGTTTTTAGTTAAAATAAATTTTAAAAAAAAATCATTAGAGGCATTTTTGAATCCAGTGCCATAATCCAGTTAAGAATGACCACTAAAAATATTCTACTTTGAAGTTTTATTTTGATCTGACTGTTAAAAGGGAGTAAGGGCATAACATTCTCCCAAACAGCTTATCAAGGAACATTACATTCCCTTAACTTGAAGTTTAAGTATTAAGCCATTGCACACAGTAAACCCAACAAGAATTTAAGAGATGAACCTTTCCACCCAGTGATTTACTAACTAATGTAATGCACTCGATAGCAGCGTTAGTAACAAATCACAGTGATGTCCCAATAAAAGGATACAGTTAGAAAACCCAATGCTGTGGCCTTCATAGAACTGACCCCCCTCCCCAAAAAACAACAACAACAAAAAAAACTCAAACAAGAAAAACCTATTGGAAGCAGGGCTGCTAAGCAACAAGCCCTTAGTTGCTAGGATGCACTCCTTTAACATACCATCATGAATACTAGCACGGCAAAAGAATAATTTGGTATGAACAAAAGCCCATGAAAAAGAGTGGGACTTAAGTGCGTCTGGTTTCCCCTCTGAGAACAATGCAGCTGCCAAACCAATCTGGAAGGCCCGACATCATTGTTCCCCAGCCGCAATCTGCTCTGACTCGAGGAAGTCCAGTTAATGGGCAACACTGAAAAGTTGAGCTGGCTCATGTACCGCCGCCGCAGAATGCGCTGGGATAATGGGCCGCTGCCTAAATCCGTGTACTGTGAAATGTCATTTTAGCATTGAGCTAGAAGGAGAGAGAGGCTGGGTTTTGTTTTTCCTTTTCTCCCCCCCTTGGATGTGTGGGGGGGATGAGGTTGGATATTAACAGCATGGCATAAAGAAATCTTGAAGTGCCTTGATCACGAGGAGGATTTTGTTTGCTTAGTGTTAAAATAATACTTAAGTCGTTTTCCAGTTCCTTTTTCACTGAAATTTGAGTGCCTCACAGCAACTACAGTCATAACACCCTCCAGTGTGATTAAAAAACCTCATTGGCATATGAATATATCTGAAGATCAGACCTAATACGAAGCATAGTTGAGATGATTTGCACATCAACTACATACAAAAAGTGACCACAAGTTGAGCTTTGTGCATTGTTGGGAATGTATATATCACCCCCCTAGCATGCATCTGCTTTAAGTCTCGTCAGCCTCTCAAGGGTAGTTAAGGCGAGGCATCTACTGCAAATCCCAAACTGAAGATTTCTGAAATAGTTGTGCTTAATAAGCAGTATGCTATTCCTGGCATTTGGCCTATACCCTGCATGCAAACTGTACTTGTTTTCAGACCAATTTTTTGCAACATCTGTGAACTTTGCACACTGTATTTGTGGTCAGCAGCATCTCTCAGAAACGCTGGACTTGGGAGCTCCCAAGGTGATGTATGTCCCTTACAAGAGCCTTTGATTAGAACCATGAAAATCAGACGTCCCTGTTAAATGCTGCTGGAGTTGATTATTTTATCTTGACCTAGCTAGTGAAGAGCAACATGCCAGAATCTATTTATTTGGAATTCAAATTCATTCAAACACTAGTGTACCTACATATAGGACAATGAAGGTCAAAAAAAAGCAGAAAAGGTCGCATTTATTCAAGGAGTAGCATCAGATACGAAGAACTCCTTACGTTCTTTATTTACATGGAACTCTCATTATGCACATAAGGTTTTGAAGTATACTTATTGATACAATGCAGCATAGATAACAAAAACATCCGCTACAAATTCTGATGTGACTGAGTGCCAAACAAGCAAACAAAATCAGCCAAAAAAATATTGTCAAGAAAAGTCTGCAACTTTTGGTTACGTTCACAGCTGAGTAACATAACTTGCTTTTATGTATAAAGAAAAAAAAAAGTCCAAATTGGTGGTCATCAATTTCATTATACTTACAACAATGTAACTTTTAAGAACAAACTACAGCCTGTTTGAAACTAGATCATCTTATGCTAGGTTCACTGATAATGGCCCAAAATATTGTATTACTGAGTCACTTATGAAGTATAAGTGTAATATGTTGGATGAGCGCTGTGCTACTGTATCGTAGAATTGCATTCCTTTTTTCATTTCCATCCACTATTCTCCACTAAATGTTAACAACAATCAACTCATTAATTCACAGAATATTTCTATTTCTCAGAGCAATGTGGGCAAAGACATCATCTAATCTTTTAATGCATATTCTGAATATTACCCACTTACAATTGAACATAAGTAGTTTAATGCAAATTTTGTTCATGGAGGAAAATAACAAGGAGCAAATAGCATGTCTTGTGGCAAAGTACCAGAGATTGTGTATTCTCAAAAGAATTCAAGAGTTTCTGAAGATATATTCTACAGTGAAATAGATCATCTTGTTTTCACACATGAAGTTTTTTTCTAAATCTTCTAAAAAGAAAATGGGAAATATTGAAATCAGTTTGTTGGAACACTGTAATCACTTGTCACAAAGAAGTGCATAGGCGATCAGAAAAGAAAAAATGAATGTATGTTACTCAAATCGTAAAGATACTGCAACAATGCAAATAAAATAATGAATATGTAATAAATACCTACTGCTGTAGTTTCTATGTATTTAATTACCATTGTATTTCAGCGAGTGCTGTTGTCTGCATCATTCTATCCAACAAAGGAAGGATGTCCCATTGAACAGATTGGTTAATGCTCTGGGGCAACAGATGTCTACTGGAACTGCAGGAGACCAGCAACTGGTGGCCTGCCCATCTTCTGAAAACTTTCAATAGACTCATGCATATGTTCACACAATAGGGCATGTGGTAGAAATGCAAACCTCTTTTTAACCCTTTTATATGCTCTCTTTCCTTCCCAACTCATATATGAAGGTCTTTGTTTTTTTGTTTTTTCTTTACAGGATCCTTGGAACACAGGCTCATGGAGTATATAGTGCTTGTTCTTCAGCCTAACATCTGAACTCAAAACATAAGACAGAACAGATTAGAAACTTTATAAAAATAACTGTGCTAGATCTGACACACTTATGAACAGCTTTCAAAGCACAAAAGCTTTGAATGGAACACGTTCCCACCTGAGAATATCCTAATGCTCCCACAACACAGTATCTCCGCACAGCCCACAATGGAGCCCTTCCTATTTTCACAAACCGAAAACTTTACTCATTGTATGGTACAAAATAAAAGTCTTCTTTCTTCTCTTAAAAGCGTTTTCTACCTCTCAGAAATTAAAAAAACTAATAGCCTACTTGCAAAAAGAATATCAATATCCGTAACTCAAGGTTGAAACCTTCCCTTCTCCTCAAGGGGCTAGAAGAAAATTTGTTCTACTGATGGGTACTGCCTACCATTGTCAGGTTCTTGGAAATGCACTGTTTCTAATGCTTTTAAAAGTTCCTCAACAGAATGCACTGAGCTAGAAGATGACTCTTTAATACACTTAGTCTTCAGATAGATTTTTCTTTTTTTTTTTTTTTTTTTTTTAAGAGATACCCAAAGTGTGCAAACCTCAGCTGACCCATATGCTGGCTACGTTGTCAGAGCACAGACTGACCTGCTGGAACATCAGAAAGGTGAAGCGCCCCATTTCTGCGGAGAGAAGCCCGTATACTTACGTTCGCTGGAAAACACACAGACATTGGTTTCTTGTAGCTGTTCCAGAAGCAACTCCTTAACACGATTTCAGCTGCAGACTTCAGGCAAGCGAGCAGAACAATGAATGGATGAACAGATGGACCCGCAATGTCTTTGCTTAACCTATTACTGAGCAGAAGAGGAGCCAATCACAACCCGCACAGCTCACAATTAGTTGGCCAGGCAGATGCAAGGCAACCTCCCCACCCTGCATCAGGTTTGGAGGTTTCTAAGATAAGCAAGTTGATGTCATTCGCAGGGTCTGCCCCGGGCAGCATGTGTATTAACGAGGGGTATGCAGCAACAATAGGCCATACAAAAGAGACTAGCAGGCAGCTGCTGTATGAGAGCCAGAGTCATTAGGGAGCAGGCTGCCAACAAGAAACACCTGGCTTGGGCAGACTTCGGCTTCTCCTCATTGTTTCTAATTCATGAAACAAAGAAAGGAATTATTTTTTGAGTGGTAAAAGTTGTGAGTTCCTATGATTTTTTTTTTTAAAAAAAAAACACTCCCGAGGAATATAATCTCTTCTATCATGGAACTAAAAGTTCTTTTTAAGGAAAAATATTGAGGAGAAATAAATCCATCAGTGGCTCTGTGTGCTCCCCTTCTCTTGTTAGCAAAATTAATCATATCGGTACATTGTGCAAGGAGGTATGAAAGGAGCCCACACTAAGCACTGAAATGTATTCAGAAACCGCTTTCTGAATTTCCTGCCACTTTTGTGCATCAGTCAATAAGTGTAATAAATTTGCATTTATGCACAGTTATAACAGTACTTGTGGGTATATTTCAGTTTCAGCAGAAGGCCAAACTGATTAAACTCACATGATATTAATACGTGCAATAACGCATATATTTATGCGATGGCAGCGAAACATTAGGGCACTTGATAGAAAGGCAACAAGAAGCACCCTTTTGTTCTGGCACCACTCCTGTTTGTTTGTAACAGAACTTCTCTTCCTGTTATTTCACAGGCCTGTTCTAGATGTCAGGATTTTCCTGCTTCTTTGCAGTGATGAAATATTTGAACGAAAGTCAGGAGCTAGGCAACAGCCAGCTTCTCGTTTTTATTTTGATTGAGGTAAGCCACACAGAAACCCAAACCCGAACTCCAGTCCTGCTCCCTGCACTGCCCAACATTTCCAATCCAACAGGCCCTGTAACAGCAGCAAGGTCTGATGTGTGATTACAAAAAGCAGAGTCATACGGCCTTCCAAATAAGAAGCTGCCACAGCTGGTAACTTTAGCACAGGCAGCTCAGTGCAGAGACGCAGCCTTGAGGAGATTCTATGTTTGCAAATATTCACCTGAATGACTGCTAGAAAAGCGAATTTACTGAACTTCAGCATCTGCACGTGGCTGAAAGCACGGCTGAAAACCACAGGGTCAGCTGTCCACCTCTGCTTGGGAAGACAGGCGACCTGCCGGGAAACTTCAGCTGTGATTTAGAAGTAACGAACGTGAACAGGTTTGTTAGACCTCTCTGGGTGGTTTCCCGGAGCTTTAGGTGGATACTAGTGATTCAAGATAGTAAAAGAAACCACTCGCCATCATGCTGCTACCTGATGACTTTACCATATGTCCAGATATGAAACTGAAAATCAGAACCCCCAAGTTTAGTTCCTCTGCACTGTCCACTAAACACTCCCGAGAACAACAGCCAGCACCACTATTTTGGGGCTTCTGAGTCGGCGGCAGGAGGAGACTCCTCACTAATTTCTGCCACCGTGAACACAAAGACTGAGCGAAAGCTACCCACGAGCACAGTGGGAAGCCTGATCTCCAGCACTGGATTAAGCCTCTTTGCAAACAGCGAATAAAAGCAGTGATCTGAAAAAGCTAATCAGTCCCTGCTGTGGTATTTAGACTACCTCAGTTGCCGGTATTGGATAACGTTAAGCATGTTAAAACTTCTGTAGGCAAAATAAGAAGCCAGTCCAGTTCCCCTATGCCCAAGAACTGCCCCTAAAAGCAAGCAGGATCACTTGGCTAGTCATGAGTTTAGTAGCTCCCTGATTAGAGCCAGGCACTTCTTCCGTGACACCAGAAATGCCTGTTTTGGCAGAGGGCACATAAGACACCATTTACATACAAACTGAGAACTTCCCAGCACAGAAGTGGTGTACTTACGGCTCCACACACACAATTAGGAGAAGAATACGATCTGGCTTGAAAACTTACCTTAATAAGAAGGGTGTAAGTTCTGCAAGCTTACTTGCTAAGACAGGTCCCCTCAATGTCTTCTGCAGTAGCAATAAGTATACCAAAAACAAACAAAAAACCACACAGAACAAACAAAAAACCCTCCACCACAACTTTCCATACTCCAACCGCGTGTCTTCTGGGCACCAGGTCTGAACGTCGGCTGCTGATAAATCTTCACGCTAACGCCACGCTGCAGCCCTGACTGTGACTAAACTCAGAACAATCTCAAGACTTGTGTTATATTGTTTCATTTGCATAAAGTATTCTAGCAAGCTGCAGTTGCATGAATTAAGAACACATTTTTTGCATGATGTCAGTTACGTAAAACAGCTGCCTGTACTTGAAGAATTTTCTCAGCTCGCCCCTGAAAGAAGTTGTGCTGTCGAAGGTTTACAAAATGTCAGATCATCCCATTAAATCATGGTTGCAATGACAGCAAAGCATTCGTATTAAGGTTTTAACCAGTACACTAGGCTTCCTACTGGGATTGAGGAGGTCAACAAAGAAACCTCAGTAAGAAACACTGTGGATCTCCTGTCACATCTGTGACGGGCTACAATAGAATCACTCGAAAGTACACAGTGCAAACGAACAAAGAGAGCTCTCCTTCTTTGCTAAGACCTGCAAATCCAATAACTTGACTAGCTCAGCAACCTCCGATTACCTCATTTAAAATACAAAGAGTCACGAAGTTAAACCCCGTCACCAAAATACAGCATATGGCAGCACTTCAAACTTCTGACCTTTCCAGAGGGGAAGCTCCAAACACCTACTTTTCGCGGCTCCCACAGATCCCGCACGGCGTTCAGCGCTCATCGCGTCTCTAACGCCACCTGACTGAGCAGCAGGCTAGCCCAAAGTCACGCACTGGCTGGAGGTGGGGGGACAACCCGCACTCAGAGGCAGGAGGAGACTTGAGGAGGGCGCAGAGACAGGTGTAGGATGCTGTGGGGGTGCAGCCTGGGGTAAGCCCCTCAGCTGGGCGAGGGGTGGGAAGGGAAGCATCCCCTCCTCGGGAGGATCTGAGGGACCACAGCAGACGGAGCTGGAGCAGCTGGGAAATCCGGACTGCCTAGGCCAGCGGTATTCAGGAAGCACTACTATAAGGGAAAACTGGGGCACAAAAACTAAAAGAGCTGCTACTTTCATACAAACCTTGACATTTCAAACACAAAGCCTTTAAAAAAGAAATGATTGTACACAAGCATACAGAGTGGTCATGCTGTAACTCCAGGGCTATGGTTGCAGCAATTAGATGATTTGCCTACCAAAGCATTTCATTATCTTTTATTGTAGAACTTTATGCTGTATTTATGTAATAACTGATGTATTTGCAAGAATAGACTGAACGAGTTAAATCAAGCACATACCATTGCGTTTACGAAAGAGAGACAAAGGTTGTAGACTAAGACAAAGCTCACTGCCGTGCCATTGCAAAATGTCGTACATTCGCTGTTGTGCTTGGAAGCTACAAGGGAAATGCTTATATTCCAAACGATGAGGTGGAAACAGGTGTTCAAGACCAGGTTGGATGAGGACCTGGGCAACCTGATCTAGTGGGAGGCATCCCTGCCTATGACAGGGGGCTGGAACTGGATCGTCTGTAAGGTCCCTTCCAACCCGAGCCATGCTATGATGTGATGCTATGAAATACAGCAGAAATTCCTCTTCACCAGTCGGTATCTTGAGCGATGCCAAGTATCTCAAGCTCAGCTCTTTGAGAGAAGTACGCTTAGTTTGGAGAAATGGCTAAGCGGTACTCTAGATGCTATCTGCACGTGGCCACAAAAACAAACAAACGAAAAACCACCACCACTCTTACAGCCACGCAGAAGAGAGAACTAAGCAACCATTAAAAACTCCCTAGAATTCAGAAACACAACCAGTGTTATGGTAAAGATGAGTAATGCTTTGCCTAGAGAAAATAGCTACCCTTCAAACAAATATGTTTAAAGTATCAATGGCATTTTAAAGTGCAA
The DNA here is from genome assembly GCA_011075105.1 of Heteronetta atricapilla. NCBI lineage: Eukaryota > Metazoa > Chordata > Aves > Anseriformes > Anatidae > Heteronetta > Heteronetta atricapilla. The sequence goes on from CM021731.1 coordinate 189,465,496, forward strand.
TGTGATTTCTCCATAGGAATATAAATAAAACCACTTTCAAATGCAAAAAGCGGAGCGGCAAAGAGTTACTTCAATTTTGGAAAGACAACTAAAGATGCCTGTAGTTATCCTTAAATTTTAACAAAGCAGAGATGCACTTTCCATCAGGCCATCATCTTAAGAGGTCAACAAGTTCACAGGGTAAGTCTATTAGATCACCAGTATTGACAGCATGCAAGACTTGAGCAAGCTGTTGCAACATTCATCACATCCTCTAATATGTTTAAAGAGAAGAGGAAAAAGTTAAGCTTTTTCTTTTCCAGAAGTAGCAATTATTTCTTTGCTGACCACGCAGATGAACAGCTGCGGTCTTTCCTCATCTGTGGGTAGACAAAGGCTGCGACCACAGGCTGCTCGCCATGAGATGACAAGGTGCCCACATGCAGCTGCCCCCAGCTACAGTCTGCCTACTTCAGGAGGCCGACGGGCTCAAGCCTGACCAGCCAACTGCAGAAAGCACAGAGCAGAAACGCTGCAGTCACCCTTCAGCACCACACTGAGCAACTCCTGAAATGAAGAACATTTCCTTGTGCCAAGAGTTTCATTCCGACAGTGAATAGCTTTGATGATGTGACAAATAAAACAAACAAACAAAACAGCACAATTAACTAAGAAGATAATGGAAAGGTAGTTGCCTCAGCACCCCAACTTCAGATATCCATTGCAGGCAGGGAAGAAGCACTGCTTATGGATCCAAGGAACCACAGGATCACGGGATGGCTGAGGTTGGCAGGGACCTCTGGGCCCATCTGGTCCCAGCCCTGCTCAAGCAGGGACACCCAGAGCAGGCTGCCCAGGAGCACGTCCAGGGGGCTTTTGGAGACCTCACAGCCTCTCTGTCAGCCTGTGCCAGGGCTCCGTCACCCGCCCAGCACAGAAGTGCTGCCTGGTGCTCAGAGGGAGCCCCCTGGGTGCCCGGCTGTGCCCATGGCCTCCTGTCCTGGCACTGGGCACCACCGAGCAGAGCCTGGCTCCGTCCTCTCTGCACCCTCCCTTCAGGGATGTAGGGACAGGGATGAGATCCCCCTGAGCCTCCTCTTCTCCAGGCTGAGCAGCCCCAGCTCTCCCAGCCTCTCCTCACAGCAGAGATGCTCCAGTGCCTTCATCATCCTGGTGGCCCTGCCTTGGACTCTCTCCAGTGTGCCCAGGTCCCTCTGGTACTGGGGAGCCCAGAACTGGACCCAGCACTCCAGGTGTGGCCCCACCAGTGCTGAGAGGGAAGGATCCTGTCCCTTAATCTGCTGGTTCAACTTTGCCTGTTACGGCCCAGAATACCATTTGCCTTCTTTGCAGCAAGGGCATGTTGCTGGCTCAAGGGCTTCCCCATGTTTAAGCGGATGCTCCAACCGAAGCATGGTTAAAATCAGGCACAAAGAACCAAATTACACGACCACATCTGCACAAATAAACCAGTGCACGCACACACAGGGGACATAGCCATAGAAGTCCTGGTTCCAAGAAGAGTAAGTCAGGTGACCAGAAATTCTTGGTGTTTTAGGGAAATAGACACACAAGAGCAATCTAAACTGTATCAGGAAAATGTTCTTTACAGGACGCAAATGTAATTTCACCATTTCCACTGTTTGCCTGCTCAAGGTTTAATTTCGCAACCGTGTCTGTGTCTGTAGAAGATTCTTTCACTCCCTGTTCAAATACAGCCATGAGTAAGTCACACCAACCCTGTGGACCTTCCTTTAGGATAGTTCCCTCAGTTACAGTCTCCCGAGGGAGGGGATTTTTTTTTCCTCTTAAAAATGCAAATATCATGGAAAAATACAACAGCTGCCACTAGTGCTGAGGGTAAATTTAGAAGCTTTCTTTAGAAACGTATTGTAATCTAGTATCTTGTATTTATTTCTGCTCTTTTTGGTGATGCAAGAGCCTACAGTATGTTGTTATTAAGAAAATCGCCCAGATTAAAAATCCTTAAAAAAAAGGACAGAAAAATCACCTGCCGGGGGTTATCGAATTCCAGTCTGTAGCCACTTAAGGATCTATCCTATTTTTACACAGCTTGCTAAAGGAAGCCAAGAAAAGCAGCTTCCAACCTGCGCATTCCAGCTCTACCAGTAAGTTTTTCCTTCTGATTGCAAACCACAATGTCAAAAGCCTGTCATGCACACGGGTGGCTGCTGATCAATGCTCTCATCGACACCAGGGCAGCGCAGAACATGCAGACTCCTGCCACAAACTAGATGACGACAAATAGTTTAAGATCATTGCCAGAGGACATGGTTTCATTCCTTCCTTATTTTTATTTATTTACTCATGAATCGAGGCAGAGACACTGACATACAAATCGCTCTAGAGACAAAAAAGGAGTTTCCGGCGATACACGTTGGATTTGATCTCTTCCCACTTCCAGAATGAGTCACGCTGTCTGGGTGCTTTCTGAACATGAAAATCTGAACTGTCTAATTAACTTTCCTTGTGACAATATTGGGCGGCCAGACAATGCCTACAACTGTACAGGGTGTACGCCGTCATGCTTAGCAAAGTACTTTTATTCAAATTTGTTCTGTCAGAAGAAAATCCGCTAACAAAACTAACACGGTTAAGTGGGGGGGGGGGGGGAAAGTATTGTCTTCATTTAAATACAAATTTAAGAGACTTCACTAGTCAACCTAACGTCTTTTATCTGTGCCATGCTATTATTAAGAGTTTGAAAGGAGCGTCGGAGGAAAATAGGCTTCTCAAACTGTCTAGCGACACGGGCAGGTTGTGTTTCAGGTCATGCTGCTGGCAACAGAGCTCCTTAATCTCCAGGGTTCCTGGACAGAGTTCAAGGTGTTGGTTGGACACTGTGTAGCCCTAAATGGCTTCACAGGGCTATGCTTATTTGAGAGACAATTCCTGTGCCTGTACCACACTGCTGCAGTTGTCATTTTGGACTGGAGCCTTCTCCAAGGGAGCTGCCAGCAGCGGATTTTCTGCAAGACTTTCAACTTTACAATTCGCTCTCTACAGGGATGAAAAAGCCAAAAAAAATATGTTAAAGTTCAAATTTTTACTCAGATTTTTAAAGAAAAGAATTAAGAAAGAGACAGCAAATGCGGTTTGTTGAGACACACTTGGTATATAATTCTTTCCTACTTTCTGGGGAATCTTTTAATAGCACTGACAAGTAGTAACAATAGCCAGATCATATAGTAAGTAGGTTACTGTAGCTGCAAATCCAAGTTCAAAAATAAATAAAGAGAAAATAGCTACCCAGAGGTCGATTTGATTACCTGTCATTTAGGTACGGGTTTTCTTCAGATTGCTGTATCCCAGAACCCAGGAGAACCCACCGGGAAGCCCACACGCTAAGCTACAGACACCAGTCTTTAAAATCCTGATTTTACATATTAATAAAACAGTTTGGCCACTTTTGTTTAATAACCTAATATATCAGAAAGAGACAAACCATCTGGTAGTGATTTTATATAATCTTTGTAGGTCTTCAGAATTGCAGATTCATTTCGTTCTAAGCTCAGAAGGTTGCAACTTTTAAATTAGAAATGAACATTGCAGACCAGATTTCCTCTCTGTTTAGCCCCCACTTTATCATTTTATTTTTGAAGTTGGAAAGCAAATCAGATTTTTGTCCTGTGAATGAATACCTGTACATATTCCTTCATTAAAGTTAATACATTTTGATTCTTTTTGGCTCTCAGAGCTCACATTTTTCTTTCCTGAGTTCCACCTTCATACACTGAGTGATGCTGCATTTAGAACTAAATAATTTAGTTTGGAAGGGATCTGCAGAGGTCAACTAGTTCAACAAATCCCAAGAAACTCAAAACAAGGGCAACTACAGCATGTCACTCAGCACCTTTTCCAGTCAAGCTTCCAGTCAGTTTCCAAGGCTGGAGATTCCACAGCCTCCCTAAGCACCTACCCAAGTGTTTAAATGCTCTCATGGCGAGAACATTTTTCTTTATGGCCAGAAAGAATTTCTTCACTGTGACTTGTGACTGCTGGCTGTTGTCCTTCTGGTCCATACCTCTACATGGAGCATTTCTGTCTTCTCCACACCCCCAGGTTATATAGCTGACCAGAGCCATAGGATTCCCCTGAGCCTTCTCTTACCAAGGCCAAAGAAATTCGTGTTTCCCAGCCTCTCCTCGTACGTGATGTACTTCAGCCCCCTGCACATCCCGGGAGCCACCCTCTGGATTTGCCCCAGTCAGTCCACATCTCCTGTCCTTTAGAGACCAAACCTGGGCACGGCGCTCCAGGGGCCATCTCCTGAGTGCCCAAAAGAGGCGAACAATCACCCAGCGCATCTGCTGGCTGTGCTCTTGCTAATACAGCACACTTGGCCTTATTTCTTATTTCTGCAACATCATCTTGCGCTTATCAGGCGGTGAGGCTTCACTTTCCACAAAAGCCTTCCATGTCAGCAGATGAACTGAACTCTGCTCACATCTGCTTCCAGTGCTCCCCCAGGCACACCGATGAGTGCATCCAAGCTGCACACGAGCAATTCAGACTGCTTTCTGTACGTAGATTGCAGAAAGATCAGCGTTAAGATGACGACACTTGTTCTCTCGTGAATGAGTTTGCTTACCTGAGGTCTGTCTTGTACACATGAACAGGCAACCAATTTGTAATGTGCCACCCTCTGAACCCTAGCAAGGGGTTCTCATCAGCACAGAAACAAAGCCAGAGCCACCTGTGTGCATCTGTCCCGCCTTGATGGAATTAAAAACTCGAGAGCTTGGTGTTTCATGAAGTTCTGCGTGAGCTACAGACTGCTACCGTGGCCTCATGAAACTTTGGAGCTGCCAGTTTTATGAAACAAATCAGACGGAGGCCCATCACCAAATGCTGAACATAACCTTATGGGAAGGCCACGCACGGGACTAACAAAGCCAAAGTGCAATTATTCTGAGTCCCGGAAAAAGGCTGACTGCATAACTCCTCAATGCAAACACACGCTCAATTTCTGTGAGGAACTACAGTTTATTTCTCGTAAGTTACCAGGCAAGGGAAGCTTACCAAGTTCCACTCCTAACACAAGGGGTGGCCCACTCTGAGAAGACAGAGGTCAGAAGAAACAGCCTAACTTTGAATGCGTTTTGGAATTAAGATCAAGCCACAGCTAGTGGGCACCACACTCCCGAGCCACACGGCCTCTTGCTGGAACCAGACGAAAGCTTTGCCAACGCACGCATGCTATCAGATGTTATTTTCCAAGCAATGGCTACCATAAAAAGCTATTAACAGACAACTGATCAAGTGGCTGGGGAAACAACAGCTGAAGCAGAAAACTCTGATTTTAATCTTACAGCAGCAAGCGCGGGCTGTAGCTCAGCAACAACTTCAAGAAGCCCAGACTGCAATCCTACTGCGACAGCTCCAGAAACAGCAGCGAGTCCAACTCACAGCTCGGCTGGCAGCCCGGCAAGGGGAGCAGCAACAATCCCAGAGCAGCTGCTATGGAGACTCGCGAACCCAGGTGCACTGCCCTGGGCGTTTGTAAATCACAGCCCTTCCCCAGCCAGAAGAAACCATTTCCAGAGGTGCATCTGGCAAGACAAACTGTATGTATTGGAATTATTGCTGAAGGAGAAATTAGCTCAGGTTTTTAACTCGGTTGAGCATTTTAAGCCGGGAGGGCCTTAGGGGATGTCGCTACACGCAGTCTGTGAGGCTCTCAGACCCTCCACTTTGATAAAGTGGAGATCTCCGTGAAAGTGCTGATGGCACTTTACCAGGGAAACGTCTCTCACCAAGGATGAGGCTATGCTTCGATGCTTTAGCAGGAAGGAGTAGGCAACTCGGTGGGTCAAATAACTTCACAGATGACGAAGGATTCGGGAGCCCTTTCACAGACAGGGCACCAGCTATAACGGCAACTAGGAAAGCAGAGAGACAAGGGTTTAAAGATACCAGCTACTTGTACAAACAGAAGCTTGCAGAACGAAAAGAAGCTAGGAAAGTAGTTTCTATTAACAGAATTGCAATCTGTCCCTTCTCCAGCCAGTCTTAGCCAAAACCACCAAATTTAATTAGTCCTAAGATAAAAGGACTAAGTGACAGCAGAGCAGTAATTTTCAACTCATCGCAAAATTTCAAAGTTTCACAGCATTTTACTTCAAGAACTGATTCATTGATTTCTCAACTTAACACATCACTTTTTATAGCTCATATGGGAGGATGGCTCACAGAAATGGTCTTTTAGGAACTATCATGACAGTTTTAGTCAATTACTAAAGCACTCAAGGATTTCAGACTCTTGCCAGCCTCGGAGCTTTAGCTACTTGCAGCAAGCAGACTGCTTTCCAGGTATTTGCAGTAACTTGTGTCACATGTGCTGTTGAACACCTCCAGCTTCACTAACTTCCCCAATCTTTGGCACCGCTCTGCAACTTTCAACCACCTCCTAAGACATTCCTTTCATACCAAAAGAAATTGCTGTATTTCTTCCTCTGGGAGGATTACTAATGACTATTAAATTCTCCTTCACTCCTGACCACTTAATGTCTTGCTTTGTCTCTTCCTCACTTTTCCCTGCTGTTCTCAAAATACCAACTTCCACATAAGTATAATCCCTCTTCCTGAGCATACCTTTACTTTTCTCTCTATCCAGACTCAATAAAACTATTTTATGAGAATGCATTTTTAGTTTGTACAATCTTGCTCAAGTTTTATGCCGATTTATCCTAAAAGAACTCAGACCCAAACCACTTTAGGTTAAAAACAAAGGCATTGGGCATGTATGATGTTTCTACATTTAAAGGACAAGGGACCCTGGGGATGGTCTGCATTCTGTTCTGCATCTACATCTACCTACATGTATACATAAACAGATACCTCGCCTCCCAGGGAGGAGGATGACGAATGTGAAGTCTTCATGTGTTACACTGGTATCATAAATCAAGAAAAAACAACCTCAACGCAGCCAGGCACTCAGGAGAGGGAGTCTGGAGCGTGACGGTGTGCTGACCCTGGCAGAAGGAGTCCTGCAGTTGCAGAAGGTGAGCTGCTTTTCTCCCTGTGGCAAACTTCAGAAAGGTTCTTGTCTGGACCTTTCCAGTTGGGACTACAGATGCACAAGTCTGAAAATTCAATTAGTCTTTCAAAACATTCTCATTCTGCAGCTGCGATACAAGAGTGAATAGAGCCGGAGTTTACCAAAAAGCTAAAACAACTCCTTAACCAGGGAGCACAAGATCCTTGCAGAGTGGCAAAGTGTCAAGTGGCAAGTCCAGCTCTTCATGCTAAGCAAAATACAGTTTGAATTTTTTGGTAGCGCAAGCTCAGCCTTTTTACACAAGAAACGTGATACAGCCTGAAGTAATCAATCCCAAAACAGGTAAAAAAGGGAAATGCCTAGCTCATCTAAGCAGAAAGCCCCAAGATTATGAAAACCTTCATCAGTTTCTGCTCATCAATAAACAACATGGCACAGAACATGCTTTTTGACAGAGCCTCAAGATGCTATATACCAGTACTTAAAGATGCAGAGCTTTAAGAGCGAAAACAGCCATACGGTATTTTCACCCTCTAACCCTGCTGAGCTGCCTATTCCACAAGATATGCAGAGGAAAAACACGGAGAGAGGGGAAAAAATAAAAGGAGAAAAGGAGGAGGGGGAAGAGAAGGAAAATTTGAGAGATGCCTCATAACTCTAGCAGGAAGGCAATTATGAGCAGATTACAATTGATTTTCTATCTGCGTGCTAACTGGAAATGACCAGGGGGGTAAGAAAAATGACTCCACTTCTTGTTACACCATCTTACCTCTGCTTTTCTTATACACTACTTTCAACATCCAATTTAGTAACTAAAAAGAAGTGTCAATTCTTTCAAGCATAAAAAAAGAGGCTTGTTCAATTAATGGGTTACTCACTTCAAACATATGGCAGTGGTAGTACATTCACTGTAAATATTTAGCATGCTTGAAGACGGGAGGCATTTTAAACAGAACTACGCAGTACACAGTAAGAAATGTAACACATAACTACACAATAACTTCAGTCCAAGGACTGAAACATCTCCGTCTTTTCACAGAAAGAGCGCACTACAGTCTGTGAACAACCTCTGTTTCTTCTGGTACCTTAGATATAGTTTCCAGTACCACAAGACACAAAAAAAGAAGTGTAACCACCTTCATCACTAATAAGGCCACTGGCCAGCTGCCATGGCAACAACACTACGGAAATGAGTGGAGGAGGAAATATCTCCTGAATAACAACAACAAAAAACCCACCCCCATCCACTACTTCCTAGCTACATGTGGGACATTGCTTCACTGAACAGCAAAAGCAGCAGAATAATATTTACAGAACAGGAAAAGGTAAGTTTTATGCCATAACCTGACATACCGCATTTCCAACCTTCCCTTTGATTACTGTAGCTCTCTACCCCCACCTCTTTTACTACTGTCATTCTTTTTCAAGTAGCTCAGCTTTTAAGAATTAATTAAAATACAGGCTGAGATGCATGGTTAGTAGCCGAGGCTAGAAAATTCAGATTAGGATCTGTTATAATTAAAAAAAAAGAAAAGCATAAGCAGTGAAAAATCTACACAGACTTGAAGTACTGAAGGGTAGGGTTTTTTTTTTACTATTATTTTTTCAGAAGTATTCGTTCAAACCAGAAGTCACAGATCTGATGCAGAGAATACTGAACAAGATTTTATGACTTCATTAATGTAAGAAATCAACCTAAATGACAAGTGCCCTTTCTACCAAGCACTGAGTATTTTTTAAAAAAATCTGTAGCCATTTTTGAATACAACAAAAACTGACCTGAGCCAAGCAAGTTCCTCATTTCACTTCAAGTTGACTTTGAACTGTTTCAGCTTGCTTAAGGGGGTATTTTCAGCTGCATGAAGGATATGTAAGGTATCAGTGAAGAAAATCTTGTAAGGTTTTTCACTTACCTATGTAAAATTAAACAGCAAATGGTTTCATCAAATATTGAACTGAGTCTCCAGTCTTTTCAAGTCTCATCAACTGCTAGCCTAGTTTCCTTCAAAGAAATAAACATTTCTGGAATACCAATAACATTTTAAACAGTTGGTGCAATCCAGAAAAGTGAGCAGTGAAATCACTCCAGTGGACTGTTACTCAGCTCAGTGTTCAGCCTAAAATGCTCAATATACACAGATGAGTCAAGTCTAGATAATCCTTCATGCTCTGTCTGGTTGAATGTATAGGGCTTGTTTTTAAATTGCATACCTCAAATAAACTCCACTTTTCTTTGTATTTATATCAGAAGACCACAATTCTTTAAAGCTTTTCGAGATTCCTAAAATTTGGGGGGGCGCCCCCCCAAGTTCTATCTACCAGGACCTCATAAATTATAACTGCTTTTCTAAAAGGATCAAAAATGGTAATGTTTATTGTACAACCACTGAGTAACTGCTGTCCGATAGATGTCTAGTGTAGTAGTAACAGTGAAACAGGCACATTGGACTGAAACCATAAACACGGCAAGAGCTAAACGGCAAGGTTTATGGGCAGGTGAGATGCCTTGAATTGGTTCAACTATCTCCACTAGAAAAAAAAAGTTTTTGATTTCTCAACACTAATACTTCTAATTAATAAAAAAGAAGGGGAAGGGAGAAGGAAGAGGAATCACATTTACCTGTAAAAGTAACGTAAGCATACTAAAGTAGCTGTGAACTTGTTTTGCACAGATTTGATGAGATAGCAAATTCTCTTCAAAATGACAGCATGCTTGAATTTTGATCGGCTCACTACCTTACACTTGGTTGAGGTGGAATCTCATCTCAGAACATCCTCACACAGAACAAAAAAAAAAAAAAAGAAGTTTGTTAAGCTTTATCTGATGCTGTCCCAGAAGGGTTACAGTGAGCTCATTGGGGTGCTGTACAGGCGCATGCCAGGTGGCAAAGAGTAAGCATCCTGGCACTTTGCAAACCCAGACATGAATGGTTTATTTTCTTTCCAGATCAAAAGACTGTACACTTAGCACTTTCTTAAGCACGTTGTTAATTGTTTTACACAAAGATTCCCAATTATGAACTACTGCTCCACTTTGCAAACACAGACCAAGGGGACAGGACGCAGAACTGTAACACTTCTCCTCGTGGAGAAGACCCGACGTTTAGCAGGATGGCTTGACTTGCTGAAGCCAACTTTCAGCAACAATATCTGACGTGGGCTACCTGGCCTTACCACAACCACCAAGCACAGGACTGCCAGACGGGACCGGCTGCCGTCCGTGGGTGCTGCACAAACACAGCAGCAGAGTTTCCTCGCCGGAGGGCATTATAAAATAACGTCACGGTGCCACAAATGCAACTGTACATGCCCGACGTTACTCATACCTGTCTGCAGAATCAAGTCCAAAACACACAGGTGAATGGAAATTATTATTATTCTAAAGAGAAGCTGCACCTGGAAAGGCTCGGCTGGACCTGGAAATGACTCAGGCAGTGCTCTCTGAGGTGGCTGCCTACCGCGGGTTTGGCTACACGACCCGCACAGCCCACGAGCAGGGAGTAAACCCCCCCGCTGCCCTGACTTATTAAAAATAATAATAAAAAAGGGGAACGGCGGGGCGAGCAGAGGACCCGAACCAACTTTCTAATTCCCTCCGGGGCTCCCCACACCCGCACCTCCGAGCGCCAGCCGAGCGGGGCAGGGGCACCCCGGGACCCCCGGGCCGGCACCGCGAGGCCCCGGGGCCGAGGGACGGTGCCGTCTCCTACCTCCACCGAGCTGCTGCTGCTGCTGCTGCTGCTCCTCCTCCTCCTCCTCCTCCTCCTCCTCTCCTCCTCTGCCGCCCGGGCGACCTCGGGGAGGCGCCGGGGGCAGGGCCGTGTTTACCCGCACGCCGGCCCGGCCCCGGCAATGGGCGGCCCCGGGGCCGCCGCTGCCGCCATGGCCGCCGCCGCTCCCCCCGTCTCCCCGGCACCCACCTGGCCGCCATGCGGGGCGGAGGGCGGCCCGCCCCGCCAAGGTCGCCGTCACCTCGCCCACCGCCACCGCCCGCCTCATGGCCTCAGCCCGCCTGGCCCCCGAGCCCAGCCACCGCCTCTTCCTCTTCCTCCCCCTCCTCCTCCTCCTCCTCCTTCTTCTTCTCTTCCTCCTGCCGGGCGGCACCTGCCGGTGAGGGACCGGGCGGTGGGTGCCGTGGTGCCGCCCCCGAGGCACCCACGCGTTATCCCAGTGCTGGAGGGGAGGCTCCGTGATGGACCCCCCCAGCCATGGCAGCGGCACGGCCTGGGCTTGCGGTGCTCCAGGCCCGCCCGGCTGCCATCGGCGAGGTGCTCTCAGACAGCTTTGCGACCGGAGCCTGCTCGTACCTCACTGTCCTTGTCTTTACAGGTGGAGCAGCAGAGATGGGAGAGCTCTTTGGCAACGACTGCAAGTGGAGTCTGTGGCAGAGTTGGTAGAAAACTGAATTTCCGTCCCATGTTCTAAATAGGAGGTGTTTCCTCCCACCCCGCTGTTACTTGTGTGGAGATGAAGTAATCCATCTACCTCGCACCATCCTACTGTGCCTTCTGTGTTCGTGCAGACGTGGCTGCGCGCCAGGAAGGTGGTTAGAAGATATGAATGAAGCGCTGATGTTGTGGTTGTGGCTTGCTCGCTGACTGAGCGTATACACGATACGACATAAAGCCATCGCTACTCACAGGCACAAAGCGTGTATGTAATCATAAGCCACACACAGAATCACAGAATTTCTAGGTTGGAAGAGACCTCCAAGATCACCCAGTCCAATCTCTGACCTAACACTGACAAGTCCTCCACTAAACCATATCCCTAAGCTCTACATCTAAACGTCTTCTAAAGACCTCCAGGGATGGTGACTCCACCACTTCCCTGGGCAGCCCGTTCCAATGCCTACTTGTATCCTACTACTGAAGTTTGTAAAGAATTCTTCAAGTAACCAGAAGAAAATGGGCTAAATTTCTGAATTTTGCCTGTAATGCAGAAATATCAGCCTGAAAGGCCGCTCTGCAGGTTTCATTTTTTTCCTATAAAACGAGATAGATTTACTTAGAACATTCTAGAGAAACAGAGCCATGTCACTTTCCTATATATATTTCAATAAAGCTTCCCTCATAGAGCTGACAGAGCCTATAAGCAGGATTACATGATTTTGTCTATTCTATTATTCAGCACAAGATTTGCTCAATTTCTCAGTGTACCTCATCCCCAGGTTGCTTGAGCATGATTTGGAAGGTTCGACTTGGTGCAGGAGGCTGACTGTGGTTTACTACTTGGCTGTGCAGAAGGAGTTTGAGACCTCTACTAAAAAAAAAGACAATGCTTGTACCCTTAGTCCCAGACATGCTGATGCTGTTTCAGAAATGTCAGAGTGGTGTCCAAATGCAACTAAGAATATTAATTTAGAAGAGGAAATCAGTGAAAGCAGGACTAAAGAATTAGACACTTGCAGTTGCACTTTGCTGCTTATTATGGAAGGCTTTGCTGGTGATTGAGGAGTGTATGAGTCAGTTAAAAGCACTGCGGCACTGAGGAAAATGATTCGCAATTATCAGAAGAAGAGAGAGAGACTGGAATTGATTTTGAAACTACTTAAAGTCACAAGAGAGTTTCACGTTAACTTTTTTCCTTAGTAAACTCTAGTTCCCAGTGAGTTTGTCTATAGGATCTTTTTGACCTCATCTCCTGTTTCAGATTATGTAAACCTCCAGTACCTTTGTAACTGATTAAAATGAGCTCGTTGTAAGCATGAGTTAAGTTTGCTCAAACGTGAGTTTAAATGAAATGAGCTGCTTGATGTCACTGGATTGCTTATTGGCAAAAACCCATTTCCTCTCTATTGACTTAAGTAGCAAGTTGCTTCCAAATTAAAATAGAAGTGTGGGAGTCAGAATCCAAGATTTTTCTGTCCCATGATCACAACCCCCAAATATAGCAGCAGTACCTGGAAGGGGACGTTGTAGGAGTTACAAGTCTTCCTCTTGGTAGGACAGTCAGGTGCTGGGAATTCATACGCCTCCAGAACTTCCCATGCCTCTCTTCTCCCTCTCAGTTTGCTTCCCCATTACATGTTCACTGTTCTTCCCACACCACTGTTTTTCAGGTTTTGCTGAAACTCAGGACTTCAGTAGCTCGTCCGGGACTTTCACATGTTGCGCAACCCTTTCCTGGTACGTAAACGGAGGAAAAAGTTGTTATTAATAACTGACAATGCACTCGTGAGCATAATCAGTGCTTAAAAAAGAAGAGGGAAAACAGGACCAGCTGCCCCATGCTGGAACCAGAATCCCCTTCATTTCCAGAATCTGTACTTACATCACTATAATGTAACAATACAGAATCAGATGCATTTATAAACAGTTCATTTTCTCTGAAACCATCTGTCCTCCTGTACATGTTAACTCTAATTTCCCTTCCCTTCTTTATGAATTCTATTAAGTCAGGTTGGCTTCAGCAACTTTGCATCACAGCTGCCTTTTTTTTTAAAAAAAAAAAATAAGTGCATATTAATATTTTCAAAGTTTTGTTTACTTTCTCAATTGTGCTGTGCATTTATTCTGCCATTTCTGTTCCCCCCCCACCCAGTGCTAGCTACAGCTTTTTTCCATGACTTGAATATTTTCTGCCTGTTGGGTAGAAAATGCCACTTTTATTCCTGCAGTTGTCCAACAAGCTGCCCTGTAAGTGAACCTACTCACCCCCTTGTCCTGGGAAACCTGTGTTATGTGCCTTCCTCCAGTCCACTTCTTTCAGTTACTCCCTGCTCAAAACTCTCTTGATCCAGCTTGTTCTCATCAGATGTGCCAGAGCAGATAATGGATTTCAACACAGTGATTGTTAGTGCTTGTTGCTTTTATTTTATAACTGCTGCTTTACTTTCAGATCCTAAATGGTAAGTCTGTTTCCTGCTGGCCATCTGCTTCAATATTTTGAGTACCTTTTGCAAGTAGACCCTCATCCTTTCCTTTTTTTTTTTCTTCACTAAAACACAGTTGTGCTCCCTGGTTCCAAACCGGCATCCTTAAAACATCTAGATGATTCGTCAGCTCTTGCTTTAGCCTCCCACTGTCATTATTTTTCATTTTCAGCCACCACATTTTGTCCACTTACTTCTTCATCTCAGATCCTTGTGCTGCTTCTGCCATGGTTTGCATAGAAAAGCCTACATACTTCCTATGACAAAGCTGCTACGACAATGTACATTTTGTTAATTTATGTTACCACAGCAACTGAGTCATGCAAAGATGTAATGTCACGTTGTTTGATACTGCACCTTGGTATGCTCATAAAAAGCTAGGGAAACGGGGTCTGTGCAGAGCTGCTATGGAACTGGGGCTGAAATAGTTAGATAACCAGACCTACAGAGTAGGTGTCAAGGGTTTGTGTCAAAATGGATGCACCACATAAGATCCTCTAGGAATCTCGATTTGGTTCTATTCAGTTCTGGGAGGAATTACAGACATGCTGGAGGAGGGGGTTAGGGTCTTGACAAGTACAAAACTGGTCTAAAGACAAGACATAATTGGGGGGGGGGGGGGGGAAAAAAAGCAAGCTGCTTAACTTAGGCAGGTATTAAAAACTGCACAAACTCAGGAAGAAGAACCGATGAAAAAGTAATCATTCAGAAGTAAATCTGAACTCTACTGGAAGCCACAAGCTTAACAAAGATCAGCAACATGCTTTTGTGGCAAAAATAGTAAACATCCCAGGAAGAAGTACACGCAGATCCATGCTCAGTATTGGTAGGACATCAGCAGAAGGGCTAGTTTTGTGCACCATAGCCCAGGAAGGATGGGAGCCAACAGGAGACAGTGCAGGTGGCAACAAGAACAAGCAGAGGGCTGGGAAGACGAAAGGAGCTGGAGCTGTTGGACTAAATAAAAGAGGGCAGGGGGAAGACATGCTAAGAGTCGTCGTGTACTTAAAAGACCATTGCAAAGAGGAAGGGAATAATCTATTCTTGGTAGTTAGAGTAAGATGTAATGGACCTAAATTGCCTCAGGGAGGAAAAGCTTTTTTAATGGTAACATTAGTGAGGCACAGCTTTATGTTGCGGAGGGTGTAGTAGTGTCTCCATTACTAGATGTCTTTAAGGATGTGTGGGACAAGTAGTAAGTACTATTGATCTGGCATTGGAATTGGAGGATGGATTAGGTGACTAATCCAAGTCCATCACAGAGGTATTTTTCTGTGATCACACGTACTCTGAAGCTCCTCATTAATCACCATTCATTTATCCAGTCCCATTGTACATTCTATTTTCTTTTCACGTAGGATCCCCAGTCATTCCTGTGCCCATTGGAAGGCAAAAAATGTTTTGTTCCATTTTTCTCTTGAGTATAGTCAAAGACCCAAGCTTTTCTCATTTTCTTGGCAGCCCGCAAGAGACACGGGTTGGTGACTTGTACTGCAGTAAGCTGCTGAGGTAACTGATAATTTCGTGTGAGTCAAACATGCAATAAAAATTATTTAGATGACTGTTTCAGTTTATTCAAACACGTTCCTCATAAACCCTACATAATGTTGACATAAATCTGACATTCTTTGGACATATACTAGATAAAATCACTCCATTTGTAAAATGTTACTTGTATTCCAGACCTAGCTCACGCACACACTCCTAAATTCCCATTTTCTCTGCCAGGAGCTCATAGAAATTTTTAATGGGAACTGTGATGTGTTATTTATTTTCTAGGTAGCATTTTCTTTTAAACTTTAAATTTAAACTGAATTACAATTCAAAAATGTAGTTTAATACCCACTTATGCATTTCAATTTAACATAAATAGCTTATACCAAGAACAATGGCCATTTGCTTACTTGTTAGATCTGATCAACAGACAGCACGCATGATAGGTTTTCTGTTTTCTGACCATGCTATCTAGTCTAAGTAGATCTTGCTTGCTGCTACCAACTTTTGCTGCTACAGCCTTAAATCAGCACGTCTGTGAGTGTAGACCCATGCACATTTTGGGCACCCTGGAATAAAAATGCTATTGCAGTAAATGCCAATGCTGAATACATCACTTGTGCAGATTTTAAAGACAATGTCCATTAAGAGATTAAACCTACATTTTCTCCCATAAAATGTATCTTTGGAAAATTGGATAGTCATTTTATCCTTTCAAAGAACGGAGATTTACTTTCTGTACTTGTTCCCTGTTAAAGATTAACAGAGTGCTTTTCTGCACAGAATATGTATTGCCCATTTCTTTTACCTGCACAGGTCCGTGTCCTTGCACCTGCGCTGACCACTGTATTTGTAGTAATGTGGAAAAAGAAGCAGGGAACAAAGGGGCAAAAAATCATGATACTTTTTTTTTTTTTTTTTTCAAATTCATAAAAACTAAAATCTAGTGATGAAGAACTATTGACCTCATGTGAGGCAAAGGACATTGGGGTTATAATGAACATGTCAGTGTTCAACAGTGGCTGGAAGAAATCAGTAGTAAAAAAGAATGAAAACCAGAAAGCATCGTTATGCCATTGTACATGTGTATGGTGCTCCAGGTTTTTGGATGCTGCACCTCTTGCCTCTATCTCAAAAGAGACAGTAGAAGCAGGGAAAAGTGATGTGGATGGTCAGGGATGGGGAGCAGCTTCTCCACGAGGTGTGACTGAACTCTTCAGCCTGCACAGGACACACAGCCAGGTGAGGGTATGAGAGAGACCTGTGAACCATGAAAAACATCAATAGTGCGTAACTGTTCATTGTCCCTCTTAATATAGGAAGTAGAGAGCATCAGATGAAATTGTCAGATGTCAGGTTTCAGAGTAACTGAAGGAGAAATTCCCTGCAACTACCAATGTTTTCCAAAAAAAAAAAAGCAAAGAAAAGGAAAAAAAGGCAAAAAAAAAAAAAAAAAAAAAGCAGAGTCATTCATGGAATAAAAATCCCTCTAGAGCTATTGAAAACCGAGGAGCAGAAATCTCTGTTTCAGCAAGTCCCTAAGACAGCTCTGAGCCGTAAGCTCCCTGCTGGAGCTTTTTATGTTTGTTTGGTTCTTGTGCTTGGCAGAGGACTTCCTCAGCTGGCTGCTGCCAGAGAAAGATACGGGGCTGGGCTAAGACCCATGTCCCAGTGCGAACATTCATCCTTTAATGTTTATTAGCCTGTTTACTGGGAAAGCTCTGAAACACTTTGACTTGTCCAGGGCTCTGCTCCTGCAACTTTACAGCACTGTGGGAGACAGTGAGACTGGGAGGTGATCAAAAGGATAAGCAGGAGGCAGAAATCTGCCTTTGACGAGTCAGCATTTTTTTTTTTTAGTTAAAAAAATAAGAAAAAAGACTGCCTCATACATCTGTGGACGCAGACAAGCGTGGCCTGCATTATCACCTTCCCCCTCATCGTGAAAAAAGCAATCAAAACCCTGAGGCTTTTTGAAGCCAGGAGATGTGTCAGTAACGCTGGGGTGGGGGAGCCAGAGAAGTAATTCCCTGGCTGTGCCTGTGGGAGAGTGAATGGAGCAAATGCACGGTCCTTCCTGCAGCTGGGAGCCATCGCTGGGGGGATCCCTGAAGTGGGTCAGGGCAGGTCAGAGGCGCGGGCTGCGAAAATTCCACAGCACCAGCAGGAAGGAGAATTACTCACTGTCAGCATATCCAGGGGCATGACTGAAAACTGAGGGGAATCTTCTTCCTAGCAGAGAACAGGAAAGCAGGAATCTGACGTTCGGAAAATGCTGACGAGCTTTCGCTTAGCAGGATGTGTGCATGTTGGCTTCTGGAGCCCAGAAAGGACAGGAGGCACCTTGAGCTTGTTGGAAAGCTGTGAGGCACGGCATAGCCACAGCAACATCGGTGCTGGGGGGTGGTTCCTCATTCCAAAGGTCCCCTTTAGGCTGGGGAGAGTGCTGGGGGAAGGTGGTGAAGAGACCCAGTGTGTGGGGTTTGTCCTTCCTTTAGGAAGGGCTTTATTACCCCTTATATATTCATCTGTTACTTTTAATGGATAAGGCAAAGAAGGAAGATGGGAGAGTGAAATCCCTTCATCCCATTTATTTACATTTGGGTGTCTGTGTTTTGAAGCAATGCAAATTTGAACAAAAATAGTTGCTACAGTATTTGAAGTTTGGAGTCAAAATCCTTAAAAAATGGAGCACTTTTAGATGGAAAAGTTTTACAGAATTTTCATTATGTAAAATAATTTGAGTTTCTTTTTTTTTTTTTTTTTTTTTGATCCAATGGTTAGGAGAAAAACAAACAAACAAACAAATAAAACCTTTGAAATTTCCTTTAGTCTATCTTAAAATATTTTAAACGCCAAAAATTAAAATGGACAACTGCTTGAGTGATAGTGTCAGATAGTCCAAAGTCAACTAGAATTTCCCGTGAACCTAAACCTGCCTGTCCCTATAAATTCTGGCCAGGACTGGGCTCTCATGTCAAGGAGGATCGTGCACCAACATCCAGATTCCGTGAACATAATGCTACACTTTGGTTCTCATGTGCAGGAAACTCAAGTGCCCAAACCAGAAGAGGGCTGTGTCTTGCTCCAGCAGCTGGTCTTTTGATTTGTTTAATTGTGGCATTAATATTTTGGGGCATACTGGAACCGTGACTTTCCTCCGGGATAAACATTGCTTAAGGGAGGTGGGGAAAGGAGATTCACCTGTCACAAAACCAGGAATGTTCTCTGAAAAGCATATAACAAATTTGAAACTTGGTATCGTCAAAAAAAAAAAAAAAAATCAAATCAAAGTGTCCCAGTGAATTTGTAAGTAAAATTTGTCTATTGGTAAATTTGACAGATGGCAAAAACTGGCAGAGTGCTGTGGAGGAAAAAAACTTTTCTGTCCTTCTGCAGCCTCTTAGTCATCTTCTGTGGTTTCACCTGACAGTATTTTTTATTGTAGGTTTTATAGCTCAGTACTGTAGCTGATTGGTGTTTTTACTAGTTGAAGCGATACAATTTTGTTTCCTTTGTTTTGCTAAATTCTGATCTTACTGACGCAAAAGAAGAGTCAACGCTAGCATTTTCTTTCCTGATATTTTTTTCATGTATATTTCTGCTTCACGATGGCTCAGGGCTGAACACAAGAACAGCTTCCACAAGCAAACAAAATCGCTTTTGGTTGCAGTGAGAATTCATTTTTTTTCAGGAACTATGCAATTTGACCAAAAGCTGCTAAGTACATGACGTTACCATTTTCTTAGTGGTTTTGCCTATTGTTAGTGAGACAGTGGTAATATCTTCTCTCCTCATAGTTGCTGTTCTTTATGTATCATTTCCTGAGAGATAAGAATCTCTACTTTCTTTCTTCTTTCCACTTAAATAAATGTTCTGCCCATTTTTTTTTTTTGGAAAAAAGTTCTGAAAGCAAGCAAGCACTGAACCATCTCTGTATTTATATATTTATATATTTATTCATTGCATTTGAGATGGCAATAGCACGATAGTTGCAACTGAGCATCCAGGTTCTCAGATCCTCCTTTGGGTTATGTTCACTCTCATTTCTCTTTGTAACAGGTTTTGAGCTAAAGGAACCGTTTCCAACGTATATGGATTGCTCAGAAGGCAATAACAGCTTTATACATTCACCTTTTTAATGCTCCAGTCTTTGAGCCTTTTGGGGTCTATTACCCACATCCTTGGCCATCTTTGTACATCCTTATGTGCAGATTCAGAGAAATCACAGAAAATAGGATGAGAAGAGACATCATTTGTCCCCCTCCTTTATGCTCCACAGCAAGATTGTCTCCACCTAAATTACTTCTAAATGTGTTTGTCCTACCTCTTCCTGAGAATACCTGGTGGTGGAGATTCCATGTGCTCCACAGGCAAAATGCTCCAGCACTTACTTGTTTGTACTATTAGAACCATTTCCCTGGGAAAGTTTCAAATACTCAGCATGGGATTAATTCTCTAAGTGTAGTGGTCTACAGGTATATATCTACAAATACTGTAAATTTTTAAGTTTCTGCTGGAAGTGGAGATCCAGAGCTTGAGTCAGTTGTCTACAGTATGGTGTTTAGAGCTGAGCTGGACAGACTGCCCCTAAAATCTAACCTATATCCAAAGCTGTTTCTCTCTGTCTCATCTACAGGACGTGTATGGTGAACGGTTTATTCCTTTCCTGTTTGTCACACCCTTTACCCTTATTTTATATTTGTCATGTAATCTCTCATGTTCTATTGGTGAAACAAGCCCACTGTTTCCTTTAGCATTGTTTATTCTTAAATCATCCTTTTTGTTCCTCTTTGGGCTCCTTCCATTTGATTCATGTAGTTCTCATAATAAGGAACTTGAAACTTCTAACACTAAGCGTGTGGTAGAAGAGAGACTACATGGCATTAAATGTATGCTGTGGGAATCCCAGCTTATCTTTTAGGACAGTGAGTGGGGAATTTAAGCAGAGGAAAAGCCCTCTTCCGTTACATCACCACTGGAGCAAAAAATTGCATCACACCCCACACAGCTGTGCTGTAAAACTTGGCACTGGATGTCAGGGAGCCACAGTGCCTGCATAGAGAGCATCAAAATCAGCAAACACCACGTCAGCAAAAGCATGCTGGTGGATTCTTGATGGTACACACAATGCTTTAAAAAGATGCTCACAAAAATAAGATGCCAAAAGTGCTGTTAAGAAACTTACTAGGCTGCTAGTTTAAGAAGGTATTGCCTTCATTCTTGATGTGGTGGAGTAAATTTTCAAGTTCATGGGTGGGGGAGGAATATTGAGAGGATTTTTACATATATCTAAAAAGCAAGCGGATCTAAAAATGTACTCCATTGTAGCTTGGTGTTCAGAAATATTACTCTTTTCAGTTCTATTTTTATAAACTGCTTAAATGCTTTATAATAGTTCCAAAAAAAAATCCTTATTACTATCATACATCTTATGGGGGATAATTGTTTCTGAATCTTCCAATTGTTCATGTGTCAATCTGTAAGAAACTCAGAACATTTTTTTTTATATAAAAACGGAACAAACTTCAAGAGGGGAGAGCTGTCTGAGGCCGAAGGTAATATAAAGAAAATGCAAATGACCAAACTGATATCAGGGGTGTGGGAGAATACATGAGTGTCTGCAAACAGTGCTTGTGTTTGTGGTAATCCATAGCACTTTGATTATTCCTTGATTTTGTTGGTGTTATGATACTACTAATAACCATAACGTGTAACATGGGACACAATTCTTCTGCTTCTTCCAATTATTTGATTATTATTTGTTATTTGTGTTAATGATATGCCTACAAGCTTATTAGTGCGAGATCAAGGACTTGCCATCTTAGGTGTTGACAAACACAAAATGCAGAGAGGATCAGTCCCCTTCGTACCTCCTAATTTAGAACAGGTGAAGACAGATGGGTGCTATAGTCAGAGACATGTGATCTGAACAACCATGGATTTTGGAGATCTGAAATGAGATATTTCAAGATTAATATCTAGACAATCCTTTTTTTTTTTTTTCTTTCGTTTGAAAGTGACTTTTCTACTGAAACTGGATGGTGAGAAAACAAAATGATCAAAACCGAATTGAAATCTCTTTTTAAACCCAAGTCATTTCATCTTTTTAAAGCTGACACGAAGACTTCTTATCCTGATTTGGAGTGGAGATTTTTTTCAGTTCTTTAAACTTTTCCCCAGGAGTCGAAACTATTTCCCACCTGCCTCTTCCCTATCAGACAAAAGGCTCTTTGGGTCTGATGGCCCAGCCTGTACTAGCACAACGATGCATACCGTAAACCATACAGTTCATTTTCATGAACATCGAGCCATTTTCTAGCCAATTTCCCTGATTTTGACTTCTTCCAAATAATAATTAATAGCAATTCTAAGTATGCCACTAGTGCATTTTAAAATTTAGGGTTAGCCATATTGTAGGTGGTCTGTGACAAATGACAGCTTTTCTCTGAAAGCAGTGAGAGGCCATGCTTTGAACAAACTGAAACCATGGTGCACTGCTTAGCATTTGAGAGCCAGGATGTGGAAAAGGCCCTGACACTGGTTCCCTTTTTCTGTCGTGAAATGTCAGGTTAATTTTAGTTACCGCTGTTGCTTTTACTTGGTGTTTGTTCTATTTGTAGTTGGTCTGAATTTGCTTTAGCATTTGAGGCTGTTGAACCCAAGGCAGAGTGGCATCGAGCAGGTTTGGTTCTATGTTATTAGAAGGTTTGTTACTGTTTAGACACACTGTTGTTGGGTGAAATCTCACCATCTATTAAAAAGCCACAGGGTGCGAAGATTAGCACATTCAAGAGGCATAATGATTTCCAATCTGATTTTTTAGTATGCCCCACTGAAAATTAGCTCGCTTGATTGCTGTGTAAGTGACAATGTGCAATTTGCAAAATTACTTATGCAAAACATGTTATGAAAGAGTGGCATCTTAGGTGGAGGTTAAAAGACAGCTCAGGAGTCCTTTCCTAGCCCAAATATACTTTGACTGTGCTAGACCTACCCTTAAAAGGGTGATGAATCATGTAAATGTCTTGAACTCCCCCCAGATATTCCTGTATTTCAGCGTCTACACACCACATTAACTACAATATTTTGTGACCGCCATTCTGGTTCAATTGAAAATATAGTTGCCATTTTTTATTACAGTCCAAAATAAATTTAGAAGATCTGGAAGAAGGCACATAGTGCAGGATGGATAGCGGCCCCTCTGTCAGCAGTCACATGTGGGTTTTCAGTAAATGAGGAGGTGCTTTTTGGTGGTGCTTCAGCCCTCAAGGGTGTCAGGTAAGAACAATTTACACTTGTCCATAAACATGTACAGCACAGGGAAGGCTGTTTTGCCTCACTGCTTGGTAAATGTAAATGAACACTGTTAAGGCCACTGTTCTGGGAATTGCTGAGGGCCCCAGCGCTGGCTGTGCCAAAGGCCTCAGGGGCGATACGCATTCAGTGTAGGCCGCAACATGGTCTGACTAACAAGCATAGCCTCAGCTCCCAGGGGTGGTGGAGTTCAGTGAACTGCTGTGTGAAAATGCCTGAAAGAACTCTGCACATCGTGGTGGAGGTTCCACCAGAAACACGCACACTGTGTCCTAAAAAGATGTATGTTGGTAACAAAACATCAGCACAATTATGGACACAGCAGGAATTAGGGAGGTGCCACGCATCAGGGCCATGTATCTGCCTTTGGTACCAGAACACTCGTGATCCTGCTTTTAATGAAATCCTGGCCAGTCTGGGACAAGCCTCTATTACAAAATCCTCAAGATCCAGCTCTTGAAGATGAGGCCAGGCTTGACTTGATGTGATCTGCTGGGCAGGAGCTATGCTATCAATCCCTTAGCCTATGGTCGTACGTAATAAGTGCAGAATCTGCCCTTTGACTGCAGTTTTTGTTGCTGAGTGATTGGGTTTGGATGGATTTGTCATACTAGAGGCAGCTCCATCTTTGTGTTTGCTGAGAGGATGACTGCAGAGTCACTTTCCTCCTGGGACAGACGGAAGAAATAGTGAGCTTGGTGTCGCAGATCCACATGATGCTACAGGCTCCTTATACTTGAGGATGGCAGGAGCCGCTCAATTGCATCATTAACTTCTTTGATTTCAGCGCATGTCCATTAGCAGTGTTTGGCTCTGCTAACTGTCCTGTGTTCTGAGTTCTGGCATTCAGGGGCTCTGCATGAGATTGGTATTCATATCCTTGAGACTGGTGCTTTGTATCCTCGGGTAGTTGCACTCTCCTGGGAGCTTGGCTGGCAAGGAACTGAACTGTGCTGGCTTATTGAGCAGAGGAATGGGTTTCTACTTTGGAAAGCCAAATCTTCAGGCTGCTTCTTAGAGCTACCACCTGTTTGAGGCAGAGTGGTGTGTTGCTGGAGCAATATAATGCCATGCTAGAAGGAACTGAGGGAGTCTTCGGAAGAAATCACAATGCTTTCATCTTTGTCTTCTCTAGATCTTACACAAAACAGAAACAGTTATTCTTATATCTACTGCTTTTTAGTAGGTAGTAGTGAGATTTTCACTCAAGAAACAGTCACTCTCTTATCAGTCTGGCCATGAATTTAATCTTACCACTTTCTGCAAGAGATATTGCTATCCAAAGAGAATCTTGCAGTTTGGGCTCGGCTTACTGGTCTTGTTAACAGTTTGTAAGCATCTTGCCAAAATATTAGCATAATGTGTACCATGACTGGTTCTCGGCATATTGCTGTACGAACCATGCCTCTTTGTTCACTTCTCTAAATGTGCTGCTGAAGGCTATGGTTGCAGGAGGATGATACTCAAGTGGTGGTTTGCATAAGGTTAAGTTTCATCCAGTTATCTGAAAGAGCAAGCCTGAATGAAACTTGCTGTTCTTGCCTCATTTTTTTGTTAATACATTTTCAAGATCATCTGCTAGCATTACTGCGTGTGTATTTGCATCATGCTTAATCAGTATGATTAATCTGCTATTTTTGCACAGGCGACAAGCTTCTATATTAGGAAAATGCCGGGTCCTTGCCTTAGATGTCACAACAGCTTTCTCGGTATCAGTCCTTATTTTGAGGGTTAGACGAAATTTTATTTAAATTATGTCATACCCTAGGGTTTACCCACTTTTTATTTGAGAGCAGACGAATGCTTCTTTCTTTAATGTAATTTATTGTTTGGCTGGCTGAGAGTTATGTTTCCAGAAGAAGGCTCAAGTTTAAAACATCAAGTAAAAATGCAGACTTCTCTTTGATTGCTTCTGATCCAACTAGGGCAGAAATTTGTAAGATACCTGGTTTAGCTGTCTCTAACTGGATTGAGAACATGGCTTCACTCAGGTTCATAGTAGCATCTCTGAGCTGGTTTAAAACTAAATCACTTAAGTACCTCTTGTGGTTTCCATGTGCATGATGTCCTGTACGAGAGGTGAAAGCTGATGGTTTGATTTTGGGGAAACTCTAGTGGCTCAGAGAGTTTCCCTGCTGTTCTGCTGCATGCCACTGAGACTCATGTGTGTTTCTGAGCACACTGCTGGATAGCTGGACTCTCTACTAGGAGTCTGAAGGAGAATTGGTCTTCTTCAGGATCAATACTAATTCTGGTATATATTTTTGCTTCTCCTTTTCCAGCTACCTTAGGTTTTCCAGCTACCCTAAGGTAGCTGGAAAAGGAGAAGCAAAAATATATACCAGATATACCAATATATACCAATCACTCATAGTATTCTGAACATTATTAGTATGGATACTATTTTTTTTTCCAAGTAAAAATAAAATTTTAAAAAACTAACTCTTTGCATGAAAGCAGATGGAAGAAAGTCATCTCTGTGTTTAAGGTCAAATACACAGAAATACATGAGGTCCTTTCTTCTTCCTTGAGACACAAAGCTCTCAGGTACTTTAATGAATCTCACCCTTGAATTTTCCTGTCTTGAAATGAACTCTGATTTAAGATCAAACTTATGCTTATGTCCCCATTTTTCTCCAGAAACCTTCAAGGAAGATTTCAAGGAAGCTCTCAAGGGAACCTCCATAAAGCTCTGTGTGGTTTAAAATTCATTACACAGCCCTTCATAAAGTAGCCCATGAAAATGACATTTTATATAAACATTTGAGTATCACTTCTGAGACAGAATGTTTACATTTATAAAAGAGTGAAAAATATAAGTGATTACTCATGCTTCACTGAGAATAGTTTTGATGGTAACAAAGTGAATCTAGGAGCCATAATGTATTGGTGGTAAATGTCTCCTCTCGTTTGCTATGCTCTCTCAGGTCTGGCTTTCTGACACTTGGGATACCACAATGTGTGCCAGAAAGCTGATAAAAACTCAATTACTTCTGTGCTGTTGGTAAGTCGTCTGATCACTGTACGTGAAATAGCATTTTACGCTGAGTAGATGCCATTGCAAAATCTTGGCTTTGGAGGTGCCTGGTTCGGCTGACAGCAGCTTCAGGGTGCAGCCTCAGGGCGTTGTTTTCTCTTGCAGCAAAGCTGGGGTGAAGGGTTCACACCCTCCTGTGCCTCGTGCCTCTCATCCCTGGCCCGATGGCACTCTTACTTCACTGCTCTGTTGGCGGAGATGCGTAGGAAACAGAGCCTTTTGGGAGGTTTTATTTTAATTCTGCTATTGCAAGCCACAATAACTCCAGCTGGTGCTGGAGTAAGGATATCTTACGTGTGCTCATGTATTTTTAAGAGCTCCAGCTAATGCTTGCGGGAAGTTTATATTTATATATACATTTATAAAAATAAAAATATAAAAATAAACTCTCTGCATATTTATCTCTGAACACCTTGTTTTATTCAGTGAGTAACAATCAAATGAACTATGTTTTAAATGTCTTTTTTTTTTGGTGGACCCCCAACATCCGTGAAATGTCAAAGAGGGTGGCATTAATTACCCGTAATGTGCGATGTTCTGCACCTGTTGTTTGTGCTATTTCTTCCTTTTCATTCTCAGGAAGCACAGACCTTAACAAATATTTAAAATAATTCATTTGTCCTGCCAGATTTTCTCTCCCTCTGATGAACGTAATTTCATCAGAAAAGATTTCAATAGAGGTTTATTCTTCCCCTCTGCTTGGTGGTTTTGTGCCAGGCTTTATGAAATGCTGATCAGTTTCTCTGTACAGAGAAAGCTTTCGACGATGGTATCAACACTGGAAGAAATGATGGCTGGTCACAGCGGTTACGCTCTCTCTGGGAGTTATGGGAAGAGCCCTGTTCACTTTAACTGCAGCAGCTAATGGGTTTTACATTAAACTAAAACAAAGGTATGGCACGCTTCTCTTCTGGCACTTACAGTAACTTGCAAACCAGCCAAGACTGTGTTTCTGTTATGTCTGCACCTGCACTCATTGCAGAAAACCATTGCTATAGCCCGGCATCACGTGGCTCACAGGACGTGCTGCTTTTGGATAATGTCTGCAGGCCTTATCCTCAACTTCTGCCACTTTTGGTGGCATTGCCACCTGTGGGCGACTACTGTGGACTCACAGCAGTGTTAACGCCAGTGAAGTTGGTGGTGAACATCTCCCAGAAAGCTCTCCAGAGTTGGACCCAGGACATCCTGGGGGATTTCGGAAGTGGGATTTCTCCAGTTTTGCCACTGGGGTTAGGGTTGCTGTGGCTAATCTCTGAGGCATCCTTTGGAGTATCAGATGGGACCCCTTAGAGGCCCTCTGTGGCTGAGGGAGGTGATGGTGGTACAGCCCTGGGCCTACAGGCAGTTTGGATGAGGCCACTCAGTTTTATCGGATAGAGGCCACCTACATGGATGGAAGCTGTACCGTGCCAGGTGGTCAGATATGGGTCCCCAAGCTGTTTTATATACTTGCACAGATGTGGTATAATGGATAGCCTAATGGGCCTCACTATCTATATTTTAGTTATTCCTCCAGCACCTGGATTTATAAATATTTTCCTACATCACGGAAGAGCTTTGAGAATAAATACATTGAGAAAAGACCATGAGATGCCCAGAAAATGTGGCTACCAGGACTACTTAAGCACTACTGATCACATTGGAGCAGTTTTCTGTTTGACAAATTTCTGCTGGTTTTTTTCCTACTTTAAAGTTTTTGCATGCTCAGCGTAGAAGACAGTCAGAAAGCTCAGAGAAGTAAATGCATATAATAAGCCATCATCCCCAAAGCTAATGATAGGAGAAAAAATAAATAAATAAAAATGAAAACCAGTGCCATCAAGGACATGTGTCACTATATCACAAAGAATGTGAATGATTTAATTGCAGAATTGCAGTTGGGAGTGAGCAAGTCTCCTGTTGTTCCAGCCTGGTGTTCCTCTTTGTTCCCCTTTTTGACATGAGGAAAAATCTTTGTAATTCTCTCTTTAGAAAAGTGGCAGCGTGCTGCTGTCTGGAAAGCAGTTTTCCCTCTGCTCTCCTCCCTCCCAAGGGCTCGTGTTGGTCTCTCTTGCAGTGCTTTTAGCACGTAGCTGGACTGGAAGCGCAGCACGCGCTGCTCCATCCCTGCTGTCCCTTGTTGTACAGACACAGACCGGGCTGCGATGTGCTGTGTGCTGGAGCCCTTACAGCTTCATTATTATAACTCATTAGATCTTAATCAGCTTAAAACAACACTCAATTGTGCCAAGTGACAATGTTTTGCTTCATGACTCTTCCACTCCATATTGTCCCCACTTCCCATAGTGTTTGGTTCAAAGGCAGTGTCCTGTCAAAGCCCTTGTGACATCGGCCTGAGCTTCCTGAGCCCCTGCTGATCCTGAGGCAGCGATGTGCAATGGAAGCTGTCCTCAGCTGGAGGTTATCCTGGACTCGTGAGGTGCTGTGGGTTCATTCCCGTAGCCAGGCTGCACATCTTGGACACCCTTCTGCAACAAAAAGGATGACCACAGGTCGAGCCATCTTCACGCCCCAGCACCCATGCCTAGAGAAGTCCCTGCCGTGACACCAAGCTGCTTCCCCTCCTGGTTGGGTAAGGAGGTTCTGGGAAAGTCATGAAGGTGGTGGCCTGACTGCTGGAGGTGGCTGTGTCTCTGAAGGACATGGGCAAAGCAGCCAGCTTCAGGTCTTCCAGCCTTTTTCTCCATCTGCTTCTATGCTTCTCTCCAGCTTCCTCAAGGTCAAAGGCAGTACCATGGTCTGAGAGAGGAATATTTTAAGCCCTGAATATCCTGGAACATGTTTAGAGTCAGAGCAGCTCTCACACACTAGCAGCTAAATAAATACCAACCTAGCTGCAGAGTCACAAACACAGACAGCCCTTCCAAGCTGAGCTTTTAGTTAAGAATCAGAGTTCCCAAAATACCCAACTTGTCCCACGGGTCACCCCAGCAATCTACTGTATTAAACAGAGCAGGAATTACTTTCTCTTCCAAGTGAAAGTATGTGGCAGGTGTCAGCATCCTTTCCAAGGTAGAAGGCCAAGCTGAATGTTTCTTTTCTGAGTTAAAGGTCAAATGTGCCAGCGGAGAACTGCAGGAGCCAGAGCAAGATGCCGCTAATCAGATATCTGAAGCATCTTGGCTCAGGGTGAAGCGTGGACTGTGAGCAGCAGAGATCTGAAGCCCTTCTCTCTCACAGCCTGCAAGATGTCACAGCCCCAAGATCCAGCTCAGGGAGAAGGACAGGGAGGATGTTCACAAAATAACCAGATACAGCTGTTTAGTAGATATGACTCAGACCACCTCCCTCACCCCAAAGGAAAAAAATAAATACATCAGTGCTGTTTTCTTTTAAAGACCTATCTATTTTTGTTTCTGGCCCTCCCTCCCCTGTCCTTGGACAAGTCATAGAATCATAGGCTGGTTTGGGTTGGAAGGGACCTTAAAGCCCACCCAGTTCCAACCCCCCTGCCATGGGCAGGGACACCTCCCACCAGACCAGGGTGCCCAAAGCCCCATCCAGCCTGGCCTTGAACACTTCCAGGGATGGGGCATCCACAGCTTCTCTGGGCAGCCTGTGCCAGGGCCTCACCACCCTCACAGTAAAGAATTTGTTCCTAACACCTAACCTAAATCTCCTCTCCTTTAGTTCAAAACCATTACCCCTTGTCCCATCACAGCACTTCCTGACAGAGAGTCCCTCCCCAGCTTTCCTGTAGACCCCTTTAGGTACTGGAAGGCCACTGTAAGGTCTCCATGCTTCGTCCCACCACAGCAGGAGTTTGAAATGGGATCGATCTGCACTGAAGGCCAAGCTCCTCACTTGACCATGGTGTCCTGTGCTTGGAGCTGGGAGCTGACAGGAGCTGAGGAGACACCGTGGCACCAAAACCATTTTGGACCTCAGCCAAAAGTGTGTGTAGAGAGCCCACTTCCACACCTTTGGGAAGCTGGAGTCAGAGGAAAATAATGAAAGCAGGCAGTGACGTTTATTTCAGTAGACTCAGGGGAACAGGGCTGAAGATTAGGGACTCCACAACCTTTTCTGAAGCTCTGTGCAAATCCGAGGAGGCATTAAGGAGCACCAAGGTGCTTGTGATATCTCCTCCTTCCTGACTCACTAACAGGAGTGCCTGTGGCAAGAACTCACCTTTCTTTTAAAATTTGTCCAGATTTAGTTTTTTTTTTTTTTTTTTCTTGAGAGTAATTAAAATGCACAGGAAAATATATTTTCTCTTATGTCTTTGCTGATGAATGCTGTCAGCCTGTTGCAGACATTTTGGCATGTCTATGTCCAGATTACATCTGCTGTCAGTTGGTGTCCTGCATGAACTTGCTCTAAGTCTGGAGCTGAAAAGCCTTTCAGATAAACTAGATAAATTTAGGAGAATGCAGTGACCTGAATGGGAGTCTGGTGACTGGGGTCGACGCTGTCAGGAAGTTTCTTTTTCACTGACTCTGCCAGTGAATAACCAGCGCTCATCACTCATTTTCTGCAAAACAATTCTCCTAACTATGTATAAAATTGGGATATAAAATCAATTTAAAAAAATTTGGACTATCATTTCTTATGTCTTTAAGTTTATTTGGCCAAGAGGATTGTGAAGAAAAATAAGGGAAGAAAATGGGCGAGCCCTAAAAATGAAATAATAATAATAATAATTTTTTTTTTTTTTTTCCTCCCATGAAAATGTAGCCTCTCTGTTAGCTAAGCTCCTCTCCTGGCTCTACCTTCATTTAACACTTGTGAATGTTCCTGTGCTCTTTCCTTGTGGTGATGCACAGATCCAATTTGTAGAAACAGTAGGCAAGAGCGGGGAAATTTAGTCTGAACACTTTATCTTTGAAATTAGGGGCACAACATTAATAACATAGCTAAAACCTTAATTAATGGCATTTTCAATCCCTCTTCTGAACCAGACCTAATGGAATCTCTGGTGTGCTCTCCTGAATGCAAGGGTTGTCCTGTTCTTGTTGCTGTCCTGTTGTTGTCCTGTTCAGTCACCTCAAATACCAGCAGCTTTGCCTCAGCAGCGATGCCTCGGGGCACGATTCTTCATGCTCCTTGCACTGACTCAGTACCCTGCGCTGGGAGACCAACCTTCCCCTTTCTTTCCTCAAAGCCCTCGAGGGCGAAGAACAATTTGCTGGTACCAGTTCTGCTTTTTTATGGATATAGAAAATATTCTATTTATTTCTAGAGATGTACTTTTACCTTTAATGCCCTTTTTCTTGCTAGCTAAAGAGATACTGCGAGAGTTTCTTATTCCCTCTGTGGATTTTTCCACATAATTAGTAAGAAATGGCAATTGCAGCGTTCACCATGTACTTGCACAGTGGGTAAATCACATCTGAACACTGAAAAATGTAGTGTCATTTCCCACCAAACATAATGAACAATATCATAGCACCTACAGAGTGGCAATCTGTAAAGCACTGGCTGCTCCGGAGTTGATGCAGAAAGAGAATTTAGTGCTTGTTGTCCTCTCTCACTTGCAAAGCCTAGAAAATATAAACTTGTAATCCACGATGATGTATAGGGCCTAAATTTTATTTCACAGAATGCTTCTGAAGGGGCTGGAGAGGGCTGAAAACGTGTCCATCAAACAGCCTCTGCAGTGACGGCGGTAGCAGCCCAGCCATGGTGCTTGCCTTGTGCTGCCCAGTTGCCCTCCGTCTCAGCCCACTGGCTGGCACTGGCAGATTGTGGGATGTAGATAAATCCCCATCAGTAGCGGAACTGGGATCAGAAGACCAGACACTTATAAAATTACTGCATCTTAGGAGGACTGAGATAAATGGGCATCTCAGAGGATAAGAAGTTCTCAACCAAATCCCTTATGCATTCCAGGAAACCCACTGAAGTTTTTGGTGAGGCAAAGCAGAGAAACACTGCCCTGTTTGCTCGCAGCACAAGCTAATCAGGTAGAGCTGAGGACTCAGAGCATAGGAAGTTCATTAACTGCTGTACAAAATCCCAGTCCCCACACTGAACAGTGTTCCTTAAACAAAGCCACAATTCAATTGCTGCTACACCACACTACATTTCCTCATTCAGCTGGTATGCAAGGGCATGTCTTGTGTGGCAGCAGTGAAATGGGATGCAAAAGAAAAAAAAAAAAAAAAAAAAAAATCAGTCTTTTACTGTTATCTTTCTGACAGCTCTAATAACAGTAATTTAATAAATGATTCAGTATTTTTTCAGGTGGCAGTAAAAAGCCAGTTCTTTGCTGTTAGGAGGACGAGACTTGTATCCCAGATGTCCAGTATGCGGTACATGTGCGACGTGCAACATCCTTAGCATAAAAGCTAAGTTTAACTCTCCAAGACAGATTCTGACTCAGTAAGAGTGCAAATGTCTGAACCCATGCCCTTCAGAAACAAGGAAATGACTCTAGTGGACTTGCAGATACAGATAAGGCTCACATACAGATTAGTTAACCCAACTTCAGTCTCTGTAGAAGTCAGTGACATTGCTGAATATTTACAGAGGTATAGCAGAACAGGAAATCCAGCAGGTTATGTTTGCAGCTTACCTTAGTTCTCATGTCTGCACATGCTCTGCCTGGTCACTGGAGTTGCTCCTTGCTATATATGTGGAAATCAGTGCAACAGAGCTTGCTTCCTACTCATGGCTTCATCGCAAATTGACTGTAATATTTTACAGCTTTCAGCCAAAGTAAAGTTTCAGACCTTTATTGAAGAAACCACTTAAACAATTACTTGTTAGGTCATATGAAAGAGCATAGGAAACCAACTGTGATCTGTTTTAAATGGAAAGAAAATCAGCATCGTTTCAAACAGGTGTTTTCCTAGCAGTGTCACAGAGGACATGCTGAACCGTTGACTTCTAGATGGGAACCCAGGGTGATGTTGGGCATATTGGCCCCTTTTCTTGTGCCAGTTTCCTGCACCTGATAATTATAGTTGAAATCTGAGAATTATAGATGAAAAGTAAAACAGGGCTGGATGGTTCCTTACAGGTCACCTTGTTGTCCCAAGGAAAAAATAACAGTAATTTTTTTCCCTGCTTCTGATTTTGTTTTTGTTTAAATACGTTTCAACACAGGAGGTTGGGAAAGAAGGCAGCACTTTTCATCTTGGTTTGGCTAATTCCCAGTAATCTCCCCAGCTGTACTACCCGGAAGCTGTTACCATGCTTCTCGTCTGCCCAGATAATACAAAACAGTTGGATGCATCACTTGTGTGTCCCCCTGTAGCAGATATAAGCCTGATCCAGACACCCAAAGCTTGAAATAGAAAGGAAAGGTAGCACTTGGGGCTGGTAATAGAAGCATAAAGAGGTTTAGTTTTTGTAGCTGTCAAATGGACTCTGTCCCCCTGCAGCCAGTTTACAAAGATGTGCAAAGCCAGAGGAAGTTGTGTTACATATAGGAGAGTGTTACAGGTGGAACAGATTAACTGAGATCATGGCCACATCTTTTTAAAATTCAGTAGCACACCTACATTTCAAATGATATTTTCTTCCTGATTTCTCTCAGTTTAATTTCACCAGGGCTGAATTCCTGTTTTCAGACTGATTTGCACAGATGAATTATCTGGCAGAATGTAATACAGACTCCTGAAAGAATCAGATTTCTGTAGCTGGTTGCCATAATTCACAGCGCATTTAAGGCAGTAAAATTTTGCAGCAGAGAGAAAATAGAGAAGAAAAGATGGGAAGTGGAAGAAACAACGCCAAGGTCACCTCAAGATCATTGAAGCCACAGGAAAGAAATGAATTGATTTCTACAGCCTTTGGGCTGGAACCATAGAGTCTCAGTTATGAAAGCCCCCAGGCATCAGGGTGAGTTTGTCTGGCTTTGCAGCATGGCAAGCAAGAGGCAGATGCCTTTCAGGTGAGACTGGGATGGGTGGTGAAGGCTGATGTGGCAGCTCAGGGGAAGACAGGTAACACCACGGGAAGTTTGCCTCAGAGCCCTTTGTGTGAGAGTCTGCCAACTTTTCCTGGTATTCCCTGCACCTGTGAAGAGTGGAAAAGAGAATTTCTCCAGGCCTTTTGGACCCATTAGTATTGCGAAGCCCTCGAGAAACCATCCTGACTGTTTTCTTGACGGTTGAAACAGCCTTGGCTATTTAGTACAGTCATATGGAACTACAGGGTAAAGGCAAACCAGAACTGCTTTCAAAATGTTAAGATTTAAGCAGATGTTGAAGATGTAAATGCATGCTTAAATGTGTCCCACATAAAAATACTTTCCTGAACTGGGCCATTAGTAATGGGACGGATAACATAACAGGAAGACATGGATCACACAACTGTAACGCTGGAACAGAGGGCTACAAGCTCTTCAGAAGAGACAGGCAGGGAAGGAGAGGTGGGGGTGTTGCCCTCTATGTTAAGGAAGGGATTATTCTGAAGAGATATCTCTGAGAAACAGCCATGGGCGGCTTGAGAGCCTTTGGGTAACAGTTAAGGACCAGAGCCGTAAAGGACACCTTGTGGTTGGGGTCTACTACAGGCTGCCTGATCAAGGGGAGCCTGTTGATGAGGCCTTCTGGCTTCAGCTACAAGAAGCATCATGCTCACACACTCTCATCCTGGTGGGGGACTTCAGCCACCCAGATGTCTGCTGGAAAAGCCACAGCAGGCTGTGAGAAATCCAGGAGACTCCTAGAGTACATTGAGGACAACTTCTTGGTCCAGGTATTAGACAAACCAACTAGAGAAGTGTTTCTGGGCCTGGTGCTCACCAATGTGGATGAACTCATTAAAGAGGTTAGGACTGGAGGCAGTCTGGGCTGCAGTGACCATGCCCTGGATGAGTTTGTGATTTTGAGGAACAGGGGCCTGGCAAAGAGCGAAGTCAGGACCCTAAACTTCTGAAGAGTGAACTTTCAGCTTTTTAATGACCTAGTGGATGACATCCCCTGGAACACCGTCCTTAGGGACAAAGGAGCTGAACAGAGCTGGCAGCTCTTTAAGGATGTTTTCCTGAGAGCGCAAGAAATCACCCCCCTGTGTAAGAAAGAGGGCAGGGAGGGCAGACAAGTGGGATGGCTGAGCCAGGACCTGCTGGTCAGACTGAGGCACGAGAAGGAAACACACAGGCAGTGGAAGCAGGGACATGTGGACTGGGAAGAGCACAGGGATGCAGTATGGATATGCAGGGTCAGGATAAGGAAAGCCAAGGCATGGATGGAACTGAGGATGGCAAGGGATGCAAAGAATAACAAGAAGTGATTTTATAGGCACATTGCTCAGAAAAGAGAGGCCAAGGAGACTGTGCCCCCTCTGATGGATGAGAAGGGTGAACTGGTAACAGACATGGAGAAGGCTGAGGTGCTCAGCAACTTCTTTGCCTCCGTCTTCACTGGTAGTCAGGCTTCCAACGTCTATCATTTCCCTGAAAGGAGGTTGTGGGAAGCTGGGGATTGGTCTCGTCTCAAAGGCAAGTAGTGGTAGGACTAGAGGGAATTCCCTCAAGTTGTGCCGGGGAGGTTCAGGTTGGAAATTAGGAGACATTTCTTCTCAGAAAGAGCAGTCAGGCATTGGAAGGGGTTGCTCAGGGAGGTGGTGGAGTCACCGTCCCTGGGGGTGTTCAAGGAAAAGTTAGACCTGGTGCTTAGGGACATGGTTAGTGGGTGACATTGGTGGTTGGGGGGTGATTTGACCAGATGATCTTGGAGGTCTTTTCCAACCTTAATGATTTTGTGATTCTATGTTTAGACTGAAGAAGAGAAGGCTCAGGGGTGACCTCACTGCAGCTTTTCTAAGAAAAAAAACTCCTGCTTGGTGGCCAGGTACTGGAGACTTGCACGTCTGGGTGCCTCCAGTTAGTGTCTTTTTAACTGTCTGATGTCCAGCAGGCCATGGTCTCCCTTTGTTCCTGCAATCTGTCTGCTAGCTCTGTGTAGAAGTCTTGGTTACCTTATGGTTTTCTAAATGGTATTAATCACGTGTGGACACCTGTAAGTAAACACCTAAACTTGCATGCATACTGTGCAACTGCTTCCTACCCTGGGTTAGACACTCTTAGCTAACCTTATGCCTTAGCCATCCTTGAGATGGAGACATCACCTAGTAAACCAGGAAGGCACTTTTACTAAATGAACCCTGTTATGACTGCAAAGTATGTTCTTACGTTTAAAGAAAAAACAAGAGGGGGGGACGGGCCGCCCCAGGAAGAGGCAAATAATAGATTTACAGGCCAGAAATTTTAGCCTTTACTTAGGTAGAGCTATGTTCGGGGATGCTGGCAGTGCTGGTGAAGAGCATTACTTCACATTGAATAATTATTTAATACGGTGTAATCATGCTAAGATATTGCAGTCATTTGCCAGAAACTCATCTCTAACTACAGAGAATGATAAATTGACTGACATCCATTGATTAGTTTGTGACAGTGTTTAAAAAGTAAAAGTTTTTAAAGTACTGTTTTGATCAACATGACTTCACTGATTATATAGCTTATGTGTCTAACTAGGTTGATTTCCCTCTATATGATTAACTCTGAAACTTGGCTTCTTCTATCAAAGAGTTATTTCTAAATCTAGTATTTCCATTACGCAGTTAATTCCATCTGGTTCTTGTACATGTACTGACTGCAGCTGAAAAGTCAGCGTTCACAACATGGTGCTATATCAAGTGCTATTTTTCCCCATGCTGAATACAGGAAAATAAGGTACCTAAAACTGCTGACTGATCAGTGGCAGACCCCTCACATACTGGAGCATGCTGGAGTAATACACGTCACACTGGCATGATGTCAGCTTGGACGTTTTCTCCTTCACTGACATCAAGACCTCCTCTGAACCATTTATGGGATCCCTGTCTGTGGAACACTGAAATCACAGTGGGAAAACTTCATTTAATAGAATCACAGAATGGTTTGAGTTGGAAGGGACCTTAAAGATTACCCAGTTCCAACCCCCTGCCATGGGCAGGGGCACCTCCCACCAGACCAGGTTGTTCAAAGCCCCATCCAGCCTGGCCTTGAACATTTCCAGGAATGGGGCATCCACAACTTCGCTAGGCAACCTGTGCCAGGGCCTAACCACACTGAGTGAAGAATTTCTTGCTAATACCTAATCTAAATCTACCCTTGTTTAGTTTAAAGCCATTACTTCTTGTTCTACCACTACACTTCTTGATTTCACCTAACATCAGTCCTCTAAAAGTGAAGTCCAGGCTAAGCTTAGAAATAGCCTCCACCAACGACCAGAGAGAGGCAGAAAAAAGCATTTCAAAGGGTGATTCACTTCCCCCATTGATTAGAGAGGGAACTTAATGATTAATTTACAGTGGGTATCTAACTTTCAGACAGCTGAAGTTAAGTGACACGAACACCTCCAAAGTCCTAATCTATAGGAACATTTGCAACAGCTCTGGAAATTGCCTTTTGCTCTTTCCTTAGAAAATTGCTGCAACTGCTGTAATTTTAAGTAAAGGCCTATTGTAAGTAAAATTGAGAATTTAGCACTAAGCCTGACATTTAAAATTCTTAATGAATTGAGAGACCTGGAGAGACCATTTAAAATTACACTACTTTCTATCTGTGCACTGAGTACAAATGCCGGCCTGGTTTCTGCGTAGCTTAGCAGGATGCTCAACTCTATTATCTTAGTCATTTCTTCTGGAGCAGAACCCAAGACTGACAAGTACTGCTACACATATCATTATCAATCACTGCCACTCTTTCTGCAGTTGCCTTAACTGTAGTTAGTTTTAACCCTAATTAGTTTTAAAGGCATTAGTGGAGAGGTTATTTTGGACTTTGGCATTTCTAGAGACTGTTTGATGGTAAAAACAGATTGCCAAATGGAGAAAGATTATGATTTTTTCTTCCCTCTGATATTAACTTTTCTCTACATGTGATTTTAACATTAATTTTCTAGTCTAATGAATCATATTTAATAGATTATAGTTTGATCATTACCTCTGATTTTAGAGTTAGCTTTCAATCTCCTAAAAGAACCTTGTTTTTCAGGAATATGAGCTTCTTTTCAATGGCACCAAGAACCTCCATCTTCTACTTCATTTTCCATTTAAAATCCAGGGTCATTGGTTCAAATAAGAAAACAGAAATACTAAGGAATGGACAGTAGTTACCAACTGTGCCTTTGTTATGGTTGCAAAACATTTTAGAAGTCTTTGGAACTATCAGATACTAAAATATAGATCTGGACCACTACCTTTCAAAGCTGACAAATCATCTGGGACATCTTATTTATTAAGTATGCCCATTGAGACACAGTAAAATTGCCGGATTTGATGAATGTGACAATTCCCAAACTCTAAAAATCCAATTCTTTTCATTCAGTTGAATTAAAACTCCAGAAACATTGACTGCTAAATATACTGAACTTTTGTTTAGGCAGAAAAAGGCATGCTTCTTCCTTCCTAGACTATTTTTTTTTCTGTCAGATTAATAAGAAATCTTAGCTTAGATAGAGATTTTTTTGAACAAATTTTATTTTGACCTTGAATATTAAATATGGCTCCACCAAGCAACACCAGTAAGAATTTACATATACATACGTGGGATTTCAAGGTTTGCTTTTATAATTTGTGTTTTCTACCTGTTGCCAAGGAATCTTTTAGTGCAGAATTATTTCTCAAAGTAAAGTTTTACCTATGATAGGGAACAATCATCCTTTCAATAGGTAATATTTGATATTTCCAGTATTTTCCACACATTTCCCCTTCATATTCAAAATGTAGTCAAATAATTTTGCACATGTGATCAAAAACAAAAATAATTCCAACCTTCCAAAAGGCATTTTGAGAAGTCTGACTATGTCAAAACAGAAGAGACAGGTGGTTCTTCTTCACAAACTGTGCATTACCAAGTTCAGAGAATAGAGTTGTGATATTAAGCTGATTAAGGCTGCTTTTGAAAAGGCTGCTTATGATGTAATCTCATATCCAGGGATTAAGTTTTTCTTCAATGAGAGTAAAAGGAAACTCACCACTTGTGACTCTAAAGTGTACCTCTTAACTGAAGGGCCTGTAATCTGAAAGATTTACAGCCTATTCTTTAGCTTTCTTCTGATAGTGATGTGCAAGGATGAGAACTCCACCCAGACATTGCCACTTTTTAATGCATCTTTCTCTTTCGATGTTTCTGCTAGTAGCTGATGAGTGGAGGGAGGAGGTCTCATGGAGACAGATTGCTCTGTTTTGGGCTTGAGGAGGCGCAGGTATTTTGGGGGAGTTCCAGGTCAGGCAGATTTGAGGTCTGCTGACAGAGAAGGGAGGGTTTGGTGGCATTTTGTCCTTCTTTTTTTTATATATAAACGAGTGGGAGTCTTCAGGACTTTTAGTGATTTCTAGCTGGTAAAAGAAGTCATGAAAAGGCTGATGAGCTTTGGAAGACAAAGAGACTTAATGGGCAGATAAAAGCATGCCACTCTCCTTCTTTTGTTGAATCACAGAAGCACAGCATCGCAGAATGGCTGAGGCTGGAAGGTCCTCTGGAGGCCATTTGGTCCAATCCCCTGCTTAAGCAGGACACCTGGAGCAGCTTGCCCAGGACTGTGTCAAGACAGCTTTTGAAGATCTTCTTCCTACAGCCAAGAATAAAAATGACAATGCAGGAACTGACATGCAAAAACGGCAGCTTTTGGATTAGTCTCCCACCAAGAAAATCGAAAATAATTTGTTTGATATTCAGAGTAGGAATCTCTGTGCACTCTGAAAATCAGATCCTGTATCCAATTCCAGCCCCAGTTTCTCAGGTTGGTCTTCAGATACTGAGGTCATCAGAATCAGTGACCACTTTCTAAAGTGCTTCACATTG
The DNA here is from genome assembly GCA_011075105.1 of Heteronetta atricapilla. Lineage (NCBI taxonomy): Eukaryota > Metazoa > Chordata > Aves > Anseriformes > Anatidae > Heteronetta > Heteronetta atricapilla. The sequence continues at coordinate 189,504,965 of CM021731.1, forward strand.
AGATCCAGCAATGTACAAGTGAGATTCAGTCAAAGAGACATGGGTATTATGAGGTTAAGAGATGATTTTGTGACTTTTGTCTGCTGGTATGCAGAGTGCATCACTTAAGTGGACCTGAAGTTTCAGCTCAGTTGTAGGATTTTCACAGTGATGTGAAAGAAGAGGTCACAGAAATCATCTGCTAGATAATGAAATGAGCAGATCTCTTGGAAGGATGTGCAGGAATCGATGCATTGACTCACTGAATTAAACGGTGTTTTAAGCATTAAACTGACAGCTGTTAAGCAATGAAAAGAGAGATGCCTATTCTGTTGATGGAAAGAATATAGTCAACATCTTTAAAGAATGTACCATTGCAGCACACTTTGTGAGAGGTTTTAGTCCCTTAAGTTTCATGAATTATTAGCAAGTTTGTCAGTGTAGGAAGGATTTGACCAAACCAGTCCATGCTTCATCATAACCCAAAAATGACAGACAGGAATTCCTGGGGAAAAAGAAAACAACTTTCCTCCCTTCTTTTGACCACAGTGAGTGGGAGCATAATTGCTGTTCACAGATAATTTTCAGCAATTTTCTGTTGGTAAAAAAGACACTTTTTTCTTTTTCTAAACCACGAAGGCACCAGTGCTGCAGAGAAGACATCCAGCTGTTTATGGGCATACCTTCTGCCCAGGGCTTTAGTTGCTGAAGTCAGTGAGCAGCCTGCACTGAGCCCGGTGCCCACCAGAGATGCTCCTGCAGCTTTGTGCTATTGGAGGCTCCAAACGTGGAGAGGAACTGCCCCCACTCCACAGCCTTTTGACGAGATGATGGCTCCGTGTGCATGCTAGGTCCAAGGTAATGTTTTTTCTATTCATTTTCACAAGGCTTGACAAAAATTGTGCCTCTCCGTTTCTCTCCCCTGCCATTTCTTTGGTGAAATAACAGGGCCTGTAGCTGTCTGTTAGAAGAAAATCTCTCCTCTACTTGTGAAGACAAGTACGTTTGGGATAACTTTCCAGTGTTAAACCCGAGTCTGAGGAAGCTTATGATTCACAGGGCATGTAAAAATGCTGCCCACTGCTCACCACCTCTTGCTGTTATACAATATCGCAAATCTGATGAACACATTTAGGGCTTTGTCATCTCCTCTTTGTTCAGGGATGTAAGAATTCTGCAGGATAACACATTAAGTGATATAGTTTGACTTTCATCTTACTGCAGATTTATATCCCTGTTAAGGATCCTGGCTTATCAGAGGCAGGCAGTCTTCCATTTGGGAAAAAGGGGCTCAGTTCGGTACAAATTGCTCTCTCCAGAGAGAACAAGGGGAAAAAAGAAAACTATTTCCATGAAGAACTAAAGCTGGGAATAAAGAAATAGCTTCATCATCAAGACTTTGAGCTAAGTAATAGAAAAATATCAACTCTAGGCCAGGGAACCCAGGCTGCTACTGGAGAAAACAGTTGAATTACAGAAAGGAAGCTGCCAGAGGGGAAATTATCCTGGAGCTGGACCCTTTCCATCCTATGAGGACTCTGCACCCATTTGCAGTGGAGATTCTCCCTTGGTGGGTATTTTTCTCCATTGATAGGAAGTGGCAAGCTAAAATGGAAGATACTTTGCTTGTCAAACACGTAGATAGCAGGGTTTGTGATGCCTGTGGGGTGCAGCAGTGGGAGATCTCATAGGCCTCTAAGGAGCACCTGGGAGGATGGTCTGCCTTGTTCCAGGACACCCTGAGAGCCTCCCTGGAGGTCTGTAGGATCTGCCACCACCGCACCCAGAAAACATCACAAGCCTGGGTATCAGAGGAGGGGCAGAAATGGAGATGGAAGTGGGAGGATGAGCACCATGGTCCCATGGATGTCTTTGCTGAAATGCTCCCAGTGCTGTGTGATAGTACAGAAAGACCAAAAATCAGTCTGAGTTGGAGAGTTAGGAAATGGGGAAAAGAAGTGATGCTGAGATTCACACTCATTGGAAAGCCAGGAAACTTCCAAAAGAGAGACATCCTGCTGAGACAATGTGGGTTCTGCATTTAGAAATAGAAGGTGGCATTCAAAACTGAAAAGGTTGAATGGGAGATGAGCTGTGAGACAGTGAAGAGGTGTAGCGTCTGGAAAGGCACGTCCTCTGGAGTGAAGGCACGGAAAGCTCTGCATATTGAGATGAATGATAGTGCAGAGACTGCAAACTCAGGAGAGAAACAGTGAAGATGAGTCTGAAGAAAAAAGTCCTATTTAAACAAAGTGCATGCATGCACGCGCACAAAGTAACTGTATCAAGGGGTATGTGCTTCCGTTCAAAAGCTAAAAGTCTGAAAGATGAAATCAGGGAGCAGGTATGTTCACTTCTAAATTTGGAAGTCGACTTGGCAGACACCTCAGAAATGAAAAGAAAATAAAATGACATTGTTGGGATAGTGTAACACCTTGGAAAAAATATGACATAAAAAGGGTGGGTTGCCCAGCTCTAACAGTATTGCTGTATTTTAAAGAAGACACAGAGTCAAATCAGATAAATAAGTTGTGTGTGTGACTCAAAACACAAAGTCACTGGATTAAAACTCCAGACCTAAATAGCAAAAATGCAGTGTTAAGACTGTACTTGAACCCAGGAAGAATGCTGACAGTGACTGTAACATACTAAAAGAAATTTAAGAGATGACAAATACTGAAAACACAGGAAGAATGAGATACATGAGTTGCTTTATATAAATTAAGTACCTGCAGTGTGATTGCAACACAATGCTGGGAATGTATTTTTAGACTGTATCACAGAGGAGCGCTTCAGGGAAATGACAAGAAGAGCAGCAACTCTCCACTGAATCCAGAGGCCTGCTTTTAAAATATTTCTGTCAAAGCCACTAAGGAAGCGTCCAGTTTAAAGACCAACCAACCAACCAAAGAAACCCACAAAAACAAATAAACAAAACAAACCAACAGTATAAATATGGTATTTGTAAAGAAACAGGAAAAAGTGTGAAGTGTTCACATAAGAACTCTATGAAAATATCAGAGACTTGAGCAAATGCATCATTCATCTGAACTGTGTCTGTAGTAAAGCCAAGAAAGCCACCATCAATCTGCAGTAAAGCCAAAAAAGCCACCATCAAACTAGCGTGGTTAAAGAGCAGGATAAACAAAGCTATCCTTAAAAAAATGTACTTAATGAAAAAGAAAAGCAGAAACTGAGATTAACTCTGGGAAGCAAAACATAAAATCACGGTAAGGCATGCCAAGAAAACCACAGAGCTTAAGGCATAAAAATTAAGATATAATTTCTTAAACACATGGGAAGCAAGACACCACCAGTAAGTCTATAAATAATCCGACTGATAAAGAAGTTCTGGAAGAATATGGGGCAATGACAGAAGAAGATCATGAGTTATTGTATTGTTTGTTTTGGTGGAGGAGGTTGGCGTGGTTCACATACCATGGTGTTTCTTTAAGGATATGAATATTGGAGGATTGCTCTTAAACGAAAGCACTGCAGGACTGCAGGATAGCTCACGCTGGGTGGGAGCTCAGGAGTTCTCTGGTCCACCCTCCTGCTCAGAGCAGGTCAGGTTTGAGGTCAGAGCTGGCTGCTCATGGCTTCATCCAGCCTAGGCTTAGCAGAGAAAGTTTTGCAACACGTTGCTTAAATCTGTGGAAGTAGCTTAGTGGTTGTGAATGAATTTAAAGGGCACTTTGAAGCCGCTAAATAATAAATGTCCTGCAGAATAAAGCTGCCTTCATGACAGAGAAAGAGAAGGTGACAAATGTGGCTCTGATTTTCCACCTGGGTTCTCCAGCTGGAGCCAGAGATCCATGGACCACCCTCAGCCAACTGAAGGGACCTACAGTAAAGAGGAGGGTCAGCAGATACATGGACAAACACGGATCGGGGAAAGACCAGCATATCTTCTTACAGTTTGTAGCTAAGAGCCAGTGAGCATGGGCATTAAGGCAATCCCGTTCATGCACTTGGGTTTCCAGAAGGCTTTCAGGAAGATCCGTCACTAAACAAAGATAATTTGCCAGAGATCAAGCACACATTATCTCATGGATTAATAGCTCATTAAAAGATGGGGAACAAATCCATCAGAAAAAAATGAAGCCGTGGATATAGAGGTATTGCAAAGACATCTAAAGCCCTGTGGGATTTGCTAAATCTGCTGGAGGTGGGGAAGTATCAGATATGTAATGTGGGGAAGATCAAAGCCGCAGTTTCACTTAATAGCACTTCCTTCTGGAGTGACGTGACAAATGAAAACAATGTTGCTTAGTTTCTGGGGAGAAAAAGAGTAGCACAAGCAGGACCTCACGGTTCCTTCTTTTTCGTTTTGGTCCAGACAAGTCTCCTTTCTGTGAAAGAGATTCTGCACTGTGAGTACTGGGGTTTCTTCTCTGCCATCTAAAAACCTCACAGCACTGCAGTACGTTAATTATTGTTTTTTCCCAAATGTGCTTGGCTAACTAACTAATTCTGGGATGGCACTGACCCTGGAAACAGACCTTACAATTACTTCCTCACTGCAAGATACAATGAGTGCAAACCCATGATCACTCAATGAAAATTTTAAGAACAATTAAAAAAAAGAGATATTTTGTATTAAAATAAATCAATGAAAATTTAAATTAGGGTGTGCAGCAAACTTTTTAAATGTTCTTCTATTTTGCGCAGCCTACATCATGAAGCTAAAAATGACACCTATATTTTAGTGTTGCTATGGTTACTGATACTACTCTTCTGAGTCTTGGGAGGAAAGGAATTGGTTGTGTTGAGGAGCGGGCTGCATGCAGGAGATAACCTCTGACCTTTGTGATGACGTTGTTTGTATTTGTCTAACTTCAAACCGGAATGGCCTAATCTGCATCTAACTGAAGTAGCTGTAGCTTCATTTTATTTTCTGTCTTTGTACAGAGAAGTTTAAACAGACAATGTTGAAAGCTTTGGCCCGAGCTCCCAGACAGAATGTGTTGTTCATTTACCATTGCTTCCCAAAGCGCTCTGTGAGATAAATACCATGTTGAATGTCCTGCTGTCTTTCCCATTAAGTTCGATGAAGTCCATATATTTCAGAATGCAGAAGCTATTTTTTGTAGTACGGATAACCTTACAGCCAAAAATATTCCACCATCCCCTTTCTCCCCACCCCATACTGACTCCTTGTGAATCATGGTATTACAGGAAAGCTCGGGCTGGGAGGGAGCTGAGGAGGTCTCTGATCCAACCTCCTGCTCACAACAGGTCAGCTCTGAGGTCAGACTAGGATGCTCATGGTGTCGTCCATTAGCGGCTTGAAAACTTCCAACGGTTTGTGCTGGATGCCTTGTGGCTGTGCATGGTCGTAGAACAACGCTCAGGGGAGGAAAGATAAGAGAGGTGAAGCATTGAGCTCTGTATCTTCCATCAGTGCTGGTCTCTTGGTGTAGCCAATTGACTTCAGATCCCCAAACGTCACATTGGTTGAGCTGCGTGAAGCATGGGGGCTAAGGCTGGGCTGCATGCGAGCAGAGGTGGCAGTACTGCTGCTCACCAACAATCGCCTTTCAGCAATGAAATTTCAGCTGCAAGTGGTTTGAGGTGAGGATCGAGAGCTGTACAGAATGAGCCTTGTTCCCAGCACATCTGTGCTGCTATATCTCTGTAACTAATCTGGAGAAGGTAGAAAAATGTGTAGTGTTTTAAGACCAACACAATATTGTAAGGGCAACTTGCCTTCATCTAAAACTAGCTTAGCTTAAATGTAGTGGGTTGTTGTTTAAGTTCACATGCACAATGCTTGCGTTGTTCTCATTCGCTCTGTTTGGAAATCACTCCAGCTAAATCAGCACAACCCCTGGTGTGATATAATGAGGTCTCTCTGCAGATAAGCTACACTGATATAAAGAAGCTATACAAAAATGGTCAATGCAGCATAAAACTGTCTGTAAACAAGCTTTAAGGCACAGAAGATTAAGATGGACCACTTGGGGATTTGCACTAGTTTAATTAATTTGGTTTGTTAACTGAATTCCATTAAATTACAGAAAGCTTTGATTTTAGACAAAGCCTCAAGCCTGTTCTTCCGCTCAGACCTGTCTGCAGCGCTGGGTGAACAGCTTTGGGTGAATGCTTCATTTACAATAATGCAACGCTGGTGATCAGCAGGCTACCCGTATGTATGGCCCAATTTGCCAAACGCTTTTCTTGAAAAGCGGTTTCAGGGGATAAAGACGAGGTGGTCTCTGAGATCACTAGCTCTAGCACCACATGGGGTGTGTAAAACCTATTTTCACTTTAAATCTAACAGTAAGTGAAGCAGTATCTCCTTGGCTGAGCAGGAAATTGTTCTTCCTCCAAGTGGAAAAGGAATGGGAAAAGCCAAAGAAACACATTGCTGAAGTCAGGAAACACAACTTGGTCAGTGCCCGTTTTGGAGACCATGCTAGCTGTGACCATGCCTTGTGTGAACAAAAGCCATGCCAAATTCTCTTAAGAGGGTGATGCTGTAATATGGACCAGAACTGACATAAAAGAAGATTTCCTCTAGAAGCTAATGTAAAGGTCTGATATGGAGAGAAAGCCTAATTTTCAGACTAACTGTCACTGTGTTTCCATGGCTGTGTGCTTGTGCCAGGTTAAAAACAAACAAACAAAACAAAACAAAACAAAACAAACAAACAAAAAACACAAGCAAACAAATGACAGTCTGGGAGTTTTGGGAAGCAGGGTAAGCCACTGTAACTGGGACTGGTGTTATGGTACAGGCCACATTGCAGTACTTCTGTGATTACCACATGAAACCATATAAATTTAATGCAATGTGATTAAACTGTGTGAATGGAACATACTTTCCTAGTTTGCCAAACATGAGCAAAAAGAAATTACCTGAAGAGTAATTTCCAAGGAAATGCTGCTGCGTGCAAGGCCCCTAATTTCTACTCCGGGAGATTTTGCTGGCAGTGATGACAGTGCTTCTTCTGAGGGTCTGGAAACACAGCTGGAAAACCATTTATTTTGGGGCTTTTTCATTTATTTCATCCCTCCCCCCCTGCTCTGAACATTTTTGTTCCAAAATGCTGCCTGAGGCGTGTTGTGCCTCACAGGAGCTGCAATTTTGGTGCCTAGTCCTTACATTTGTTTTTTTTCAGACAGCGCTCTCTGGCAAAGTGACACCTTCCCCAGGATGACACATCCCCTGGGATTCTGCGTGGTGGTGGCACGGCTGCTTGCTGCCGAGAAGGAAACACGATATACCATGGGAAACACGGCCCCTGAACAGCTGGGCTCTGGGGAGGAGGGAGCAGAGGGCTTTTGTTTCATAGAACCACGGGCTGCCCAGGACCACGTCCAGGCGGCTTTTGGAGATCCCCAAGGAGGAGACCCCACAGCCTCTCTGTCAGCCTGTGCCAGGGCTCCGTCACCCGCCCAGCACAGAAGTGCTGCCTGGTGCTCAGAGGGAGCCCCCCTGGGTGCCCGGCTGTGCCCATGGCCTCCTGTCCTGGCACTGGGCACCACCGAGCAGAGCCTGGCTCCGTCCTCCCTGCACCCTCCCTTCAGGGATTTAGGGACAGGGATGAGATCCCCCTGAGCCTCCTCTTCTCCAGGCTGAGCAGCCCCAGCTCTCCCAGCCTCTCCTCACAGCTGAGATGCTCCAGTGCCTTCATCACCCTGGTGGCCCTGCCTTGGGCTCTCTCCAGTGTGCCCAGGTCCCTCTGGTACTGGGGAGCCCAGAACTGGACCCAGCACTCCAGCTATGGCCCCACCAGTGCTGCCTGGAGTGGAAGGATCCTGTCCCTTGACCTGCTGGCAATACTCTGCCTAATGCAGCCCAAGGATACCATCAGTTTTCTTTGCAACAAGGGCACATGGGTGGTTGACGTCCAACTCGATGTCCACCAGGACCCCCAGGTCCTTTTCTGCAGAACTGAATGCAGTAAGGACACGCTGTACCCTGGCATGCCCGTTGGGTGCCAAATGGGAAACACCCAGCGTGAGGCTGGTGGTGATCACATCCCACACGCTTGTGGCTCTGGGGTGCTGTGAGGAGGGGGTCAGGCCCTTCTCCTGCCCCAAATCCGCCCTGCCCCTTGATTTCATGGCTTCAGGGGGCGGTGGGACACGGTGCCAGGGGCCGGGTGTCTCCCTCGGGGCAGCCTGCGAGGGGCAGCGCTGCCAGCCTCGGCCCGGCCGGGCAGGGAAACCCATCAGCGTTTCCTCAGAAATTCAGCGCCTTGCTGGGGACAGGCAGCCTCTCGCGGGAGAGCAGCAGGGTTTCTCAGCTTTTAGGACGGCTCCTTCTAGCGGGCTCTGGGGGTATGGCTGCCAGCCGGGCTGCTGCCTGCTGGCTCCGGGCTGCGGGGCCTGGAGCCCAGCTGAGGCCCTCGGCAGCCGCTGCTGGGCTCCCTCGGCCCCACAGCGTCAGGGAGAGCTCAGGTGGCTCCCCCTAGTCCCAGGAGAGGAGGAGAGGACAGGAGGGGGAGAGGTGGAGGAGAAGGAGAAGCCAAAATTGCTGGGCAGTACTACTGTAGACGACGCTGACAGAAGGGAGGGAAAGTGTTGAAGTCCGTGGGCCTGTGCAGTGCATCCTGCTGAGGTGTTCAGTGAGAAGTGGAATAGTAATTTTAGGGTCATGGGACAGTAGAAACTAGTAACTCATAGAAAGGAAGGGAAAAAAAGGAATGGAAAAAAATAGGAAACCAAACTCTGAAGGCCCTGAGCCACCTAATATTATTGTGAACTTGTCTCTGCTTTGAGTGGGCATTGAACTACATGACCGGCAGAGGGCTGTTGCAGACTAAATTAGTATGTGAATCTTATGTGATTCTACAATTTTGCTCTATGTCTGCATTTTAAAACAAACAAAAAATCTCTTTTGGTGATGTGTAGTCATTTAGGAATCATGTTACTGGCATTAGCCTCATAAAGCTGACACATCTATCAGTAGCACTGGCACATCGCAAGCGTTACCAGTCATCTCTCTTCCTTGGAATTACAGGTTTTTATTTTTATTTTTTATTTTTTATTTTTTTTCTGACAGCCTTGGGAAAGAAAGGAAAGCCTACACTGCAGTGTCCGGCATCGCACAGGGACTGCATTGTTGAAACTACAAGCCAGGAAGCAGAAAAACGTACTTGCTGATCACAAAACTGAGCCCACAGGGGGTGGAAATGAAACTTTTCAGATTTGAGGGAGAAGGACACGGTGGGTATTTCCCGGATCCGCAGAGTTGGTAGCAGCAGTGCTATTCCACACAAGCAAGAGAAAGATCTAAAGATTTCCAGGCAGCAAGAAAGGCATCAAGTGCATGTTCCAGGAATACTTAGTGAGTAATAGCTGTATTTTGTAAGAAAAGCTGCAAGGTCAGATAGTGCCATCTATTAGCACAAGCAGCACACCAAGGAAAGTCTTAGTTAACTTTTGAAATCAGTCGGACTGGAGAGCATAAAGTGGAGTGACATTGCCTGACACCCCTCCCTGATGGAGATGTGATCCTGCTGGTAGCTTTATTCCCCTGGATAGGGCTCAGAGTTTCACACAGGTTTTTGAGGGTGTGGTGACTAAAACATGTTGAAAAGTTCAGGATGCCTGGGCCAGTCCTGCTGTCCTCCCCCGTGCCTGCAGCAGGGTATGGCTGCAGTCCTCCCTGCCCATTTCACGTGATTTGAAATAGATGCATGTGCTTCGGTTTACAGAGACATCAAAAAGAAGCGCCATTGTGCTTTTTCTGTCTAACCCAGATATAGCTGCCTTCAGCATCACACAACAGTGGCACTCCCTGCTCACAGAAACCATATTTGTCCTTCATTGGTTTTTTTTTGCATTATCAATGCTTAGGGAACAAAAGGATGAACTTTGCAGAGATACACATTTTTGTGAGGCGGCAGCCAGTGCCTGCTCCCCAGCACTGGGCAGGGTGCGCTGTTGAACCAAGAGCTTGAAAAGAAACAAATTTACTGAATTAAAAAAAAAATCCTCCTAGAAGCAATATAAAGAAAAGGATTTTCGCTCCCCTGTGCCTTCATATAACCACAAAGCAGAGTAATTCTGCACAGTTGTACTCTTTTTATTCTCCAGTCACCTGCTGAATATTTATTACTCTAGCATCTCCTGTGTCTTTCTGTCTGTTCATAAACAGCTCAATACAAGTGATTTGAGCATTCATCGCTTTAAACTGAAACCAATAGTTACCGAAAGTGCTTATTGCACAAAACTTCCCCAGATCTTCCAGATAAAAGGTGATTAAGGGACAGCTATAACTCAGGGACTCTGGATTATGATAACGACTACCTGCCTTGGGGAATGAGCCATAATTAATCACCTGCCTTGGAGTGATTTGGTTGTTGCTGGCAAATTTCAGCCAAGCTGGCTCCCCAGTGCAGGGCTCCTTTTCCTTCTGAGAGGGAAAGCATCTGCCTGGCTGAGCACAGCATCTCCGAGCTGGGGCTCTGCCAGTCTGCAGGACATCAGAGGGTGCTCTGCAGCAGGTCTGCAAGCTGGGAACCAGGACTGCACATGTTTGCCTGCAGGGAAGGAGAGAAACCAAATGAGTGGAAATGAAGAGTAGGCAATAAAGACTCAAAGATGAAGCTTTTCATTTTTTCAGAGAAAGTGAGAACTACACAAAAAGGTCAATGATTTTTTTTTTTTTTTTTTTTTTTTTTTCCCAGAGCAGAAAAATAATATTATGCTAACTACTTTTCTTGGTCTTCACAGTTTTGTCAGCATTCATCATTAAGTCCTCCCTGGTCAGATGTGGAGGATGGGCAATGCTGATGAAGGAACCTGGCCTATGGATGTTGTGCTTGGAGCTGGAGACCTGTCCTGATGGATACCTCCTGCTGGTTCCTTGGGAGGCAGCACCTGAATTCTGGAGCTGATCTGGCAGCACATGGGCAGCATGTGCTTCCTGATTACTGCCGGTGCAGCTCCCACAGGGTGCTTGTCCCAGGACACTCCTTCAGAGCTGCGACCACTGATGTGCTGGTGGCATGGCACATAGCTTGGCTGTATGGGGTTGAAAGCAAGTGGTGGGAGAGTGTCTTTGTGTGATCCAGGGGGATCAACCAGCAGGATGGGGTGTGTGCTGCTGCAAAAACTGAAATAGCGTGCCAAGCTGCTAATGCTATCGGTGTCTTTAGAAAAATGGGATTGGGTTTAAATATTATGTTCATCTTCTTTTTCACCAAGGCAGGCGTTGCACTCAGCCAGATGGGTGCAGCCTGTATGGACAAGGTCACTCTCTTTCTAAGAAGGAGTTTTGCTCATCTATCTGTCTGTTTAGTATCCATGCAACAGTGAAATAGAGCAGCTTTTGCATATTTATACCCTTGCTCAGCCTGCAGCACTGAGAACCAAATGACATGATCAGAGAGAAGTTTGCCTACTTAGAAACACTCCAGCAACCCTAACAGAATAAATGTGAAATGAATGTTATCATTTAATTATTTTTAATCAATAGTAGAGCTTGGCAAATTCTGCAAAGAAGTGTTTGTCAGTGTTAGCTCAAACAAAGAATGTACTTTTGCTTTGGTATTATTCACTGTCCTTCTAATGGCTCTCTGAGGGCGTGCATACAAATGATCTGTGCTCAGCTGAGTGTGGGTTCAGTGCAGAGCGGCTTTTCTCCAGAAGGAAGGATGGACTCGTGGTTGAAGTGCTGTGACTCAGGAGCTCAGGGATAGGTACTTAGCAGTGCTGAAAACTTTGTGACATCGAACAAGTTGTTTCTGGGAAGCATTTTAGAGAATATATGGGATCAGGCACATGGTCATAGTTAGGAATTGGTTGCTGGATCCTACTTCACACCTATTAAACTCTGCCTTATATGTTCCTAAGTAGCTTTGATTCTTCTTGTACAACATTGTGATAATTATATTTAATTTTTGTCCTCTATAATTGGTCTCATCCAGTCACACCTACGCTGCTATGGGCAGGGGCTGTCTCTACCTGTGTGCTGCTGAGGCTTCACAGAGCAACATTGAGACCTCTGGAGCCACCGTTGCAGAAATAAACTTGCATGGAGTGAAAATCTTACAATGGCTCTGAATTCCTTCTAGCTGTGCATCATTCAGGGCAGGGAGCAGATACAAGAAGGAAGAGCTGCCCATGAGCGTGCCCTGCCAGGTCCATGAGATCTGTGTTGGCTTCTCTTGGGCTGTGATGTCTCAGGCACCACCTCCACTATGGCTAGAAGATCTGAATTCCTGGAGCTCAAGAAAGAGCAAAGTGCCTGACAGGGTGGTTTTATACCCCACTTAGATACAAGAAGAAGCTTGCACTCCATATGGAAGAGGAAGGTATGAGAACAGGCTTGAGGCAGGGAAGTCTTTGGCAGGGCCAGTGCAAGCAGAGCCTGTGCACAGGCAGTACAGAGATGGCATGGGATGCTCCCAGGGTTTTTGAACCACTAAGGGATAGATTAAAATGTCTCCTGTGGATAGTTTCCAGAGACAGGAAAGAGCTGTCTTAGGCTGTTAAAATACTGGGTACAGGTCACTATTGATGCGGTTATCTGGGTAGAAGTGGCTATACTTCATGCTGCAGCAGGATGCGTATAACACACCTTGGTATAGGGACAAGGTGCATGTCCATATACTTGTTTTAAAGGGACTATGTTGGAAAGAAGCAAAGCAAACACCTTGGTAGGTTTGGTACCTTTAGAGGTAGAAATGGCAGATTTTGTGGAAAATTCTGTAGTCTCAAAATAGAATCCAGAATTATTTCCCCTTTCAGGAAAAATTTTTAACCTCTCCGTTTTGCCACAGGTACAAAGGCCGGCGCAACTGAAGACTGAATCGAGGTATAAGGGGAAGCAACACCCTTTCAAGAGCAGATCTACTGTGCCCTGAAGAATAGGGGACCTGGGCTCCCACCAGGGCAACCTGAGCCCAGCTGCTATTTCAGTTGGCTGCTGTGACTGTCCCTTCACTTTACGCTGTTCAGGCAGTGGTGATACATGTGAAGAGAGGTTGTGAGCAGGACATGTGCAGCTCCAAGCCTTGCCATGCTCAGGTTTTCCCCCAGCCTTTCAGCTGTCAGCAACGCAATCTCAACCACCTAATCTCTGCCTATAGTGTCACCATGGTCCCTTCTGCAGCCAGCCAGAGGTACAAGTACCAGAGGCTGGAGTATTTGAGGAAACAGGGGATGGGGCATGACTGGGCTAAAAGCTGTGTTAGCTGTAGGGGAGTTCTTCAAAACTTGACAATGGGTGTTTCCTCCCCATCCTTAGTTCTGGCAATGCAAAGACATCAGCTGGGGACCTTTATCTCCAGCTGGAACACACACAAATCAAAGCACATATATTGCAGAGTTATATCATGTAACAACTTCAAACATATAACAGCAGGTTTCCTGCTGTGTGGCACTTGCAAGTACTTGCAGTGACAGCAGTATTCTCATTTGCAAACTTTCTTGTAGATATGTGAAATATATTTGCTTCACTTTGTTCTAATCTATCCAAATGTCAGTAATCTATATAAACTCCCATAATTTGTAATGAGACGGGATGGCATAAGAACCCATCAACCATAGCGCAAGTTATTCCATTGTATGTTATTTCAAGCAGCAAAGCAAATATCTTGCTGTCTCTTATTTATTAGCTAATGTTCCAGCCAGCAAGACACTATTTCTTTCTGATCTTTTGTTTGCTTTTGTTATTCATTTGCTTGATATTCATGTGTTCTGTCTTTGGCCACAAGTGAACAAATAATCTTTATATTTGGCATTGGTAAGCAATCAGTAACTTCGGAGTGCCATCCCAGTGCAGCAGAATGACAACTACTGAAATCCTCGCGTTTTCCAGGCATACTCAGTCTTACTGTGGAGATCTTTTAACATTGCCCCCTAATGCTCTGTTATACCTTGGGTGCAAAAATTGTTCAGCAGATGAGTTGTTTGATACTATTAAAAGCTCGTGTCTTTACCATTCTTTCTTTTGCTCTAAAGCAAATATTGATTTAAAAGTAATTAAGTTTATCAGTCAACAGTTGAGTTTTTCAGTTAACCATCTACCTTAGAGGTTTAAATTTTGGAACCATTATGTAAACAATTCCATGATGATTCTATGAAATGCCACGATTAACCCCTGCTTACTAAGGAGATAATATCTTCCTCTAATACTTAATCTGTACAATCTCACTTCGGACTTACTTCTGTCCAAATTCAATGATACTGGTTTTTATTTATTATTCACCCCTCCTAGATTCTTTTCATACCTTCACACTTGCTTTAAACGTCTTACTGGTGTCAGTAGGGTGAGCTGCTTCCCTTCAAGTTATTCCTCGCCCCTTGGTGGACCACCCTGTAGCACAAGCCAACAAGACCTATTAAAGTCATCGGGTTATTATATGACTGAGTGCATTTTCCCAGAGCTTGAACTAAGAGTGATGAAACCTCTTCTTCCAAGATGGGTTTGCTCCTTCTGTTGGTATTTATGTGTTTCACACTGTAGGATGGAAAACTTCTACAGTTATAGCTGGATCACACCCTTTCTTCGTAAGCCCCTGCAGGGTTTCATTGAAATGCTGGCACTCAGCCTGCCCTCCAACATTGCCACCTTTGTAGTTTTGGGGCTTTCCAAATCTCTTGACATTTTTTTTTTTAACTTATTTTATTTGAATATATAACTATTGAATACTTCGTAATTTTAGCTGTTATTCATCTGGTACTTTGCTGTCAATGCTCTGTGACTGAGGTGTCTTAGTTCTTGGCCAGTCGTTGACATGTGAGATGAAGACCCATGGGACAGAACATCTAACCGTTAGAGTGACCATAAGTTTTTCATCCCAGTCTTTTCCTGTTTTGCTGGCCATCTTTCTTAATGCTTCCTTTAATGTGCAGTTTGCTCTGTCCATTGAGTCAGTGCTTTGGGAATGTCCTTTTACACGAAATCATTGCATGATTCCTGAGCTTTCACTCCACAGAAGTACTGACATGTAAAACAGGAACTCTGCTCTGTGTAGGTTGTGTTTAGGGACCTCCGTTGGGCAAGAACTGTAGTAACTGACTGACAAGCCCTTGTCTTTGAAGAAACATTGCAAAATAATGGAATTCCTTCAATATTTAAAAGGCTCCATTATGGCCAAAGTATATTTATTTCCTGTCTTAGGTGCAGATAATGGACAAGCAAAATGTGTTTGAATTCTTGCCCAGTGGACTGTGACTTTCTGAGGATGGAGAGGTTTGTTTTTCACACAAGCTAACTGTTGCTCACTGCAAGCATTTACTTCCCCCAGTCAGGCATCATTCCTGGTACTTGGCTACCAGCCCATAAGCAGGAGCAGAAGGGAGTCCTTGATTTCACTGTTGTTACATATATTGGATTGTCATTTCTGATCTCATGGGTAACCGTAGTTTTTGGCTTTCTTATTTTATTTTTAATTATTATTTTTAATTTCTTTCCATCAGAACCCATTTTGCCCACAGTAGCTTTGCAACATTTTTTTTTCAGCCTTGCTTTTGTTCTATTGTGTTTAGTTTTGGAGCAGCTGTTCCGTCTCTGTGTGCTCCACAGCTCTAAAGGCCACATCCTTTGCTAACGCATCCACTTTGTTACCACAGTCCCCTCTTTCATCTTATTTTTGATGGACTTCCACAGGCATTACTTGTTTAACACCATTTCCTTTCATTTCCTTTGGGTTTGGACCACTTGTTCCCAGAGAGCAACACATAGTATTAGCTTGCTGTCTCCTGAACACGTCATTTTGTTTTCCTATGTTGGTAGCCAGGCAATAGCTTGACAATCCCATTCTAAGTCCCTGAAAATAGCAAGTAGTTTCTGTAAGTCCTTGTTTTATAATATTTCTTTAACAGCCTAAATTTCAGCTGCTTGAGCAGAATGGAGCAGTACTTTCATTTTAGCACATTTTTGTGGTTATCCAAATAGATGGAAATCATTCTGGTTCCTCATATTTATGGTAACTGCATCCATCACTAAACAGTATTTGCTATTTTCCTTCCCATTTTTAAGTCCTAACCCAGATTTAACAGTGAAATCTGCTTCCTGATTTTATCACGTTCATATACTCACACTTGGTAGAGATGCAAAAAACTTTCTCTTTTTCAGTGCTTCCCCCTGCATCCACAGGGCCAGGTTTGCTATCTGTTGTTCTGAGTTTTTGCCAGGTCTGTGCCGGGGACAGCTTCCCCGACAGCACTCCCACGTCTCCCAACCCTCATGTTCTCCTCCACGTGGTGCAAGAGCTGGCTCTGGGCTCTCGGAGCTGTTGCTCTGCAGGTTGATTTTTCTTCTGCATCAAGGCCACCCTGCCTTTTCGGTGATGGGTCATTGAAGATGCGGGGTTCTCCAGTGCTGGGGTGTGCTGGCCCAGGAGCCTGAGCAAGATCTTTCAGCTGTCTGAGTGCTCCTGCCTGGTCCAGGCCCCATGTTCCCTGGATGTTTTCCTCAAGAGACATGTACAGCATCTGCCTTTTGCCTCCTAATGTTGGATTAAGCCCCACCAAAAGTTAAATGTTCCTTTTAAGGCCCATAATCCTGATATTGTATTGGGGTGAGCTTAGGGGGTGGATGGGTGATGGTTTTTCCAATGAGTTCTACTTGTTTATCAGCAATCTGTCATCTTGACCTGAAATTATGCCCAGGTCTTTAAGTTCTTCCTGTAACAGATGGGCTTTTTCTTACCTGGCACTGCAGCACTACCTCTTCATTCACTCTTATTTCTGTAGAAGAAAGCCCATGGATCAAAATACCATCTCCAGAAGGTGCAACTGAAACTTGGCTGTTTTGTGACAAATCTTCCCACATTTCCTAACACACACAGGGCAAGTTGCCAGAGAAACCTGCCTGCCCCATGTGAGTATGAAGCGGTCTTAAACTCTGTCTTTCTCCTTCACATCCCATACAGAGCACAGCTGCTTTGTTTGGTGGCTCTCTGTGGTCCTCAAGGGGCTCTTGCCCCTCAAGCTAACTGAGATTCCTCTGCCTGCCAGCACTTTGGGGCTATGTGTATTCAATTCTTTGCAATCAGAGCTCTAAGTGCTGGTTGCCCCTGTAAAGCATACACAGGTCTGAGCAGCAGCAGCTGGAGGTTTGGAGGAGGTGGGCAACCCATCTGTGCAGTCAGGTCTGTCTAGGTCAGTTTTTACCACTTGTTTCTTTCCAGTTGTTGTAGTTCTGTTTATTTGTATTATTGTTCCAAAAAGGCACTAAAGGGTGTCCCTCTCCCAGCATCTGTGTTTTCTTCTTTAGTCCTCGGCTATGTGACTTACTGAAATTCTCTCTTCCACCTTTTTCCCAGTACTCCAGCAAAATCCTGGGCCTTTGTCTCAACCTTGAAATACTTTCTTTTCTCTGTTGTTCTCCTTTTCAAAGGAGCAAACAGTGGCAAATGCTGCTGCTTAGACTGTTTCACAGACTCCCTTCTTCTTTCTCTTTACAATTTCTACCTGTGCCCAGTAAAATTGTTCTGCCTGAATGACTTTCCTCTTAAGCTAGAGCCGAGTCAAATGCTGTAGATTTATGGGTTTAGTAATTGCCCTCGTGGCTGGTACCAGTCTATCCATCACGGTGAGTTTAATTTTGAACGTCAGCGTTAGGTTGTTGTCTGGGTCCTTCCCTTATTCAATACTTGCTGTCGTGACTAGAAAAATCCTCTGGTTCTTCCTCAGCTTTCTGTTCCTCCAAACTGAGCAGTCACGCCTCGGTTAGGGAGAACAGCTCTGCCTCTGCAGTGCCCTGCACCGGGTCCTGGTGTTGTCCCCTCTCACAGGTTCTTCTTCTAGTGCTGCCAATACTGTGGCCAGGTGGTTGCTCCTTGAGGGTTTTATATCTTCCTATTTTATTTATTTATTTATCCTCATGTATCCTTGAACTGGAGCAGCAGACAGAGGTTTACACCCCAGCTCATGTGAACAAGTGGGCACTGCTGGTACCAGGTCTCCAGGGGCCACAATATCTCCTTCCTAGTTCTAACAACATAGGTTTTAGGATGGGTGCTCTGGCCCACAATTCAAGCTGTTGCGTAGCGAACAGAGACCTACACTGGTAAATGTCTCTAAGATTTCTCACTTCTGCACAGAACAAAAGGGTTTCTTCAGAGCAAAAGAAGTGGCAGTAATTTGGGTGCTAGGGCAGCAGTGATTATAGGAGTGCTGTAAATAACAGAGCTGAGTTGTAGTTGTGTGGAGAAAACTGAGTTGTATGTTCTTGTCTGTGTACGCAGACTGGCACGCTGCTTTTGTAGCCACAAATCAAGCCTATCCATATGATTTACTTTCTCCTCCTACCACCTCCCTTTATTAAGTTAAATCAATCATCTCACTGCCCTGTGATTTATAGCTTTATGTTTTGTTGGGAATGTGTCACAAAGTGAAAAGCAGAAGTTTTGATGTATTAGTAAAACCAAGCTTGTCTGTCTGGGGTAAGATTGGAAGAATTCAGTTTTCTCATGAATTAGTTGTGATGGATGATGTAAATTTTCATCATTCCCTTGTCTTTCTCCTTCTCAATCTACATCTGACTGCAAAGAAAGATCTTGAAATAGGTGGTGGTCAAGGTTCAGACATTCCCCAACCTGCCTTGGGTTATCCCTTACCAGACTTTGCATCTCCCTTTGTTGAGCTTCGTGATGTTCTTGCTGAGGTCCCTCTGAATGGCAGCACAACCCTCTTATGTATCAGCCACTTCTCCCAGTTTTGTACTATCAGCAGCCTTACTGAGGGTACGCGGTGTCCCATAATCTGTGTCATCAGTGAAAAAGTGCATTGGGTTTAGGTGGCAAGGGTTTGGTAGCCGGGGACTGCAGGGGTGGCCTCTGTGAGAAGGGTCCAGAAGCTGCCCCATGTTAGATAAGGGACACTTTCAGCCAGCTCCAGAGGGACCTGCTTCTGGCTAGAGCCAAGCCAATAAATTATGATGTTTGTGCCTCTGGGAGATCTGATTAAAAAAAAAGGGAAAATCTGCTGTGCTACAGCAGCTGGGAGAGAGGGGTGAGAGCTGAGAGAGAAGCAGCCCTGCAGCCCCCAAGGGCAGTGCAGCAGGAGGGCAGGAGGTGCTCCAGGCACGCAGCACAAGTTCCCCTGCGGCCCGTGGAGAGGCCCCTGGTGGAGCAGGCTGTCCCCCTGCAGCCCATGGGTCCCCCATGGAGCAGATCTCCACGCTGCAGCCCGTGGAGGAGCCCCCGGTGGAGCAGGTGGATGTGGCCTGGAGGAGGCTGCGGCCCATGGAGAGCCCCCGCAGGAGCAGTTTGGTTGCTGACACATGTGGATGCCTGCTTGGATCAGACTCACATGTTGCCTCAGACATCTCTAATGGTGCTGGTAGCTCATTTGTGAATAACCAGGAGTCTGATTAAGGGTGATCTGAATCACATTCCTGCCTTCAATTTCTCCACTATAAATGAGCTAGGCTAAAAGAGGGACTGATACAACAGTGAGACTTATGTTCCAGAAGAAAAATTCCATCCACTGCATCCTGTGTAATGTAGTTAAAAGTTAAGACACACAAATGCAGAGGTTTCCCATTGAGACTTGCTACAAGAGCACCCAATATAAGACAGATATCCCTGTGTGTCCCACGTACATGTTTGGTTAGGTCACTTGAGAGTCTGGAAATTTCCTTTAAGCTCAACTGTCTTCTGCAGTTCATCAGTCATTTTGGCAGTGCTCATCACTGTAGGCAGGCACAGGTGGTTTTAAATCATCTCCATTGCAGCACCTACACAGGCAGCTTTTCCATTCATTTTCCTTTGCTCATCTCCATGATTTCAAACTCTTTTGTCAGTTGATTTTCGTTTGCTAACTGCTTCTCAGAATGGCTCTACACAGACCCAAAGGTGATAGAAAGGTCTCTGAGAGCCAGATAGGTACTCTGAAAGTCAGCAATGGCTGGCTATAGATGTTGTCTTGCACATTTATTGAGAGAATTATCCCTCCAGGGATTGTGATTTTCATTTGCTCTACTTTGTGCTTCCACAGTCTCCTGAAATAATTGCTTTTCTCCAAGATGTGATTTATTTTTTTTTTTTTCCATCATGTCACTGTATTTAGCAAGGAGGTGCAATTCAGGAATGTTTGTCTTGTCAGTCGTGGAGAATTTGCTTACAGACATCTTGTCTTTAAAACCTTCTGTGTTTCTGATGCTTTTTTCCACAACACTTCTATCCACTAAACAAGGTGGGAAAAAAAGGCAGACTTAAAATTAGTGTATCTCGCCAGCTAGAAGACGATAGGCATCGAAATATTCCAAACCTGACTGTAAAATCGAAGAGGCATCTGTATGTGTGTGTGTGCACACGTGATTGTGGCAAAGTTCTTGGGGAAAAACTGAATCCAGGATCAACACCGAGATAAATGGTGGGCAAAATCGTTTCATGTTATAAAGGTTCATTTCTTCTGGGAAGAGGAAAGGAGCCTTTGAACCATGGCCTCAAAACTGTGTCTAGAATAGTTTTTCAACAGAAAAAAAATCTGTCCCTGAAGTAGAGGTTGAGGGGACTTCACCATCTGTCCCACCCCAGCTGGAGAATCACCTCTATGGATTCTTGTACTTGTCCAGGAGTGTCAGTGCTGGGACGTGTGTGTTCCACTGTCCAGGAGAAGGAGATCACTGAGTGAGTCTTCCCAACCAATAAATATTTATATTCCCTTTTCCTAGCTTTATCCTTCTCTACAAGTCCCAGAATTTGTCTGGGATTGTTTGTCCTGTCTGAAATGCACCTTCACCCTACAAGTGTTTGTCAAAGTAGACAAATCTTGTCCAACTTCATTTTCCTCTTAGAAAAAATTAATTACCTGGAACTGTTTCATGTTCTCTTATGAGACAGATTTTCCCACTTTTATAACCTCATTCTGTATATAAATCCCTACAAAACTTTCCCTATTTCTTTCTTCCCTGAAGACCTCCTTGCCCACCATCTCCTTTCAGATATAGCTTGCCACTAGACAACTAGCGGCACCATTACCTGGAGGATTTGCTATCACCTTTTTAATTCAGGAGACAGCTCCCTATTTGGGAACCACATAGGCATTCACAGCCTCTCAAAAGGAATGGGGTGACACCTCTTACTGTGTCTTCTGTGCTGCATCACAGATGCAGAAATGAGCATCTCTGCTTCTTCTGCCCTTTCAGTTACTCATACTCCTCTCTCCTGACTTTCAGCACTGTTGGAGACAGAGAAATCTGGAGAAAAAAGAAACAAAACCCCCACCCTTACCCATATCCCAGATATAAAAGATTTTTGAGAATACTGCTTGAAGAGAGAGAAGAGCTGCTGGGAACATAACCACTCCCATAAAAAAGATGAGTGCTTGAATTTGCAAAAAGGCTGTGTTATTGGTCTAAAGACTGAAACACCGAGAAACATGGATGAAGCTCATTATTGCAGAAGGAGAAAACTCCTTCTTTTAGTTTTTTAGTAAGATATAGGTGGATTTTGCAATTTGAGGGTTATTCTGTAACCAGCGTAAATAGCAACAGGAAAACAATATGAAGACATTCTTTGAAATAAATCACAAGAACATTGCAATATTTAACCACTATTTGCTGTATAGAAGAGTACTGCTTTCTGTCCTTTCTAGGTTTAATAGGACTTAAACATATTGTTTTATTACATTTTTATAATTTTTGCCTTCATGCTTTTTTTTTCCTTTTTTCTTTTTTATTTTTTTCCAGAGAATTTTTGTTTTTCTTTGCATTTTAGATACTTTTCCAATACATATATTTCCTTTTGGTCCTGTTGCATCACATAGAACTATTCTTTTGGGAAATGGATTTGGAAAGTAAACTTACCACAGAAACACAATATATGCTCAAATAATGCTTGGTGCTCCAAGGTGATGGTAAGTATGTTGCACAGAGTGTCTCCTGAGAAAACTTGAGCCCTCAAAAAGCAGAAGAGATTGAAAAACTGGGAAAGGAGGGACTTTGCACCTTCATTTATCCAATTTCGAAGCTCGTGCTCCATTTTTTCCTGTAAAATAGACAAAATCTAGTGATAGAGCAGTGCTCTATCTATAGTGAAGAAGCAGTTTCACCACTGGATTTCTTTTCAACATTCATCCTCAGAAGCGTTATTAGCTTCACACACCACCCAGCCCCCAAGCCATGGATAGCAGGGGGATCTGTTATACCCATTACTCTGGACTGCACAGATTTGGTTGTTTTACAATTAAGTGGCCAGCACCAGCATAAGGGAAAATGTCATGTTGTTTCCAATCAATGTAAAATATCATTCTCCAATTGTTTCAGGTACATGAAAAACAAAACTTACTTTTAAAGGACCATGGTCTAGCATTGGTGATAATCCTGCTTCAGGCAGGAGACAGACCTTTAGGGATCCCTCAGAATTAACATTTTGGCAATTTTCTTTCATTTTCAGAGAGTAATTTAAAAAAATCCTTAATTTCAAAAATGAAACACCTGCCATGAATGTGCAACAAAACACCATTTCAATTAGAAAAAGTAAATGAGATGTTTCTTAGCTTCTGAAATGAAACATCATTTTTTTTCCAGGACATAGGAATATTTTCTGTCTTCCATCTTGTGTTGGCAACAAACTTGGGAGATCTTTTGAACAGAGCTATTAATACTTCATATTCCCTCCTAGCAAAACAAAGGCTCTGATCACAAACTCCAAGGCTGAACATGTTTTGTTTGTTAGTTAGTTTGTTTTAATGTGGGATTTTAGTGATATGTGCATCAGATGTTGCTTGGCTTTCAGAGGTCATCAAAGCTCACTTCCAAAACAATATATATATATATATTTTTTTTTTTAAAAAAAAAAACATCTTGTGGGAAACTCACTGGCAGCAGAGAGGACATCACAGATCACAGAGTCTCTGAGCAGCTTTATGAGAACTCTCAACAAATCTGTCTACTTTTTCCAACCTGCTCATCCTGACTGAGCATATTTTCTCAACAGCAGACCTCATTTTCCTGACAGCTGACGTCTGTCTTGATGACTTTGGAAATCATTTTTCCTAACACGTGCTCCTGCAAGGACAAGGAATTTCTCCTCCTGGTGGTAAATAGACTTTGCAGAACCCATACCTTAACAAGAATTCCTCTCCTGCTCCATCAGCCAACAGCAGGCCACACAAGCACAGCTATCAGAGGGGGTGAACTCAGCATGACAGGAGGTAGAAACTCCCAGCCATTCCTCCCCAGAACCTCACAGGATATTACAGCAGTCTAGTTAAAACATAAGCGACAATGGCAGAAAATAAGTTCCCACAAAATGTCATTTTTTGGTTTAAAAAGAGTCACTTCCAAAGAAATTTAAATTGAAACTTCTTTCTTTCATTACTTCTAGGCTTTAAGGTTTCATTTGCTAGATTCCTCAAGTGTTCTCTTGAGGTACATTTTTTGAGGATGAGAAATAAAAAATGCTTGAAGATTCTAATTAAAATTCACTTATTATGGCATTTACTAGTCATTTTCCAACCAGGCTAAAACCCACTGAGATTCCTTTGCCCTTTCTCTTTTGTTAATCCTCTAAAAAAAGTAAAAAAAATAATATATATTGTGTTCTCATTCTGGGTTCCCATGATTTAACTCCCTTTGACTTGTTGAAAATTTCTTCAGGAACCAAGCAGACTTTCTGGCTCACCTGTACAAAATTGCACAGTTTTCCATATCCTAGGAAAGAAATACCAACAAGAAGTTAATCACTGTGTGTACTGTCTGAGTGCCTTACATGCCCTTTGAATGGTTCACAGACAATGTTAATGATGCATTGGTACACAGAAGCCAAGAGGAGCTGAGGTGGAAGCTTGCTTTGGAGCCAGGGACCCATGGTGAAGTTCTTCAGTACCACCATCTTCAAGACTATCTTTGCCAGTGGAGAGCAGTTTTCAATCAATGTCTTGTGAATCTCAAGCATCTCCAGGACTTTCCTATGAAAATAAGTCATCAACAGCAGATGTTCTTTATGTGCTCCTGTGGTTGGCAAGCATGGCTTTGTACTTACAGGAGATGTAGCTGGACACTGAATAGGATATCTGAGATTGTATAGCAAGTGAATTTATACAGTGAGGCACCTGTTTTGATTCTTTTAAGGAAGCAACTCTTGGTTTGAGACTTTCAGTCCAGGTGATGCCATAGCACACATTATCTAACATGATACTAATGCCCAGGAAACTGAGCTGAGTCTCGGATTTCTGAAGCATATTACAGAACCCAGTCACCTAGAGAGGTGCAAAAACATAAGGGTCTGAATCTCAAACCAATTCCGATGAAAAACAGGACCTGCAGGATGTCCTTCCAAGGAGTACCTGGCAGAAGGGACAGGCTGCACTGGTTTTGGTAGCCAGTGGCAGAAACATAGCTAGGAAGCATTGAAAAGAAGGGGAGAGAGTCTTGGGGGACCTTATTTCACCTCCCTCTTCACATAAGTCATCCATAGAGAAAATGACCCAATGTACTGAATGAGTACTGAATGATTCAGTAACTCCAAGAAAGTAGGATGACACATTTAATTACCTCTTTCCACTCAGATGCATGAATTTGCCTTGAAATGGGCCAATGTCCCAGGAGAGTATTTCTGCTTTGACTATTAGCTCTCTGCTGAGTGGGATGCTGTAACAAAATGAGCTGTGTAATGCAAAAAGCAGTCCATTATCTTTATGCTTCTCTGTCTCCAGGTATCCAATGATCTTGTTAATGAATTTACTCACACAACTGGACAATGAGAATATGGAAGAGGAGTTTCACTAAGACAGACAAAACAACTTCACTTGAGGAGCTGGGAAGGATTCGTAAGGACGCATGATAAAAGTTGCTAAGAATCATTACTTAGAGGCAAAAGAATTGCAGTTAGAGCACTTGCTTACAGGCAGGTTCCTGTCTTTGCAGCAGCTAATAGATTTCTTAGCTTGCATCGTGTCTCACTGCCTTGGCACCGTTCCAGGGAGAATGTTTTCCTGGCTGTCACAAATTCACTAAGCAGTTCTTTTGTGCTAAATCCACAAAGGCACCAGGAGCCTGCTGGCCTCCATTCTAAGATGCTCAAGCCCTGTCAGTTTAGGTAGTCAAGTCTTCAGTCTTCCAGTTGAGCTAGGAGATCAAAGGGAATCAAAAGAAAAAATGGAGATTCCCTCAGAGGCCTGGCTTGGTATGGGAATATGATTCCATGACTAAGAAACCCAAAGGGCAAATAAACAGCTTTGACATAAACAGAGGTGCAGCACCTGACATGCAAATCCTCTCACTGGGATTTCCCTGCGGATGACTTCCAAGGCATTGCTCTTCATCCTGTGTACCCCAGGTGTATTTCAGGATTCCCACTACGTGACCTCTTAAGATACATCTACAATGTGTGATAATGTTTCACAATCATGGATGACCTATGCAATAATGTCCGTGGTCATGTCCACCCCTCAGTCACAAGCCCATCTGTATGTTGCATCTCTGCCTTGATGGCCTGAGGTGTCATGGGCCTATCGGGCTATAAATAATTCACCCTTATGTTGCCAGTCTAGGTCTACCTGAGCCACTTCAATCCTAGCAGCGTGATTCAGTTTATGGTTGTTTTGATGTTCTTTCATGGCCCGTTTCTTGGGCATATGAGCATCTATGTGGCATACTTTTATAGCCAGGTTCTGTCCCTAGACAAAAATATCTTGCCACAATGCAGCAGTCCGGATTGTTTTGTCTCTGTGCTGCCAGTTGCTCTGCTTCCATCGCTGCAACCACAACCACAGGGCATTTGCCACAATCCATGAGTCCGTGCAGAGGTGGAGCCACTTTTCCTGTTCAGCAGTATCTAAAGCCAGCTGGATGGCCTTCACTGCTGCAGATTGGCTTGATTCACCTTCTTCAGCAGTTTCTGTATGTACAGGTCATGTAGGACTCCATACAGCAGCCTTCCACTGCTGATGCTTCCCCACGATGTTAGGACCTATCAGTGAACAGGGCATATTGCTTCTCATTTTCTGGTACCTTATTATACAGTGTGGCCTCTTCAGTGCACGATTCCTCCTTCTCTGGTTATATTACAAAATCTTTGTTTTCTGGCCAGCCCATGATCGCTTCCAAGATTCATGGGCAACTGAGTTTCCATTTTGAGCCCATTGTGTGATCGGTACGACTCACTTACTCCACATAGTGCCAGTTGTATGATGTGTAAAGGAGGTCCTTTCTCTGAACATCGAGCCTGGCACTTGCAGTTGGTGTGCCAGGAGGAGCTGTGCATCAATACCGACCACTTCTGAAGCAGCTCAAACCTCTTCATATGCTGCCAACATCTCTTTTTTTTCAGTGGGCGGATAGTGGGCTTTGGGTCCTTAGTATCCTTGAGTCCAAAACCCTAGGGTTTATCCTCGAGTGCCCCCTGGTGCTTTCTGCCAGAGGCTCCGGGTGGAGCCATGGATGTCATGGGAGTTGGATGAGCTGCAGGGCCGGTCACTGGAGTAGGATCAGAGCCAGATGCACTTTCTTCTTCTTGAAGGTGCTGAATAGTGTTAAAGTAGTGTTTTGCAGGCCAGACCCCAGCGCAGTGCAGTGAGGCATTGCCAGGACTGGGGCATACCTTTTTAAAACATTCTGTCAGCTTTTGAGGATTCTGCATCTGTTCAGGGGTGAATTCCAAAACCATCGGAGGTGACAGTCGTGATAGATACCTGCCCATATCCTCCTGCACACCTTGCCACCCACAACCAACCTGCCTTGGGGCAGATCTCTAAGCAATATTCTTAAACAGTTGTCTAAGCTTAGACAAAACCAAAAGCACATGCAGGAGACGTAGCAATAGGATTGTGCCAGTTGGAACATCCCAAGTATATTTAAAAATTTAAAAACTGTTTTAACTTGCCTGGAGTAAAGAATGTACTTGTTAATAGTTTCCATAGTAAGGTTCCTGAAGTGCAAGAATGATGGCTATATGAGTACAAATATCAGATTAAATTCACAGTTGGTGTAATACGAGCACGTGCTAACAGACTGGCAAAAAACATAAACAAATTTAGGGCAGTCCCCAGAGATGATAAACAGCAAGAAAGGAATTAAGAAAAACAACCCTGAAAGTACATAAAACAACATTGTGAACTGATAAATCATCCTTGTGACCAGCAGCTATTAAACTAATATAATGTTTATAAAAATCTTGTTTTTAAATGCTCTGGTCAGATCTGTTATCTCAGCCCTTTGGGCCCCACGTTGGCTGCCAAAAGGATGTTGTGGTTTAACTCAGCAGGCAGCTAAGTATCACACAGGTGCTTACTCACCCCCCCTGCAGTGGGATGGGGGAGAGAACTGGAAAAAAAAAAGGTAAAACTCATGGGTTGAGATAAAGACAGCTTACTAAGACCGAAAAGGAAGGGAAAATAATATTAACAATAATTATATGTACATATACAAACACATACAAAACTAGTGATTCACAATGCAACTGCTCAGCACACACTGACTGATGCCCAGCCAGTCCCCAGCAGTGGCTGCCCCACCTGCCTAACCCCCCAGTTTATTGTTCAGCACGGTGCCATGTGGCATGGGATGTCCCTGTGGTCACCTGGGGTCAGCTGGCCTCATTGTGTCCCCTCCCAGCTCCTTGTGCACCCCCAGGTACATCACTGGCAGGGCAGCACAAGAAGCAGAGAAGACCTTGGCTCTGTGTGAGCACTGCTCTGCAGCAACTGAAAATATTGGTGTGTTATTTTCCTCCTAAATCCAAAATACAGCAACATACCAGCCACTGTGAAGAAAAATATCTCAGCTGAAACCAGGACAATGTCCACCCCTTGTTCCATACCATTTACATCACGCTCAGGTCCCACACTTTCCAGTACATCCTACTTAATCACCATCTTTCCTGTCTTTTGATGTACAGGGATATACTTCTGTTAGTCTACAGGCCATCCCTCTGAAACGTCTGTTGAGTTCCTTTAGTCCACGCTACTTCCCATCACCAGGCAGGCATCCAGCCACTCCTTGGAAAGAAGGGCCTCAGCACTCATAACAGTTCTTTGAGAAGACAAAAGCCATAACAACATCATCTCCATAACCCTCCTCTGGACTCGCTCCAGTAGCTCCATGTCCCTCTTGTACTGGGGAGCCCAGAACTGGACACAGTACTCAGGTGTGGCCTCACCAGGGCTGAGTACAGGGGGAGGACCACCTCCCTTGACCTGCTGGCAACACTCTTCTGAATGCAGCCCAGGATCCCATTGGCCTTCTTGGCTACAAGGGCACATTGCTGTCTCCTGGTCAGCCTGCTGCCCACCAGGACCCCCAGGTACCTCTCTGCAGAGCTGCTTTCCAGCAGGTCAGCCCCCAGCCTGTACTGGTGCTTGGGGTTATTCCTCCCTAGGTGCGGGACCCTGCACTTGCCCTTGTTGAACTTCATGAGGTTCCTCTCGGCCCAACCCTCCAGCCTGTCGAGGTCCCTCTGAATGGCAGCACAGCCCTCTGGGGTATCAGCCACTCCTCCCAGCTTTGTGTCATCATCAAGCCCACTGAGGGAGCATTCTGTTCCATTGTCCAAGTCATTAAGGAATGAGTTGAACCAGACTGGACCCAGTACTGAGCCCTGGGGGACACTTCATCATTAATGAGCTTTGTCACCATGTGTGGGGAGGCCAGTGCCCAGGCCGGTGCCCACAGGTGGTGAAAGGCATACACAGAGCCAGCTGCTGAGACCCAGAATTGGTCCCAGGATTCACAGGTGCCCTCTGGCAGAAAAAAAAAAAAAACAAAAAAAAAAAAAAAAAAAAAAAACGTTGTTTCTGATACCTTCTGCTGGAATCTGGTCTGCTGTATGTGCCAGCCAAACTTGGAGAAAAGGCATCTCTAGGCTCATTAGGAAAAGCACAGAGGATCTGCCAGTCTGCCACTGAAAACAACTTAGAAGAAACAGAGTTGAAAAGCTGCCAATATTGACTTTTTTTTCCGTATTTCCTACTCTATGCAGCTGCAAGGGTGAGAAAAGAAGAACTCTGAGCCTGAAGCAAGTGTGCATTATAATGTTTTCTTTGAACATGTCTGGGTTACTCTATGGAAGATTTTGTTTGGCTTACATTCTAGGGTTTACATTTTCTAAGGCTTGTATTTTAAGACTCATTCTTTTTTTAAGAAGCCAACCAACCATCTTATCAGAAGAAGACACTGGAAAAATAAGATTCCCCTGTAGGATTTTCTGTGTTCGAAGCCAAAAATCCTGCTGAGAACCACCAAAGTCATTATTGCTATGCATCCTTTTAAACAAGCTGTTGGCATCAAGGGATTCTGCAAACAGAGCAGTGAATATTACAGGGTATGATGTGCAGGTTTCTTTATCACAAAGCAAAGATAAAGCCTGGTTCTGTAATACAAACTACACTATCTAGGAGAAGGCTGTCTCTGTTAACTTTGAATTGACATATGCCTTATCACATTAATGTTATTTAACCACTGTAGCAAAATTTAAGAATAGGAAATAGTCCAAGTTATCATGTTAAAATCAATATCACTATTCCTAGTAGCATATATAGTAGACTATGACCACAGAAGCTGAATAACTTGTCATTTTATTTACTCAAATCATTCTTGCCTGAGAAATCCTTTTTGTGTTTGTCTGTATGTGGTAGGATCAGGTAGGGGTTTCTTCTGCTGGGGTTTTCAAGTAGCAAAGTTATTTAGTCCTGATTATTGGCTAAAGTAAGTACTTAAAAAAAGTCTGAGCTCTTTGAACTTAATTAGGTGGTTTGATATCTTATCTCCTGATCTTGTGACTAGCGGCCACTTCATCTTACCACCAAAAGCAATACCCTCGGGAATGATTTGTGTGGCAGTGGGTACAGCATAGCTGGCTGAGACAGCACAGTTGGAATGGGGTCTTAGTAGGTGTCAGCCCTTCACAGGCTTTTAGCTCCTTAGAAGTACAAGTTGAAGGAAACAGGTGCTTGAGAGTCGCATGTCATTCAGTGGAAGTGAATGAACTGTGGGTAGGATGGTATATGCAATAGCTAATCCTTTACCAAGAAGATATTAAAGTGATATTGCTGGTTAGAAAAAATCCCTCCTGCAGACATGGCAGTTCTGCAAAGCTACAATGCTTGCACTTACTTATGAAGATTGGTTTTAGATAGCAAAGAAGCGTGAGCTTTAAGTAGTAAAGATGTAGTACTGTAACAGCAGAAAGTGATGAATCTGGTATGATGCGTGGTTAACCTATAAAATTTAGATACTGTAGTGCAGGAAGCAAAACTGTATCATGAAATGCTTGCAAAATGAATGTGTAAAAGGGAAAATGTAGAAAGCATACATATGTATTGTTGTATTTCTAGCTGTTCCCCTTGGGTTGCTACTGCACTTAGCATCTGTCCTGGTTTCAGCTAGTACAGAGTTAATTTTCCTCCTAGCAGTTGTTATGGTGCTGTGTTCTGGATTTAGGATGAGGATATTGCTGATAACATGCTGTTGTTTCAGTTGTTGCAGAGCAGTGCTTACACTAAGCCAAGGACTTTTCAGCTTCTCACATCACCTTGACAGTGAGCAGGCTGGGGATGCACCAGGACAGTTGAACCAAGCTGGCCAAAGGGATGTCCCATACCACATGGCATCATGCTGAATGGTTAATGCGGGGTGGCTGGTCAGGGCCAGGGGTACCACGGCCTGGGGACAGGCTGGGCACTGGTCAGCAGGCGGTAAGCAATTGCATTGTGCATCACTTGTTTTGTACATATTATTACTATTTTCCTTATTATTGCTCTTTATTTTCTGTCCTCTTAAACTGTCTTTATCTCTTTATCTCATCCCACAAGCTTTACCTTTTTTTTTTTTTTTTTTTCTTTTTCTTTTTTTCTTCATTGTCTCCCCCCTCCTATTGTGGGGGAAAGGAAGGTGAGCGAAAGGCTGTGTGGTGCTTGGCTGCTTGCTGGGTTAAACCCCAACAGCATCTTATTTGCCATGACATGTTACAAAGCTAAACAGTACTTGAATGTCATGGCAAGCTGTGAGCGAAGTTATTCTTCAGGCTTTGTTTTATCCCTTGATGGAAACCAACTTCTTTGACTTAGTAATGAAGAGGTACTAACCCATGTCTGTGTTGTGCAGACATCGGACCTCCCTGAGGACAATTTTAGAAACATCTTAAATATTACCAGTGCTTGCCAGCCAGGAGGTGGGGCTGGAAAACACAAGCCTGTGTCCCCTGTTACTCCCCCCAGTCTCTGGGAGGGTTGAGGGTCCCAAATCCCCAGAAGCCTTGTGAGAATGAGTTTTCTAAACCACTGTTCAAGGCATTGAAACATGCAGCAAGGTAACCCTTAATTTTCCTTAAAAATCAAATTCTTTTGACACAATGTAAGAACAGACTTGCAAAATCATTGTGCTTTAAATAATGAATTTGGACTGAAGGGAAGTACCAAAACCTGAAGTTCCTGTATATATATATATATATAATTCCTTGAGGTGGTTGAGTTTATTCTTTTTTTTTTCTTCCATGCATTTATTTTCATATCTTGCTTGAGCTTTCTTATTTAAGAGAATCCTAGTCTTATTGCATCTGCTGAGGAATGAATGCTCTGGCGCAGTAACGCTGCCTAATGCCTGTATCAAAGTTTAAGCAAACAGCTGAGGTGCACTAGGCTCCCGATCTGGAGACTATTTTAATCATAGTGTGCTTTCACAATCATCTTAATAAACCATTAAGAGAGAGAGAGAATCACTAGCAATGACTAATCACACCCTCAGGAATCTGAAAAAAAACCAACACAACCCTAAGACATTTCGTAATGCACAACATTTGTTTTAAATAAAAGGAAATCCTGCAATGGCAATACTGTGATTAAAACACCATGAAAAGGCTTTAATAAACATCAGAGGCATTGTAGATATCTCTTGCTTTAATGACTGCTGATTAATTATCATATGGAGCTTGTGCTGAATGTTATTTGGACAAATTAGAAACTGCCTCAGGCCGTCAGACACTGTGCTCGTGGTGGTGCACAAAATGGATCTGTGCTAAAGACTGACAGGATCTGACTGGAAATGCCAAAAGCAAGCCAGAGCAATTGCAGCTCTGTGAATCACTCCAGGGGCTCCAACTGCAGGAGGAAGCTACAGGTTTGCAATTGCCCTGCAGCACCAATGAGCTGCATGAGATTTATGTGGTGGGCACAGAGGACACATCTTAATTCTAGAGTCTCCTGCATCGTTGGGGTAAGATTAGATGATGGAGCTAAACATGCCTGCATCTATCTGGTCCCTGGCCATCTCCCCTGGAGAGATGTACACAGCACATACATGTATGGCAGTGCTGCATCCATTTGTGCACAAAGGCACCTCTCAAGCAGTACAAGAGCTCAAACAGAGAGACTTAGGGCAGTTTTCTTCTGAAAGACCTCGTGTGGGCTGTGCTATGTAGTTTTTGTAGCTTTCTCTGAAGTTTATTTAGTTAGTATTTTCTCCCCTAATTCTTCATGGCAATCTTGCTTTATGACACTACCTAAAGTTTTGCAAACTATTGAGAATAAAATAAATTCATGTGCCAAATTTAAGGCTTAATCTTATAAATTGTGGATGCAGCTTCCTTGCACATATAGAGGCCCAAGGGCTATGCTTGATGTGTAGCCATGTAGACCTTTCTCACTTACATAAAACATGCACAAATCTCTAGTCTCACTTTGCAACTTATTCTTGAAATATTTAGCCCAATGAATATTTACAGATTTTATCTTTTCTTACCATGCAGCTATAATAAGCAATAACCTTTACTGTTATTTTCAATGGGCAAAGTTCAAACTGCAGTTCTTCTCTCCTGAGTATTTTAGCAAAGGTTATTGTCTTACTGTGGCATGCTCCCCTAGCTGCCTCTCATCCATAATCTTTCATTCTTAACAAAGAAAAATAAATTCTTAACTCCTTCATGTAACAGAAGCCTTTGTTTAATCATTTTGTCATATTTAGAATAGATCAGGAGAACAATGAAACTCTTTTTGCCCTCTGTTATAATTTATATTATTCTATCACTGCACTTACCATTGACCAACATGCCTTTTTCTTCCCTTAGGACAGGGAGGTTTAGTCTCTGTGTGATGATTTCTTTTTCAGAATGCAAAAATCAGTCCTTTTTCAAAGAGCAGGCCACTATGAGGGCACACGGGCTATGTTTATGTTAATACCTGTGCACATTTTCCTTTTGTCTTTGTGATTTACAGCACAGTCAGTATTTCTGCATTTTTAATGTTAAAGATTTGCTTACCCCTTTGTTGTCATGCTCATGCACGAGTATCAGATCTGACTGTGGCCTGATGTTGCACTTTCTATATGACTCAAATGTCTCTCTTTAAGAGATTCCATAACCCCCAGTAAATTGCTCCCACCAAATATCAGTGCTTCTGACATGCCAGGGTGGGGGACAAAACTGAGCCCTGCTGTGGCAACCTTCTGGCTCATGGTGAAGGTCCATGAGATGCTCCTGATGGTAGGTTTTGCATCCAAGTCCTACCAGGCCTCTCACATCTCCAAAAATCTCTTACGGGTTAGATAGTGGTGCATCCCCTTCAGTGATTTTCACTCAAAGGTTTCAAAGTGGGCAGGTGGAATATTTTATTAGTTGTTCTGCAGGGTTGCATTACCCTGCAGAGTGACAGACAGTGCTGCCTCCCTCCTTTATATTACCAAGAACAAGATAGCGTTGTCTGATCAACTACTGCAAACTACTTATCAGCTGCTCTGCAAGGACTAGGACCTTCTAAAGACCAAAGCTTTCCTCTTATGAAGGCTTCAGAAGTCTTATGCAGACACCTTCTCCAAACATCACCAGCACTTCATTGGGCATTGCTGAAAACACCTCCTCAGTCTGCACCTTGGTCACATCACAGCAGGGAAAGAACCTCTTCATGGCAAGGAAGCAGTACAGTCCATCTCACCCTTGCTTTATGCCTGTGATATCCGATTGCCTTAATTAATCTAATTTGCCTCTGTGAAGGTTATTTGCCACTCACTGCAAGTTATCTTCAGGTGTATTCCTGTAATTTTCTGTTAATTACTTGTTTACTTATGTAATGCTGCTATAAAGGGAATAGGGGGAAATCCCATTAAATCCCATTTGGGTACCTAAATAAAAGCCAGATGTTTGGCCTGATTTACCCTCACTAACTCCCATTTTCACAGCTATTGATTCATTAAAGGCTTTGGTTCTTGTTACCATAAGCTGCCTGCTAAAATCTACATGCTTAACGAGGAAACTAAAAAAGTACGGAGCGTGCTGGCAACCTATCTCAGACAGCATCATTCCCCTTTTCCCTCAGATGCTCACCAAGGCTCACCTCATCGCAGGAATTGCTTGTTGCTGACGGAGAGAGATGAAGCAGTGATGGCTGTTTTATTCCAAGTACTCAGAGATGCCAACCCACTGTTGGCTCGTCACGCCGAACGGGCAGACCTGACAACTGATCTGGCATTTGCACAGTTATGGATGTAAAGAAATGGGAATGCTTGTCTATATCAACAAAACTCGGAATCTATTGTATGATCACTTTATCTTCTAGCAGCACAGATGGAAGTAGAGCTGTTGGCTACTGCCAGATTCTCAAAAAAACACGGATTTTGCTGGAGGATGTTTGGAAGATGTAAATGATCACACACCAGCATCTGCTGCCACGTTGCAGGCCCTTGCATGGCCCGTGCAGAGTTGTGGTGACACGTAGCTTTCTGTACAGCTATAGATCTGCTGGGCTGTGATGGTACCACAACACGCAGCAGGGGAGTAAGCCCTTGGTGCTTTGGGTTGGCACAGAGCAGCAGATGAAAACCATGCCAGACGGTGGGCTAAGAGCAACAGTTAGTGGGCCACAACTGAATCTTGTATCTTTTCAGCAGACACAGGCTGAGAAGTGGCAGCTTCCTTAGTTTTGTCACCGTTAGCCTTCCAAAGTGTATTCACCGAGGTGTGATGCTTGGGGGGCAGTGTCACCATCTCTGGGGCAGAGGGTAAGTGTTCAGCCCAAATTTTCTTGAACACTGGGCAGGAGGCTGACTTTGGTAGTACCCGATTCCTGGGGTATTCACATCAGTGAAGGTGACTTGAGTGACTTCTGAAAATCTCTCCTGAAATGGCTTAAAACCACAACTTAACCCACCTAGCAATGTCTTAATCTGTGAAATATCTTCAGGGCTCTACATGTATCTGGATTTTTTTTTGACTAAAAATCTCTCTAGAATAGCAAAATAAATGGAAAGCTATTACTCTACAGCTGCATTTATCAGGTTAGCTCAGCAAATGTTTCCTCCAAAACTCCTCTTCCATGTGTCAAAAAGGAATAAGAGATCCCTGTACCTGTAAGAAGCCAAGAAAAAAGATAAATGCTTTGAATATCTTACTTTTATACAACATTTCTGTAGCCTGTAGTGGTTATGCTTTAGTATTTGTTCACTGTCACTTTTTAATCTCAGGTTTATTCCATTAAAACATGTACCTTCCTCTTCTCAGAGGGAGCTACTGCTGTTTAGCCTCTGTTTTTTGACAGGATTTATTCAGGTAGGCAGTGACCTTTCCTATACCCCCTATTGATTGTCTGGAATGGCTCAGCCTGACAAGGTGAAAGTAGCTAGTGTTTTATTGTTTCCAGTACTTGTTTATTTACCCGGCTATACAATACACTTATAGACTGGCTGGCTGATTGATTTATTGCTGCTTTGTACTGCTGCCGGCGTCCTTCTGGGCAGCAGGGCTGGGAAAGGACTTAGAGCAGCTGAGGGCTTATGCCAGTGTCCATGAATTAACAAACTGCATGTAAGACATTTTAGTCAAAGCCATTCCTTGTAACCCATGGCCAACCATTTGCCCAGGGTTTGTGCT
This sequence comes from Heteronetta atricapilla, assembly GCA_011075105.1. Lineage (NCBI taxonomy): Eukaryota > Metazoa > Chordata > Aves > Anseriformes > Anatidae > Heteronetta > Heteronetta atricapilla. Next base: position 189,540,655 of record CM021731.1, read on the forward strand.
TGCAAATCTAAGCTCATGCGTGCTGTAAGACTGCCAGCTGGCAGTGCAGTGAGCTACTGCTGAGACTGGCTTGTGTCACAGGCAGCAAAATGAAACAGGGAAAATGTACTGTAAAACATAGTAAAAGAGCAACCCCAACTTCTGTCACCACTATGTAACAACCTTCCAAAGAAAAGTGGACACGCAACAAAACAATGCTTTCCTCCAGCATTGTTTGTTCCCAGGAGCCTATAGCCGAAGTGTGAGTGCAAAGTGTGGCTGAATGGGGAGACTTTGTGGCGCCCTGGCAGTCCAACGTTAAGTCAGTTACAACGACCCAGAAGCCGTGTCGTGGTTTTCACCTCTGCAGCAGTCTCTGGAGATCTGTATCATAAGAGCAGCATGAATCTTTTGACCAGAGGTGAGTGGAGGTGTGGTCTGGGTGATCACAGGGCAATAGTTAAATGCTATTGCCCAGCCACTGGAAGAGCAGAGACCTTGTGGAACAATGAGAACACTGTCGAATGTACAGAGAACATTGTGGAACAATGGGGAAAGAAGGTAGGGAACAGTGAGATCTGGGAGCTGGGGAGTGGGCGGCTCTGAGCTTAGAGATGCTCACTGCTGCTCTGTTAGCAGCATGTCTTTTCTCATGCTTTTAGGCAAGAAGTCATTACCTGATTGCTCCAGAAGGAAAAATCTTCCTTCTATGTAGTGACTCAGTCAGCATGATACTGTGGTGTATGTATATGTACCAACCCATTACTCTTATCTGGCTCCTATAAATCAATGTTAACGGCACCAAGTTGTGGATGGTGTGCCTGGTGGTACCTTGTTCCTCCTCTTGGCTGAAACTATATATAAGGTAATTAGTAGGGGGTACTGTTGCCTCTGAAATCATTCTTAAAGAGACTGATTGATGCTATCCGCGTAATGGCTGGGACCAGGAGCCTTGAACCACCCAGGAGACAAGTTTTCTCTGCTTCTCATCTCACCAGGATAAGCTCTGGAAAACAGCATAGTGCCACAGCAGAAGGACTGTGTCCTGGTGAAGGTGCTCAGTTCTGTCACAGAAAGGCCACATCATGCAGTCTGTGGAAGAAGGTTTAACATCAGAGCTGAAACAGGGAAACCCAAGAAAGGACAATCCAAGTACAGGACTTCTGAACAATGGAGAAGAAATTGTCTGGGATGATTGTGAGGGTCATTAAGAAAGTTATGGATTCTTGAACAAACGGTCTGTGTTTAGGAAGAAGACTTAGATGGAGCTGAGGGTGGGACGCTATTAGCAAAGTTAGTGGCAAATGGACAGCCTATATCCAGAAGACCTGGAAGAACAGCGGAAAGTTCAGATGGAGAAGAGGAAGCTTCTGTCTGGAGAGGTGAACACAGTGGATGGTTCCATCTCTGAGAAATTGAGAAACAATATGAAAGAACTAAGCAAAACGGGGTGAAGAGATACTAGGTGGTGATGATATCCTTTAGTACTGGTACCAGCCAAATTCAGAGCTCCAGTTTCACTGAGTTTCAGAATAATCTTCACCTTCTCTGCTGCTCAAGTATTTTTTCATGCTCTTCTATACACACTACTTCTTAATCCAGGTGTGTAACACATTGTTCCTGTGGCCCTGTTTCAACAGCTTTATTTTCCAGTACTGGTGACAGTGCATCTGGCTCTTCTCTAATAGATGAAATCAGAAAAAAATCTGAAAAAGGACACCACCTTTCAATGCTCCTTGTGACACTTCTTCCCCAAGATATCTGTGTACTCACCCATCTAAGAGTGGCTTTACAAATGTCTTTCGAAGTCTGAACAACACTGAGGCAGGAAACGCTTTGCTTTCTGTCTGAATATAAATCTGAAGCCCAACAAACTTCCCAGGCTCCGCATCATCTGAGGGGCATGTCCCATGGGGGCAGCTCAGCTCAATTCAGAGAGAAGTGAATCGGCCTAGCAACCTGCACAGTGCTGCCAATGCGAAAAAAGAGAAAGACCGCTCTGGTATCTACCAGAAATAGGTATGGTCCATCTAAGACAGGAATATGAGTTGTGCTGGCTCAGGTTCATGTTTAAGGGGGACTGGTCCATTTTGCACCAACGTTGGTGACATGGACAGTGGGATCTAGTGCACCCTCAGCAAGTTTGACACCAAGATGAGTGGTGTGGTCAGCACACTGGAGGGAAGGGATGCCATCCAGGGGGACCTGAGCAAGCTTGAGACCTATGTGAACCTCATGAATTTCAGTAAGGCTAAGTGCAAGGTCCTGCACCTGGCTGGGGCAATCCCAAGGCTTGGCAGAGAATGGATTAAGAGCATCCCTGAGCCATGAGAAGGAGGACCTAGGAATGTTGGTTGATGAGAAGCTCAGCATGAGCCACCAATGTGTGCTTGCAGCCCAGAAAGCCACCCATACCCTGGGCCACATCAAAAGCAGCAAGGCCAGCAGTGCGAGGAAGGGGATTGTCCCCCTCTGCTCTGCTCTCATGAGACCCCACCTGGAGCCTGCGTTCAGCTCTGGGAGCCCCAGCACAAGGGCAGGGACCTGTTGGAGTGAGTCCAGAGGAGGGCCAGGAGGATGATCAAGGGGCTGGAGCACCTCTCCTATGAAGACAGGCTGAGGGAGTTGGGGCTGTTCAGCCTGGAGAAGAGAAGGCTCTGGGGAAATCACAAGGTGTCCTTCCAGTACCTACAGAAAAGCTGGGGAGGGACTCTTTGTTGGGGGTGGAGTGATAGGACATGGGGGAATAGTTTTAAACTAAAAAAGTGGAGGTTTGTGTTAGATGTTCAGAAGAAGTTCTTCACTCAGAGGGTGGTGAGGCCCTGGCACAGGCTGCCCAGAGAAGCTGTGGATGCCCCATCCCTGGAGGTGCTCAAGGCCAGGCTGGATGGGGCTTTGGGCAACCTGGTCTGGTGGGAGGTGTCCCTGCCCATGGCAGGGGGTGGGACTGGATGATCTTTTAGGTCGCTTCCAACACAAACCTTTCTGTGATTCTATGATCTTTATCTCCCTTTTTATAGAGATTTTTTCCCATAGCATGAATTAGACTATTTTCTCTATATATATATAAAGAAGTCTCTATAAAATATAAAGAATGTATTTTCACACCATTTTTGCAGAGTATTTATGATATTACACTTTATATCTGAAACCCCACATGCCTCTTTCTCAATAAACCAAATGCCCCTAGAAGAGTGAAATACACTGCTTACACTTATAATAGAAATAATCTAGGACTCTTGCTCTGCATCATTGAGGGGATGCTGTCAATTTTCCTTCAACCTGAATCTGTAGCAGGTGATAAAGTGTTCATGGAGTTAGGCCCAGCTGGATTTAAGAATAAGTCATCAACATACACATGGTTTATATACCAGAATCCCTGAGCATTACTATTTCCTGCATACTTCTGAACTTCTGGCCTTTCCTGTCAATACGGGTGCTAAAATTCATCGAACAGGCATGGGAACGGCGCTGCCTGTCACTGCTCCTGTGTGCCTTTGCAGCGCCACTTCTGGGCTTTCAACGCTTGGTGGCACCAACAATATAAAGAATCAGGGCCCCTCTCCAGCCTTCCCCCGTTCAAAGTGAGTGGTGATCCCGGGAGACGTGAAGCGTTATCAGTTTATTTGTTTATAGTCTTGACACAGCAAATGTAAGAAAAACATTATCCTAGCAAGAGACCTCGAGTAATGGTAGGATTAGGAGCAGGTGAGGATATAAGATAGGAAGACCTGTCTGAAAAGTTTGATTACTTCCACTGTGGAACCATTTCTGCCCAAAAAAACCCAGCCTCATCCATGATTAAGTCTTTTTTATCTTGTTTTCATGAATAAATCCTCACCTCAGGCAGAGGAAAAAAAGCAGGCAAAAAGTGGAGGAGAGGGAGGGCCAGCCACGGCCTCTGTGCAGGTGCTGTGCATGTGTCAGGAGTGGTGCCTGCAGCTCCGCTGCTCACCCCATCATCAGCACACTGCCCAGTACACCAGCTGGGCAGGAGGCAGAGATCCTCCATCAGCAAGCTGCTCTTTCTCACACCTCATCCACCATGGGATGCTAAAGGCATCTCCTTAGCAGATGAGACCGTGCTCTTTAGAAAAAATGCCCTGCCTGCAATTTTTTGGGGGGTCTTAGTGGCAGAAGTTTCTTGATGCCAAACTGGAGGAAAGCCATGTGCTTGTTATTGATTTCTCATTGCTGACTGTGATAAATACGGAGGGTGTAGCAACGCAGAGCAGAAAGTCGTGGCAGAGTTGCCATCTTCCAGAGTGTTTTGTTTGCCTTCCTTAACATCTGTCAGTTGTGACCAATGCCACTGAATGCAGTTATCCAATAAGATGCCAAAGTGTCAGTATTTCATTAAAATATGCTTCAGGGAGTAGTTCAGTAAACTGCTTAGCATGCCAAATGCATAGTACGTGCCAACATATTTATCGTATAATGTTCTTAAGAGCTGCAAGCCTCTGTTCATTGGGAGTAATCAATTCCATTTCCATATGCAGTGGACCTTGAACCCTACACTGCACTCACATCCCAACAATTTAATTTTTTCAAGGGACTGTCGGAATAAGTATATGCAATACCTCTTCCAGGAGCTTTGGCAGGAAGCGTTATTGATATTCCAGGCTAAAAAAGCCCCACAGATCCCTGCACAGTGTGGGAAGGATCTAAAAATACATAATAAAAGCATGATTAGTACAGTGTGTAACAAGGTGAGGAGTACATGCTGCTGAACAGAAATAAAGTCTTGACAATGCAAAAGCAACAAAGCCAAATAAAGTAATGCAGCTACAAGAGCATTAAGCTCGGCCTTACTCCAATACGAAATAAAGGACAGCAGCATTTTTGGTGGAGGTGAAAGAACCTACCCCAGTGACTCGTAATGAATGGTTCGAGGAGACCTTCAGTCCCCTGTCCAGCCTTTGGATTGCCTCATTAGACACTGTCAGTCTCTGGGACAAGCAAATCCCCTGTGTCAAAAAGTGCTGGCTTTCATTTTTGGGTTTATACGCTCAGAGATGACCTTTCTCATGTCTCGTCTTCCTTCTTTCCTTGCTGCCTGATTGCACCAAAGCAGCCTGGCTTCTGAACTGCCTGGGGTGTTCATCTAGTTGGGATAAGGTGCTGCCCCCAGGCCAGCCAAGGGGGACCAGCATGTTCCCAAGGCTGCTGCCCCCAGCCCTCCACTTCCCCGGCAATGGGCTCCAGTGCCCCATTTCCCCCATCTCTTGCTAGGGCAGACAGAAAGGATGTGCGCTATCATGTATCCCTTTAAATCCTAAAATGCCACTCTGGCACTATAGCAACACTAACAGGCATCATTTTTTTTTTTTTATTTTTATTTTTTTTATAGCTGGGAGGCTCACGGAGGCCCTACTGCAGCATTTTGCAGCTACAGTTAAACAATTCAAACCTAAAATGAGTCTGAGGTGAAAAAAAAAAAAAAAATCTCATCTGTTACACCTCTGCTTCCAGCCCATGCTCCTGGGGGCTTTATTTCAGATCTCTGTGAGCTCCACAGAGAGCTTTACAACCTTGAAATTCAGGCTGCATGCTAGCATCCCAAAAGAGGATGTGGAAACCCAGCTCAAAGCTTCAAAAATTAATAGAATAGGACATGCAGGACGCACCAGCACACAGAGGCTCGCAGAGATGTGTGCACGTACAAACCTCCTGATAAAGCCAGACAAGGCTCTTCCCCCTGATGGGTGTCTCCTCGGGGGGCCTTGTTGAGCAGCGGGTGTGGGGAGGAGTGGAAGGAGAGAGGGGAGGAAGCACAGGAACAAATTCAATTTTAGTGTGCACAGAAAGAGCTGGGAAAACCACATACATATCCGGAGAGATAAAAGGTAACAGAAGCAAAGGGCTTTTAAGGATGTGAGTCCCTCCTGCTCCATCAGACAAATAGACTCAGGACCTGTATGAGACAGTTTCCTCCAGACGATCACCGTGTTCACTCTCTGTCCACATTCCCACCCTGCAGGCAGAAATCACAGGTTTGGGATCCTGACCCTACGTGTGGGGTGCTCTGGCTGGTGTTGTGCAGAGGCAGCAAGCCCACGGCCCCGTCCCCAGGGCTCAGACCTTGACAGCTCAGGGAGAGCATCTGAGGGGTCAGCCATCACCCAGTGCTAATCACAGCAGGAGAAATGGGATGAATATATTCCTCTCCTCCTGCATTATGTAAATACTTCTGCTGAGCTGTGTCAGCTCTTCCGCAAGTGAGGGCTTGTGCTAATCACTCAAGAGAGGGTCCGACTGCCACGAGGAGCAGATCTGCTGCACAGAGGAGTGCACAGTCTTGTAGAGCTTCTTTTCAGAGCAGAATCTCCAGGCTGACTTTGTTTGCTTGTTTTTAATTTTATTTCCCCCTGCGGTTTTGTGTCATATCTTTAATACAGAGGACATGGCCAAGAGTCGGTGCCTGGACAATGAAAGGCTGCATCAGACAAGGAATACACTTGAAGGGCTGTGCTTTCTTCACACATATTGCAGGGCCACAATGAGGCGTGGGTCATGCACTTCCTGGGCCGTTTGTAAGAGGGAAATTGGTGCTTGATAGTTACATTTAACTGGTAAATTTTGCTGTTAATTGTAGAGCCTGTTAGGGCAATAGGTTGCATATCATCATGTTGCTTACTAGTGTAGCTATGAACCTGTATAACACTGTTCCCATGTCTTCAGTACAGTAATCCTTCAACCCTCTTTCTTTTCTTCTTCTGCTTCCTTCCTTCCTTCCTTCCTTACGTCCTTCCTTCCATCCTTCTTTCCTTCCTTCCTTCCTTCCTTCCTTCCTTCCTTCCTTCCTTCCTTCCTTCCATCCTTCTTTCCTTCCTTTCTTCCTTCCTTCCTTCCTCCCTCCCTCCCTCCCTCCCTCCCTCCCTCCCTCCCTCCTTCCTCCCTTCCTCTCTTCTTCCTTTTTTCTCTTCCTCCCTTCCTTTCTTCTTTCCTTTCTCCTTCGTTCATTCCCTCAGCCCCTCCCTCCCTTCCTCCGTTCCTTTCTTTTTCTCTTTCAGCCTTCCTCTCCCGCCCCTCTCCTCCTCCCTCCATCCCTGTGGTGGTGGCCCGTGGTGAGTTGAGTGGCTCTGTGAGTTTGGCTTCATTTTGTGTGATCCTCCTCCAATTTCTTGCTTCACCCCTCCAGAAATATTGGTCCCAGAAGAGAAGATGGGATCATGCATTTTCTTTAAGTTTGTCTCCTACAACTTCCGATGGGCAGGGCTTGAAAACCCCGAGAATGTATAAATTTTGGAAAAAAAAAAGAAAAGAGGGGCCATGCTTTTACATAAAGATTTAGTGACACGCCCCTCTCCCCCTGGCTCTCCTGCTGCTTTTCTTAATTAGTTTTGCTTCTACCCAGCAAGGAGAGTAATGTGAACCTCTTTCTTTCTGTTTGCTTGTTTTTAATTTTTTTTTTCCTATTTTTTTCTTCCATATAATGCCTATTGTCAGCGCAGGAAACAAGTTGCTATACCCTTTTATTATATGTTTGGGTAGCTCTTGCTGTTTTTGCAGGCTCTGCCTGTTTTCCAGTGGCACAGCCACACTTCGTGGCACAGGGGGGAGAGGAGCACGACCGGCCCTGCTGCGGACGGTAGGGGCGTGCAGCAGGGGCAGCCTCTGAAAATCTGTGGCTCCCCTGATCCAGCCAGCTCTGCATGGCATTTGTTCACCACCTAGCAATATTTCAATAGCTTGCACTGAATCTATTTACTGGCGGGTGTCCCAGGGAGGCAGACATGGCATTTATCAGGTGCCAGTTAGCGAACCCTGCTACCTCTGCCAGTAAATTGAAGAGCCACTGTTGTATTACAAAAAAGATATCATATACAGAGCACCTATTAATAATCTTATCTCTTTCTACAGTGAATTGGTGTGAAATGCTCAGGCTTCTGCCCAAACTGCAAATTTAAAATGTTTGGTTTGAGCACACCACAGGGCAGAAAACCAGCTTCATGAGCCCTCCTAATGCACTGTGACTGTGCAGCTACCCACACGGAAGATCCAGGTGATAAAGAGCACTCCCGAACACATCCATCAGCCTCTGCACTGCCTGACATCACCGCCCTTGTCTGAGCGATGCCTGCTCCCTCCTCGTGGGTTTTCTTCCCTGTATCACAGGTTGGAGGATGTGGCTGCCCCCCAGGAGCTGGGCTTTGCCCTCCTGCTGACAGATGCCGCCTGTGCCTTTCTCTGATCCCAAATCTCCTTCATGTCTGTTTTGTATTCCAGTTCAAGCATTAGTGTTAGTGGTTCTAAATGCTGCCTAGCTGTCCATCACAGGACATTTGGGGCATCCATTATGATATGATTCATTTGAGCAGTCTATGTCGTTCATTATTCTTCCCCTATTGCAGGCTGAAGTAACCCTGGCTTGTAAGGTTTCTCTTCCTTCAAAGCTGCCTTTACTCTCCTTGCACTTTCTGCTGCATCTGCTTGCTTCTTACTGCTTTGCAAGGCGTTGTCCCTCTTCATATCTTCTGACTATGCCATTCATCCTGGAAAACATTTACTGGGGATTAACATGCAGATATGCAGCCAGTCACTGCTGTGCTTTTAGCTTCTGAAGGTCTGCTTTGGAATACAGCTTCATCAGGCTAAAGGGGTTAAATGCACAAACCTTTCTCTTCTTTCCAAAGTCCTTCTTCTAGTGCTACAAAAAACAAAAAAGAGAGAGAGAGATAGAGTTTGGATCCTTAAAAGAACAGGGGAGGCTGCAATTTTTCAGTCTTGTGTTTTTTAGTGTTAGGATAAACAAATTCCACCTGCTTTCCCCCCGTACTATCCGGACACTGCTGGGTGAGTGCTGTGTGCAGCTCATTAAAATGTCAGCCCACCCTTGAAGGTTATCTGTTCCTCAGAGTTGGCTCCTTTTCCCCCCTCAGATTCAGCAGGAGTTTCCAAGAGATTAAATCACATCTGTGCCCAGCCAGTGCAGTGGGGAGGGAGAGGGTGCAGGAAGCCTGTATTTGCCGCCCAGGTATTGTTACTAAGGAGGGGATGACAGAAACAGGTCACTGCGCTCCAAGAATGTGACCAGGAGATGAGGTGACCCAAGGCAGCCCATAGGACCCCCTTGAATCAAAGACACCAAATTCTGGCAATTGACAGGATTCCCCATTTGCCCCACAGAAGTAACAGAGAATGCCACCAATCTGCCCTGGGTCTGCTACCAAGCCCCGCTTGTTCCTGCTGCAGCAGGGGAGACGCATTCGCCCAGCACCTCCCAGGCCTGCTGAAGTGAAATGGCTCTGGGAGCTTCTGCTTAAACTGCAGCCCCCTTCCACTACGCAGCAGCTCTAATTCATCTTCCTAAGAAGTTACAGCAAGGGGTGGAGAAGCCCACATCATCTGTGATTTGTTAGGAAAAAACAAAACAAAACAAAAAAATAAAAAAAACACTTTGGATTTCTTTTTTCTTCAGGCAGCGTGGAACAGCCTGTCCAGGGTTAAATCACTCCAGCACTGGTTTGACTTATCTACCAACAACTCACTCTTACAAAGGTGGCCAAATGTCAGCAAGCAGTAATTATTTTATGGGGCATTTATATTCCATACTGGCTAGAATTTGGCAGAAACATCTTGATAACCAGTGATCCCACATACTTCAATAACCGTGATTTGTTGTGGATTTAGAAATCCAGGTTCTCCCCTCCCTGTGAGGCAGAATCAGTGCTGTGGCATTTTTATCCACCGAAGAGCAGAAGGACCATCAGCTCCTTTTGCCTCCATCGCACAGAAAGTGGCTGCATTTTACATTTCAGAGAAGAGGTGCAAACTGCAACAGCAGAACAGAAAGGAAAGGAGCTGGGAATAAAAGGCAAGTGCCTCTAGGGAGAAAAGGCAGAGGGAACATGTAGAAAACTTCTGCTTGGCTGCTCTCATGCTCCTCTCTCCAGCAGTGCCCTCTCCAATCACAGCACACTGTGCCTGCTCACACTGCTTTCCTCACTGACAATTTCATCCAGGCCATCAAATCAGGCAGGAGAGGCAGCGTGGGGGAATGAATGGCAACCAGCCTGCTTGGTAAGTCCTGGCTCTGTCACGGCCCTGTGCTCATTTCCTATCTGCTTCCTTTTTCCTTTCTTTGTGATCTTTGGTTTCTGTGGTACTGCCTGGTGTCCACATGTGGTTGTGGGCACCCGTAATTCGTGTCCTTAGGAGAGCCAACACGAGGTACAGTTTGTCACACAATGCAGCTGTGTGGCACGAGACAGTATTTGTCTTCTGTTACTGCTGTAGGTCAAGCTGGGGATTCAGGTATCTAAACTTGGGCACTCCTTGAATATCTTGACTGTGAAAGCCAAGAGCGAGCACAGCAGTTTCCCCTTTTCACCTACTGCAACTTCAACCTCTTAAAAATAAAATTAAAATAAATACATTGTGCCTTGAATATGATACAGCATTTAGCAGTTTTCTTCTCCTTTCCAGGTGGCTAAGTAATCTTATCTATTAAAGACCTCTTGATAAGACAATGAAAGATGTTAGCAACTCCTGAGAATCTGTGGTTGGTAAATAGAATTACAGCCCTGAGAAGAAATACTGCGGGTATCATAGTGCAGATAAGTGTCATGTCAATAGACGTAGGTTCAAATACTATGTTATTTTAGCAGGTGAATTCCTAGAAGACAATCAGGGAAGCTGTCACAGCCTGAATGAGATCATCACTGAGTGATACCTGCAGAAAGATGGTTATACATCACCAGTACAGCTGTAAAACCTTGAAGTAACTTCCTTGCATGTAATAGACTCTGACCTGAGCTCCAGGTTAGGCAGAGCGTGCCCTGTGTGCATGACCAGGGTCTGGGCTTGGAAAAGTTCTCCTTGACTGCCATGGCTTTGGATGACAACCTTCATTCAAAGGGCACTGCCTGAACTCACATTAATCTCCCCTTACTCTAGAGCCCATTCCTTTGCATACAAAAATCTGTTGGCTGGTTTGGCTGGGGACGGGAGCACATCTTCCAGATGACAGTACTGCTACACACACACAGCCTTCTCCCGTGAATGTACAGCCCCCTCCAGCCCAGGAAATCTGAAATCAACCCAAGTGCCAGAGCTGCTCTTTAAAATACGAAATGCACAAATATTTTACAAATAGTATCTTAGCTGTGAGTAACACCCTGGTAGGGCCTGGGAGATGCAGACAATTTACATCCTCCGTTTTCCATACGAACTGTTGTGCTGTGACTCCCAGATGCCAAATAAATTATTAATCGTGTTTGAAAAATATGCTGGAGCCTTCCTTCCTGAGAGGACGGGTGATGCTAATCACCAGATGGATTTGGCACATAAGTCACGCCGCCACTAAGTAACAGGTCAACATCTTCCACCACAGGTTCATCAAGTTCAGAGTTTATTTGTCTAGCTGGGAATATGTTGCACTAATTCTTCCTCTCTCAGTGCCCCAGGGCTCACTGGCCACATCACTGGTGATGCTTTTTTGCCCTGGTGTAAATACAGGGACACACGTGGGCTCATTGTGCAGAGCAGGCAACAGAACTGCACAATACACTGGGACGGCATTAAAAAGTACATAAGAAAATGCCTTAAATCTTTGTGGTTTGGGATGTTTTTTATTTTTATTTTTTTCATTTGAGCTGGGAGTGAGGGCTGTGTCAGACATCACAAAGTGAAGGATGCAGTTTGCAATAACTCCTGCATTTCCTTCAGGGTAAGGTGGTACAGAAAAAGAGAAATTTCTTGCCACAGGTACTTGATCCACGTATTTCCTAGCACAAAATAGACACATCGATTGGACTGTTGGGCCATTGACTATTCCCTGTGTTAACTGGGGGCTCTCATTTCCAAAAGCAGTGGGTTCCAAGACTCTCGCTGTATAAGTCCACCAGGAAAGGGTGAAGACAGTGTTCAACCACTGTTCAACCAAGTGATCTTGTAAGAGTCTTTCCTAACACAAAGACAATTCCCATGCCGTAACATTTCAAAATCTGACTGAGTTGCAGCTGTGGAGCCGTGTGCTCAAGTCTCCACAGTCCTTGTCTCTGCCCAGAGGGCCCAGGCCTCTAAAGCAGGGCTGAGAGAAATGATGTTAAATACAAGCTGGCCCTTGGTGGGCTCCAGGAGCATGGCCCTGGAATTCCTCTGTTGCTAGTCTGGTGCTGAAGGGAGCAAGAGTTGTTGTGCACTCACCAGAATGATCTTCTGTGGTACAGAGAGGGGGAGAGAAAGAAATGAAGCACTTTCCCTGCTCATTTCACTGCTGCTTTCTTTTAAAACACCTTTAGACTGTTCTAAGTGTCCAGTTCTACCCTGAGTATTTTATATCAGTGGAAATACACTACTGAAACCAGAACGTACACCACACAACCCACAAATGCATTCACACACAGCACACCTTGAGATGCATAATGCTATTCTTGCACTCTTCTGCACGTCCTCAGCCCCTGGTACGTTACAATCATCTCCTGGCACTCTGCTTAGTGACAATAAATCAGGCTCAGCCACTCTGAGCCGGAGCCGGCGAGCATCTTTGGTAGACACCTTGCTGCCAACCCATCCCCTATTAATCCATGAGTTTGCATGTGTGTGTGCGTGTATTCCTCGTGCCTCATTTCCTAATGAAGTGAGTCATTAGGAAATCAGCCAGATGAAAGCTCAGCAAAACGATACCAATGAATTTTCCTGCCGGTTTTCCTAGTCACCGCATCTTCCTCCAGTGTGACCATCACCTCATTGTGTTAGGAACTCTATAAATGCAATATGAAAAGCCTCTGCCTCAAAGAAATAACAACCTATGTGTAAATTAAGAGGAAATACTTGGTTGAGTGACATGGTGATAGGCTGTGAGGAAAGGATCTTGGTGCACAGCTGCCTGATCATTGCCAAACTTTCTGTGGGCTTAACACCAAGGAGAGAAATCTATACAAGTCATTGCTTATGGCATAAATATACATAGTGATAATGGAAATCTCAGGGACTTTGTAAACTACATCACACTGAAAAAGATCCTCCATGAAGACCATACGCTTGCAACAACTTATGCCATTTACTCAGATCCCTTTCTTTAAACAGGAAAAATACCTTCCTAATTGATGACTGATGGTGTTTATATAATGAAAGACTTTTATATCTCCAAACTCAGTTCTGCCTGGAACACTTTAATACATAGGAAATATATCCAGACCAACACATACCTTTACAGCAAGTAAAGATAACAAATTTCTGGCTTGTACTAAAATGTCTATTGGTTTGATCATTACTCACAGGAAATAGCAAAGCAGTTAGAGCCAGTTCCTAGCAATGGAAGAAATATTAGATACAAGGCTACATAAATCACTAGACAAGAAATGAAAATGGAAAGTTTGTGTTTTCCCTTTAATTTTCTCCTCTTTTATTCTTTCACACAATTTATTTCAGGGAAGTAAAAAGGGGAAAAGTTTTCATCAACCCAAACCAGAACATTTATGGCACTTGCAAAGATGACATGGGTCACAACAGCTGCAGGACATGCAAGTGGAGCTGAACATGGAAGGCTTTGGGTCCTGTATTCATATTTGCTATGCACCATATTTGCTATGAGCATGTTATCATGTTCTGTATGATCCACAATGATTTTTCAGGAAATACTGACCTTCATCATAGAAAACATGAAGGACTTCTACATTCCATGGAATCAGATGCACAAAGCCACCATTCAAAGGACCACAAGACACCTATGCATGAAATTGATGCTAGCATGTTATTCAAATTTTTATATTAGGTGATTGATTATTTAGGTTACATATTGTATAGCTAAGATAACCAACAGGGTCCTTCTCTTGCAATAATATTATTTTATGATCATAATATTTTATAAGTCTATCTTTAGGCACAATTCACATATAAATAATGTGCTTTGAAGGACAGATACCGGGAGACACTTCTTGAACAGAAACTTCTAGGCAATTCCTATTTCATGGGATGTGATGCTCCAAAAACTGATCCCTGAATCACATTGGGAATGCTAAAAAAAAGGTGGGGGGGAAGGGGGTAGGGGGTTGTGTGTAAATTCAAGCTTCTAAGCATCTTAAAAGCCATGGAAGAGAGTCTAGAGTCTTGAGAAGAGGACTTGATATGAGCTTAAAGAGGCTCCAGCTATGTGCTGATCTTGCTGATGAACAACCAAGATAAAAGTTGAAAGGTGCAGGAGTGGCAAGTTGCTATATTCTCTTTTATTTCGTGTGCTATAAAACAATTCTGGGAAATATTCAGATAAACAGTATAATAATAGTGATCAAACACTTCTTACGATGCTTGACAAAACAAAACAAAACAACAAGAAACAAACAAACAAACAATAACAGTCTTGTAGGAGCTGCAAAGAAATTATGTGGCAGCGTTTTCCAGTACAGCTGTTTTCAGAAGAGTTGAACTACTAATGCAGTACACAGGAATTAATTCAGCAGCATGACTTATGGGTTCTTCAGCCTCATCTACTCCCTTCCCCTTCCCACTCTCCATTAGCACTCTTTGCCTGTGTGAGCTTGCTGTGGACCATGGTACATTAGCATCTCTCCTCTCCTTCAGGGCCTCTCAGTGGATATGATAAATAGGCTTTGACCCACTGAAGCACATGGGAAAGTTCTCATGGATTTCTAGGAGAATGAGACTCTTGGACAGAGTGCCTAACTATCTTTGCACTAGTTCTGCTTGAAGAGGCTCACAAGGAAACAAAATCTGTCATTGCCTCTCTGCTTTTACCTGCCTGTTGAACCAAGTTCCAATAGCACATAGTCGTGCACCCTTGGAAGCCTCCATGTGCAAGTTTCAGAAGGAAATGCAGTCCTGTGTGCTCCACAGCCTTGACTACTTGCCTGCAGTTTTTGAGCAGAGTTGATTCAGATCTAAACTGAAGGCTCACCCTGTGCCTATTAATCACCTTTCCTCACGCAGCGATTTTGCAGCTGCCACCACGTACACTCCTTGGGCACTGATCCACTTTTTCACACCTTCCAAAGTCGTGCCATAACCACTAGTTCTGATTTTTCATCCTAGGTGGTAGGACAAATCTTCTAGGGTGGCTGCAAATGATCACTGTCTTACATAATTATCCTGACACTCCACTGCACTCTCAGTCAGTTGAATACTGATTTAGATTCTAATGATACTTTAGTAATATTCAAGGCAATCAATTTTCTGGCCAAGACATTATTTACATCTTTAATTAGACAATAAAGCCATGAGGAGCCACTGTGCTGTCAATTCTGACCCCTGCAGAAGTCTCTGGATCGAGACCTGAGCCCCAGGAGAACTACATCACGTCTTGTACAAAGCCACGCTGAGTTTGCAGTGATCTGTAACTTACGGCAAGCCTTGGGAAGCTGCTCCAGTGTTTCTCAGGAGAGTGGCTAAGATCAGATGGCTTTGCGTGAAAAAAAAAAAAATCCCTTTGCATTTGTAATTACTATGTAGTTTGAAACATCTGTAAAGAGGAAAATAAAAGTGAAGCTTTCACATGCACGGAGAGTAGCATATAAAGAATGCAGGTTTCCTTTTATATCCCTATTACCGTGTTTGATCCTCTCCAGCTTCTATAATTGCCCTCTGTGTGATTATCTTCAGCACAATGCAATGATTTCCGAGCCTGTGCAGACTAAAATTGTATTGTAATACAGTGACTGCTTTGTCTCTAGCAGATCTTTTGTAAATTTGCAGTCAGCAGCAGCTCTATTTGGTAAATAATATAAACCCAAGATGGGTTTGCTCTAAGCATGAAAAGCCTCAGGGTGACTGAGGTGTAAGAAACAGCTCTGAATGAGCAATTCAAATGGAGAAGGCATTTAAATAATTAACTTCCTTTTGATAGGATTTTCGTGCTGGAGAGGCAGAAAAGACAAACAATTAACAACTGAAACTCTCTTGTTTGAGCTGTTTCTGACTGTATGAAATAACGGGCTTTGCTCCAGGATGGGAATGGCATGTGGACTATCCTCACAGCTGAATAAAATCTTCTCTATAAAGGGGGAGAACAGGGAAGGTTCAGGGGCCGTGGGATATGTGCAGGGGGGTTGTGTGATGAGTTGGGCTGTCTTCTGCAGAGCCACATCTCTTCGTGAGCTACTCTGCTCAGAAATAGACTGAGACTGTTCCTCAAGGTGTGGGGTGGATTTCCACGTGTGCATCAACAAAGGGATCAACCAGCTCAGCGGACCACAGCCAGTGGACCCTGAAATCATTGGGCAGTCCTGTGGTGCTGCCGATCCTCACCAAGGACACAGTCAAAAACCTTCTCTGGGCTTTTTCCAGACCATCACAGGGTGGTTGCTCTCTTCTTGGAGAAGGGTTGGGGTAGGTTGTTGAGACAGAAGAATAAAGTAGATGGAAATGAAAAGGGAGAGAGAAGAGGGTGGGCTGCTCAGCTGCAACATGGACATGCTTCAGGACACTTTCCCAAGCACAGCGTATTGTAGCAGGCAGCAGCAGCAAGCTCCAGTGCCTGCCTGCATCGCTAGTCAGTCGTGGTGTGCAGGGGAGTCGGTCACACGTCTCTTACAGAGGGCCACGTCGTTACACGGCATTCGCTTACGCAAACAGGAGATAACCATCCCCCACAAACACAAACTGTGGGAAACTGTCAGATAACACCCAAAAATAGAATAAGCCAAAAACTGTCTTCTGAATTGTCTTCTGCTTGATTTGAAACTGGGGGAGGAGCAGTAGGCTGTGAAGCAAATGCCTTTTGCTGCAAAGACCAATAGAAAAAACTTTCCAGGACCTATTTATACAAATCAAACCACATGGCAATACCCGGAATTCTCTGCTAACGCTGTTAATTAAGAAACCATTTTGACCATTTTACTGGATAACATTTCAAAAAATAATCCTTAGCTCTTGGAAATGCCAAGCTGAGAACTATTAATATTTTCAGTATATCGTTGCTACCAAAATCAATTTCATCCTTATCATTTCCTTTTGGGGATTTGCCTGAGGAAGGAAGGAAGGAAGGAAGGAAGGAAGAAAGGAAGGAAGGAAGGAAGGAAGGAAGGAAGGAAGGAAGGAAGGAAGGATTCTGCACCTGGGCCAGGGCAATTCCAAGCACAAATACAGGCTGGGCAGGAATGGATTAAGAACAGCCCTCAGCCCTGAGAAGAAGGACCTGGGAGTGTTGGCTGATGAGAAGCTCAACATGAGCCAGCAATGTGAGCCTGCAGCCCAGAAAGCCAGCCGTGTCCTGGGCTGCATCAAAAGCAGCGAGGCCAGCAGTGCGAGGGAGGGGATTGTCCCCCTCTGCTCTGCTTTTGTGAGGCCCCACCTGGAGCCTGCGTTCAGCTCTGGGGCCCCCAGCACAAGGAGGACAAAGAAGTATTAGAACAAGTCCAGAGGAAGATGATCAGAGGGCTGGAGCACCTCTCCTATGAAGACAGGCTGAGGGAGTTGGGGTTGTTCAGCCTGGACAAGAGAAGGCTCGGGGGAGACCTTACAGTGGCCTGCGAGTGCCTAAAGGGGGCCTGCAGGAAATCTGGGGTTGGAATCTGTCATGTAGCAACAGGATAAGGGCTAAGAGTTTTAAAATAAAAGAGAATGAAAGACAGGGAGACAAGGTACATCTCCATGCCAGGGAGGGGAGATGGAGGCACAGAAGGGGACAGAGGTGTCAGTCAAGACCCCAGGAGGTCACAGAGTGCCTCTTGGGCAGCAAGATGGTGTCTGTGGTGTGTGCATGGGGTCAGCACCCACAACTCACAGGAGGGGTGAGCACCCACGGCCAGCAGAGGGGTCAGTGCTGGGAGCCCACGTGGCCTCTGAAGAGGTAGTGTGCACATAACTCTGCGCTCCTTGTTGGGGTGATTAGTTATGAGGGCCATTTTGATGTTTGCAGGTGTTTATTAACATTTTTTGTAGGCCTTTAGCATTGTGGTTTGTCTGTCATATTACTGATATTGATCTTGCATGCACAGTTCGCTGGTGGCCAGTTAATCATATGCCATTAAAAATAATAATTAAAAAATGCTTAAATCCTGATTTGATTTAAACCACCTGAGCTGAGCAGATTTTTCCCTGTGGCAGAGGACAGAGCAGCACTTAGGGATAAAAGAAAGGGTAAGAGCTGCACAGCTCTCACACAGGACTGGACAGGGCAGCAAAGCTGCAGTCCTTGAGCCACAGGAGCTAAACGAGCAGTACAAGAGCAGACCCCAGGCTGGGGGGACATTACATGGTTTTGGGAGAGGCTGTGAGATGGAGAGCATTTCCATCTCACAGGTTAATTCCCTTCTCGTGAAGGAAGAGGCACCCATAATGTGCTCAAACAGGCTTCGTGGTCAGCTTTATTCAGAGCATGAGGGAAGCCTTCAGGTGCATGCTGAAGCATGCATGCATGCAGGACTTCAGTGAAATAAAAGGATGGTGCCAGGCGAGGGGTTGTGCTTGCAGCCCACGTTGCAGACATTCAGCACTGAAAGCATCGCCAGACACGTTGCTTACTTTTATTGGCCAAAAGTAATGAACGTAATGAGCTTTTCTGCCCATGCCATGTCTGGGAGAGGCATTTCTATAAGCTGTGCTGACAGGACATGGCTGAAAAGCTCACTGGGTGAGCAACTGGTTTACAATGGTCCTTCATAGTTTGCAATTCACAAAGGACAAGCTTCACTTTCCCCTTGGTCTGCATCTCATTTCAGGGCAAAACATCTGGGCTAGCCCAAGTTACCTGGAGTGCCTCATAGCTCACACTTCACCTTGCTTTTCTCCTACAGCTCTATTTCTGCAGAGCACCTTCATGTGGGTTGCAAGCTGGTTTTTATAAGACTGCAAGACTATGTATACTTAAATGCTGCCTCCCCTAGCCCCCAGTGGCCTAACTATTGCTCAGCGTTAGAAAGAAGGGGAGTTTCCAAGGCATCCCACACACGCTAACAGTTGAGGAAGGAAGAGAGACAGACAGACAAAAACCTGTGAGCAGCCACATGTAGAAGGGCATAATGGAAATATATGTGACAGTTGGATAATGAAGAACTAAGCCTTTGGGAAAAAAAAAAAAAATACAAGTTGGAATGGTGAAAATGGCTTCAGCGATATTTTCCCCTCAGATATGTCACTCGCTGCGTTGGGGTGAACAAGCATTTGTGCTCACTTCTCACCGTGCCGAGGGAAATGACACGAGGAGGATGCCCTGCTCACCGGGCCAGGGGTGGCGGGGCAGGCCAGGCTAACGGCAGTAGAGATGGGCAGAGTGTCACTTGTTGCAGACAGACTTTGACAAGTAAATTGTAAATGATTGGGGAAGTAATAAAGGCAGTGTATAACCCCTGCACACCAGTGTTCCTGTCCACCAATGTGGCTTAGCTTCTTTAAGGCAAATTCCTGGTCTTGCTGGCCTCTCCATACAGCCAATGGAGAGAAACAGAGGCCACTGGGTGGTTCAGGTCAGTGTCCTGTTGACCAGACCCCATCCATACTCCACCCCATAAACCACAGGCCCTCAGGCCTTTCCCCGCACTTCATCAGGCACAGGCAGGGCCCACAATGGTGCAGGCACCTTCCTGACTGCAAACACGTGAAGCCCAGAGCTCCAAGACATGTCCACTGTGACTGCAGCACTCAGCCCTGCTCTAAAGCTCCCTTTGCTGAGGGGAATGAATAATGAAGCTTTAGTACAGATAACTGCAAATGGTTTACAGTTGAGTTCTGAACTTATACAATTATTTGGATAAATACTATTTATTAGGGAACTCAAGCTCCTGGCGCTGCTGTGACAAATTTGGATGGGCACTGCCCCTCTCATGCCTTCCAAGCACCACAAGCACAGCTCAGCTGCAGACACCAAGCAGAAGCTGTCTCTGCCACATCTGTCCCTGGGGAATGATAAGCAAGCCACCGCAGACATGATTTGCCTCTGAAGAAAGCGTATTTATTTAAATATTATTCAGGATTTGATTCTGTTGTTTATACCCAGGCATCTGATGTCATTTTAAACTCCTGCCCAAAAATATATTTTGGGGTCCAAATTAAAAGTAA
The DNA here is from genome assembly GCA_011075105.1 of Heteronetta atricapilla. Lineage (NCBI taxonomy): Eukaryota > Metazoa > Chordata > Aves > Anseriformes > Anatidae > Heteronetta > Heteronetta atricapilla. The sequence continues at coordinate 189,560,590 of CM021731.1, forward strand.
ATGGAAGAGCCACAAACCCCCTTCAAGCTGAATGTTCACATCCAGCTGCCTAGGTCACACATGAGTGCTGTGGCATCTCCTCCCTGGGTCAACCTGCAGCTGTCTCTGTTCCTCCTTATGGGCAGGCATCTGAGGATCGCTGGGGACAGGGAGGACGAGTGAGGGGGAAGAGGGAGATAATGGCTGAATAATATATTCAAAGATATTCATGGAATTTGAGGACTAGTACATTCTATGAATAATATTTTCATTATTCCCAGCTCCAGTGTTAACAGAAAATATGAGTGATGATTGAAGCAAACACTTGAATCATGACTATGCTATTGAACTTTGCAAGCATATATTACCTGAAGTGAGGGTACTCCAGTTCTGCCCACTGTCAACTTGATGTAGATGTTCTCAGAAATCGTGAAATGTGTATTTGACACTTTGGTCTTTCCTCACACTCAGATTACCTGACAATAAGAATAAATCAATAACTCTCTTGCTGTTTCTTTCCCAGAAGATTGCTGACAATTGCTTTCCTTCCGCACTTCAGAAATTACATCCCTGGAGATGGCAGACCTCTCATCTTTACAGTCCCCTCTCAATGTGTGGTAGCATGTCTCTGTGCTCAGGGGAGAAGCTCATTTCCCAGGGCATGATGTTCTGGCACTGCCCGTGGCAACATTTGCTGGCAGCCCCTCCATTGCAGCATCACTGCAGCAGTTGCAGACAGGTCATAGTGGGAAGCCAGCAAGGCTCTTCCTTTGTACCTCCTGCTGTGCCTGCTGATACACTGTGAGTAAAGTTCATGTCTAAAGCTAACAGATGACACAAATTCCTGATATCGTTTCACTGACATCAAACACACACCACCCTTTGACATCAGTGGTGAAAGATCAGGCTAAGGCAAAGGAAAAATAGCCAATGGTATCAATCCTCCAAAATTCACAATCTAATTGATAACCAAGGGTGCTGCAAGACACTGACTGCCATTCATCAGCTAAATGTCGAATCCATCAATTCCTTGCGGGTTTCTAGTCAGTCAGAAACAAACATGGTCCATACATGTATATAATACTAACTTTGAGAGTAGAGAGAAATTAAACAGAACATTAGAGAGTGATGAATAAATTATAATGATATTAATGAGGCTGATGCTTATATTTAAAGAAAAAAGTCCCAGAGGGTTCAGGGAGCTCTAAAGTTGCTAATAACTTATTAATTTTGGAGGTGATAGTAGATAACATATTGAATGTGTAAGTATGAGAGTGCACTGTGAGTGGTGCTGCAGAAGGCTGTTAGTGTATTATACTATGGGGTATCATTTGTAAGGCCAGAGAAATAATTATTCTTTTTTATATGGCTTTAGGAAAGATTGCAGCCAGACAGTTGCATGCACTCCTAGGCACTCCACTATAGGAGGATACTGATAAACCAGAAGAAATTTGAGAGATTCCAACTATGAGCAAAGCAAATGATAAAAAGGCTCTGATAAAAACAGCAGGGGAAAAATCCTCTTCAGAAAGATGGAAAGAAACAGATATGAACAGAAAAGAAAGCTGATGGGAAATTATGTGACACTCAGGGAAAAAAAAAAAAAAAGCACAGCAAACAAGTCAAATAAAAGTCACTGGAAAAGGATTTCTTTTCCAGTGCAAAGTTGTTGTTACTTCTTACCTGAATTACAAAATACAAGATGATGAATCAGAACAAAGCTCCCAAGGAGGGAGGGCTTTTTAAAGATTTCTACCTCGTTTTATCATTTATCAATTTACTAAGTTGTGCTCAGAGGAATTAATTCCTTCTTTTACTTCTTGACTTAAGACCGTAACTGGCAAATGTTTACATAAGCAGTATCTTCGTGTCCGTGAGGGTTTTTGTTCAGTTCAGCAGATTTCGTGCATGTGAACAACCCGATCGAGCTGCTCAGGTGTGACAGAGCCACTTTGCACCTCACTGCCCGCAGGCTGGCAAGTCAGTCAGCAGTCAGGCACCACTATCCCAGTGTCAACATGATCTGACAGAGGAGCAGAACCGGAATAAATTCACACACATCGCTTATATTCTGAGACGCTGAAGATGCGGGAAGAGAGAACAGAGAAGGAAAAGGAACATGGGTGGTCTCCAGCCTCCTGCCTAATTAAAGTAAGAGGTAGTAGCTGAGGGTAGAGGAAGCAGAGGCCAGGACAGACAGCACGCTGTGAACTGCCTTGTGCCACACACCATTCAAAGGTGTGGGTTAAAACAAAGAAACAAACAAAAAAAAGTTGTATAGCTGTATTCTGCTTTTATCTTCCTAGGCCCTAGAGCGTGCTCTGGGCACTCTGGCTTCAGTGAAGATTCGAGCCATCGTACTAAAACAAACAAATATAAAAGGTCCTTGAAAATAGAGTCTGTGGTATTTTACATTCACAAAAAGAATGAAAACATTAAATAACAGCTAAACTACAGGAATTGCTCCTTACAGAGCTCTCAATGTGATACTAGGGACTTCATACTAGGAACCAGCAGAGCTGGTGGGACCTTTTCCTGTTAATGCCTAATGGATGTACAGGAAAAGATAGGAAAGCCCCAAAGTAGATAAATGAAATGGATTTCTGAGGAGCCCTCCAAGATTTGTCTTTTGTGGGGAGTTTTTGTAACCTGGTGTTACCCTACAGTCTCCAGGTAAAGACTAGTTATTATCCGTTACCCAAAAAGCCCAACAGCCAACAACATCATAAGCTGTCTGATTTTTTGCATATCCCTACCATAACATCCCAACTCGGATACAAGAATATGGTGGAAAGGAATCTTGAATGCCTTGCTAAAGTCAATGTAAATAGCATCTACTGCTCTCCCCTCATCTCAAAAACCAGTCACTTTATCATAGGCGTATCAGTTTGGCCAGACATGACTGACACTTGGTAAAACCATGCTGACTGTTCCCAGTCACTTTCTTCTCCTTCCTGCTCATATAAATGTACTCTGAGATGATTTGGTCCATGATCTTTCCAGGAACCAAAGAAAATCAGTCTGGCTTGTAGTTCTGTGGCCCTTTTTTGATGGTGTTGTTTTGAAGTTGTTTCAGAGGGTGATGATAAGGAAGATGTTCCCAAATTATCAGTAGTTATCGTTACACCCAGATGTATCTGATATTTATTCAGCTGTGCTTGAGAGCTTGCTCAGTGTCAACCATAACATTACAACACAACAATTAATTCCATTTTATGTCTCCAATGTGTGTTGTGAGAGGAGATCGGGGTGTTTGGAATACCGTGATGTAGAGCTCCCTGTGTAATATCTGATAATCCAGGAAATTTTAGTAAAGAAATGTTTATCTGTTTGATGCAAGCCCATATTTTTAGACAGATGATAAGGTTGTTTGTAAGAAGCTGTTCCAGCTTCAGCTTTTGGCATCTTCTTTGTGGATAGATTTATTATAGTCTTTTAATCAGAGAGAGAGAACATCAAAAGGTTTACAGAAGTTCATGAGTCTCCATGCCCAAACTGCAAGGCAGCTGGGACTAATTTACAACTTCACACTGAAAAAACAAAATGGAAATGTCAAGCACAGCTCCTCATTCTAGGAAGAAAAAAAAATCAACTAAATTCATGCAATTTCTCCTGGAACGATCAGTGTTTGAATTCATGGAGAACATACACAAACGCTCACAAACCCCCAAATGACAGAAGTTTGACTGACATATCAGGACTGGTCAGGATGCTACTGAAATATCAGCCTTTTTTCAGAACTATCGTCTACGTAATGGAACATCCATACATCCTGTGCAAGCCAAGGGGAGATAAAAGCATTCGCTGTACCTCAGGGTTTGGACCTTGAATAACAACCAGCAGCTGTACACTAATGAGTGCTTGATTAAAAAGCTATTGTAGATGCAAAATGCATGTCGCTCAATTGAGACCCACCGGTGGGTGTGGATAAAAGATGATTAAACTGAGAAAAGGTGCTATATTTGTGTCACCATCCAATTTCAATAGCAGTTAATGTATCTGAAGTTAATAATAACATATTAGCCTGCTGAACAAATCTAAGTTAGAGGTTAATACTAGAGTATATTTCTTGTAATCATTTTTGTATTAATTAGTTCCAGCCTGCAAATTGCTTGGAAAAAATGACTGTGAATTTCATCTGTTTGCTCCCATCTAAGTGAACATGAGTACAGATAGTTGATTTTATAGTCTAGTTTAATTACTTTAGGTAAGACATGAGCAATAAAATAAGGCTATACCTACATCTTTACCAAACAGCAACAAGATTTTGCACCCAAAATCCTGTGCAATTAATTTAAGAAATAGCTTTTCAGAAATGATCAGATATTGCTTCTAGTCATGCTATAAGCTATTCCATGTCTCTAGTATGCTGTTACTTACTCATCTTTATCTCCATTCTGTCCCATACATTTATATGTATTGCTTTTCAGAGAAACGCATAAAAATCAGTTTGAAATAATTTCTGTTTTTTTAAGAGAATAAGTACTTCTAGGTTAAAAATGAAAAAGAATTATGGCCCTTTGCCCACCCAGTCAGTTTTCTCCAGTGCTGAGGGCATCAAAAATAGGGTAATGTAAAATTAAAAAACAAAAAATTTACTAGAAAGTTAGTTTGCCCTATAAAAGCAAAATAAGCCCTCTACAGCATTACTTTTTCTTGTATAGCAGGCTGTTATTTTCTGAAATAATATGCATCTGTGGAACAGGAAGGAATTAATGCTACTTTCATTGGTCCAAAAAATGTTAATTGCCTAGTCTGAGCCATACAACGTTTCCAGAAGGAGCTTTTTCTCCAAACCCCAGAATGGTTTGCTGTATACCACAGCATCACAGGATGGCTGAGGTGGGAAGGGACTACTTGTGTCCATGTGGTGCCAGCCCTGCTCAAGCAGGGACACCCAGAGCAGGCTGCCCAGGACCACGTCCAGGTGGCTTCTGGAGATCCTCAAGGAGGAGACCCCACAGCCTCTCTGGGCAGCCTGTGCCAGGGCTCCATCACAGGATGCTCTCCCTTCTCTGACTTCTGGAAGCCCTAGTCAACTCACTTGTCCAAGATGCTTAGCTTTTAGACAGCTTGAATTGTATTTGAGGACGTAAGAACTCTGCTTATAATCAGAAAACTTAGTTCATAAGGAGTGGACTGCCTTAATAAAATGTGAAAATGACACAGTAGCAATTATAATCTATGGATGAGCTCTTAAAAATGCTTCTGAAGGTGTGTAATAGCCCCTGGCAACAATCCTGCTCATGCCAGCAGAACTAATCCTGGCAACGGAGGTGCAAGTATGAGCGCACGCAGGGTTATATGAGGCGTATGTCACAAACAGTAGGAAATTCTCCTTGCATTTGCCTCATCTGTCAGAAGAGATCTTGGTGCAAAGAAATTTTTTTAAACTCTAAAACTTAATTTTCTTGTATCAATACCAGGCAATTCAGGTTGGAAAAGAGAAAATGAAAGGATGGTTGTGGTTGATATGCGAGGTGTTCTTTTCCAGTTAACCAAATGAAAAAGAGTATGTCATAATATGATTAATAGCTAGGCCTAATACGGTGCTGAATAAATAACCCCTGTAAATATAGCTATCTTCACAGCAGGGGAAGCCTCAGCACAAATAACAGCAGGCTAGCTGACAGACGAAGAGATGACAGTATTTCCTCCACAGACACAAGCCTTAGATGTTGTGGCTGTGGTCAGCAAGAAACTGTTTCTAACACATTTGGCTGGTCCTTGGATTGAATCTGTTGACTGCTGCAAGATTTACCAGGTAGGCTTTAAGGGTCCATTGATTTTAATGGACTCTTAATGAACACAGCAGATTATAATTCCAAAGGCCAGCAGGAACAGAGAAGCAGGACAGTATAGGCAGCAATGATTTTAGACAGAAGTAATGGGAAAAAGGTATCTAGGTTACATGTAATATATTACTCTTCTCTTGCCATATAGTCTGAGCATACAGGAAGTATAAAACCAAAATATCTCTTTAGAGCTGCCTGCAGTGACAATAATTAGCCCCCCTGCCTACATCAGAAATAAAACTTCCTCCATAGTTTTCAGTTGGCCAGGAAAGTACATACTGAAGAAATGGGTAGACACCACTGTCTTAAAAATATAAAGGCAGACCACAAAGGAGAACAAATTCCAGCTTGTCTGCTTATACTGTCCTGTCTCCCATACCCACAGGAGGAAAACATATGAGCAGCTCCTCTGAAGTTAAGCACATTATTTACACCAGTCTCTAGGCTTTGTCCTGAGCCAATACCTTCCTCAGAAGAAACCATACTGCCTACCTCCAGCACCTCTCTTCAGATAAAATACTTAATTCCCTGGGGTCTCAGAGGGTGAGTCTCTGAGACATTCAAACCACTTTGGCTTTTGCAGAGGATTTAGGACATGTGAACCCGGTGCACGGTCTCTCTACAGTAGATTCTGATAGCAAAGCAATGAAGGTAAAACGAGACACGTGGCAGTTTCACACTCCTCACCATGTACGTAGCTGCATCAGTGTAACACAGTCTGTAAGAAGATCACCTTCATAGCGATAAAATGTTTTCTGGAGGGACAATGTAGTATAATTATGGATGAGATAGTTATAGCATTGTAGAAGCCACATACACTTTATTTCTTATGAAAATATTACTTTTCATGTTCAAGAAATATAAATTCAGCACATTCCACGTCCAGGGTATGCGCACAGGAGGGACAGGGGATGGAGAGATGTTCATACAAGAGATGACAGGAAGAGTTTGACTTGTTTAACCAGCAAAGTTAAGACTGAGAAGAGAAACAGTTTTGATTTATACATAACACCACGGGTAGACATCTACAAGGAAAAAAGATGCAGGGCCGTGCTAGCACAAAAGCAAATGAATACAGCCAGTAATAGATTTTGGCAGAAAATTAAACCACCTCTAACCATAAGAATGACATCCTGGCAATAGCCTTCCAACAAGAACAATGTGAGCAAAAAATGAAGTGACTATTAGGATGCAGTTCAGTATTTTTTAAGAAGGGGATTATATAACATGGAGGTGTGTGATGGCAAGGAACTTGGCAAGCCCAACGAACCCAAAAGTCCCTTACTGTCACGTTTCCCATTGCCTATATGTCTTGATGCTGGTTTCACTGTGCTGAAAGGCTACAGGCTCTGTTTTTCATGCTTCTCTACTTCTTCTTAGGCAGAGCCATGTTACACAATGCAGGAAATGCAGACAGCAAATCCTCCAGGAGCCAGATATCCTTGGGAAATCTGGAGAAACTGCAAAGTTATTATTTAATTAAAACCGTGCTTCCCAAGCGTTCCTGTTTTTGAATGCTGATACATGCTGAGATTAAATTCAGTAGTTTGACTTTCATGCAAATGTTATTTAGCTGGAGATGGAAGCAAAGGCAATGACATCTCAGGGAGCAGCTGAATCAGAAACACGATGCAGATGGAGGCCATGGCAAGTCATTTTTGAGGACACCAATGGACAAAACTAAAAGGTTCAACATGTGGGCTCATAAAACTCCTCAGTCCAGTTTGCAGAACTGAGAGCTTGAGAGAACCAGCTCTCTCGTGGATCCTGTCTCCCTTGGACTGGATGGGATAGGAAGAGTATACAAAAACTCTGTGCTATTTTTGACACTTCATTTTCTAGTGGTTACCAGAACTCAAAAAGGTAAAAGAAGATAAAACAGGAAAACACGACAGAAAATAAAGTTAACCAAAAGCCTCGGGACCTTTAGAAAGGATCTTTTTGAGTTCATTTGGAAAACAGGGGAAATGTTCACATTTGGAAAACTAAGAGAATTCCTGTTCTCTCTGCAAGGCTTTATCTCTCCCTAATGTAATCCTCTCCTCCACAGGAATTTCAAGGAAGTCTGCAAATGTGGATGAGTGAACCAAAATCAGGATAAGATGGTGAGAGCTGATAGCAGCTCCTCAGAGGTTTGCTCACATCAGTGCTGCCCGTGGCGGGTGTGTGGCAGGCTCCCGTGCTGCCCGAGGTGACCTGGAAGCAGGGTCTGACACAACACGTCCGAGAGCAGCTCCGATAAACATCCAGCCCTTGGGGCTGCTCTCATGGCTGAATCAAACCCTGACACTTCCAAAGCTCTTGGTTTACAAAACAAACTTGCATAAATGTTTAATTCCTCCAAAACCACGGCGGATTATGGCAGCTGCCTAACAAGCCTCAGAGACAGTGGAGAGGCACTTTCTGCAGCCTGGTGCTTCCCAACCAGCAGCCGCTTTCCCCCAGCACGTAAGTGGACGTGCTCACCATGACCTGGAGGACAGCCATCCCCTGGTCTCAGTTGCAGAGATGAAGAGCATTCTTCTTGAATATGAGGGCTTCAGAAATGCAAAAAGCCCTTGAGACCGGGGGTTTTATTATAAAATGCCAGGGAATCAGAAGCCTGGAGGCTTCAGTTAGTGCTGGGAATGGTGCGTGAGATGGGAACACTGCTCCTCCTCAAACATCTGCTGCCAGCCCAAGAGGGCTGGGCTTGGCATGTGGCTGCAGACCTTCCACACTGTTTCATGTGAGGGCTAGAGCGGTCAGATGCTGCACATGGGGGAAATCTTTAAGCTCACTGCAGGTCAGGTGGAGTCTCAGAGAAGATGTAGCTCTTCAGTACATTCCTGTGAACCCTGGGCTTGTTGTAGGTGTCTTCACCAGGTCTTCATTATCTCATCAGTGAAAGAACTGTTTTTGAAAAAATATGTGTATTTTTACTCTCTTAGATGCTTTACAGATTGCAGACAAAATCTATTGCTTCTGTAGTTTGCAGCATTTATTCCTAATGCAATGCTCACAGACACCTTGTTATAGTCCCAAGAGCAGTACCTGCCTGACTGTTTGAAATACATGCTGCAGCTGTGGTAGAAGCTGAAAAAGCTTCAGGAGATTTGACCTCCCTTTAAACCCTTCCAGGAGATGGTCTGGCCTGGTATAGAGCAAGCAAGCTGCTCTGGCCAGCATTTTCCCACTCTAGTTTTGGATGTTGGACTGCTGGTCTCCCAAAGGCTCCCAGCAGCTTAATCTGCTGCCCCACCTTCCAAAACATCCCACACGGATATTTTTTGTTTCTCTTCTTTCTTCTGTTAGCTTTCCTTGTTCCTGCCTGTCATGTCCCAACATCATCCCGCTGGGCTAACTCTCATGGGAGAAGCAGACCCAGATGTGAAGAGTCCTTGCAGCCCCATTAATACGTGACACCAAGGAAATCCTGAATAGCAGGCCAAACTCCAGCAAAAATAACAACAACAAAACAACCAACAAATACTTCAAAACCTTTTATTAAAGATTCACAGAAAGAAAAAGAACAGCTAAAACATTTCCAATCTATAGTAATAAGTCTTTTATTTCAGCAATATCTCCATTGGCTAGGAAAGTTTCCAGAAGGAAGGCACAAATCCTGACAGAAGTCTCTTAGGAGGTGTTGAAGAAGGCAGCAGGGGCAGAGAGTGACTGTGAAGGAGTGACAGAGGCGAAGTGCCAGGGACTGGCCGCAGGCCCCATTCCCCATTCCCTTGTGCTGCTCAGGGGGAGGAGGTGGAATAGGGTGTGTGGGGGGAAGGCGTTTTTAGTTTTTCTCACTGCTCTAGGTTTTTAGCAATAGGTAATAAATTTTATTAATCTCCCTATGCTGAGTCTGTTTTGCCCTTGATGATAACTGTTGAGTGATCTCTCTGTCCTTATCTCAGCCCTTGAGCCCTTTTCATCGCATTTTCTCCCCTTTCCCTTTGGGGAGGGGGAGTGAGAGAGTGGTTATGGTGGAGCTCAGCTGCCCAGCTAACTAAAACTACCACACATGCAAGGCGTGCAGAAACAGTGGGAATGATCAAAAGGAGGTCCAAGAAGCAAATGAAGAATGAGGAGATGTGCAAGCCCCGTGCTGGGCATTGCCTCAGGCCATGTGGGTCAGGAGAGGGCTGCTGGAGCAGGAGAGGCACCCACACCCGCTGTCTTGGCCATGCCAGGGGGTCAGGGCAGGAGTGGATGGGTGATGTCCCTGGCCAGTGAGCAGACAGACAGACAAGGACAGATGGATCAAGCATCATGGTATCACAATACCATTGCCCACTTCAGGTCTGATGGCATCAACAGCTACCCACGGCTTTGTAATAAAACTACTGTGTAGGTAAAATAAACACCTTTTATTAGACAGACTAATATAATTATTCTAAGCCTAGTAACTCATTTAATAAAAAGATAGAACCTCTAGTCTCAAATCTTATAATACTTTTGATGGCATTTATAAACATTTAATGCAATAAACATGTTAAATTTATTTATTTGTTTAACCTTGGACAACTTGGAGTTTAGGCTTGCTCATAACTATCCCTCCACTGCAGAATGGTCTTAGAAAATTGAAAAAATCTTTTAAAAAGTTTGTTTTGTCTCCAGGAGGTAATAAAGTACATATATTCAAAGGACACAATAACAATATAAGTAATGAAAACCATGACTAGGTGTAAAGGATGACAAACACGGATAACAGTCTGTGCACTGTGGAGCACCAGTCACATTACAGAAGTGTAAGTAGTGGGTCCATCTCTAAAATGAGTAATGACAATGGTTCAAAGATCTCTGGTAGCATTGTTCCCTGGAATCAAAACATAATCTCAAAGAAGGTTCAATTTTCACTTCAGATTCAAGATAAGCTGTCTGCTGCAGCAGTCCCTGCATTTATCCAGGGTCTATTCCCCACTGATAAGAAACCCAGAAAACTTTTCCTGTAAAATGCAGCTTTCTTAAAAACATGAGAGGGATGTAGCTGAAGCTTTGATTTTTGTATGTAACCCGGCGTGACATTTATCTGAAAGTCCAGCTCTCATCAGCTACTGTATTCATTTGGGGTCTCTGGATTCTTAGCCCTGGAAGAGACCAGAAAGAAATAGATTATCCAGTTTGTTTACTTCAAATCTTTGGTGTCAATTTTTTTAATCATTGTCACTGTTCCACAGTAGTTTGTTTTCCTTTTGTGGCTTTTGTACATGAAGAAAAAAGCTGTTTAAAATAGCAGTACATAACTGCAAAGTCATAATTGGCAGAAGGGGAGAGAAACAGCTTTTAATTTACTTTTTTAAAAGCTTGGATTTCAAGTTGACAGCATCTCTTTAAACTAATGAGACCAAATAGGAGGTGGAAAACATGCAAATGCACTAGGAGAAAGTTAGGATTTCACTGATGACAATTAACTAATGATAATTAATTCCACTGATACACATTGTAATAATGATAATTATGATTAACTCATTTTGTTTCATTGTGGAAGCTGTTAACATTTGATTTCCTGGGCTTGTCCTTGCAATTTACATTAATTACTGTCCACCTCCTGTCTAGTTTTCCTAGTGAAACTTTACAGAAATTAACAGTCTTCAATACGCTTGACAAGTCTTTTCCAATTGACATTCAATGTAATTGGCATTGAGATGTTTTCACCGTCTGTCTGCCCCATCATCACACCTCTCAAAATAAGAGTTTTATTGGAAGAAGCTTATTCATCCTTTGTTTTAATTAGACTTGCAGATGTTATTTTGTCATCTCATAACTCTAATAATTAAATCATTTTCCATCCAGGTCCTTCCCATTGCACATGACTCCACTCATCCTGGTATTCCATGGAGGTCCAGCATCCAAGGTACTGATCCTTATCTGTTTCCTGGACCTTTCTGCTGAGTCGTTTGCTGTCCCCTCCTCCATCCCCATATCCTCCCACCCCATAATCACACAAGTAACCTTCCTCATCATGTCATCCTAGTAAAGGCAACAAAGATGTCTCCAATTGAGATTTAGACCATTGTGGCAAATTATGGATAATTTGCATGACCAAGATATAGGAAGAAGAGGTCAAATTTGACATTATTAGTTTCATACAATAGATGAACTGGTTTTCTTTCTAAAGTTTAGATAATGGCTACTTCTTATGATGTTCATATTCATCCTAATTTACACTTGTTCTGGACAATTAATTCCTTGTGCAAGTTTCCAGAGTTATCTAGAAATGTTATGGGAGAAATCCCCTCGGAGTCTTCACATTGCTAATACTGACAGAGCCTGGAAAAGCTTCAGTGATCCCTATTATGACTTGAGACTTTTGAAGTGTGTTGGATACATTCCAGGGAATTTTAAACTGTAGTTTAAAAAAAATCATCCAGATCTTCCAGAGGCTGAAAGAAACCCAGAATTCAGACTGGTGTCCCACTGGATCCATCATTTTTGACAAAATCTAGCTCAGATTTTGGAAGCATATTAGCAGCTCTCATTCTCAGTGAATGCGCTGTACATGCTGTACTCAGCCGAGCTATTTTACACATTCCTGAGAGCATGTTCATACCCATAGATAATATAGCTACCTCTTCAGTACGCTGTATATCTGTATGGTTGAATGCTCCCGGGAAATTCTGTTTCTAATTCACACAGCACTTTAGTGTCCTGAACATTGCAGGCTGTGTGTGTACACTGTCAGTGGCACCAGGAGCGGCTCATGATTACAGGCTATGAATATAGGCTCTCTTTAGGCTCTCTTCCTATCCTTTCTGGTCACCTTCATCCACAGAAACCCAACAAAACTTACTGCATAAAAATCATAGACGTTATTCCACCTCTGCCTATCATGTACCACAGTTCACACATATTTGCAGCCACAGAGTCTCTTTCATCTGCTTGTACCTAAAACAAAAACAAAAAATGAAAAAAAAAGACTTTTTTTTTTTTTTTTCCTAGTATCATATCTCTTTCATTCAGGGTTCCCAATCCAGGGTTCCCAAAAGCATTCTGCAGAGATTAGGAGGGGACACAGCAGAGAGAGACAGGAGTATGAGCCATATTCCTGGACATCCAGTTGGCTGCTTTTACCGTTCAAACCACACTCCCAAAATGTAGCTATAGAGCTGCTCTGCTGGGGAGGGACTTGGGAATAGCTTAGAACAAGATGGAGCCCAGTAAGACTGCAGTGGATCAATCCCTGCTTTGGTACAGGATAGGAATTTATAGGAATGCAGGTCTGAATCAAACAAGGACATTTCTTCAAGGACATAATTCCAATTCCAGGAAATATTTAGGAAATATTTTTTTTTAGAGGAAACTCATCAGGAATGAGGACAAATCCTCATAGCCAAAAAAGGTGGTGTTATCAGCACAAGTGTCCCCTTTTTTGAAGACTTGCAACAATATACTGAAAGCAAAAAGCAGGTAATATGCCCATTTTCCAGCTGCTGGATCTCTGATTTGCTATGCAAGAGCAACACTGGGATGTTGAGACACGCTGCTGAAGGAGATGGTACTGGAAGGCCTGACCTGTCTCAAGGTAATGAGAAGAGATTAAGAAAAGTTCCTCCTAGGTCTAGGGGTAATAACTGCTCCTTGGGGTGCCAACAAGGGACTACATGTGTAGGTCAGGTTGGGTGTTGCTAGAGAGGACTCATGAGAAGGAGAGATTCTCAGGTGGGTTTGAAGGAAAGAAATTGAGATTATTTGTCAAACGTTAAGAACTTTGGGGAAGAGAAGACTATTAAGTTGTGCTATTTGGTGAAATTCAGAAGCAAACGGAAAATGTAAATTTAAGATCAAAGTGCAAAGAAGGCTTTCTCTCAAAGGAATGGGAGAGAAGAAATTTGTTAATACCTTCCTGTATAGTTCATCTGTTCTTCTTGTTATTCTTCCTGATAATAAAAATGTTCCAGATGGATGTGGTTAACCAAATCCCTTGAGGAAAAAGGCTTTAATTTCCTTCCTTTGCTTCTCTTCACTTTTCTCAGCAGTGAGAAAGGATTGGGACCAAACCAAATTCACAGAGCCATTTATCATCAGCCCAGGAGAAACCAAATCCATGTGCAAATATTCTCGTTGGCAGAAGGACAAATACGTGCTATATGCCAATGGGAGCGCTTTGCCTGGACTTCCTGCATACTAATTCACCAACCTGATATTTTAAGATGCAAATGTGGCAATAGGTAAGGTGGTACCCCTAGGATGTGATATGATAGTGACACAAACAGTGGCAAGATAATCTCTGAAGGATTTGAGAGACTACTGGGTATATCACCCAGTCAGCGTGCATAAGAAGATCTGAAATAGGCTAGCTCTGCTCCCACAGATATGAATAAGAGTTCATCTATTTAAGTTCCCAAGAAAGCTGATATAAATTTACTTCTGAAATGGAGTAGTATAAAACCTCTGCATTCAGAATTAGAGCTGCCTTTGATGGTACAATTTAGTTCACTCCCAACGGAGACATGGATCAAAAGATCTCATTGAAGACAGGTTGCTAACTCCACTTGAGAACAATATGGATCTTCATTTCCCACTCCTGGAGCTGTGGCACACAGGGAGGCTGAGCAGAAGGTCGCCTGTTCCATCTCACACTTGTTGTTTCTTCTGGTTCCTCAGTGAAAGGATGGATCATGGTTTTGGAAGGTTTGCTGGTGTGCTGTGCTTCTTGTAGGACAGCTTGAGTTGCACAGAGTAGGTTTGGAGGAAGCTCAAAAGTATATGTTCCCTGGCGGCTGCATTTTGTAGTCACTTTTGTAAGCATAAATAGAATTGGTCAGCTATGTAGACATTCAAAGCATTGATATTTGATGGAGTATTTATTCATACTGTGTTAAATTTAGCACTTGTTTGTTTATTTTTTATAAGTAAGTGTTCTATTTGCAGGCAATTATGACAGTCATTTAATCAATCTGGCCTTTACCAGGGGGAGTATGATCCCACAGCAATTCCTACTGGGAGGAGCTCCAGCAAAATAATTGATTTTACTCTCTGTAAAACAACACTCCACTGGCTCTCTTCTCAAACCAAACACCTACCTTGCTAATGTGAAATCACTTGTGTCTGGGATGTTACATTAATCACACGGATGTTCTCATAATTTGCATTTCTACTCAAACCTCTACATGCCATATCAATACCCTATTGATTGATTATGTTTTCAGACCCAATGAATGCTTTGCTAGAATTCTGATAAACCTTAAGTTTAAGGAGTAAAATTAGATCATCTGTATCTAATAAAAAGATAAAATCTAGAGCATCAGCACTAAGATCAGAACACCAACCACTCAACTTCACCCAGTTATCTCTGAGTCTGATTGTTTGCATTTGACTTGGGCAAACTTCAGAAGGGTATTTGAAGGCATAAAAAGATACAGAAACAAACATTTTCTTCAGTAATTTGCTTCAAAAGTTAATCACCTCCCTGTTGCATATTTGGGTCTTTTTTTTCTCATTTAAATTTGTCCAGCCTTGCTTTGAACCATCATTTCATGTTATGCCTTTGTCCATAATTGTAAACTGAATTAAAGAGCACTTCAATTTCCAGTTAATTTTCCTCCTAAGGTCACCTTTAAATTTCCTTTGCTGATTTAAAGTGTTAGTGCTCTTTATATCTCCCAAGGAATGATACTTCTTCCAAACTGCACAAATTTTTAAGGGCAACTTTTCATGATTCTATAAATATAAGTGTATTAGAACTGCACATTACCCTTGGCCTAGTCTAGCCAGTTTTGTACATAAAGGTCAAAACTACCTTTTTAATCTTACTCATTACTTCCCTCTATATACTGCCAAGGATTTCACTAACCATTTCTATCACTAAATGCTGAGTAGCTGACACATTCTGATTTCTGAGTGCTCTCTAGAATTACTTTCCAGCACCTCCAACCCCTATCTGTCTGAAAGCCAATGCTCTGTGGCCCCAAACCAAATGTTGTGGGTTATGCACACACACAAATGCCACACATGCCATCTGCACACATGCAGATATTACAATGCTGCTGGGAAAGTGTAAATTTAGTAATGTCAGTCCACAGCCAGCATAAGAATGGACAGTTATGAACAATGTAATGACTATCTCGTTCATACAGGTTCTTACAGATGTAAGAGATCTTCTTGGTTTTGAAAAAGCCTAAGGAACTTGGACTCTTACTGTCTGGCAACCTGAGTCCACAAGTTATGTTGTATGTATGCTGTAAACACCTGGATACATTCAGGTTCTCACACAGCCATCTGAGGAAGAAAAACAGCCACATATGCACTAAAAAAAGGGGGCTTATGTTAAAGATTCTGTAGCTTTCCTCATCCTTAGCATGGAGAGTGCCCAAGCTGCCAAGTTACATCCCGATCAAGGGCTAGGTGACCCTCCAGTCCTTCAACTAATCTTACTGCTTACTTCAAAGAGAAACGAGACATTTGCTAAGCCATAATCTAGTGTTTTACCCAGGGATTTGGCACTTGCTTGTATAGGGAGAGCCCTCAGGTTCAGTCTGGGCTCTCAGAACAATACAGAATTGTGACTGGAAAGGAATTTGTTAAAATTCTAACTTGGTTCTTGGAGCAAGACCAGGAATCCTAGCACACAGAACAGAGCTAACCCCACGCGGATCCCTGGACTATGCTTAGATAAATTTATGACAACAAAGTTTCTGCTCTGTGCAGTAATCACTTCAATTTAAATGAGCAACAATAAAAAATTAACGAAATATATCTTTATCTGGGGTGGAATTATTTAGCATAAACTTTGGTTAAATTTTCATAAGATCCTAATTGATTTTGGCACATACATTTCATTGTCTGTCCACAGGAATTTGCCTATTAAGCTATTACATGAGCTCTAGAACCTGTTTCCTAGCCATATTTCAGTTTCACTCCATATCCCCTTTTCTGCACTGTAGCCCTGTTTTTCCCAGACAAGTGACTTATCTCCACCAGTCTAGCAGCTGCCTCACAAACTTTTTTGTCTGTGGGCTGGATGGTAGTTAACGATGACCTCTAACAAGAATCTGCTGAATTACGCCAATCAAGAAGTACATTTGCCAGGGTTTTCCACTGATGCAGCTATATTGGCATACTAAATATATACTCAAAAAACCCCACCACCAAACACCAAAAACAACAACAACAAAAAAAAAACACAACAAAAAGCACCCACCCACACACAAAAAAATGCAAGCCTCACAAGCCTCCTTACTGCTCTGTGCTAGTGATTAGACAAGATTAACATTTCATTGGAGCTGTGTCAGCACAAGTGTGAATGTGGGAAAATTGAGCACAGCAATGATACTTAGTGGTGAACAGGTTTTCAATCACTGATTTGAAATTATAGCAAGGTATCTTCCCCTAGCTAAAATTGCAGAGTACTGCAGATAAAAAATTAACTTCATTTTCTATATTTGACAGGAGACTATATAATTTTTCTGTACTGAAAGCTCAGAGTTACCAATAAAGAATAGCCTTATTCATATCACTTCCATATCACACACCAAAAAGTATATAAAAAAAAGTCTGGGTAATTTTTTTTTTTTGTAATCTCCAGCAATGGGAAAGGAACAAGGTTTTACCCTTGCCCATTGCTGTTGTTTCTGAATCATGGGAAGGATGAACAATACAGAGAGGAGAGGTCATGTTTATCAGTGCCTGTGTCTGTGTATGAAAGGCATGGGGCAAGGCTCAGGTCCTCAGCCTTCCCCATCACACCTGCACCTCTTCTCCTAAGGCCTGGTCTCAAGGCCTTCATCTCCCTCACCTGTCCTGCCTTCTTCAGATGCTCTTTGCAAACAACAACAAGGACTTTAGCTGCTGTGGAGCAGAGGACACCCAATGGCAGAGGCTGTCCTGGTTGTGGGGGAAATGTACTCAGAATAATTATTTTTTATGACAAAAGGTCAAGCTTTGCCAAAATCTCACAGGTGTATGGTTAAGCATCATCTCATGATATTCTAGTACTGAGCAGTGGCTGCTTGCAACCCTCTGGAGAAATGTGGATGTCCCCAACTTTTGCTCTGCTAACCCTTTCCCAGCAATGTTCCCCCATCCCATCCACGTGCAGGGCCACACAACTGCCCCTGGGAGCACCACACAGCAGCCCTGGGGGACAAAGTCCTTCCTGCAAAGTACAGGGTGAGATGGGATTTTTTAGACAGACACTTCACAGAATCACAGAATCACAGAATTTCTAGGTTGGAAGAGACCTCAAGACCATCGAGTCCAACCTCTGACCTAACACTAACAGTCCCCACTAAACCATATCCCTAAGCTCTACATCTAAACGTCTTTTAAAGACCTCCAGGGACGGTGACTCCACCACTTCCCTGGGCAGCCCGTTCCAATGTCTAACAACCCTTTCGGTAAAGAAGTTCTTCCTAACATCCAACCTAAAACTCGCCTGGCACAACTTAAGCCCATTCCCCCTTGTCAGGCACGTGGGAGAACAGACCAACCCCCACCTCGCTACAGCCTCCCTTGAGGTACCTGTAGAGAGCGATAAGGTCGCCCCTGAGCCTCCTTTTCTCCAGGCTGAACAAGCCCAGCTCCCTCAGCCGCTCCTCGTAGGACTTGTTCTCCAGGCCCCTCACCAGCTTCGTCGCCCTTCTCTGGACTCGCTCAAGCACCTCCATGTCCTTCTTGTAGCGAGGGGCCCAAAACTGAACACAGTACTCGAGGTGCGGCCTCACCAGAGCCGAGTACAGGGGGACAATCACCTCCCTAGCCCTGCTGGTCACACTGCTTCTTATACAGGCCAGGATGCTGTTGGCCTTCTTGGCCACCTGAGCACACTGCTGGCTCATATTCAGCCGACTGTCCACCATCACTCCCAGGTCCTTCTCTGCCTGGCAGCTCTCCAACCACTCATCTCCCAGCCTGTAGCTCTGCTTGGGGTTATTGCGCCCCAGGTGCAGGACCCAGCACTTGGCCTTGTTGAACTTCATGCAGTTGACCTCAGCCCATCGGTGCAGCCTATCCAGATCCTCCTGCAGAGCCGTCCTACCCTACTTCCTACATCTGACCTATAGCATGAACCTGGGCTTTTGTCCCTCTTACAAACCACTTCAGATCTGCAAAATGTCACCCCCGTGATTCCTCCTGAGGGAGATTGAGACAGCTGTAATGAATGTCACAGCACGCCAATGCCCAAGAGAAGAAAACAGCCCTGTGGCCAAAGGGCAAATCTGGACAGAAGCAACAGAATTTGTAAGGAAAAAGAAAAAGAAAGCAAACAAACAAACAAACAAACAAAAACTGATCAATGCCTTGAAAGGTCCATATACGTCTCCTAGGGTGAGGCTGCCATTTTGCTGCAATCAGACACTTCTTAAAGTAACTTGAGCTGCTGTTAGTGGCAGCTGCATGCACAAACACTGAAATGAGTGGCACAAAACAATTAATGGCACACGTGGTGCACAGCAAACAGGAGCTGCCAAAAGTGCTAACAAAATGCACAAACACTCCTGAGTTTTACTTCCAGATTCTCACAGTCTTCTGGGCTCTTTGAAGACTCCCGGGGACTCACCAAGGGACTGCAGCAAGTCCTGGCTGCTGCTGATGAGCAAGGGTGGCCAGGTAGCATTTGCTTCTTGGAAACTCCAGCTATTCCTCATGTTAAGAAGCTTTTGTCTCCAGATTACAGCCTGTGACCAACCACCCATTCAACAGGTGCTAGAGATCCAGATAGATGCCAGGTCCAGTGAACTGTGAAGCAAAGCAGCTCAAAGACAAAGTAGTTTGTGCAGAAAGTGGTGGCACACCACAAGACGTGGTCCCCAAATCAACTGCAGCAGCACAGCAGGACCCTTGTCTCAGACAGAGCTCGGGAGCACCACACAGGTCTGACCGGGGACGAGTCCTGTCTAATACCAGCAGCGATGGCAATTTAATCCAATTTAACATAGGTCCCTCATAGATAGAAGCAAATAAGAAGAGAGGTGAAGCAAATTCGTGTGGCTAAAGCACACCTAGAGTTGAAGCTGGCTGTGTCTGTGAGAGATAATAAAAAGGGTTTTTTTAGATATGTGAATGGAAAAAGGAGAACTAAAGAATACATAGGGCCGCTCCTTGATAGGGAAGGTCTCCTCACAGACAATGACATAGGCAAAGCAGAGATGCTTAACGCCTTCTTTGCCTCTGTCTTCAATGCCGATGATGGGCTTCGGGACCCAGGGTGCCCTGAGCTGGAGGACCGGGACGGTGGGGATGACAAACTCCCAACTGACCCTGAACGTGTGCGGGATTTGCTACTCCACCTGGATCCCTACAAGTCCATGGGTCCGGATGGGATTCACCCCCGGGTGCTGAAAGAGCTGGCGGACGTCATCGCGGAACCTCTCTCAATTATTTTTCAACTATCCTGGGAGTCTGGAGAGGTCCCAGTAGACTGGAAGCTGGCAAATGTTGTGCCGATTTTCAAAAAGGGTCAGAAAGAAGACCCTAGCAATTACAGGCATGTCAGTCTCACGTCAGTGCCTGGTAAAATCATGGAGAAGATGGTTCTCAAACTTATTGAGGCGCACCTGGGGGACAAAGCAGTCATTGGTCCCAGCCAGCATGGGTTTGTGAAGGGTAGGTCCTGCCTAACTAACCTGATTTCCTTTTATGATAAGATCACCCGTATGGTGGACCAAGGGAAACCAGCTGATGTGATTTTTTTGGACTTCAGCAAGGCATTTGACACGGTTTCCCATAGGATCCTACTGGACAAAATGTCCACCATACAGCTAAATAAAAACATCATCCGATGGGTGAGCAATTGGCTAACGGGCAGGGCCCAAAGGGTTATGGTGAATGGGGCTGCGTCAGGCTGGCGGGCGGTCACCAGTGGGGTCCCTCAAGGCTCCATTTTAGGGCCGGTACTTTTCAATATTTTTATAAACGATCTGGATGTAGGAATAGAAGGTATTTTGAGCAAGTTTGCTGATGACACCAAACTTGGAGGAGTTGTGGACTCGGATGAGGGTGGAAAGGCCTTGCAGAGGGATCTGGATAGGTTGGAGAGCTGGGCGATCACCAACCGCATGAAGTTCAATAAGAGTAAGTGCCGGGTCCTGCACCTGGGACGGGGAAACCCTGGCTGCACGTACAGACTGGGCGATGAGACGCTGGAGAGCAGCCTAGAAGAGAGGGATCTGGGGGTCCTGGTAGACAGCAAGTTGAATATGAGCCAGCAGTGTGCCCTGGCAGCCAGGAGGGCCAACCGTGTCCTGGGGTGCATCAAGCACGGCATCGCTAGTAGGTCGAGGGAGGTGATTGTCCCGCTCTACTCTGCGCTGGTGCGGCCTCACCTCGAGTACTGTGTGCAGTTCTGGTCACCACAGTATAAAAAGGACATGAAACTGTTGGAGAGTGTCCAGAGGAGGGCTACGAAGATGGTGAAAGGCCTGGAGGGGAAGACGTACGAGGAACGGCTGAGGGCACTGGGCCTGTTCAGCCTGGAGAAGAGGAGGCTGAGGGGAGACCTCATCGCAGTCTACAACTTCCTCGTAAGAGGGTGTCGAGAGGCAGGAGACCTTTTCTTCATTAACACCAGCGACAGGACCCACGGGAACGGGGTTAAGCTGAGGCAGGGGAAGTTTAGGCTTGACATCAGGAGGGGGTTCTTCACTGAGAGAGTGGTTGCACACTGGAACAGACTCCCCAGGGAAGTGGTCACTGCACCGAGCCTGACTGAGTTTAAGAAGAGATTGGACTGTGCACTTAGTCACATGGTCTGAACTTCTGGGTAGACCTGTGCGGTGTCAAGAGTTGGACTTGATGATCCTTAAGGGTCCCTTCCAACTCAGGATATTCTATGATTCTATGATTCTATGAAATGAAACTCCATGTAAAAGGCAATCATTCATCAGAAATCGCTACCCAAGCAATTAGCCTGTAGATGTGAAAGAAGAGGGGCAGCAAAGACTGATGTGTACAGTGAGCCGTAGCAGCATAACACCAGTAACACTGGATAGTGGGGGAAAAAATCTCAGGCAGGCTGGTCAAGTCCCCACCACTGAAGACACTCCCAGCTTGGTGGGATATGCTCTGATCTAACTTCGAAGCTGCACCTAATTTCAAAGCTGGCTTTGCTTTGATGGATTGGTAGACCAGATGGCTTCCTGAAAGCCCTGACAATGTAAAACACACTGTGACAAAAAACTCTCCGCAAAAACAGAGACCTCCCAGGAGAGCTGAGAGCCAGGAGGAAAAGTGGTGCTAGGAGAGCACTCATGAGATCCAGCTGAAGGCTGATAAGGATGGTAAGGAAAGTTTTTACAAGACTCGTAGCAGCCTCTTTCCCCCTTCCTGTTGGTACTTATTCCCTAGAGAGAGCTGAGTGGAGAGGTGGAGCCCAGGGCTGAGCATGTTAACAAATTCTTCTGTCACAAATCCAGCATACAAAAAAAAAAGGAGGTTACAGTATGAGAAAATGAGGTCTTTGGACATGTCACATGAGGTGAAAGCATAAAACTTCTTGCTTAATAACCATCATTTCTGGAGACCTTTGATATTATTCAGGCTGTCTCCAGTGGCAGGGCATCAGCTGAAGACATGATTTCTATGACAGGTACCAGGCAGGAGAGCTCCATCTTGCTTGGGAATGGCTCAGCTTTTCCAGCTGACATGGCTGAAATCACCCCACAGGAGTTCAACAGTACATCCATCTTCCATCTACCTGTGAAAAGTCCTTATAAGCCTGGGATCTCCCTACTGGCCATTGCTGCGAACACCTTGCTCAAATGATCTCACTGCACTGGAAGAGAGCACAGATTAAAACAAAATAAATACTTGCTGCACATTCTGTGTGGATTTACAGACAGCTGAAATGAGTAGCAGAGGATGGAGCTTCTGCAGGGAGGCTTGCTGATTGTCCAGGTCACCTAAGGGGAAGGATGGTGCTGGAGGATATGAGGATGGAGATGTCGCATGCCCTCAGCTCCACTTTGCAAGCAGTGAAGGCTGCGACTGGCAGCTGCAGCCGCTCTGCCTGCATCAGCTGCTGGAAATACTGGAAGCAGCTTGCAAAATCTTAAGTCCCTTGAGATGAGAGTGTATGGGAAACACCCTCTAGTACTTGTCCCAGCTGGCTGCAGCTGCCACCAAGCGAAGGGATGCAGCTCTCTCCAGCTCTGTGCAGGGAATGGGAAGTGCAGTCCTCAGCCAGTCCGCCACCACCAGGTACATTCTTAAACATTTCTAAACATTTTGGTATGACAGCCTGTGCTACTGTTACAAAGGCTTTTGTTACAACCAAGAAATTACAAAAGAAACCCCATAAATAAGCAGTCTGTGACAGAAATGAAGCATTTTAACTGATGTGTGGGGATCAAAGTTGTGTTTCTTAAGATTTCCCACCTTTGAGCACTTACCATGGTTTCATTTTTCATCCTGCTTCAGCAGGAATATTTACATATTTACAAATATGGACAAACACCTCACATTCATTTTTATTTATTTATTTTTGGAGTCTAACTGTCATAAGGTCAGACCAAACAGCCCTGCTGCAGGACACAGTGCCTGTGTCCTGGTGGAGGACTGCTACCAAGCAGCAGTGTGAAATACAGCCTCTGCCTACTGCAACACCTGGGACCCAGGAGTTTGTGGGACTGGCACTGAGAGATAACCAAAGCTCTTCTTTCCCTTTGCCATGTGAGAGTTCTCGTCTCTGAGACTTGGGGGGTTTCTTCCCTACAGGGACAGGCCCCATTTCCCCATGACGGTTGTGCTGCAAGATGCTGATGGCAGTGACCTTCCTCAGGATTTGTTACGGCTCTAGCTGGCACAGGGAAAGCTAAATAATAATGACAGATCCGTGCCCCCGGGGAGCACCCGGGGAAAGAGAAACACTGAAAGAAATGGCAAGACACCAAAGATGTACGGCGAAGAAGAATGAGATACCCGGAGCAGAAGCTGCTTCCGTACAGCTTTACACTTGCTCTCTGTGCCCCTTGTCCCTGTCATAATCCAGGACAGTATCTCTGATGATGAGCAGGTGGAAGGCAGAGATGCAGCCCTAAGCCAGAGGCCAGAGCTCCTGCTACCGGGGCACACGACGACACACAGACCTGTCAGCGCTCCTGATGGAGGAGCAGGCAGAGCCGTGTCACAGACGGCCAGCTATCTGTTGCTACAGCACTTTGTTATGACAGATGAGCAATGGATCTAATTATATCACTGGGAGGAGAGAGCCATCTTGCACTCTCCTGTGATCTACGCTCCTCATTGCAGAGCTACTGTGTAGTACAAGATGCAGCGGAGCATTAGCTGCTCGGCGGCACCGCGATGCATCATGCACCCACCCGTCCTGTGGTCATGCTGATATACGGTGCCACCTCAGCTTGCTAGTCCATCACTTGGAAAAGGGACAGAAGGTGTAAAAAAAAGTCTCGGCCAGATAACTGTATTGGGAGTGTAAGTTCACACAACTCATGAAGAAAGCAATGAACTGTATCAAGGGCTCATATTCGCTTTTCCCTGGCCGCTCCACAGCTATCCATAGAAGAGCACGAAAGAACAATTCCAACTGACTGCATGTCCTAATGCACTTATGTTCCTGTAATCACTCTGCTCCATCTCGATTATAACCACGTCGCATGGAGCAACAAGAGAGCAAGGAAGGCAGTGGGAAAGAGGAGGGACAGCTCCACAGCAGCTACCTATTGCTGACCATGGTTAATGCTGTGGCGTGTAGGTGCCTGAGCTGAAAGGGTTGCTGCAGAGAACTACCTGCAGTTACCTGTCTCTGGGGGGTACCTCCACATTCCCTCTTCTGGTACATCTGGCTCCTTTCAGGCAGGGTACCAGGGCTGCTTTGCACAACATTGCAAATTGCCCATTTGTAGGTTTTTTTGTTGTAAAGGAGTGAGAAAAATGAGAAAGAAGGGCTCTTCTGAAGATTTAAGTCTTTGCAAGAACTAAAGAGACAGCAACTAAGATAAAGACTCAACAGTACTCAGCTCCTGCGGAAACCCGCTGTTGCTACTATCTCATTATCCCTCACATCTCAATCCTTACAAAGAATTAACACCATGGTTTAGCATACTAACATATAAGGGGCTGCAATAGAATCTAACATTTTAACTTCACTTGTATAAATCTGACACTGATAATTCATAAACCACAATATACGAAGGAGTGATGGACATGTGGAAATGTGTATGTACTCTTCCAGTTTTCACTCTGGATGAAAAATCTGCTAATGAAATTGAATTATCCAATACAGGCTGCTAACTATGCTAACCTCAGGCTGCAGAGGCATTTGAGTTTCTACAGATCTACAGTCTTTTCTCTTTAAAAAGTGACTATATGGAGTAGGCAGAAAAATATGTGATACTGGTGATTCTCATTGAACAAGTGAATTTAAGCAATATGTTGTAAGGAAATTATCTAGATAAATTAAAATACAGATTTCTACGGATGCTTCCTCTGGGTAACCTGACAGACTCGTAATTTCAGTAGTAGATCTACATGTTCTACAGCTTACGGCACAGAACTTTTATTTAATGTATAATGACCTTCTAACCCAAATGGCTTTTCTTTTTCATCTGAATTTTCCAGGAGTAAACCCTGCCATTCAGTGTCGGGTATAGCCAGATCACACCAGAGGTGTGTGAAGGAGCAGCTGTGTAAAGCTATGGATGCAGATGCAAAGGTCAAAACCAGCCTCCAGTATGAAGGGGTGTCTAGGAAGCTGGGAATGGATCCAGCATCCCTAGCTGTAGCAGGCATTACTGAGTTATACAGCATTCAAAGATGGTCAACACAATTATCTGTTATCCTCTTGTTGAGAGCCCCTCTTGTCACTGTGGGCTTGTTGAGGACACCAGTTAGGAAGGAATGATGCCTCACTAGCAATTTTTATTGCCATGCTGGATAATTACTACCTGCAGCATCCTCTGAAGTCTACTGGATTTTTGTGTCTTGCGCACTTTCTGAGAAAATAGCTAGAGCAAAGTTTTGGAGATGGGACTCTAGGCAAAGTTAAGCATACAAATAAGTTTCATGCATATTTTATATATTGTGGCAGTGCCCAAAGTACCTCACAAATGCCTAACAAACATAGATGCCCTCTCTTTATATATTTACCACCCAGACACATAGATTTTGCTTGTCCATTTTTTTCATCACTTTAATTGGGAATTTTAAGAAACAAGTAAAGGAGACACTTTTAAAATTGTTGCTGCACAGAATGGAATGGTGCTCAGTTAACCAGTACAGAAGTGGTGGTACTTATGTCCCCCTGTAGACAATTGCCTTAGTTTAAAGCTATTCATTCTAATAGACTTTCCCTGACTTACACCTGCTGCAGATCTTGTCCTGTCTCTTCAAACACATCTAGATTGTTCATGATGGTTGGGATTTAAAAGGAGCCTATGCCTATAAGCTTCCCAAATCCCATTATATTTTAATAAGATTTCTACTTCTAACTGGCTCAAAAAATTCAGCTTGAATTTCAAGTTTCCACAATGCTACCACTAAATTAATTCTATGGCAATTCCTTCCAGAAAGCTTAGTGCTAATTAATTAATTAATTTAATTTAATGAATCTAATTTAACAGCTCCTCTCCTATATTTCAGTGGTTTAGGACTCTTCTTCTTGCTAGACTTGTTTTCAAGCTTCACTTTTTTTTATCGTCCTCACTAAGGATATCTCAGGATACTGAGTGACACTCATACCTCACACCACAAACAGGAAAGCCGGTGAGTCACAGCAGCTGCAATTCCCCACCTGCACCAGTGACAGAGAAACATCCTGCTAGGAATAACCATGCACTTCATAGCGGCTTCCCCCACTTCCATCACCCTGAGTTACGTATTTTTTCTAAACTGCACATTTAGAAATGCACCAAAAAATAAACATCAAGTTTTAAATAGCAAAAAGAAAACCTAGATGTGGTGGTATAGACAGGGTTTTGTCAGGTATTTTGTTGGTATTGTTCAGGTATTGCCAGAGTTGTCCATCCTCCCAGACTTTTCCAACCAGCTTGCATCCCATTTCCCCTTGATCACCAACACACCTTTCTAGGTGGGATGCAGCCATGAGATAGTGGAAGATGGTGAAAAGTCCTGTAGGGCTATTATGTCTCATGATTCAGAGTGTTACATGGGAGGAAATCCCATATCTCCTTTATGTTCCTCATATACCATAGAATCACAGAATGACGTGGGCTGGAAGGGACCTTAAAAATAATCTATTTCAAAGCCCCTGCCATGGGGAGGGACACCTCCCACCAGACCAAGTTGCCCAGGACCTCATCCAGCCTGGCCTTGAGCACTTCCAGGGATGGGGCATCCACAGCTTCTCTGGGCAGCCTGTGCCAGGGCCTCATCACCCTCAAAGGGAAGAAATTCCTCCTAACCTCTAATCTAAATCTCCCCTCTTTTAGTTTTAAAGCATTCCCCCTTGTCCCATCACTATCTTCCTGAGAAAAAATCACTCTGTCTTTTTTATAAGCTCCCTTTAAGCATTGAAAGGCTACAATAAGGTGTCCCTGAAGCCTTTTCTTCTCCAGGCTGAACATCCCCAGCTCTCTCAGCCTTTCTTTACAGGAGAGGTGCTCCAGCCCTCTGGTCATCTCCATGGCTCTCCTCTGGACTTGCTCTAACAGATCCACATCCTTCTTGTGCTGGGAGCCTTGGATACAGTGCTCCAGGTGGGGCCTCACAAGGGAAGAGCAGAGGGGCACAATCCCCTCCATCCACCCGCTGCCCACCCCTCTGTTGGTGCAGCCCAGGACACAGTTGGCCTTCTGGGCTGCAGCCACACGCTGCTGGCTCATGCCAAGCTTTTTGTCCACCAGAACACCCAAGTCCTTCTCTTCAGGAACCCCCCAAGTCCTTTTTGCTTGCCAGGGAAGCTCAGTGCAGGTGGTGGGAACTGGGGCATCTTCAAGTGTTGAGCACTGAGGTTTCTGGTGGCCTCTCAACAATGGGCTCACTGGTGCTTTTCAGAAATTTATGCCTGGAAAATAAAAGAGAAAAAAATCAGTTGGAGTGGCTCCCATTGCAGGAGAGCAAGCTCAGACTTCACAACATGTAGGACAGCAGATCTGCCCATCTCTTAGGAAGTAAATCATACCTGTGAGAATTTGCCTTTTAGAGAGAAGAGTGATTTCCTGTAAGTAACTGATGCTGGCTGTTTATGTAGGGAGGACTATTACACCAGGTAGTTATCTTTAGCAGTTCTTCGTGTCTAACTGAGAGATCTTTTACAGGCTTTCCCTTTTGTAAGTAATATGATAAAATATATGGGCAGCTCAAGTGCTGCAATGTTTGCAGCGTCTTTGATGAATACACAGATAAATACGTTTTCTGTGTTCATTCTGATATATTTCAGAGATCTTATCACAGCAGGAGAAACTGTTTTCCTCACAAAGACTCTGCTGAGCACTCCTTGCTGGGAGTCAATGCTTCAAGTTACGATCCTCACCTTAGGCCTTTGCTCAGCCTCGTGCTGCAATCTCATTGCAGTGGATCTGCTGGCATTTCACCAAAATTTCTTTTGCTCTAAGTGCCATGCAAAGGGCAAAAATGTTTCAGAGTCCTTGCCCTTGCAGGGGCTTTAATGGGCATCTTTGGAGAGATGTGCAGCCTGGTCCCAGGGAGCGCCCGCTGTGGCCCACCGGCCCACCAGCAGCGTGACTCTGCGTGGCCGCAGGCTTTCACAGCCCACACTGGGACCAGACGATGTAACAGCCATGCACAGGAGGCTCTGTGGGTGAGCATCCCTGCAAAGGGGTGCAGTTGGTGCATTTCAGGCACTTTCTTTGTATACTGCCACAGGGGAAAAAAAATAATTAATTAATTAATAAAGACATTGAATCCATAGTGTCTGGAACTAGAGGCAAGGCTTAAGGATGGACCCTGACCCCTGGCATGGCACTAGTGTCCTTTCGCTGCTCAAGCCCACCCTGACAGGGCATGAAGGCACTGCTCCAGGCTAGGGCCATCCCATGGGGGCTGATGGCTGTGGGCTGAGGTGGTCTTCTGTGCTGCCCAGGGAGCATGGTTGTGGGGCCAGCCGTGCTCCTCCAGGCAGTCAGCAGAAACTCTCCTGTTTCACCCACTCAATCCACTGCAATGCAGAACTTGGCCCCAGGCCATGCTCTGTCCCACCACTGAACCAATTTTTACAACAGCCCTATGAAAGCAGACTGAACTGATATTTCCCCAGTTAGGTAATTACAGGCTTTGGAGGGTGGGGAGGACACTGCTTAAAGGTGGAGCGAGAGGTTATGTGACTTGCCCCAAACTAGAAAAGGAGATAGAACTAGAAACAGACAATTTCTGGTGATCCTTATGGGGATCCTTACCTCTGCGGGAGCCACCAGCCATCTCATAAAGACACAAATTCAAATGAAGAGCAGAAGCAGGGCCCTACAGTTTAGCCCATTACTGTTTGTTTCTTGGCAATCTTGACAATCCTGACAAGTTCATAGCCCAAGGGGCAATTGAACGACAAATGTTGCCTGATGCCATCTTCACTCTGTACTAAAGTCAAAATGGTGACTTCAGTACGCCATTTTGTGTGTTTACAGCAAGAAGAGTCACAGTGCCACTTCTGTGCAGAGCTATGAGAAACCACAACAGCTTCTATGTTTGTGCAGTGAGCTAAGGTTTGCTCTCAGTGATGCCCCTGCTATTCTGCAGTTAGTGTGTCATCTCCTTCCAGTAAATAACCAAGAGAAGACTCCCGAGTTACATGCTTTAGAATGTGCTTTGCATTTTTGCATGTGTTCAGGCCTGCAGTAGGAATAATAATAATAATAATAAAATGAACCTGATTGTAACTGTTTTATTAAAAGCAAACATCAAGATGGAAAGGCCAGCTCTCACATGCTAATTTAGCTTGGAATTAAAGAGTTGAAAGACTAATCCAGGAGTAATAAATAAAATCCACTACACTTTATTTGATTTTTCTTCCTAGTTGTACAGACATCTAAAAAAGGTGAATTATTTTAAAAACTGCAAATCTAATGTGCTTTATCTGTCTGGATAATGATCTCTGCATTTTCAGGGCTAATCATGCAAGCATTATTTTCAAATTATCCTAACAAACCAGCCTGTGTGCCTAAAACCAGCTGAAAAATATTAATTATTTGTTTTATGTGAAATTGGAGGAGTGAAGAGAACAAAATGTAAAATATGAAAAAGAAAATTGTTATGGTGCTGGCTTCTAATTTAAAGGGGAAAAAGTATCATTTTTACTAGATTTTTTTCCCCCCTGCAAATGACATCTCTGAGACAGAGGTTGTTGATAAGCTCCTACCAGCTTTCATGAATGTGGCCATGAGAGAACTGTATAACAAAAAAGCCAGGCTTTCTGAATGTGATCTGTAACTCGGGCTCACTGCTTTCCTCTTTGTGGTTTTCCTGACACCTCACTTTAAAGCACAACCACTAGAATGGTGTTGTTTGGTTATTGTCAGACATTGTGCCCAGAGAAAAATGTCTTACTTTTTTTTTTAACCTTTTATTTCAAGTAGCTGTATGCTTTTAAGTTCATCGTTTTTACCATCAGCCGTAGTTGCAGACATCCAGCAGATTGTCAACATTTTCCTACTGCACTGATTCATCTCTCAGTTTCTTTTCATTTCTCCATCAAAAAATTGTTTGTAAGTGAAAAACGGTGACCAAGTCTACTGTGTTCTCTGAAACATGAAAGGAACAGTGGGTATGAAGTCTTATAATGAGCTGTCATACCTTACC
This sequence comes from Heteronetta atricapilla, assembly GCA_011075105.1. Classification (NCBI taxonomy): domain Eukaryota; kingdom Metazoa; phylum Chordata; class Aves; order Anseriformes; family Anatidae; genus Heteronetta; species Heteronetta atricapilla. The sequence goes on from CM021731.1 coordinate 189,591,009, forward strand.
TTTTTTGGTGGGTTTCTTTGACCATAGCTGAGCTCACTGATTAGAATGCATGAATTTTACTACTAGATGAATACAGAAAAATCTGAATGCCTGCTGTGATGAGCAATTACACTGAGAAAAAGTGAGAGGAAGAGTGAAAAGAAATATTAAGGATATTAAATGTAACTGTGTTCAGAAGCAACCCCTCAAAATTGCAACCATATTTTCTTTCAGCTATGATAGAACTGTGATGCTGTTGTGCTGGCACTGGCATTTCAGTTCAAAGCAGGAGTGCTCTCTGAGCCTGAGTCAGTACTCACCCTGCATTGCGTCTGGGTCAGCTCATGGCAGGACATGGTGGGCACGGGCTGGGCTCTTTAAGAATGAAACTGAATCAGGAGACACTTTCCATGAATGTCACCAACATTTCTAATGAGCAATCATCTACAGGGACAGACTGGTCTAAAGGAAACTGCCTTGAATAGTGAGCAACATGAGTGTCTGTTGCTCAGCATCAGCTCTTCTGCTGCACAGACCCATGCCAAAGCATTGGGTCTACGCAGGGATAGCCTGTGGCTAAGAAAAGGTCACAGAACACTCTTTGAAATCAGGCATCACATCTGTGGCTGTAACTCAGATACCTTCCCTTCCCTTCCCTTCCCTTCCCTTCCCTTCCCTTCCCTTCCC
>CM021731.1:189591684-189703188 GCA_011075105.1 Heteronetta atricapilla
TCCCTTCCCTTCCCTTCCCTTCCCTTCCCTTCCCTTCCCTTCCCTTCATTACCACTGTAAAATCTCAATGTCTTCCAGCAGTGCATTAACCAATATAACTAACATTTGTCAACATTTACACAAAGGATAATCAAGACCTCATTGTTTCCAGGCTCTCCAAATCTGAACAAGAAGCTGTAATAATGAAACTCTCTTATTGATTCAACTGATCAAAATGTATTTGCATTAGTAGCACAGCATAATTGGGGCACGTTATAACAAAACAACTGATTGGTAATGTAATGCTGTTCTGAATATGAATACATTATCCCTTCATGCATTTAATATTTCCATTAATCACTAACTTGGTGCCATCTCCAATTTTGCTGAACAGCCTTCAAGCTGGGAAGCATAAAACTCTTTAAATCTACTCTTACATTTACAGCCCCTCTTAGACTGGCTGACAATATGAACCTTTAATTTTAAATCAGACTGAAAATCAGCGTGTGATAATGCTTGCATTTGTATTCTTTTCCCCTTCTTCTCTTGAGGTATTGCTTATTATTTCTTTCCTTTGCCGAGGAAATAGAAGGGACATGGCTAATGTAGAACTGCAGACTTTTCCCTCTGCAGTGTACGTGGCTGCTGTTACCCTAAGTCACTAAGATGTCATTGTTTCCAGGATTAGCTCTGATGCCTCGTGAAGATTTCTGGTGCAGAGAGCCCCGTGCTCCTCCAGGCAGCAAACTCAGAGGACAAGGTACAATCAGCCGCTTCTCTGCTCCCCCTTGCCCAGACCTCAGCTGCTACTAACAATTGAAAGGAGACTATCTATTTTCTTTCCACCATACCTGATCTCCAAGGATACCTACTTCTAATGAACAAGACAAAAATAAAATGAGGCAATGTGATACTCTTAGTCGAACATTTTGAAACCAGGCACATTTGTACACAGATGATGGCATCAGGTCATCTAGACACATTCCACTTATAAAATGTGTCATGCAATCAACAGGTATCAGTAAAGTTAATAGGGTTGCAAATGCAAATATGCAGTCCTCTGAGGACCAGCATAGTTCTGCAGAGTGTTACAAGTGCTCAAACTCTGCTGAAGGTAATTAGAGTTGAAGGCACTCTGCATTTTTCAGAAGTCTACAGCAACATTTAGCTTCAGACCAGATCCTTTTCGCTAAGGGAAACTGTCTCCCTTTACCCTTTCTTGTTACTTCTTTGGTTTTGTCACAGATTTCTTCCCCCCTCACCTTAATGCCTGGAAGATAGGAATTTTTCAAAATGGATGAGCAAGATCAGGACAAAGAACAGACAAGACCATGTGTCAAAATATGTACAATTGACATTATTACAAATCTCAAATCTGCTCTTGTAGCTTTTTGGCTGATGCTTCATAATTTTTTTTTTTTTTTACATGACTGTATTTTATTTTTTGAAAGTAGCAACCATATACTGTATCGTAAAATCACACTTATGTGGGACTTACAGTGAGACTCCAAGAGATGTTGAGTTAATAACTAACATAAGTGTTTGCTAACATTTTGGAAATGCATTGTAAATTCCTTCTATATCCAAAAGATCAAGAGTAAACACAGCCCTAAACCTAGGAAATTGCTGAAAATTCTGTGAAAACAAATTGATTTTGTCTGTGCTCTGGAAATGGGTCCCCAATGCATCTATTAGAGCAGAAATAAGCCTGCCAGAGAAGCACTAAATGCTGCTAAGGGCCATCCGTGACATCCGGTCCAAACTCCTCTGGTGCCTGTCGTCACAGGCAATTAAAATTGAAGTAAATTCCATTCAGATTACACACACTATGGAATAAGTTCCTATATTTGTACAGTTTTACTTGTTTAAAGATGTGCGCCTCCAGTGCAACAGAAGGTTATTCGTTAGTTTATTTTCTTTTGTTTCTCTGCTTACTCAATAATTGTCGTATATAAGAAACCCAGATTAAGAATATTTTTGTATTTTCACGGAAATTACCCCAGTGTTATCAAATAAATGTGACACGCTTGGCTTTGGTAATGGTATAAACCATTTTTCTGCTTCTATAAATGCTCCAGGTAGAAAACATGAAAAGTAGCTGCACTGTTTTCTGAAATAATGTGACTCCCTGTGGTTTTTCTGTTTAATGTCACGCTCTCTGTTATTTGACCACAAGAATTAACTTATTTCAAGAGATAGTAGGAACAGGGAAAGGCATCTTAGTGGTATGGACTGATAGAGACATATTGAAGAAGAGGAGCACAGCCAGCATCCTGTGGAGACTGCTGGTGAGGCGCTGGTTTACTAAGTTAGGTACTGGTCTGGAAGCTGTGGGCTGACTACCCATAGATAGATGCAATAGTGATAAATAAAGTCATTAAAGGAAAGGCCATTCTCCAGTCCCTGCAGGGGAATGGTACAGAAACCAGGAGAGGAGAAAGACAGAGACACATCTCTCAGGGCCACACTTCTCACATAAACCTCACCCCTGGGTCCTGCAGACATGAACTTCAGCCTTGTCCTCCTCACAGAGACTGCTTTGTGACAGGAAGGGTGACCAGGATTTTGGAGAGGGAAAGCCAGGAGCACGGCTGACTCCTCCCAAACGCTTCCTCGAGTCTCTCAGATTGTGTATTGCTAAACATTGCTGACATTTTCTTCTCAGGGAAATGAGCTTATACGGAATGAACTGGTGACCCTTCACACGCACACCATTAGCAGCTATCACCAAACAGATTCAGTACACAGCTTATATTGTCTATCTGCATCCATGACTGGATCTAATGTCCAGCTTCAATGATTTGGGGTGAATATCAGAAAGCTAAACTTTACCTCAGCTCCACAGAAATCTGTGTTGTCACTTGTTGCTGATTAGTCATCGATCCATAGTCTACAAAGGCAAGTAACACCACTCGAATGGTGTTGAATGCGAATGGCTTGTTGAATGCTGAATGGCTTTAATTGGTCATAAATTGACAATTTCTTTGTATGGAAGGTTGGAGAGGATTTTGAAAAAAAAAAAAAATCCTTTTTCTTTCATACAGAAAGCTTTATTTTTGCTTAATGCACAGTTCACTGAGCTACTGCCAATCTTCTTCTCTGTTTCTGTAGGTGTTTTTGCTTAAGCTTGGGTGTAATTTGGCAGCAATTATCAAAGTGTAAAGTGTACATGTGAGAGTAAAGGGACTCTCTACATCTGCACCACTACCTTTTTTTTTTTTTTTTTTTTTCTGGGAAGTGCCACAGCTTTTTCCCATTACAAAATCAATGTGCACCTCTGTCCTCCTCAGTATGTGACAAAAATGCAAAGTGAGACTGCTCAACAACAGAAAAGAAAACTTCTTTGCTGTTGCAGAGAGTTCATTTCTTTTATGTCACCTACAAGTGGGCAAAAATGTGTGAGTCATTTGTGCTCCCTTATGTTGTTCAGACGAGACCTAGAAGAGTCTCTTCCTTTTTTCCTTCTGCTGCTTGTTTTCACCTAAGCAATATAAGAAATGTCAAGCTGAGGCTGCCCTTGCTTGTTTGAAAACTTTTTTTTTTAAGTTCTCAGGGGTGAAGCAGAACTGAAGTTCTTGTAGTTTCTTGCCTTATGTTTCCCACTGTCTGTCTTTTCCATGTCTAGTCAGACTGTGGTCCCAGCCCCACCCTGACAAGCCTGTGGACAGACTGCTGTTCCTGTATGCACTGCGGGTGGGGAAAGAGCCCGAGCTCTGTCTGCTTCTTGCTATGTTATTTTAGATTTGCTGGGATCCTATTTACTTGTCTGGAGGAAAGCAACAACACCATGACTGGCTATACTTTTGGTGTATCTTATTTCATCTACAAACATTCACCAGTTCTGTCACAGAAACCATTCAAAGAGCCATCTTTTCCAGGGAATTAAGCCTACAACCTATGCTCATCTCTGCTGTGTAACTGCTTCCTGGCTGGCTCTGGTTTCACTCAGAACAAGTGAAATTTCCATGATTAAAATCACAGAAAAAAAAAACAAAAAAAACCTACAACAACAAAAAACACCTCCAAGAGTATAGTATTTACATCTGATGATTTCAGTCTTGATCATCATACGTAATTTTGCATTTCCCATGAGAGAAGGAATTAAAGGTGCAACAACTGTGGATGCATCCAGGAATGAAAAGATCTATTGAATGATGTCAAACCATTTCCACCCGGCATTTCAAACTCAAGCAAAACAGAGGAAATGCTGAGTTGTTAACAAAAGCTTCTTTCCACAGTAGTGTTAATGATTCCAGTTAAATGGATGTCAACAAAGACCTTCTGAATTAGAAAGAATAAATATTTATTTCTGTCCCATCAAATTTGATTTAATGGAATATTGTGTGTGATAAATTCAGTTTTGTTTCTAAGTATCTATGAAGTCATTCTTGAAGCCTAGGGCAAACAAATTTCAGTTTCTCACCTGAGCATAAAATTACAGCAAAAAGAAGTAAACAAGAAGAATAACAAAATCTTTTTAGCTTTCCATGTATCACAGAAAAGTAAAATACTGTGTGGTACCTACTTTACCTGCTAATGCCTCTTCAGCTGTGTCAACGCTGATGGCCAGATATGTCTGTGTCCTGAATTCCCTCGAGCTCCAGGTCAGCCAGCACAGCCCTGATCTCAGCCAACTCCATTCTGGTGAAGCATGCTGGTTCTGATAAGCAGGTACAAAGCTAAGCCACACTGTGCCCACTTCTGGAAATAACGACCTTTCGGTCTGTCAGGTGCTCGCCATCTGGGTTTTTTGTTTGTTTGTTTTCTCTCTCTCTTTTTTTTTTTTTTTTTCTCCTTTATGAGGTCAATATTTCAGAAGAAAGCAAAACAAATAGCTTTGTGGAGAAGGGGACTGTGGCCAAAATGTAGTGAAACATTTCCGAATGTGCATAAGTTGAGGTGCACATCTTAACCCAGAATACTTCAGGAAAGCATGAGTTTACACTCTTGACTGAATTGCCTTTTTGTGTTCATCAGAAAAAAATACTTTTGTGCTGTGCTTCAGAAACTTCTGATGGAGACAGATTGATAATATAACTTAAAGAAAAAAAAGCATTGGTCACAATGAAGAGAAATGGCAAGACAGTCTTATTGCACAATGTGTGTACTTCAAGCTGTTAAGGGTTAGGAAAAAAAGGCCACCTGTTTCCAGGGTGAAGTTTAATGAAATTCTCCTCCAATATTTTGACACCTTGTTATTTGCATCTCTCTCATTCTTTAATAAAACCCACAATGCTGTGTATTGAAGTAAGCTAGCAGCAAACTTCTTATGGCTTTTGGCAGCTTGTTTTCCAGATGGCCTGGACAAAACCATAAGATATTATATAAAAGATCCAATTCCACAAGTCAGTGCATGGAGAATATTTCAGGTGATGACATTAAGTTGTTTACCAGGGCAAGTGTAGTGTCTCCCCAGGCTGATATCATCAAATGCTAAACTCTTGGTGGTTTTAATCCGCATTCATCAACTTTACTGTTATACTTAGAGCAGCTGTCTCACTCTCTTAATACATGCTGCTAACCAGATGGCCTCAGAAAACACAACCATATGAAATCTGAACCCACTTAATTCTTAATCTCTTCATGCATTGCACTTTCTTGAGTTTGCATCAAAAAGAGGGATAGTCTAGTAGCAGGAGAGTGGCAGCTGATTCAGTGCACAGTTCTGCCCTTAATGTATGTGATGGAGACATGGCAATGACCTCTCTAATACACAGCTATTAAAAACTATTTGAAAGAGAGTTCAGCTGTGCTGAATAATGTTTTAAAGTATTAGAAGGTTTTCCATGTCTTTAGAGTGTGAAAATCCATGATGGAAGCTTCTGAGACTCAGCAAATATAACAGCATTTTTAAGGTTTTAACATAAAAGACTGCAATATGGTCATTTCCAAATGATTTCTACATGGTTAAAGCTACATATTCATTGTCACGTCCCTTGCAGAAGAAAACAACGCCTTTTCATATAGAATAATAAATCATACACTGGTTTGGTAAGGAACCAGTTCCAACCCCCTGCCATGGGCAGGGACACCTTCCACCAGACCAGGCTGCCCAAAGCCCCATCCAGCCTGGCCTTCTCTTCCTTTTCCAAAGGATCTCCCATAGCTGGGCAAGGAGGAGTTATGAAAATGAATGTGTGTAGTTTTCCTCCCTTCAGTGCTTGTGCACCTCGTTATATCAATAATTATTTTCAGAAGGCACAATATTATTTGGTACTTGGTGAACAAACCCAATGTCAGGCCAGGGGTCTGCCTGGTCTCAGGGCTGAAAGCATCCCTTCACTGGGATCAGTCACAAGGGATTTGTTATTCTGCAGCATGTAGGACAGGCCACGCACCTGCCTGTAATTTGTCAAAAAGACTTGACAGATAAATGTATAGTCAGAGGTGATGGCAGGTAGTAATTACAAATTCTGGCCTACCTCCCTCCATCGTTGTGCAGCATCTAAGTCCAGGAGGCAGTTTCTGGAGGCTTGCAGGTGGATGTCACCTACAGACATGAAACTAATCAAGCTTAGAAAATACTTCCAGGTTTTTTTGTTTTGTTTTGTTTTGTTTTTTTTTCTTCTCCCACCCCTGAGATCCTGAGAAGCATTTAAACATGAAAATGAGAGTTGACAACTTGCAGAGGAAAATAGGGAAATAGTGCCTTTTTTTTTTTTTTTCTTCTTTTTTTCCTGATGATCAGTGGTGTTTGCAAAAATTCATGTACAGGCTTAGAAGTGTCAAGAGCTATTCCAAAGACATCTTTGCTCCTGCAGAGAACAAACTTGCAATGCAATGGGCACTTAGCACACCATTTTTTGTCCAAATTAAAAAACAAAAAAAAAAAAAAAAAAAACAAAAAAAAAAACTGCAATGGGGCACAATGTTGGTCCTACCCCTACAGGATTTGTTCTGGAGTTACCTCGTTTGCACCAATGAAGTTAATCCTGATTTATGCCAGCAGATGTGATTATAGAATGAGGTCCCTTTGCATTAAATTAGCATCCCTCCTGCTGGGGCACCAGTTTTGCCAGTGATGTTTTATCTATCCTGGGTTACATGTGCAGTCATCGACTCCCCCGTTGGTGCCATAGTAAGCAGCTTGGGTGGAAATTCAATCTCTCCCACACCAGCTGTGCTGGAGGCTGCTGAACTGAGCCTGAACCCTTGGAGTTCAGTTCACCAGCTGTTTGCAGGGGCACGCTGTGATGCAGGCTGATATCATGCAGCCGCTGGAAATGGCTGTCCCCGAGGAGCCTGAGCTCCTGGAGATTATCTCTGGAGCACGGCATTTGGGAGGAGCAACACACACATGTATTTGCTTCAGTCTCATGTGTGAATTCAGTCATTCTTTAGGACTTTGTGATAAGGGCTATGTCTGCCTTTTGAGGCACTGAGTTCGCTTTTGGGCATGCTGTAATCATGGAGCATCTGCACCTCACAGCCACTTTGTTGAACATCTTCGTACTGTTATAGTACAAACATCACAAAGTCTCAGCTGCCTGCTTCCCTGATGGGAAAGGCAAAGCCACATGCAAGCACTTGACATTTCAGTCTAATCCAATCTACATAAGGACGCCTCAGCCTCTGTCACAGGGCAGTGGATTCACAGCAGATGCTCCTGTGTGAGTATAGGGCCATGCCTCGTGTGGTGGGAACAGCAAGTGGGCAGCCCTGGGGGAAAAATGACCAGGGGTCCCAAGTGCACAGCTGAGGGGTGGTCCTGTCTCACACTGCTGTGGGTTATGCCTTGGTACTGCTATAAAGAAATAGGAATTGCAAAGTGGGTCCTCTGACAGTAATTTTTACCTTGTTGCCACCCAGGAAAATCACTGAGGCATATGGACAGAAGCCAGTGAAAGATCAGCCACAAGCCTTATATCCTTCTTCCCCTACTCTCTCTCAGCAGCTTACCAGCTCTGAACATCTCCCTGACCTTACGATTATGTACCTGACTTCAGGCAGCTCACCCTTTACTAGCAGATTAGATGAGCCCAGGAGCAGCCACAGCTGTCCCTGACAGCTGTCCCAAATATCTTACCCAGAGCCATTCCTGGCCCACACAGACCCTAGGATGTGTCCAGGGTTGAACCACCTTTGGGAGCACAATTCAGCCAGCAGCATGGGTGACTGCAAGGTGGGGCTGAAGCCTGCTTCATGCCCCTCAGCCTGGGAGGAGGAAAGAAATGGAGCTCTGGGGACCAGGCCCTCCCCTGCCCCTGCCCTGTTTGGTCCCATTCCAGCTGCTTGCGACCAGCCTCGGGAGAGCACCGAGGACATGGGAGGACAGGGAACAGTGGGGAGCACCTTGTTCCTTTGCCACAGGCCAGTGGGGTGGTGGCAGAGAGCTGGCTGAGAATGGTGTGATCCTGTACACACACAGACGTATCCTGCCTCTGCCCTAAGCCAGGCTGGCTGGTGCTGGGGACATGGGAGCTAGGCGTGCACACCATGGAGGAAGGAAGGGAACACCACGCCATATCAACCCTCTGAGCCATGTGCTAACCTTGTACTTCTGCTGCTAATCCTCACAGTCCCAGCTTGTTCCTGGGTGCCTCTAATAACAGCCTGAACGGCAGCCCTGTTCCCTCGGGGAAGTGGAAGCAGAGCAGTTCCTACAGCTGCATAAGCACAGGACTACAAACTTGTCCAGTCATTACACAAGAAGTATTCCAACTCCCATAGCCCAGTCTCAGTTCCTGCCCACCTAACAGCCAGCAAGGACCTGCACCTACACAGTCAGCATACACAGTGCTGCAGACACATATAAACATTTTCAGCTTACTTGCTGCAATGGAAACATTTGATCCACCACGACTCCACTTTTATTAATTGCCCATGGAGATGGAAGATCGAGCAATTGCAGCTGTCTGCAGAAATGGTGATTTCACTGTCTGGCTGTGTTCTTCCCAACAGGGCAAGGAAAAGTGCGGGTCATGAAGACGCTGCTTACCTGAGGTGCATCAGTCACGCACCGCAGGCAGCAGCAAGCTGCAGGGCGACTTCCACTGCCTTGATGTCTCTCACACAAAAACACGATACACAGAGAAATGCTTTGGATTCAAAATTTTTAATTCTTTGAGATTTTGTAAAGATAAACCATGTTCAATACTGAATCAAAGGAGATTTTTAGGGGGTCTAGCCAAAATGGAAATGCTCTGCTAACACTGCCAGCCGACATTTATTCAGCTAATAAACGCTGTTCCTGAAAAAAAAAAAAAAAAAAAAAAAGTCAAATATGACTGTCAGCTGAATCAAAGTAAATAAAGAGGCTGCCAAATTTGCCTTGAAAATCCTAATAATTGCCCATGTATCCTTTATTTGTGTCAAGCAATGGGCAAAGCAGGGAAAATGAGAAACAGTATTAAAATAAAGCAACGGAGAGACACTAAGATAGATAAGAAAAACTATAATTAATGTCAGTGCTGAATTATAGGAGATTTGAAGCAAAATACATATTTTAATTTACAGAATGATTCAATCTTGGTATCATTACAAAGAAGCTCTCACCTGCTACTAATATTCTTCTACATTTCAAAAATTATGGTTATATGAAAGGGTAAAAGAAAATGCATGAATCAGGTGACTTAAATGTAGCTTGCCAAACAAATAGGAGGGAGCACAGAGATTTTAATGAGCAAGGGAACTTTGATCAGTATGTGGTGACGACTTCTGAAATACGGCAGCATGTCTGCTGACAGCACATGCCAGCAGATGAAGGGCTGCCAAAAGTAAATGTCAGACCTCCGTGGTCTTTGGCTGAAGTTAGGAAACTTCTTATTTTTCCTGGTGTATGCATTTCTTGTTCATCCTTGCCCAGGTACATGTTCCCAAAATCAAGCTCAGATCATTTATCATAAGACAAGACCAACAACCAAGATGGGCTGCATGACCAACATACTCACGGGACTTGTGAGTTCTCTGATTTTCAGTGACAATTGCATTTCTCTCAGGGCCTGGGAGACTGTGTTTGTCGGAGGGAACTTGGTGGTTCTCCTGTGACTTTGTCTTTTAGGTAGGCCACAGGGAGATGGAGGCCCTGAAGAGTCAATGAGGATAAGTATAAGATATGGTAACCTCAGCTGATGCTGACCAGAAAAAATATACACACTGAAAATGAATAAATGATGAGTCAGCATATCCCTTCCAGCAACAGACTCTAGAAAAGGAGCATTTTCTGGCAGATTCCACAGAGTTATTGCTTTTACTGATGATATCAGCTGTGGTGTCTCCAGTGCCACAGGGCAACTCCAAGTGTTGGCTCTCTGGCACAGCTCTTGTGTCTGTTTACCCCAAAATGAGCACTACAGAGTACAGATTGTGTCTACCTGCCTGGGGCTGTTTGATTGTTTTTTGCTAATCAAATATCTGCCCTCTGGTATCTTGGCCTAAAAAATAAAGTATTTGTGGATTTGGAGACTTTTGGGAAATAGATTCGAGTGGTATCTGAGAGCGTTTCTCCACTTCTGTGGAAAACTACTCTCAGGTTCACTCAAGTGAGTGAGTGACTTACAAATAATGAGAAGTACTATATTTGCCACTAAATTAGGAAAAAAAATAAAATAAAAAAAAAAAGCCTGAGGTTCTGAAAGGAGGAAAATTCTGGGCCTTCAGCCACCAGCAGCAACCTGGAGACAAGTCACTGCACCGTTCTATTTGTTTTTCTTATAATGACTTTCTGTCAGTTCCTCAAGGAATTATTTATCTGAATGCATTTCTTGGCATCTTTCTTTCCTTCTTTCTTTCCAGAACATTCACAGTTTCTCTTTGTGGAGAGAAAATACTGACACTTACCAAAAGCCACAACAAAATAACAGTACTTCAGGAGAAGAGTTTCTTGTGAAGCACCAAGATGCCTGAGCAACACAAGATTGAAGAAAAGTAACTAAAAGACTGCAAGAAGGAGCCACTGTAGCATATAACCAACTACCCAGAGGCTGTGGAGACCACAGCTCTAAAGAACCAGGCAATGCCTGGATCTGGTAAAATGCTGAACAAACTGAGTTCAGGAAGACTTTTGTCTCTTTAGTCCAAGCACCTTGCATTACTCAGGGATTTTCATATCAACTGCTGATTGCCTGCCCTCATGTTTTGGAGATGCTATTCTTTATACAAATGTCCTCAGTGGCTAAGGAGTGAAGCATTTATTGTAGTCTTCTCAGTGGGGGTTGCTCCTGTTACTGTTTAGAGGAGTGTCTTCACTGCAAGACCAGAATCCCTGCTGAGTAAGCATGACTGGTCGCAGTCTTCAGCAGAGCTGTTGATGGGGAGAGCTATCTCAGCTAACTGTTGTGCAGCTACTTACCGATAGGAAGAGCAGTCATCCAAGCTGCTCTTCTGATAGTACGGTCCCTTCACACCACCAATCCACAGACCAAAACAGAACTACTTCTATTACACAATGTTTCCAACATGGTCTACACTAATAACTTCCTTAAAGTTCAGCAGTCACCCTATAGGGGCTCTCCTTTCCCCACAGACTACATAAGTGTTTAACAAGTTCAGCTTTGACCTAATGTTTAGGAAGCAGAAGTTCAGAGAAATTAATTTTCACCCTCAGTGAATGCTGGGTAACTCCACTCAAAAACTTCCCACCATACTTGCCCAAAGTACTTCTTCCCAAAGACATTTGCCAGAGAGAAATCTGGTTTTACTTGTTCACATTGTGCTAATGGACAATAAAGTCCTTTGCTTTTCTGTATTTCCTCAGACAGTATCTTTCCACTTTAAGTTTACCTCTATCATCTCATTAATGTCCAAAGTGGATCTGACAGATGCTCTCCGGATGACAATCAGTCAAGTCTGTGAAAGAGTATCAATACGCAACTGCAAGCAGTGCAATTTTCTCAGCAGTACTGATATGAAATACTGCATGCTTAAACTTTTATAATGTCAATGCTCAAATACTCTACTCCTCTGTTACTTGCTTGTTCGGGTGTTTTTCATGGTGCCTGTTCCAGTCTGTAGATGTTTTCTGTAACAGACAATAATCCAGCCACTCGTTCAGGCTCCATGTCTTTAGCAGGTTATTCTCACACCACACCCAAACCAAGGCAGATCTTGGTGCCTTTTAGTCTTGCTATACATAGTATACCGCATCTTTGTAGCATCTATCTACCTCTGCCTCCCTGTAATAGACTGTCATGTGTATTTTTGATGTATTTTTCTAGTGCAGATTTCCACTATGCCAGAGAAGTGAGTTAATCTTATCTTAGATTCTTCAGTGATACTTGAAATGGCCTTTAAAGTTTACCAGTCCATTACTTCATATCTTCTGAATAACTCCTAGTTATTCCTTCACCTTTTGCTACAGAGAGTCATCTCTGTCCTTGTCTTGAATGCTTGGAAGTCATTTCAATAAGCTTGGATGTTTGACAAATACAAACTGTGGTGGACCTGAGCTTTGTCAGGAAGCTGATGAATACTTGGTGAATTGGAGTTGAACTAGCAAAAATATCTAGGCTTGTTTCTAGTGTGCATGGAAATACCAGAAGGTAAGAGATTAGCTGCTGGACATTAGAAACAATGGAAGCATATTTGGGGCCATATTTTCTCATAGAGCTGTTGGATATTTGCTGATAAATCATTCACTAAATTGACTTGAAGTAGGTATTTGTAGCACCTTGTTTCTTAGACTTGCCTGATAAGATCCTTGAAGGAAAAGAAGATTTGCTATGCCTACTTTAGCCTTTTACAATTATGTTGTGTCAAACATTCCTTGAATCACATTAGCCTGCAAAACCCTCAAAAATGGGCTTGATGAGTAAATTAAACCTCTGCAGCACAGGGGCAGGCAGAGGTCTCTAGGAATCCACTGAAAAGAGTTTTCCACATAGCTCACCGATGGTTTGGGCCATTTCTTTCTCCCTGGAACAGTTCTGGTTCTTGTCCACCAGAAATAAATTATACAAATAGCTCCAAAGAGCAACTCCATTGTTTTTGGAATAGACCAGATTGCGCTGAGTAAATAACAGATATTATTACAGAAATGTCCTGGGCTAGGAAAATGTATTTTCCCTGCCTTGCAAAGCTTTCTTGCCAACAACCCTCTTCAAAATGTAAAGCCAAGGGCTGAGCTGTTCTATCCACAGACTTAGCTGGCCAAATCCCTTGTGGATGTAAATCATTTGAGTTCAGCTCTGCTGGAGTAATTGGAGCTCTACTGATTTACATCTGCTGAAGACCGTTGGCAGCATACACCTGGGGAAGGACACAGAACATGCTGGTAGCCATACAAATGCATACATACAGTCCTTCCTTCCCTATGGCTGTGAGACTGCATTTTTGTTTAAATGAGAAAACAATTAATAGATTTTGTATATCACAAAATAAACAAGGTTTATACTAACATGAGTCAGCAGCTAGATTAATTTACTTGAGATGTTAGGTGTCGTTGGGGAGGGGTTTAACCAGAAGAGTCTTCTGTTTAAATGAATTTTTGCTTCCAGATTGTTTGGCTTTTGAGTAGCGCTAGTCTCAGCCTCTCCTAGAACGTATTTTAATATGGATACTGAAAAGTACGCCTTAAACCTAACAAAAAATTGATGGATCAGTAAATGACTGCTAGACACTCATCACAGCCAACCTGGACTGGAAGCCAAGAATTCAAGCACCCACCCCTACCTTATGGATGGGGACACCGTGGAAGCATGGGCTCACGGACCTGGCAGTGGTGGTTTAAGAAGCTGCCAACCTCTAAATGCCTGTCATTCCCTCCCTCCTTACCTTCTTTCTCCCCCACACTTGCACAAAACTGCCTTCACCCACCAAGCATGGAAGCCTGTTCTAACTCTGCTAGCCTGTTCTAGCAGAGTTAGCTGCTATAGCTTAAATTACTGAAGGATCTTCTCAAGACCCACTAACTGGGTCACAGATGGGAGGAGGGAAGAGGTGAGAGAAATTTTTATATGACTACACCTACAAGAGCCTGTCAGACTGTGGCTGTGTATGTTAGCATCACAAAGCACAGTATCATCAGATTTTCAGACAGTGAGATGCATTTGCACCCCCAGTGACCATCAAGCAATTTCATTTAAATACCTCTCACTATCCTCACCCAAAACATTTCATTGTAATGGAAAGCATTTACCAAAGACACCTCATTTTGCCTGTGCACATTGTCCCCGTGCACAGAAGAAATACAAGCCTCCATTGATTAAAAGGTGACGCTTTAACTATTATAAGACCTTTTCCAGCTTCCCAGAAATTGTGTGCTTTGAAAGTATGCTAATTTTCTCACTCTCCCAGAAAGTGCCCCCTTGGAAATGCTGCATTATAGAAAAAATGCAATGCGTATCAGAGCAATTTCTGGTGCTTTCTTCTGATTTCCATATGCCTGGCAATTTCGCATAATCAGGGTAGACGTACCTAGCACTGTATCTTCTACCCAACAAATGTTACTTTGGCTGGAATCTGAGCTGGAAACTTGCATAGGTTTGCACATACATCTGAGTCCAAACAGCTTCTTATTGGCACCTCGCTGTGCCTCTGCATAGGTTTTCGTGGCACTCTATACTCAGGTCTCTGCTGCTAAACACAGAGTCAGGGCCTGATCCTGGGCTTGGAGGACAGGGGACATGGAGCACCCTGCACCCAGACAGTGGCCTGCCTACAGCGGATCTGCCTTGGGAGAGCTGGAGGACGCAGCCAGGGAATTAATTACCAGCTAAGCACTGAGGTCGGTGCCCAGGGCTCAGTCTGAGCTCGTGGAGCCTGTTTGTCAATTCAACTTTATCAGGACTGGTCTGAAGTCATGGATGGGCCGTGAAAGGTTGTAATCCCCCCAGTACACCCACATAAGACTGGAGGCCCTGTGTGGATCTCCCCAGTCTCCACCTCGAGCTCCAAGTGCTCTGCATCCCTTGCTGGGGCAGCGAGCCCCAGCAGTGCCACGGCAGCTAGCACAAGCAGCAGGGAGCTGCGAGGGGTAACCAGCACCTCTCCAGAGAGAGACAACCGCTGCTGTTATGATAGTGCTCTGGGAATTAGTTACTGCTGACTTATTTATCTGCCTAATTAATTTCTCGTCTTTAATAAAACTGTTGCTTATTAGCCATTTAATTCATGTTTGTGAGTGGGAAGAGTAGCTCCTTCAGTGCAATAAAGCTTAGCATCACTTTCTCCAGTTCCTGACTGTGGGGTTTTGAGTGTGTTTACTGTGGGGTTTTGAGTGTTTTTTTGTTTGTTTGTTTGTTTGTTTTGTTTTGTTTTGCTTGTTTGTTTTTTTAATAATCCGCTTACATTGGAAGCTGCCCTTTCTCTCTGCTGCTTGAAAGGAGAGAGGAGCCAGGATTTCTTAGTGAGTCATTATCCTTTCACCATCCATCCAAACCCACTGAACAAAATCTGCTTACGGCCAAGATCTGTGGGGTCACACACCCCAGAGCTGAGAAACCACCTGGTCCTGTCTTACAGAATCACAGAATCAGAATGGCTGAGGTTGGCAGGGCTCTCTGGAGGTCACCTGGTGCCACCCCTGCCCAAGCAGGGACACCCAGAGCAGGCTGCCCAGGACCACGTCCAGGCGGCTTTTGGAGATCCCCAAGGAGGAGACCCCATGGGGCCCTGCCTTAGGTGGAACTGACTCTTTTAGCTTTAGCTCATCAAGGGGACACCAACTGGTGTCTCACTTTGAATCACTGCAAGGAGGGAGTTTGGCCCATCAGCTCTTAGCAAAGCCTTCAGTTAGATGTTGCCAATGTCTGGTATTACAGAGCTGTGGTAAATCTGGAAGTGTGCCAGTGCCCCAGGTCTAATTAATACCTCTCAGGTACGTGACCCGTATGCCCTGCCAAAGACAAACTGATCTTGAGATGTGGGATTGACAAGGGGTCGCTTGGAAGCTTAGTGATTAATGCAGTCTCTTTCTCTCTGTTGTAATACACTGGGGAGGGTCTCGTGACCAGGGAACATACACTGTATTACTGCATATGGGCTGTAGTCCTCTGTCCTGAGCCAACTCAGAAGTAGGTTGCTTTTGGAGCCTTTCCTGCCCTCCTCAAGTCTCCCAGCATACCTGTACATGTGGTTACTTCATGCTTATGGTTTGCTTGCTTGTTCCACGAAGGAAAATAAAACAAACAAAAAATGACAACAACAACAAAAATCAAGCTAAGGAAAAGCTCAGCTTTTCTGTGGTTAATCATATATGACAGGAGATTTTGACAAGATCTCCCAGGTTCCCACTAGCTTTTTTCCAAGATCATTAATTTAGAATATGGCAGAGAAAAAGAAAACCTGACCTAGCACTGCCTTGCTAGGAATTGCAAAGGGGTTCATCAACCACCTGAGGATTTGCCCCTGCTGCAGCAGGTCTCTGCCCATGGTTCTGCCAGTCACAGCATACATACCTCCATGGTGATTTACTCCAGTGCTGTTCGGCTGCCTGTACCTTGATTTTTTTCTAACTCTACAGATGCTTTGCAGCCCTGCATGCTGCCTAGCTAAGGATAAATTGTGTTTTCAGGTCATTTTTGTTTTAAGCACCAAAAGGTTTTTGTGCACAGAAACACATAAATTAAACATTATTAATGTTATTACTATGATTGCATGTTCCAGTTCCCAGGCTTATTTTAATGGTGTACATTATGAAAAAGCCATGTTGGCATAACAATGAAAAATATGCTGCTCTCCATGACATTTCATTTTATGGATCGACAGGAGAAGTCTATGATGATGACTAATTTCATGATAAGATCATGTCACTTACTGCCTGCCATAAATGAAATGTCATATGCAGTCACCTATTCTTCATTCTTGAATTCATTCTAATTACTGTCCTTAAATGAATGACTGTGGCTGAGATTCCCTGCAGACAGTAGGACTGTCTTTGCCTTTATCCTCTAATACATGCCAAATCCACACAGCACAGGCTAAGACTTAACCTTAAATTAATATAAATTCTGGTTTGGCTGTCAGTTACACCCATTCTTTTAATGTATGAAACCATATGTATTTGTGGGCTTTGTGCACTCAGCTTGATCCCTCCTTTCGGGTTCATTTCATAATGCCTCTTAGTTGTAGAACTCTCAATTTAATCTAGACATTTTCTTTCCAGTTGATTTACTAAGGTTTCTATTCTACACACAGATGATTGAATAAAGTAACATAAATATCCCAATGATTAGAAAATGTGTTCATTTATTACATGGACAATCAGTTTATTTAAAAACATAATTAGTTTGTACCTCAGGAAACCTCTCTCCAGTTGTGATAAACTATAAATAATTACTAGCTCTCCTTCAGTGAAATTAAAAGCCACACAATACTGCTACTAGGAATGCGTGATTTGATGGAGAAAACATGTTCTGTTTTCCTTCTATTTTCACCAGATTGATTTTTCTTTCTTCTCATACCTTAAGAGACAGAGGGAAATAGAACGGGTAGATTTTAGGGTACACATATTGACAAAGATAGCATAATATTGCCAGAATTATCAGCGATTGTGGGAATTTAGTTCACAGTCCTCCTCCTAATCAAGTGAAGGGCAAAATCTTCAGTGATGATAGGAGGTGTTAATGGCTCTTCTAGAAGCAAACTGGCCAGGTTTTCTGATCCTTAAAGCTGCATCCTAAAAGCTTCCCTGGCCGAGAGCCACAAGACATCTCACACACATTGAAGAGCTGGGGCATGAGGAACAGATCACCAACGGGAGCTGACAATGTCTCCCTTAGAAGAAGAAGAGGTTTTTGGGTGTTGATGGATGTACACCATTATGTCGCAGAGGAACTCAGTGACATTGGACTCAGGACACTCTAATGGCTCACACCTCCCAGCACACTCCCAAAGCCAGGGATCTGCATGAGAGTGTATTCTTACAGGCAAACACAGCTCTGCTACCAGCCAGGTGATGCTGCTGTGGCATACAAGTTGCACTTGAATGACAGGACATCTAAATACAGCTCAAGAACACAGGCTGGCAGCTCTGTTGTTTTGGGTGCTGTTTCAGCTGATTGCTGTTACTCCTCTTCTCATGGGTCTGCATTGCTAATAGAGGCATATAGGTGAAATTGTGTAGTGTAATCTCAGGGATAAATTCACTATCAATTGGGTAAAAACTGGCAGTCTGCATGCTCAAATTATCTTTATTGAGCCCACTCTACCCCGATGCTGGTTCTGTCACCTGTCTTATCTTCATCCCTTCCTACTTGAGAATTTATGGTTCTGGAAGGTTGTTCTGAGCTCTGTCACCAAGATGCCATCTCCTTACCTTTCTAATGTAGTTCCTTTATTTGTAAGATGGGGGTAACATTTACTGACTTGACAAGGTCTTCTGAAGCATTCACACATTCACATCTCTGAAGCCTTCCAAGACCATTCTCAAGCTGTAATATCAGGCAACATTATTCACACAAATTGTTTTGAGTCAGATCTCTACTTCTGGAGAAGTCTCACTGCAGTGCCAATGACAATGAAATTCACTTTCCAGTCACATAGTAAACACACAGGTTCTGAATTAACCAGCTGATTTATCTGTGTGTAAACAGTAAGGCTTTCTTGATGGTCACCCACCTGTTGGAAGTTACTGGCAGAGCTAGACTATATGTTGCAGATGAACAGCACAGGTTTATCGTGATGAAGGTATTATTTGTATGTATTTGTTTCTGGCACCTCCATTTTCTTAAATACGGTGGCTTCTGCTACCAGATGAGCAATTTCCTTATCAAGAATGATCAGTCATTCACTGTGCAATCTGCTCTCACCCTTAGCATTTATTCTATTCTTAATTACCATGCTGTCAGGTTCGTCCTTGTAGGATAAATTGCACTGCCCCACAGTACACTGATAAAGCACTGAAATATTAAACTCCTGATAAATAAAAGTCATGTGTACAACAAGCAGAAAGTGAAGGGGAGGAGAGGAGATGGAAGAGTCCAGACTGGCAAGCTCTCAAGCCATTCAGCCATGTCCAGGAGCTGACGGGCGGTATTTGCACAGCAAGGAGTGATGGGGGCAGGGAGGAGGGAAGAAGAACAAGATGAGGCATAGCACAGCAAGACTTGTTCAGTCTATGTGAAGTATTTAAGACCTGAGCCCAGGTCCATTAGAATCAACTAAAAGGCTTCCATGGAAAGACATATGTTTGAATTAATCTCTTGGTTTCAGAGGAAATCAGCTTTTTATCAGTTCTTACAGCTGGTCTGATCCAGGAACAAGAAGGTCAAGTGACTTTCCTGAGATGACACAGTGATGGAGTGCCTCATTTCTGTTTAAACCTAGAACTATTCTGGTTGTCATAATTGTCTACCTACCTAGGCATTTATAAAACATCCATCATTGTGGTATCTCAGCACTTAGAAAGTCACTTAAGTAGGCGACCCTCTGAAAATCTATTCACCACAGCCTCGCACTTGCTGACTGGGGAGGGAGCTATTCTTTTTTATCTTTCTCCTGTCTCCAAGGAACCGAAAGCAAACTCTTTTTTCTATTGCTATGGAGAAGAGAATCACACTATCCAGGCTTGTTAACTACTAGCTGTGTAAGACAAACATCACTAATAAAAATCTGTCCTATAATTTAAAAGTCAATTTCTTTTCCAAATAGAAACACTAATTTGCAGGAGAGCACCACCCTCTCTTTGTTAATAGATTTGATATCTCTTATTTGTAATTTGTCCCTGTCTGGAGTCAGTAAAATAAATGAACACACAGTTATTTTGGCCAAATATGTTCTTTATCTGCAGCCACCTCCAGTAACAGTTTATATCTTTCCTACTCCCAGCTGTTTGTCTCAAACCTGTATCAGCAGCTTTGGCAAGGAAAGAATATCCTGTCTAGTGCCTGGCAATATCCAGCTTTATAACCTCTGCTCATACTTATTCTGTGGGAGGGCAGTGCATATCTGAAAAAATATATATATAGAAATCAGCATGTAAAAATGGTTATGGGAAACAAATAAACTAGAGAAGACTTTGTGTGAAACTAAAGTAGCTCAGTGAACAACCAGCCTGAGAAGAAAATTGCATGGTGGAGGTGGGATTCAGGAGGAATTTTTCTACTAAAATATGACAACCCACCTACAATCATTCACCACCTTATTATTAAAAAAGATAATAGAGATAACACACCGAAGACACTTTCCACAGTCATTTGATTGCAGTCATATCAGGAACCAAAAATAGATTTCTGCCCTTTAGGTCTGTTGTATATTTTAGTAAACTATATGCTCTGAATGTGACTAAATGGGTTGTTTTTTAATTAATTCAATTTTTTTCTGTATTTTTTTAAACTCTTTTCTTCTGGTTGCTTATCTTAGCTTTGCCCTGGATATACCTAAGGGATCTAATTTATGTAAACTACCCAATTATCCTTCAACTGCTGTCTGTCTCAGTTGCAATTTATAAATGAATCTGAATCCAGAAGAAGGTATGTAATTATATGAATAATCAGAAAAAGAAAATGAAGAAAAAAAAAAAAAAAAAAAAAAAAAAAACAATATTTCTTTATTATCTAGAAAGTTAATATTGTTCTAAGCAAATTTTTCCAAAACCAGAAATTTATCCTTGGCTTTCCTGCCTCAGTTGCACATTGATTTCAAAGACACCTATCATAGGTTGAAGGGCACCAGCATCCATTTCAAACTTATGCCTAACAATGCTCATAGAGTCTTTCTGGCAACTATTGGGGCTTCACACCATACAACTTCAAAATGGAGAGAAGAAAAAAGGCAAGCATCGTAACTGGAATGACGGGGCAAAGGGACATTGAAGAACAAGTAAATTCATAGCTCCTGAAGGGCTTAAAATATTAGATTGAGCTGTCTTAGAGCGTTTAGATGACCCAGTTACTGCTGTTGAGAGACAAAATACACTCTTTGCATACCTCCAAGAGAAGACACTGTGAGTGGTGACTCACATTATGGCACTGCCTGACCTTCCGAATCCCCTCATGTCCTCAATGTTCAGTGCAAAGGACACTTGAGTGCTCAGTCAATCACAAGGCTGTGGCCAGGCAGCTGATGTGTAAAAATAAGGCTATCTTGTAGGGTTGAACCTGAGGTCTGTGTTTTGTACATTGTAGAAGTACAATGTCTCAGACAAGAAGTTTTAGAGAAAGACATTAACATATCACAGTAGTTTGTTAGTCTGGACAAAGAGCACTGAAGCATATGGTTTAATGTTCCCTCCAGAATCTGATTAATTAATTCTGGTAATTCTGACACCCCCAGAAACACCCTGATTAGTTTGTGAACTCAACAACTTCCTTTGACATGAAATTCCATAGCTGAATTACTGGTTCTGTGAATAAGTACTTCCTTTAAGAGATCTTGAGGCTTGCACCTTTCAATTTTATTAAAAGTCCAATTTTTCTGTGCTCTGAGACACAAGAGGAAAAGTTTCCAACCTCTTCACTGGATGACATTAATGATCCTATTATACTTTTTTTTTTTTTTTTTCTTTTAGACCTTTCTTTCATCTCCTTTATAAGGACTTTAATAATGTCCTTATAAATAGTTCATAATACATATTTTCAGACTATAAATTCTTCACCTCTACTCAGAGGTTCTCCCCTTTACAAGTTTTCAAGGTTTGGCAGTACCAAGGGAAATGTTTAGTTTGCACTTGTTCTCGGGTGTTATTAATGTTGCACCTAACCCAAGAGTTAGCATCCTCCCAACTCTACATACAGCCCAACACTTTTCTGCTCAATTTCTCTCTTAAATATCCACACTGGACCAGGACTCCTCTCTTGTGGTCCCACACAGATTTCTGGGCTAAAAGAGCTGTAGCTCCCTCCTTGAACTACATTTTCCGTTCATCAGACCTAACTCTGGTGTATGATGCCCAGCCTAGGTGCAACACCTCAGAGGAAGCTGGCTGCAGTGTGAGCCAGATCCTGTCACCTGCAGCCAAAACAGGGGGGTCATAAAACACTATGCTGCAAACCTGTTGTAGGAACTTAGGAAGACCTGAGCTAAATAAAACAAAACCATCCAGCAGCTTTGGCTCTGTACAACAGGGACCATTTTCATTACAGTTTGGTAGCTGAGAAGAGCTGACACAGAAGCACTGCTAAACATAGCATAGGTTGTTTTGGTGACCTTCAGTCATGTTGTAAATAAGTGAATGTCTGCAACTTCTAATAGATAAAATATCACGGTTGGTACTTTCCTAGAATATTTTAATCTTGTCAGACATGATGTGACAAAAATCCATGAAATTTGGCAGATTTACAGTTTTTCTAATACATGTATTATTTTTACATAGCAAAGTTTTGGTAGCAGGAGGAGGCTGCAGAGGTGACCTCTGTGCACAGAGTCCAGGAGCTGCCCCAGGTCAGATCAGGGCCAGCTCCAGACATATCCCAAAGGGACCTGCCGCTGGCCAGAGCTGAGCCATGAGTGACAATGTTTGTTCCTCTGGGAGAGCAGATTGAAGAAAGGGAAAATCTGCTGTGCTACAGCAGCTGGGAGAGAGGGGTGAGAGCTGAGAGAGAAGCAGCCCTGCAGCCCCCAAGGGCAGTGCAGCAGGAGGGCAGGAGGTGCTCCAGGCACGCAGCACAAGTTCCCCTGCGGCCCGTGGAGAGGCCCCTGGTGGAGCAGGCTGTCCCCCTGCAGCCCATGGGTCCCCCATGGAGCAGATCTCCACGCTGCAGCCCGTGGAGGAGCCCCCGGTGGAGCAGGTGGATGTGGCCTGGAGGAGGCTGCGGCCCATGGAGAGCCCCCGCAGGAGCAGGCCCCGGGCCGGAGCTGCAGCCCGTGGAGAGGAGCCCACGCAGGAGCAGGGGGTCTGGGGGGAGCTGCCGCCCGTGGGGGACCCGTGCTGGAGCAGTTTGCTCCTGGGGGATGGACCCCGTGGGACGGAGCCGTGTGGGAGCAGTTCCTGAAGAGCTGCAGCCTGTGGGCAGCCCCCGCAGGCTCAGTGTGGGAAGGACGGCATCCCGTGGGAGGGACCCCACGGGGAGTGGGGGCAGAGAGGGGCCGAGAAGGAGTGGTGGAGACGAAGTGCCAGGGACTGGCTGCAGCCCCCACTGCCCTGTTCCCCTGTGCCACTCAGGGGGAGGAGGATGGGGAGTGTTTATTTTTGTTTTGTTTTTAGTTCTCAATGCTTTATTCTGATATTAGTAGACAATAAATTAAATTGATCTTCTTTATGCTGAATCTATTTTCCTTATGATGGCAACTGGTGAGTAATCTCCCTGTCCCCATCTCAACCCATGAGTCTTTTTTCATCATATTTTCTGCTCCTATTCTGTTGAGGAAGGAGAGTACAAGAGTGGTTTGTGGAACTTAGCTAGCTATCAGTGTGAAACCACCACAATATATGATGAAAATACCGGATGGATAAAAATGAAGAGGAATGCATGCTAGATTAAACTGACCTTTTCCTCATTACAATATCCAGGCAGCGAGGAGAGGAGCATCCTACTTGAGAACATACTTTTGCTGTTTTAGAGATTTATTTTATTTTATTTTATTTTATTAATTTTTGATTGTTAAGTTCATCAATTCCAGAAATGTTTTTTATTTCTCTTTGATTTATAATTGTTAGGAAATGTACTGCAATAACCTCTGACAATGCCAAGGAGAGTTTCAGGACTCTAGTTGCAGCACTGCCTGTGCACCTTTTCTTTCTTTTTCTTTCCCTAAGGATACCTCTATACTGAATAGGAAGGACACTGCTGAGGCCATGTTCAAGACTACCCTCTCAGCAGACCAGTCAAAGTGTGGCCTTGGAAACCCTCCAAAACCAGTGGGACACCCCATGCCCCTGCACACCCAGTGGGTTAGTGCAGGGCCAGACTTGCCTGAGCAAACTGCTGTCTTGCAACTGCAAGGCAACTGGCTGTGGGGAAGAGGCAGGGGAGCAATGCTGTGACCACTGCCCTGGGGAGCCTGGTCCAGTGCCCGACCACCCTCTGGGTGCAGAACCTTTCCCTAACCCCCATCCTGACCCTCCCCTGTCCCAGCTCCATGCCGTTCCCTCGGGTCCTGTCGCTGTCCCCAGAGAGCAGAGCTCAGCACCTGCCCCTCCGCTCCCCTGGTGAAGGAGCTGCAGGCCGCCATGAGGCCTCACCTCGGCCTGCTCTGCTCGGGGCTGAGCAAACCAAGGGGCCTCAGCCGCTCCTCATACGTCTTCCCTCTGGACCCTTCACCATCTCTGTAGCCCTCCTTTGGACACTTCTTAGCAGTTTTAGGTCCTTCTCTTACTGTGGTGCCCAAAACTTGCTGACAGTGCTTGAGGTGAGGACACACCATCTAGGAGCAGAGCAGGACAATCACTTCCCTCAACCAGCTAGTATCTGAAATTGCAATTTATTCTTCAAGCAGCAGCAGTACTGATTTGTTTGAATTTTGAAAGACTGTCCTGGCTCTTACTCTCATGCTGCATGCTGTAGCTTTATCTTTTTTTTTGCTGTGTATTCCATGAAGATCCATGAATATATATATATATAAATGGATATACTTGTAAATCATAATATGTTCAATGCTATGCCATGCCTTACAGATGCACAACTGGAAGATATGACACCCAATAGTGTTTATGTGTGCTATCTACTCTTGTTTTGCGGCTCACACAGGTTTATTTTCTCTTTCAAGTTCAAAGTATGCTACAGAAATAGTCCAGAAAATAAGAGACGTGTCTCAGAATATGTGCTTTGTTCAGCTTTGTGATTATCTGATTTCTCTCTGCCACAGTTCATGCTAGTTAAGCTAAACAAAGACCTACTGTACATTGACAGCAGGACCATCTGGAGTTCATTCTTGTAATTATTTTCAAACATTCACAGTCCTCCTCTGGCAAATAGGTATTTTAAGGCATCATAGGGCATATGTATTAGCTTATTGTGAATCAAAAGGCAAGTCTCATCATTCTGAAAATTATGTTTTGGTCATTGTAAATTATGAATCCTGATATAGAAAAAGTGTGAATGAGCGCATGTATGTGTGTGTGGTATAGATATATAATTACATGGCTGCCCGCCTGCAAGCTGGGGATTACAGATGACAGTCAGGGAAGATTGATTTTTCATCCTAATAGCTTAGAGACTGTCTTTTTAATTGCAACTGTTTTGCCAATTCTTTGCAGGAATTGCATCTGGTAAAGGGCATTAAAAGCATTCAGACTGTGAAAGGAATTGCAATGCAAATGCATTAGCATCAAGACTTATTTGCATCTAGATACATATTCTGATTGCATATTTTATACGTGAGCAGAGAACACAGTACTGTTTTTTACAGGGATGCACTGCGAACTTATATTGCCCAAGCAGAATTTGGAAATTGACGTACCAGATGTAATCATATGCCTTTCTGGCTGACACTCACAAAGTGTATGCTTGCTAGGTCTGATTTCCAAAAGTAACTAAGTGACTTAGAAGTCTATGATAAAAAGGGCATTAAAAAGAGATTTGCAAAGGAACAGAGATAGCTAGTTAGATTTACAAAAGCCTGAAGGTGATTTAGGAACCTAATTCATAGTTCCTTTTCAGTGCCTTACCAGTTTGACCATTTTGTTGATCTCCAGTAGGTGACTATCTGCATATTTAGATTCCCCAATATCTTTGAAAATGTGGCCCTACAAATAGAAAACATCACCAAGACTTTACTACATCAGAATAAAAACAAACAAAAAAACAAACAAAAAAAACTTCCTCCTCGTGAGTTTTTGATAATTACCCATCCTCTGTCATTCTTATTTGCTAGTTAATGAAGGACTACCCCTAGGGACTGGACAGATTAGATTAATTTTACTTGGTGTTAGACGTTTCTACTCTAGGTTTCATCAGCTGTGTTTCTCCCCACCCCAAAAAGCACTAGCAGGACAAGATTTATTTGACATTTATTAGATATCTAATTAAATATGAGGTGACTCATGCTTAGAAGAGCTTTTTTCTCTGCAGTTCTCTATCAAGAAAACCAAGAGAAGCAGCTCAGATATAGGTATCTCGATTAAAGATACAATATAGGGAGGAGCACAACAAGCACGTTCAGGGAAATTATCATTATTCCTGTCCAATTGGCAATAGTGAAATTTTATGTCTAGTTTAGGAGGGATGGGGAAAAACTGGAGAGGGCCTAGAAAGGGGCTACCAAGCTGGTCAAGGACTTAGAGGGGACAAACTCCCCGCTCCCAAGGGGAGGCTGTGAGAGATGGCCCTATTTAGTCTGGAGATAAAAATGCTAAAGGGAGATACCACAGCAGCCAAAAACTACTCAAAATGAAATTGTAAAGATGACAGCACTAAACCCCTTAGTGGTTGATGAGGTAACAAGGAACAACAGCCACAAACCACAGTGCTGGAGATTCAGACTGGACCTGGAGAATGCGGAACATGGAGTCCAAAAGGGTAGTAAAATCTCCCTTCTTCAAGTTATTCAAGATTTGCTTAGACAGAACCATGGTTGACAGGACATGATGATGAGTTAGTCCCACTCTGGGTGGGTGGTTGACCTCCAGACTTCCAGAAGTACCTTGCCACCAATATTTCTACAGTAGAAATCCTTTATATATGACTAAGGGAACAAAATCCTACCCTATTGAGAAACAGTCTGAATTTGGCAGTGTTTACAGCTTTTCCTAAATTTTCCTAAATTTTTCCTAAATTTTCCTTATACTAATGTTATCCCCAGGTCTTAATTCTCTCTTGACAGTTCACACTTGATCATTTTGATTTTTTAATCTTCTTGTACCTAGAGGAATATTATTCTTTCAACCCACCAGTGATTTGCGACCGATGTGAAGAAACTAAACAGCGATTCCCACATGAAACTGATACTAGGTTTTGTCTCTTGCAGTGACCAGCAATGCAGGGGTGACTCCTATGTTTCAGACAGATGCTCCCCCCCCCCCCCCCGCCCCCCGACTTTTTAAATATCAGTAGCATCTTTCTTTATTCTTCTATTTTAACAGCAAAATGCAGAGGTAGCATAATGCAATAGGAACCCATTTTGCGCTCAGCTGGAGCTGCCATATGGAAACTTGTTAAAACATGTAACAACTTTCCATAGAGTTTTTGTTAACTAACACTGAGAAGTGGGAAGTAGTTCTTTTCTATTCACACACTTGTACAGTAGCCCTCTGTTGGGATTTTGCTGGCTGTCCCCAAGCTTGCAAGGATGGGCATGTGTCAGCTTGGACTGAGTGTGAGAAATAATGTGTAGGAGAAAGCTTACAAGGTCATTTACAAGGTAATTACAATTTTTCTGCTCTCTATAATATAACAGCTCAATAATTTCATTTAGTTAGCATTAACTTGATAATGAATAACCTGTACTGTTCTTATTTTGTATTATATTGTTCTCTTAAACCTCCCCTGTGTTCTCTTAAACCTTTCCACACATGGAAGCCTATACTAAAAAATTGTGTTGCGATTCCCGCTAGTCAAAATGCATTAGAGCTGCCACTAGAGAAATGTGAAAACCAGATTCTTTTTTCAACTGATCAAGATCCAGAAATAAAATGACTTCAAACACTGCAGATATATTTGCAAGGATTGAGATTGTAAGCTTTGTTATAGATGCTTAGATAAATACAAAACTCTGAAACCTTTTTCTGAAACCTTTCTCTCTCTCTATTTTCAGTAGCTATGCAAAGCCAAACTTCTTTTAAGTCAGTAATTGAAATGAGGTACATGTATAGGAGCTGGATAGAAATGTCACACTGAAAAGAAGACGAACAGCTAAAATGGAAGTTTCCACAGATCCTAAATATTTCATTTCTACTCATGAGGATAGCTTTAGTGCTCATCATTTAAAGTTATTCTATCTCTCAGGTCGTGGTAATTTTGGAAGTGCAGGAGCTCATGAGCTTTCTGCCCATATTTTAAAAGACAGTGTCTTTGTGAAAGAGAAGGATCAAGCTAAAACAAGCTCTGTAGCAAAGGCTGGGTAGTGAGCAGTGGGTGAGGTGAAATCACATGAGAGAGGAAAGACTAAGCACCAAAGTTAAACAGATAAAATATAAAACAGCATGTGGCCAAACACAGGAATCTCTCCTCTTTTACCAAGCAGGCACACGAGGCCATGGTTTGAGTGAAGTGAGCTTGAAACAGTGGGCTCAAGGGACCCTCAGCCTCTGCTCCAGAAAAAAACAGTTGTCTGTGGAGTCCTGACCATTCATGTGGCAGGTATTTGCTAGAAAAATAAATAAATAAATAAATTAAAATAAAATAAAATAACAAAATAATAAAATAAAATAACAAAATAATAAAATAATAAAATAATAAAATAAAATAATAAAATAATAAAATAAAATCCCTGGAGTCAGCAACCCTTGTCCCTGTGTAGGATAGGACTCCAATTCCACAGCCACTCCTGTCGCCACAGTGTAGCACCATGGGCCCAAAACATCACAGTCCAAGTGCAACTCTCAGTGACTGAATAGGTAGAAAGCTGTCCATTAACCGGGGCTCTGCAGGTACATGCCAGCCTGGTACAGCCCGGGTCTCCACTCTGAGTTCTTATCTTTACCTTGAAGTTAATCTCTGTTCATCTGTTTTAAAGCAATTTCATAATGCTTTCCATGAGCATCTTCTGGTCTCAGTTCTGTGGGACCTGGTGGCTACCTTGTATGTTAAAGGTAAATCAGAGAATGACAGAATGGTTGAGGTTGGAAGGGACCTCTGGACATCACCTGGTCCAAACCCCCTGCTCAAGGAGGGCCATTTAGAGCTGCTCACCCTGGACCGTGTCCTCCACAACCCCTCTGGGCAGCCTGTGCCACTGCTCCCTCACCTGCACAGCACAGAAATGCTTCTTGATGTTCAGAGGGAGCCTCCTGTGTTTCACCTGGTGCTCATTGCTCTTGTCCTGGCACTTGGCACCACTGAAAAGAGCCTGGCTCTGTCCTCTTTGCACCCTCCCTTCAGGTATCTTATGCATACCAATAAGTTCCCCGAGTCTTCTCCAGGCTGAACTGTTCCGTTTATCTGACTTGTAGGGTTTGAGACTCACAATTGTATTTGACAGGAATGGCGAAGCCTCTCATCAGTAAGAGTAATACCACTGTTTTACAGTTCTTCCTCTCCTTCATTTCATTTTCCACATTATACTAATTCACTTTTACTAAACAAAAAGGATAGTCAGAAATTGTTTCACTGGGAACTTCTGCAGCTCTGTCCCAGTGAATGCTGCTTTGTGCAACAGTCGTGCAGCCACACACTGGAGCAGAAGGTGAGCAGCCTTCCCTGTCATATGTCCCATGTGTCCTCATACCCTTACTTCTGTCATACTCTTGAAAAATATGGGAAATACGAAACTGATGGTTTTATATACTTTGTGGGCATGTATGAAAGGCGGCAAGGTCTCACAGAATGGTAAAAAAATAAGAAGCCGTGGATATGGTGCACAAACCACTGCAGAATGACATAGTTTGAGGGATGAATTCTTAACACAAGTATCTTGAGACTCCAACTGCAAGTGGAAATAGAAACAAGTTTCCAAAAGGCCATTTGCAGCTTGTTTCAACTAAAATATGGAGAGCAAAGTAAATCTCTCTAACTCTGCCATTCTATTCCTCTGGTGAAAAGATTTACTGAGTCTCAAGGCAGTTAATTTGTCATCCAAAGTCCCTGTCTACTTTAATTCTTAAGGGCTGAATTGTGATCAGCAGAGACACAGTTTTGGAACACCATGTTTACAAGGAAAAGCATTGTTTACCAAGTTGCCATGATTGTAATGCTGTCTGCCATTTCTGCTTATTAAAAAACCAGAGCCATGCAACTTCATACCTTTTGGGTTTTCTTGTTGTATCATGCAAGCACACCATCTTCAGTGAGACAAAAATCCCAGTACTACTGGGAAAACACTTTCCAAGAGACAGCACTTCCAACCCAGTATCCAGGTAAATATCCAGGTATACATGGTGCAATAAAATACTGGGTGCAATTGTGAGATCTGGTACCAGAAGCAGTCTTGTTTCTCTGGTGTTGGAGCAATTGAGCCTTGGTGAGAACAGACTCGTATTCTCTGGAGCAGAAGGCCACAGCCCTCCAGCCATGATGTTCCCAACCCCAGTGTTGTCCTGCAGAGACAGGGTCAGTGACTGTCCCATTGTGTAGCAGGGGAGCAATACAAGGGTGAATCTCAGCTCTGTTGAAATCATTGGCAGGTTGGGCTAGGGGGAAGTTTTTAATGGATTTCAGTGCATCCAGAATTTCACCGTCTAATTCGCAAAAACTCTGGTTACCAAGGTAGGATTCAGCCCTGCTGTAAATGGAGACAAGTCATACAGACAACATAGAAATCAGCAAGGTTGACTTCATCTGCACCTGTTCTGATTTCTGCTTTTGAATTTTCCAGTTCCAAAAAAAACCATAACAACTAGAGGGTTTGTGAATTTTATCTTCAGTGAGGCAGATGCTAGTACGTAGAATGAGTTAATCCAAACAAAAATTATGTCTTTACTTCTAAAAACACTATATGCAAGAGTGTGTATGTGAGAGAGAGTATGAGCATGTACTTCCACTGACTACATACTTATATTTAGCAGCCTGGTAGCCAAAAAAAAAAAAAAAAAAAAAATCAATTTGTATGCAATGACCACCTCATATCTCCTAAATTCATGAAAGTTCTGGGACTGAGAATTCATATTGATTTTTTTAATACTATTTTAGTTTTTATTCCTAGGAATTGATTTCAGCAGTCATTTAATATTATATATCAGTAAAGTTGAGTAAAATCTACACAAGCAGTTCTTCTTTAGCACAAATTAGCTCTAATATTTCTCCTTGATTAAGTATGACATATGTAGTTTTACTGTTTGCCATTATGCAAGGGAGAAATCTATTAGAGGTTTTATGAATTACAAGAAATGAGAAAATGCCATTAATTCCTGGACTCTTGGATGATTAATACATGAAGTTTTGCACAGAATCAAATGATGCTGAAAAGCTGCAAATTACATTACTCTGGACTTGGTGTTAGGGTTGATAAATGTGCACTGCGACATGCTGTGTTGCCTTGCAGTGCATATGGACAACACGGGGGTCAGTAATTAATATATCGGTATCAAAGACACCACCTGGCTTTCTACTCCCAAACAACAGATATTTATAGGGACACTAAAACCAAAGAAACAGCAGGTACTCTGAATGAACCAGAAGAGGAACTTGAGCAGGTGTGAAAGATATCCTTTCTGATGAGAAAAACTGCAGCCCATTACTGGTATTTACTCTACCTTATCAAGATGATCCCTCTGAAGTTCCAAAGGGATCCAGACTTAAGTATTAGACTTTGAAGCCTAATGATTGCAGCTCTGATCTAAAACCATCATTGAGATTTATTTAATGCTTCTGAGGAAACCGAAGTAGACCAGGTGGTAAATGCTTGTGTGTTTCTGAAAATGTGGTGATTTCATGGTTCAAGCTGCACTAATCAAAAGTGAGTAACACTGGTTTAAGTCCATAGGAGAATATGAACACCCAGTGAGATCCTGACTATATTTCTATATATAAAATTAAACCCAACAACCAACCAAAAAACAATACCAA
Source organism: Heteronetta atricapilla (assembly GCA_011075105.1). NCBI lineage: Eukaryota > Metazoa > Chordata > Aves > Anseriformes > Anatidae > Heteronetta > Heteronetta atricapilla. The sequence goes on from CM021731.1 coordinate 189,623,079, forward strand.
TGCCCACTTAGTTGGTGTGCCATTCCAGGTGCACAAAGCATGGGATTAATCTGGTCCTACATAAATATTTACGGTGTGGAAATCTCTGCCTGAGCTAATCACATTTATCTCCTTTTGTAGTCTTTGAAGTAGCACTTCTACATGGAGAAATCTAACCATGAGATGCTCCAAAGAGTCCTATTTCTCTCTATTGACTGTAAAGTGTATATCTGGTAGATAGTTCCAACAGAGATACCTGAAGTCTGGTGAGATACATTCTACCTGTAAGGACTGCCAGTGCCTTATGCAGTGCTCCATCACTGAAATTCTCTGAATCCCTGAAACTCCATTACTGAACACCCAGAAGTCCTTCAGTCTAGTCCACAAATGGCACTAGCTACTACTGTTTAAGTAAATTAATCCACTCTCAGATGTCTAGGGTGACCTGAACTACTGCCTGTACAGATTGGTAACAGATATGTCAAAATGTTATTACTCATCTAATTTTCTCCTGCTCTTTTAAGGTCTTATGTTTAGATATTGTCACAAAGAGAGCATCACCTACTGCTTAGGCTTTATTTGTCCATTCTGCCTCCTAGCTTCATGCTGCCTTTGAGCACACATAACTCTTCCCAGGTTGAAGTAAACCATGAACATTTAATAGCTTCACTAAGGATGGACCATATCTTCGTTAAGTGGTGGACTAGCTTTGAGGAAGCACAGCAGAAACCTGCTGCTCTCCCAGTTTGGACTGATACCTGTGTTTAACAGAGGTCTCATTAATCATTTGAAGAGTTTCCTAAGCAATGCAGTGATCCAATGTCATTCCTGAAGCCTTTCTTTATATACAGGCCAATTATTTTATTTTATTTTTTTCTTAAAAATGTGCCTAGATCAACAAGACATAAAAGATTTGATGCAGGAATTATTAGGTGGCATACAGTGTGTCATGCAAGAGGTCAGACTAGATAATAATGATGGTTCCATCTGACCTTAACAATCTCTGAAATCTATGAACAGTTTATGAGTAAGAATCAGGTTAAAATATACAGATGGCTGTGAACAGAAGTTACTCTTTGACCTTCAGCTCTGTGTGAGCCATGCATCAGACTTATGGCAAAATTCATCATAGTACAAGATTAAAAGATTTGGGTGGGACAGTGCACCATGTCTTGATTAAACCAGCAGAAAAGCCATAAATTGCCCAATTCCCTCTAGAGCAGAAACTGTTGTTTCTTTTTTTTTCTTTTTTTCTTTTTCTTTTCTTTTTTTTTCCCCCCTCAGGTCTGCTAATAAATGTACTGCAGCAAATGTAAAAACTATTTTCCTCATTTTTAGCTCTTCTTTCATTACAGGCGAGAAACTGGGAGCACTGGAATCCAATACCATCTGCTCAGAGATAGCTTCACTCAGCTACTGAGTGAAATGTCACCTCACATCAGCTCACGTATCTACCTCAGCTGAAAGAAAACTCCCTCACTGAGAAACTGTTCATACATTTCCCCCATTATGCAAGTTTTATCTTTCCTGAGAAAGTTATTAGTGGTGTGAAATGTGTTGAATTCATAAGAGTCAGTCTTTGAAATGACGCTGACATGTCAAACTGGTTTCCACATAACCCAATCCTCCTCCTCATGATTATTGCCATTAATCTCAGTACAGTCCCTAATTGCCTACTGATGAATCAGGAGCTCATGGTGCCAGGTGCTGTACAAATGCAGGACGTAAAGGCATTCAAAGCACTCAGAACCTGCAATGCAGGTCAACAGGGAGTGCAAAAAAAATATAATGGGAAGCAGGAAGAAGAATTGATCTTGGCTGTGGCACATCATCATCCAGTGTGAAATTATTGTGGGCCTAATGGGAAAGAAGAGATTATGAAGACATCAGAGAAGGATGGTGGAGATATGCTACTTTATTACACCATGATTGCCCCCCGAACACAACAGGCAGCAGGGACAAATATATGAAAATACGTACTTGAAAGGTATCCAGGTGAGTAAAGGAGTCTTGCAGCAGGGGAGGGTCTCGTGGAAACTGAGATGGGATGCAGAAATGACCTTCAACACAAGCGTGAAAGTAATCATAGGAACAGATAGACAAGAAGGTAAGTAGGTTGGGTCTGCTGCATACTGAAAAGGAGTCTGCTGAAGATGTAAAAAGGATGATGTTATGTCCAATGATAGGAAAGTGATCTTTTTCTTTTTTATTATTATTATTATTATTATTTTAACTTCTTGCTGAGTGTATGCTGGCAGGGCAAGATACTATTCAGTAGAGCACAGGAAAAAAAAAAAAAAAAAGAAGAAAAAAGAAGAATGATGACAGTGGACAAAGATAGGAAGTACCCAAAGGAGTGTCTAGGTTACCCAGAACCTTCACATGACTGAATAAAATGTTGCTGAGACCAAACATTAATTATTTTCTATTGATCTGTTCCTAAATCCTGGCACTTCTGTTTCTTCTATTTATAGTTGTTCTGGGAGCACAAAAGAGTCATACACAAAATTATCTCGAGTCTCCTGTGTCACCAGCACAGGCTGATGCCCCAACCCCGCATTACTCTATCCCACCATTTTACAAGAGGATGAGAGTTTTGCCTGGAACAACCTTGCTCTGGAGTCCTCTCCTGCTGTGAAGTATCTTGTCCATTCCCAGAGACATGAATCACAGCAAACAGTACATTTGTGCGCAAGAATGTGCTAAGGGCTAGGATAACTCTTTGCCAGGATTAAGAGGATCACTAAGACAGGGCTTGCCTCTTCCTCCCAAAGCTGCCCCCGAGCAGCTGAAGATCTGACCCATTGCTCTAACATTGTGAAATTTCATGGACTCTCTTGGGATTAAGTCTTTAGCATTCAGCATAGCTTCTACTGTCTCCTTCATTGCTCCCTGGCTTGCTCTTCACATTATTTTATTCATTTCACCAATGCATTTTGACTTTCTCAAGTTTATTTTGTCATAGCATAATGTCTTCTTTATTTCAGGCTGCCTTCCAAACGCCGGTTGTTGAAATTGGCTCCTAAATTTTAATTAAAGGAACCTTTTGTTTGGCCCATAAATTAAAATGTTCTGAGTTCTTTTTTTCTGTCCACTTCAAGGCATGGAGCCAAACATGAATACTGAAAACTGTCCAGACGTATCCTTCTCTCTTTCCTCTTCACTCAAGTTCCTCCCCCAAGAGACAGAGCTACTGCCAGCAAAGTCCCCACCACAGTGCTGTGACTTCCCACTGGAAATACTCTCTCTAGAATGACTGACCTCATGGCAGGGCAGTCATACCGATGAAAGCACATCAGCACACTGACTGACAACCTGGGCATCGCTATCCTGTTCTTGAACTGCTGGACAGTTTAAGCAGTTTTCATGAATTATTTGGGTTCTGCAAGGCTCCATTTTAGGGCAAGTACTCTTTAATGTTTAAATAAATGACTTGGATGAAGGACTTGAAGGTATGCTACGTAAGTTTGTGATGACACTAAATTGGGAGGAGTTGTTGACTCTGTTGAGGGAAGAGAGGCCTTGCAGAGAGATCTTGACAAATGACAGAACTTGGCAATCACCAGCTATATGAAGTTTAATGACAGCAAGAGCCAGATGATGCACCTGGGACAGGGCAACCCTGGCTGTATGTACAGACTGGAGGATGAGAGGTTGGAAAGCAATGAAAGGGATATGGAGATTTTGGCCAACAGCAAATTGAATATGAATCTGGAGTGTGCCCTGGCAGCTAAAAGGGCCAAACTGGGGTGCGCTAGGCATTGATGGCACTGCTATCTAGTCGAGGGAAGATATTGTCCCACTCTGCTCTGCGCTGGTGCGGCCTCACCTTGAGTACTATGAGTGGTTTGGAGTGCCACAATATAAGTACATAAAACTATTAGAGAGCATCCAAAGGAGGGCTACAAAGACGGTGAAGGGTCTAGAGGGGAAGACTTATGAGGAGGGGCTGCGGTCCCTTGGTTTATTCAGCCCAGAGCAGAGCAGGCCGAGGGGAGGCCTCATGGCGGCCTGCAGCTCCCTCAGAGGGGAGCGGAGGGGCAGGCGCTGAGCTCTGCTCTCTGGGGACAGCGACAGGACCCGAGGGAACGGCATGGAGCTGGGGCAGGGGAGGGTCAGGCTGGGGGTTAGGGAAAGGTTCTGCACCCAGAGGGTAGTCGGGCACTGGGACAGGCTCCCCAGGGCAGTGGTCACAGCACCAAGCCTGACTGAGTTCAAGAGACATTTGAACAACACTCTCAGACGCACAGTCTGATTTTTGGGTGGTCCTGTGTGGAGCCAGGAGTTGGACTCGATGACCATAGAAACATAAAATGGCTTGGGTTGGAAGGAACCTTAAAGATCACCTAGTTCCAACCCTGCTGCCATGGGCAGGGATGACACCCACTAGATCACGCTGCCCAGGGCCTTGTCCAGCCTGGTCTTGAACAACTCCAAGGATGCGGCATCCACTGCTTCTCTGGGCAAAGAGAGATCTAATTCTTGTGGGTTCCTCCAACATAGGATATTCTGTAATTCTATGATTCTAGGTGTGCACAGGGACAATAACACACATCTGCTGGTTGAGCTGAATTTCCATTAAACATTTTGTCCTGCTCACAGGAGATTAGACATTAGACTAAATCAGCTTCCTGATTTTTAGGCATTTTGTAAGCACCATGATTTGGAAGATAAAGGGACAAACAGTGGCAAAAACACCCCCCTTACCCTTTCCACCCCCCTCTGTCTGGCATCTTTAGCTGTAGGAAGGAGACACTGCAAGGAGGATATAAACAGCTTAAAAGATCAAACCACTTCCACACACAGGATAGCTGGGATTTAATGAGCTATCCAACTGAGCTTGCCACCCCCCTATGGCACCCCAGTGCCTTTGCTGGTTGTGCATGCACCACTTCAGGGGGAGAAGAGTCAGACTTTGCAGCTCCTGGGCCATGTCCTCAATGGTGATGAGTTGCCCTATTTCACCTCCCTGCTTGCTTCTTGAGGGTTTGATATCTTTCCACATTATTTTTTTCCTCATGAACCTTTGAGCTGGCAGTGCTGCAATCTCAGCTACCCTACCTCTGCTTGTGGTGTCACCATGGTATCCTTGCCAGGCTCATTTCTGTGGATATCTCACAGCACCTCCTGATGACTGCACAATACCTGTAGCAGCCTAAGCTGCAGTTATGCAAAATCAGAGCCGAGGTTGAAGCCTTGGGAGCAGGTCCTGGGGAGGGGCAAGGAAGTGACAGCCAGGGTTGAAAACAAAGTTTTGCTTTCCCAGTTTTGCAAACTGTATTCACAGCAATAAACTCAAAGACAAAGAAGCAAATCTGGTAGTATACAGTTGGGTCAAAGCCTGGATCTTCTGCATGAAAGAGCAATACTTACTACTTATTTTAGCAAATGACAGTTTATATCCTGACATAAGGAGGTTAATGGGATCTGCTAGCAGCCAAAGGTTCAAGCATCCTCACCCCAAGGTTTCATCACACCCATGACATTATCCCTTCTCTGCGAGCTGTTTCTTCTCTTTTAAAGTTCTGATATTTAATATTGAGGGTTAGATTCTGTAAACTACAATGACACTAAATGACAGGAGGCAATCTGGCCTATTTTATAGAGCATGAACATGGTTTAGCAGTCATTGATGAGCAAAATTTAATGCTTGATGGGATATGCCACAACACAGGCTGGGGAAGGACCTAAAGAGGCGGAGGGGGATGGATACAGGGAGCAGATAGTAAGTGTCCTGGTATTTAACTGTGCGGTCCCACCAGGTTCATCTGTGTGTATCTGTGAAGAGGCATAACTGGCTCCCAAAGGTATGTCTGAGAAGAGATTATCTCTGGAGCTTTGTGTCCAAGCTATGGAGGGCAGGAGTGCCATTTAAGTCACTGCCGTGTCTGCACCTTCTGCCAACATAATGAAAACAGGCCCAAACTGGGTAGGGTTTAAGACCTTTGAAAAACCTGAGTGCTCTGCATCCCACTAGACTGTTGAATGACAGTGGTGAAGATCTATTGAGATCAAGACAGTGTGGCACAAAGCGATTTTAATTTTCAAGAACACAACATAACAAATTACATATGTAATTTGTACCTACTGCATGAGGGCCAGATCCCTGCAACAAAATAGTATGTGATTACATAAAGATAGTATCAAAATGCCTCCAGCTGGACTTCATGCTGCTGATTACAACTCTCCAAACCCAGCAGCTCAGCCAGTTTTTAGTGGCCCTCACTGTCCATTTATCTAGCCCATGCTTCATCAATTTGTCAATGAGGATGATATCGGAGAGAGCATCAAAAACCTTGTTAAAGTCAAAATAAACACATCCACTGCTTTCTCCTCATCCACTGAGACAGTCCTTTCTCTGTAGAAGGCTATCAGATTGGTCAAGCATGATTTGCTTTTTGTAAATCCATGCTGACTACGCCCTTTCTACCTTACTACCTTCTTTCCCCTGATGTATATGCATACAAAATACAGCAATTGAAATTGCTCCACCAAAAAAAAAAAAAAAAAAAAAAAAAAATCTAAATAACCCATTGGTTGCTAGGCCTTAGGGAAAAAAAAGAAAAAAAGAAAAAAGAAAAAAAAAGCAACAAGGTGTTAGCATGAAGAGAAATACTTGGCAAGTCACAGATTCATCACTAGATGAATATGAAGTAAGCCAACATCCAGAATAGCATTCCTTTAGCAGTCCTATCTAAAGGAAAAAGGCAGAACATATGAACCATGGGCTGGACTCAAAGATTAGTGCCAGTCAAAGGCCCAGACACAGGAGATGCTAGCTCTCCAGGACAGGTTTTATTTTGACATGACTAGCAATAGCTTTGCACAAGAAGCATCCTGGATTAAACGGGCTTCCAGTCTGACCTGCTATGTTACTGTCTTTTCTTGGAGTGCTTTAGCCTTGGTTTTAAGGCAATGAATTGTGTATGTGGCACCAGCAGGTAATACAAGCACAAAATAGACCCAGATTTTAACGCCCCAACACTCAATCAGAATATACTGTAATTCTTATTATTCCAGTTACCCAAACACTTGAAAGGTTCCTTCACTCCTTCAGTTTCACAGGCTTAGAAGGCAGGGACTTGTGGCCCCAGGCAGGGCTAAAATTGCATCAACCTCCAGATTCTCTCTGAGATGAGAATGACCAGCTCAGCTGCTCTGGTACCCAGTCTGCTTCTCTTGCTGAGACTCCATTGTTCCCTCACTTCCATATCGTGTGCAAAATGTCATCCATTTTAGTTATACCCAGGTCTTTCTTTACAGGCCACCCAAGATCACGTAGACTGAAAAGTTTCACGTCTGTCATTTGTCATTATCAATATCAGAACAAGCGCTGTAAATCCAGGAGGGTCCCGTTCAGTATTCCAGTCTGACCCTAAACCAGAAAAAAAAAGAAAAAAAAAAAACCACCTCTAAATCAGGTCCCCAGTTCATGATGATGAGGCAGGCCCAAGACCAAGCCAGGAGGTCAATCTGCAGGCCACCATTAGGTCCAGTGATTGCCAGGCAGGTCGGGACGAGGCGGGGCTGTGGGGAGCAGGAGACCAGCCCTGATGTGGCATTGCTGCAGCACGGTCTGACAGCCCCAGGGGACTGACATGGGGCCCTGGGCTGTGGGCAGGGTGGGGGAGGCCCCAGAGGAGGTGGTCAGGGCCACCGAGACCTAATTGTGCACTCAGGGTCGTGACATACACTGCAGTAGACAATCCTGCTCTGCTCTGCTTTTGCCTTCCAAAACTCAGCGATAATCATTTTATGCTAATAGTTCTAATTAAGTCAATTAGGCAAAATTAGACGAGTACCTTAAATGGCAGGTGAAAATTATTTACCTTATTCTATTGCCTGAGGACTCCTAAATGCACAAGAATGTAAATATGTTTAAATGCAGCTGACAGTGTTTGCAACAAGTGAAGACAGAAGAATACTGATGAGTGCATAAATGTGTATCTTAATCATTTTATTTCCATTCAATCATTTCAGGGAAGGGAACACTGCAAGTTAACTATTGTTATTTAAGAGACTTAGACCTTGTCCTCATCAAAGACCAAAAGAGAAATGTGCAGCCTTTTACCAGCCACCCAATTTTTCTGAGAATTTGCAGCAGTGGAGCAGAGCCCTGCTCAGTAATGGCACTCAGGAGCTATATAAACCTGTTTGCACCTGGAGAAAAAAAACACTCACTAGGTAGGTTTTGCATCAAGACAGTTAGCCTGGTTGGTTTGCTTAGTTTTTGCTCTGAGTTAAGCCTGTGCTAAGGCACCACATGGGCTGGGAGCTCCCTGGGGTCTGCATCCCACAGCATCAACATCCTACAGCAACACCGGGGCAGGCCCTGGGCTGTGATGAAAGGTGGTCCTGGGCCATGGGCAGCATGGGGGAGGCCCCACGGAAGCCAAACAGGCCAGTAAGACCCAGTACCATAATTAGGACCCTAGCATGGTGACGTTTTGGCAGAAATAATTCAAGTGCCTGTGCCCTTTAGAAAGCTTTTATTTTAAAAGCTTTTTAAAAAGCTGCTTTTCTTTTTTTTCTTTCTTTCTTTTTTTTTTTTTTTTTTAGATATTGAAACAAGAGCTCTCCTGTGGCCTCAGAGAATGCAGCATAAAAAAAGAACATTACCAAACTGGCACCTGTCTTGAAATATTACAAAAGCCAAAACTGTTCTTGATGTCAGTAAACATTTTAGGGCTAGACCTGATATGTATAAAACACTATAGTTAAGAAAACTGGAAATAAATTAGATGGTGATGAGATAAATGTGCTTTCTGCTTATCACCAGTGGTGATGGGTCCTCCTTTCTGGGGGATCATGTGGCAGGACTGTGTTTCAAATGGCAGGGGTGAGTAGACCCTCCATCTCCTTTTTCTGCATACGTTTGCATCTCACTTGATAAATCACATCAGTGGTAAATACTCGGACGGGTTGTGTTTTCTCCAAGTGGAAGCAGGTCGTGCTGGTAATGACTGTGTTTGAAAGGAATGCCATTACAGAGCATGGAGAAAACTGACAGTGGTTTGAGGAGGAAAAATGTGTCTATAAACATAAAAATATCAATATCTGTGTGCCATAGAATATTATCAAAACAAGTAAATAAAATTTGTTATTGCAGTATATAAAAAGTGAAGGTTTGAATCACTGTAATTAGAGTTGACGCACACTCCTTTAAGTCATTTTTGTTTCAAGAATATACCGATCATGACTGTGTGCCCTGGTTACTGAGTGTAAGAAAACAAAATAAAAAAAAGTTCCCAGCAGCCTCTGAAACATGTAATAATAAACACACAAAAGGAGTATTTAGCCATGGCAATGCTTCCTGGGGTAAGGATACGTGGATCTCATCTCATCATTAACACGTTAGGATCTGGACATACACACACACACCAGTCTAGCTTTGCAAGATTCCAGGAACCCTGACCATGATTCTTTCAGTGTAGCTCAGTGCGGTTTATTAATGCTGGTGGCTCATAGCTAGGCCTCCACCATAACACCCAGTCCATTTTAGCAGGATAACAATTCAATCAGTGCTCAGCCCGTGCTGATGCATGACATTATTTTACACACCTGCAGAGCCTTGCACATATTCTACTGAATGTCATAAAGTTTTTTCTTGGCCTTATCACCAAGGTTTTTCTGGACTGAAGCTCTGCCATTCAGCACATCAACCAAATCCCTTACTTGGTAGCATATGCAAATTTTCTCAGAGTGGAATTTTTCATCATCCAGCTCGTACCTAAGTTATTAAATAATATTTTGTTATCATTCAGGTCTCTGATGAAGTTATTGAACAATATCAGCTTCAGTTATAGTCCCTCAGGAAATCCACTTAATGCTTCCCAACAGGACATTTACCAACTGTTTAGTTTTCACAGGAGTCTTACCAGGGCTACACTGTGTGCTAGGACATACCCATAGCAAATGTGAGAGCTGGAATGGAGGGACACAGAATCTACCCTTCACTATGGACCTCAATGATTTATCAGACTAGAGTAACCACCTTTCTGTGTCTAGAAAAGTGCCTGGATTGCCCAAGCCTGGACACTGAGGCAGATTATCGTTGTCACGGTGATTGAAAACCAACAAAAAGACCAAAACAAAAGGGAACACTAAACTGTAAGGGATCAAGCTCAGGTGTACAGAGTGCTCCAGAAGTGGTGGGTGTTCTGTCTAGTTTAATTTAACATCCTTGATTACGTGGCAGGATAGGTAGGAAATACATTAATTAAATGTGGAAAGGAGTCTGAACTGGGAGGTGATACACCATAATCATAAATATATGAGAACTATGTAATAAGTATTCCTTTGGGATTTAGGAAGGTTAGGAATACAAATAAGAGCTAAGATGAAAGACTGTCTGGAAATATACAAGCTATACAAAGCAAACCTGAGATAAATAGCAGCATAGCAGTTTCTGGGAGCTCAGTATCTAATGAAAGGTAACAGATGGCCTAAGAGTATTTGACTGACCTCAGGACAGCTGGATGGATTAGCTGGCCATCTAAAGTCTCTCCTACCTGTATCTTGCTGTGATCTTTGTTTTCTTTTCACTTTATTTCTCCGTCTGATTCCTTTTCTTTCCAGCTACTTTCTGTTAGAAAAGAGGAAGAATGTCTTAGCCAGCTAACATCGCACTTTTTTCAAAACTGTTGTAAGCCCTGGATAAGAAAGGAAGCTAAAAAGCAGTGGCTAAGCAGTTCAACATCTGATGCTAGCAAGAGGTACAAGTAGAACAGTGCACAGATCCTGCATTTCTTCAATAGCAAAATTGTAAAGGAATGGTATGAAAGAAATAGCTTATATCATGTCTATATTCTTCTCTGCCTTTCCATATATGTTTACCTCCTTTTGTTTTGAAGGAAGCAGAATATTGAAGGAAAACTAATCCATTTCAGTTAGCCTTTGGACTTTTTCTCCAAAAAGGCTGATAATTACAAGCCTTACTCTTTCAAAAAGACTGTCAAAAAGGACATTTTTCTTATGAAAACTTCATTGAGCTGAAAATAAAAAGGAATAATCTTTGAATAAGAAAGCTAGATAAAGCATTGGCTTGAATTAATCTCTTTTTCTTCTTTTTTGTATCAGTAATAAAAGATTTACAGTGCTTTGGTGGTGATTGAAGACTGAGCTTCATGCATTCAAACCCCAAGCTTTGTTTCACTGCTTAATGCAGTATAATGACAGGGCTGTATTTATACCTCTGCCTCTGTTCCAATAAATACAAAGCTGACCTGATCACTGCAGGTAGCTTCTTACACATTAGAAAACACCTGCTATGAGGCAAGGGGGAGAATGAAAAGGAAGACGAAAATTTTCAACCTTTTGATAAAGATTAAAAAGCATCCAGGAAGTTTAAGTGAGATACGTTCAGCTCTGAAGGAAGAGGCAGTTTCACCACTGCAAGGAGAAATGCTGAACAGAAAGTGCTACTCAGTGGCAGGTAGCTGCCCATGCTGTCGGGCCTGAAATGAGCACCGATACCAGGATGCTTCATCTGTGTGTCTGTCTGTCCCCTCACTGGCCAGGGACAGCATGCACACACATACACTCACCCATCACAAGATTTGCACATCTCGTCATCCCTTGGCTGCTTCTTGGCTCTCCTTTGGGCCGCTTGCACCTCCCTTTCTGGACCACAGGCTCCTCGCAGTGAAACAACTGCTCTGACATCTTTTTCCCCTTGGCACCTGTTCTGCCACACCCATACCCAAAATGTGGCATTTCTGACTGTCACCTGCGTAACCTTGGCCTTGCGTGGCATTGCTGACATGGTCACCTGCTGGCTTTGCCCAGCTCTGTCTCCCCGGAGGCCTTCAGTGCTCCACCAGTGACCTGCAGAGCTGGGGTGTTTGTCACAGAGCCCCTTGGCCACCTGCGTGACCCAGACGTCCCCCTCAGTGCTGTCACCTTCTCACTCTGGTGTGGCTGAATCCAGCAGTTTGTCCCCTTGTGCCCAGCAGCTTTTCATGCCCTCTCCCGTGAGCGTCACCCCAGGCTGGGGCCCAGGGCCCTAACAGAATGTGCACACAGACTTACAGAAGCATGATTATCTCTAAGCATGATGTCTGCGTACCACTATTTGCACTTAAGAAATTCTCCTTCCCTTTATGAACATTTCTTGGTATGCATTTTAACGCTGCCACTTAACATGGCAGAGATAACAAAAATGCCCTGCACAGAGGTTCAATTTTACTCAGCAACATTTGGCTGAAATGCCCAGAGGCCGTAATGCATCTGATCACCCTAAATCCAAGGAGCTGGCGATGATGTACGTTTGAGGATGTGAACTGTGGTGTCCATCAGCAACATTTACCTACCACTGTCAATGAATTAACCTGTTCTTGCTGACTCTGTGCACATGCAGCTGACCTCCTTGGTGTCTTTTTCATGGCTGTGGGGATTAGTGCTTTCAGTCCTAGGTGGAATAAGATCTGCCAAGGCAGACTGTTTAACTTCTGCCATGGAGCAGGAGGTCTGTCAGGGGCCAGCAGCTGGAAAATAAATCTCATGTAAAATTGTGCCTAAAGGGCAGCTGTAGAAGTCTGGACAGAGAAAATTGAGGGACTAGAGACAACCACAAGGAAGAAAAACATTAAATGCAAGGACCTTCCTCTGAGAGCATACTGAGTGAAAGGCTTTCCCCTGAGCACACCCTGCCTGAAAAGGCTGGGTATTTTTAACCTGACCTTCACAAGTAGGCAAATAGGCTCATGGGGGGTTCAGGGAAAAATTCTTTTGCTTTCTTTTCCCACTCTTTAAGTCTTGGATTAAATATCTTGCAGTTTGGTAGGCATCAAAACTAATATTTCTTCACAGCACTAAGAGGATAACTTATGCCTAAAGATTTCAGGAGGTCTTAGAGATATTAATAAATTTTGAAGTTGGTGTAATATCCAGAACACATGAGATTTATGAAGTTTATTATAGTTGTGTCTGCATTTTACATTGGAAAGAACCCAAGTAGAGAGGCTGCAACTGGCATATGAGATGTCTCCAAAAAGAATGGTGTTCCTACAGAGAGAGACAGCACCTGGACCCTGGCTTCACCCCCATCCTTTTTTTGTAGGATCAGCCTTTCTCCCCAGTTATGCAGTGCATATAGTTTCCCCCCCTCACCTCCCCCGATCTGATGCAACACTTTTGCTCAGTCCTCTAGACATGGTCTTGGGATGCTGAACCGCAGTCCCCCTCTTCCTCTCTCCCATAGACCATATGCAGACTGGCACCTACAGATCCAGGCACAACTGGTGGCAGACAGTTACCTCAGCTCAGAGCATGCTTGTGCATGCAACAAGAAAAAGGCCTGAAAGGCTGTTAGGAAAAAATGAGAGCCAGGAGTTTCAGAATAATTCATTTGATCCGTACCTGTGAGAGGTACCAGGTACTGGGCTGATGGTTCCACTTCAGCCCAGTTCTACAACCACTCTCATTTTACTTGCCTTTGGTTTTTGATATAACAGGTACTGATGGCCCTGCTGGAAATCCTGACACTTGAGTCACTAAAAGCTACAGTAGACAATGTGCTTGAGACGGGATCTGGACAAATGCAACCTGAGAACAACCCAATCTATTAGTGAGTAGTTGTGACTAAGAAAATCAAAGCAAATGAGTTTGTGAAATGCTTTTTTCTAAGGTATTCCAAATAAAGGAGTCTCCTGATTAAGTCTGAAAGTTCCCCAGGCAGAGTATTTTATTTAAAAAAGAAAAAAAAAGGAACAAATGAAATCTAAATCAGCATTAAACATTTCATTGAGAGGAAGACAAGTAATTTGGTTAAACTAAAGTTATTATTTGTCTGCTTTAGTTATTACATTCAGCAAGGGGGGGGCTGGGGGGAGCAAGAAAAAAATCACTTGGATTTGACCCAAAACACTGGTAAATAGATAAATGTTTGAATAACACACTGTATGGAAAAATACATGGGGGAGGACCAGCTCTGAGATATCGGTCTGCCCGGAAAGTGGTGCTCAGACCATGAACTGGGCCTAGGCTACAGACCAAATATGCAGACTGCTTTCTAAGGTCAATCAAGCTTTTAATCCAATTATGCCCAGAAGTACCAAATCTTGATACAGACCATGGGAAGAACTAATTTTAATGATTAAATTACTCACCCGTAGTAGGCGCCCTTAATGCATTCCTCAGTGTCCCTGAAAACTATTGTCTGTGTTTGATTTCAGAAACCCTATTAGTGGTATTTTTCCATTTCTAAAGAAGAACTGCAAAGAGTGGAGATTAAAAAGGGAAGTAACACAGCATTTTGCAATGTATCAGAAAGTTCTTTTTTAAAAAAGCTGAAAGTATATTCAGTTCCTTAAATACTTTTGTAATTATCAGATTGCTATAATACATAATACTCATCTGAAATCCCAGCTTAATTACTACTTTTCTGTTGAAATTTAATTTTGTATCCATAAAATATTGTGAGGCCTCTTGATTGTATTTAATATCCTCACACTGATGCTCTGGGTATACACTAAGCAATGCTCACACAAAGCAATGCTGGAATACACTTTCCAACTGCTGCCACATTTCATGCAAGGGAAATGAGATTCCTTTTTTTTTTTTTTTAATTTAATCTCAGTTCTATTTAGTTATAGTTTTAAGAATTGTTTTGTTTTTGAAAGATGTGTTAAATAGAGGTTTGCAGGTAAATCATTCACTATGGGTTTGAATTCTGGACCAGATATTTTAGGCTATGAATAAATTTGTAAGTGCTGGCAGCACCAGAATGTTAAAGACCTGGGAGACAGGGATGACAAAGAATTTTCTTTTGTCTCCCCAAGAAGAGCTGTAAATGGGAGGGTTCTGTGGTTCTTTGGGCATCTTTGCTATTCTTTTCATGTGCATGGGTTTTAGGAAGAAGAGTAATGGGACAACCGTTTGTGCTTGCTATTTTTCTGTCTTACTTTTTCCTTTGCATTATTCTAAACTAAATTTCCTTCCTTCTAACTGGTTAAATAGGAACATTTCACCCAGGAACCCAGTGGAAGACACTGTGATGTTGAGAAACTTTACAGAAATAACTCCTGACCACAGATATCTGTGGTTTTGGAGCATTCAGCTTGAGAGAACTTCTGCTACAGAAATCTGGCTTATCACCACACATGTAGAAAAAACACCCTGATGGACTGGCAAGCCACTCTGGAGATGGTATCTGGTTGTCAGATACCACAGCAGAGGTTTTCATGCTGTTATAACTGTTCGCTCAGCCTGATTTGAAGAACTCATTATCTGAAGGCTGAAACGTTTGGAGAAAGCAGTGTGTAAACCCATGGGGAAGGAAGGAGCAGAGAAGAGGAATGAGATATATCTCATCAAAAATATTTAATTAAATGAAAACCAAAGGCACCATAAATTTGTCTTTAAACAGGGGAGCAATGACAAAGAGAGGCAGGAAAGTGGAAGGTAGAATACAAAGCTGGACTCAATAAGCTAGAAAAGAGATGCAAACCTTAAAGTCATTGACAAGTACACTTAGGCCTGGAACTAGGTACAGATATATTCAAGCAGATGTAACAGTATTTGGCTTCCAGAGCAATGCTTACATCCATCTTGAATGGAAAAAGCATCCTAATTGTCTTATGTCTGAGAAGGTGGAAGGAATTTCAAAACAGATCTTATGCTTATGTATATTCCACCCTGGTTCTGGTGCTTCCAGCAGAAGTTTTGTTGCTAATTACTCTTCTCAAAATCTTCTCTGTTCTTTTATAGTCATTGTCTTCATTATTATTTGCTTTCCTTCTCACTAACTTTCTTGAGAGTACATTAATGCTCTTTAAGCCAATTCAGGAGCCTTGTATACTAAGCCTCCTGGCACACCAACCTGTTTTCCCTTTTCTGAATCCCTCCTCCGATCCTGCTTGCTTCAGAGGGCAGACCATGTTCATGAACATCAGGTACAGACAAGACATCCAGTTTTGGCTACAGGTATCACAGATGAAAAGAGTACTGCTCTCAGCCAACAAAGAACTGCTCGCCAGTTCTCTCCACAAGTTACTATTACCTTACAGCATAACTGCACAGAGAGCTGCTTCCTCTGCTTGTTCTGTCAGAAGGATGGGTTTTATAAACCCAAGCAGAAGTCTTTAGAGTAAATCAGGTTCTTTTGACAGAAACCACTTCAGGAGCAGTGAAACAAGAAGACATGCCACCAGATCTGAAGGGACAGAAATTCTCTGTTTAGGAGGCTGGGGCAGGAAATCAGCAGAGGTTAGGCTAAAAATGTTATTTCCTGCACCCTGTTGAAATTTCAACTGCCCCTTATATTTGACTTGAACACATGAAATAAATATTACACAGATCACTGCATGCCCACTGTTTTTAAATTTATGCATTTTATGTCTTTGCTTGCCTTGGATTTTATTAGTAGAATGGAGAAAATATTTTTCTCTCATTCTTGTCCATGTTTTAGACTGCAAGATTTTTGAGAGAACAAATATTTTATTGTGACCTTGAAGAGGTTTATGCATAGTGCATCTCCAAATTATGCCATGACTAGTATACAGTAATATAGTACAACAGTACAATAAATATTATCACCATCTTGAAAATTTGTTGGTTGTTCTGAAGCAGTCTTCAGCACACTAATAATTTACTTCAATTTTAAGATAGTTTCTATTTAGCATGTTCTTCCAACTGGCAGCATTAAAGATGAAAAATTCAGTGGAAAGGATTTGCTGAACCCCAGTTCTGTTTCAAATATAACTTAAGTGAGATTCCCATTAGAGTTCTCGTTAACTTCAACAAATTGTTGCCTGAAGAGCTTATGCAGCATGAAAAACTTTCATTACAGCTTAGCAGTTAGGTTTACCACCACGCAAACTATCAAAGTCTTGTTATGTTGGGTAGCAAGGGTCAGAATTTGAAAACAAATAGACTAAAATACATTTATTAAGTAATAATAAACTCTTTTTCCCCCTCTTTTTGAATAGGAAAAAAAAAAAAAAAGGAAAGCTTATTCTAAACTTAATGTCATCCAGTTAGAGAACATTATGAATAAATAATATGCCAGCATTAGCCTCCTAGGAAGTTTTCTTACCTACAAACGTATTCCTTTCAATTTCCCATTTTGTTATTTTTTGTCAGCATTAATCTAAGCTTGAAAATTGTGCATTTTGTATTCTCCTGACTTCGTGTTTAGAGAAAATTCTTTGAGACTCTTCTGAGAAGTTATAGGAGCACATACTGAAAAAGCATTGGCAAACACAACAACTATAAATATAAAAGTCCTTCTTCTAGGGTGCATTCTCTTTTTCTTAAAGCTAGTTTTTATTTCAAACTATGTTCTTGCAGCTGTTTCCTTTCAGTGTCATTCTTGCCATCATTTGCTTATTTATGGCATTCTGACTCACCACCTTGCTGTATATCTTAGCTATAGTTTTATACTTTGACTTTTTGGGGGTAATGGTTTGAGGACTACTGCGTTCTAAAGACAACATCAAAATATTTGCAAACTCTGACATAAAAACTTATAAAAACATATTTAATGGCTAGCTAGTGCTGAACTTTTCACATTAGTTTATAGGTCTGCAGTTGGTAATTATATGATATTTAAGATTTTTTTTAGGAGCCAGGCATGATACGTGAAGCTATTGTGTTTTCACAGCAAGCTAGTACTACAGCCAATTAGTCCTTTTACATGAAAATGTTTCTGCCAACAAAACAACTGTTCCTGTGAAATAAGGCAGCTCGATTTGCCCAGACTGTAAATCTTGAGCTTGATTGACTTCAGTGTCTAAGAGTGCAACCTCTGATTGACACCTTTCTGCAAGATTGATTGACACCTTTCTGCAAGCTGGGGTTTTTAGAAAGTCCCTCTCCTGAGTGAATCTCAAGAATGTAATAGGAGAATTCTCCATTGGCAGCCTTTGCCAAAGAGGCAGTTGTGGAATAAGTGCTGGAGGTGACTTATTGAGACCGAAGGTATGTCCATATCTTAAGAGAAGGTTCTGCACTGAGGAAAATTCCAGGGTGAGACGTGGCAGATTTACAAAGAATCTGTTCCATGATAGTCCCCTTGGCAACATAACCTGCAGTCTTAGATATTGGCAACACCAGGGGAGCTTGGTGTGCTGACTCTAAAGAGAAATAGCATGGAGGGTGCAGCAGAGTGAAGACCCCACAGCCAGGTTCTGTGATAACACCACAGGGATGGGGAACCTGATGGTACTATTGAACTGATAGACTGTATGGCCAGCCCTGAGATAAACTGATAACAAAATCATGTTCTCTGGGTGAAGTTAGCTTATTATAATCTCATTACAGTGCCAAAACACACCTCAAAACACACATTCCAACAGCTACCCACCTTCATGGTGCGACCACCCCTCACTTAGCACGAGCTCTGTATTTCTCTAAGCCTATACCTCTAAAACAAAAGCAAGAACATTTTATACCAGTCATAACGAAGATATATAAGACTAGAGTCACTCAAGCTCCACCTAAATGTAAGAATATAGTATAAAAATGGCTCAAGAGAGGAAAAATGTTAGGGAAGATACCATCACACACAAGTCAGGAGGACATTGCTGACTTCTGGTATCAGTTGACAGGCTGAACCTTTTTTTTCCCTCATAGGGATTCCTGTTGGGTGAGATTCAAACCCTTGGTTATACCAAGTGCTCCCCCAGGAAACCTAACAGTCTCTGTAGAGTTGTTTCATAAGCTAACTCATTTGCAGTTGGTTGTGTTAGTCATATGCTTGGTATTTGCACATGCTTTGCATCAGTGTATTTATCACTGACAACCCAAAAGAACTTGTACTCCTGTTGCTTCAATAAACTACACTAGTCATTAATCTACTAGATTGAAGGAGTATTGTGCTATTAGTGTGCCTGTGATTGTGGTAATTCAGTATATTGAATGCAACTGGATTGCTGAATTGGGCATCACTCCAAATCTAAGGCCTGCCACCCCCAGCCCCTCTGATATCTGAGGACAAGCTGGAATTCAGGGGGATTTAGGTCCTGCCAAACTTCTTTACCCTTTAACACAACAGACAGTAAAACAAACTTACTGCGTTAGCCTGGTGCTGGCTGGCATGAAACTAGCAGAAATATAATGCCTTTGAGACTTCTAACTCTCTCTCAGTGTAATTGAATTTGGCCTACGCACTTAAAAGTATTATAAAGTAACTTTCCACAAACAACCTCAATATACACACACGTGACACAAAGTTTGGCCAGATAGACACTTTTTAAAAATGAAAATCAAATAAAAAAGCAGCATTTCCATCAACACTCACCCACTGGAAAATGTCTTTTTTTGTTTGTTTGTTTTCATAAAAGAAGTTTGTAATTATTCTTATTTTTAAATTCTAAATTGTTGCAGAAAACCAAAAAATGAGCTGCTGGTAGTCATTATATGCTGAGTCAGGGTGAGCATCCATGATCTTGGTGTCTGAAATGATTTCTAGACCACATTTCAGAGGGTTTTTTTAATGATCACAGTCAAAATTGATTCCTTCAGTTACAACATATAATAAATGACGTGTAAGATAAGTGAAATGCTGCTGTACTATGCCAATAGCAATGGTTTCTATTTTCTCAACATGCAAACCATTGCAACCACAACGGGGAGTACACAGTTATCACAACCAGGTAAATTGTGTTTTCCGCAACTTGGGGGCCTACTGGCAGGAGATGGCACCATCTTCCTCACAAGAGAAACACAACATCCAAGCTGTCAGAGCCTCTGCTGCCTTCACACTGCCAGCTTGGGCTGTGAAGCTCCTGGATCAATAAGTGGCACAAGCACGCTTACCTAGAGATGACCTTCTGCTGGGCTGTCATGGGAAGTGCTTTGAGTTGCCTAGCCACTATTTGGTGAACTTCGAGGGACAGGCTGGATACCAGCATATTTCCAATACAGAGAAGATAAGTGATGGCTTGGTATGTCTTGCACAGCCTCTGCACAGACTCTGGAGAGCTCTTTCACCTGGACTTTATTCTTCAGCATATGCTATCTGAGCTTGGCACTGCACTCCATCAGTGGCTTTGCCTTTTGAGGTGGCGTACAAAATCATGGCATCTGTGCACATAGAGTTTGAGGCCAGTCCAAAACAGACCCACAGACATCATGGGCCAGAAAAGTGGGCGAAGAGCAAGAATATACCAGGTTGGCAACTCCTGCTAGCAAAAGAGAGGTCTATGTCTCTAAAACTATGCTGCTCCTCCCCCGGTAGAGTAGCTCTGTTCTCCTTTCGTCTCCTTTCTTTCTTTGCCTTCCATCCCTCAGCAAATGGAAACCTCATAGTTTTGTCCTTCCTGCTTGTAAGTGAGACTACTCACCACAGACCTGTTCCTGCTAGGAACAGATCTCTGTGTAAAGGTGTAAAGGTGTGTAAAGGAGTAAAGGTGACTCCATACTTGACCTGTGTTTTGACTCCATATATGACCTACAGGAAAGGAATTGGCCAAGAACATCTGAACAAAGGTTTTCCTGACCAAAGGCAGAGCTGTACAAAACAGTCAGTGTCTGAGTCTCAGAAAGAGTAAATGGTCCTTCCTAATATCAATGGGAAGGAAGCAGAAGAAAGATGGTGTTTTGTACAACAACTTAAAGTCTTTTCTACTAGGAAAGGACTAATTATTTACAGCCTGAAACTGTAAAGCAATTGGGAAGTAAAAGGCTGTCCACATTTTCAAAGGTTTGTCCTTGGAACAAACCACAGACACAGCTTTCCCAAACACAATAATAACCACAAAGGAACAAAAGGGATGTAAATACAACAGTAATGCATCTCTAGATTCTACAGAACAAACTTGTTCAGTTCCTATAGTTTAAGCAAATCAGTGACAAAGCAGTGTTGCTTAGCAAACAAATTGACAGTCAGTGAACTATGCATCCAGAATCAATATCAGTAATACAGCAGGTAAACCACAATACCAGATGCTTACAAACAAATACCTACAAATGACCAAAAACTATTCTGTAGCTTATCCCAGACATTTCTAGACACGCACACATGCACATGTGCATGCACAAACACGAGTTATCAGCACTCACCCCTCTCCTATGAGTGTGAGCTCCCTTGCTTGCACACTCCTTTGGTAGGTACGGGTGTCCCAGCTCTACAGGAGCCTGTGCTGCTCCCTGCAGACCACTACATGCACCGGTGAGAAAGGACAGCCAGGCTCACATACCCACAGTCCAGGTGTGGGTCCCCACTTGCAGCACCCCATTAGCTGGGCACTAGCCCCTCGCAGTGTCCATTGGGCAGCTGCTCTGCCCAGACCTGGCAGAGGCTGGGATATCAGTGGTAATTCTGGCAGCATTACACCAAGTTTTGTCTGATGCTGTTCCTGCTCCAAGGTCTCTCCCTGCTGTTACAAATTTTCATGTTTCTCTCATATTTCAAGTTAACTTCTTTGTTTCAAAAGCATATCTGTAAATCACTGGCTGCTGTTTAACCCAGCTGATGGTCATCTTCCTATTTTACTTTATAGTTCTGGATAAACAGCCTCCCAGACAGTTTTATGTATATGATCCGTGCTCAAAATGTTTATAGCCACGTTCTTATCGTAGCATCTGTTGTGGGCCAGGCCATTTGCCAAGGCTGGGCCATAGGAGCATGCCCACACTGCAGACCCTGGCTTCTGGTCAATCCTTCTGGGCACAGGAGGATGAGAAATTGGAGTCTGCCAAGTGGCATGAGTGGACTCAGTATTCGTGTCACTGATGGTTAACAGTCAAAGTAATAAATGAAGCTATTCATTACTTCTTTTTTGAAATGATAATCTTAAACCCAACACTAACCCAAGCCACAGACCAGGCAAGTTTGTGATAAATGCACGGGATATAGACATATATATTGACTAGAAACCCACACCAATATTTTTTACACAGAAATTTTCTAGGATGTGTTTACACTGCTGCTGGGGCTTTTTCTTACCTTTACTCATATTCTGACCAACTCAATTCATTTCCATTCCAGCTCATAAAGAGGGTCTTCAGCTCTGAGATGAATTTGGTGAAATATGGTGAAAGATTGAAAAATAATAAGTGTACTGAATCTGGTTAAATTAATTCCTTTCCAATGACCTGGCACATACTGGTTCAAAACCAACCTATCTCATTGAATGCCAGCCAAATTAGTGGAGGGCAACAGAACATGTTTTGAGAGAGTCAAAAGACTTTCACATTTTAGTCATATATTACCACTCTTTATCAATATGCAAACTCAGGGAAAGGATTAAAGCTTTTGCTGAACTCAGTTATGCACTTTCAGAGTAGCAGGGAAGGTCAATGATCTTTAAATGATGCTCTGTTGTCATAGTTTGATATAGTCTCATTTCTAGATACACAGGGGATAAAAATATGTTAGACAGACACCAAATGAGAATGTTCTGATAGATACAAGGCAAGACTCAGCACCACATAAATAATCCATTGGAGACCTTTGCATCGTTTTCTGAGGTTCCCAGAGAAGTGGCTCAAACCACATCCAGAGTACCTTTCTGAACCATACTTGATATCCTCCTATTTGGTCTTTCCATATATCCAGCTTACCCAGGTTCTCTTGTTAAAGTTTCTTGGCTTTTTTTCTCATTCACTGAGCACTGCTTCCAATATTAAAAGTGCTTGCAGCTGCTCTTTTCATGTTTGTGTTTCTATTCTTCACTGGTCTGCTGCAGTTCCTCCTGTACTGCTGGTATGTAGGTCAGTACCACTTTTGCTCAAGCCAGTATTAGCAAGTGATCTGGGCCTAAGTGTAAGTTGTACTGATGAACTGGTTGTCTCTTTTGCCAAAATTATTTTGCCTCTTATTAATTCCTCTTTTAATATTCTGGGTATGCAATATTCAGCAAAACTGTGATCTGCAGTAATAAAAGCTTCAGCTGCTTGCCCTTGTTCTTGGCACCTCCTAGCAAATTTGGCCTTTTCATGTATTATATTTTGCTTGTCTTTGACAT
Organism: Heteronetta atricapilla; assembly: GCA_011075105.1. NCBI lineage: Eukaryota > Metazoa > Chordata > Aves > Anseriformes > Anatidae > Heteronetta > Heteronetta atricapilla. Next base: position 189,645,968 of record CM021731.1, read on the forward strand.
CAACTTCAAAAGTCTCTTTTTGCATTTTTTTTGGTCAACTTTTTTTTTCTTTTCTTCCTTCAGTGACAAAGATAGGAAAGCAATGGCAGTAATCTCCAGGACAAATACCAAGGCATTTATTCTTGCACCTTTACAACTGCACTGCCATAATTTTCAGCTCCAGCAAGGCCTAAGTCACCAAAATCAATTTCTTTAACAGTGCCATTTGCTCTTCAAGTTTTCAGGTCGTTGCTCTCCATATGTTTACACTGGTTTGTGGTCCACATCAGAGAGGGAGTCTTTGTGCCCAAACTGGTCAAGCCTAGGGCTTTCTGGAGCATACTGGTCATGTCTGTTCTGTATATTACCACAAACTTTTGTGCACATACAGCATAGCATGTTCCCACTCCGTTCTTATCTACATCACACAGACTAAATCACTTTTTGCTACACTCTATGAAAACCAACCATATTCAAAACACATCTTCGGAAGCTGCACCTTGTGAGGCATGTTTTTTGCTATTTACCTTCCTTAAGTTGCTGTGTGGGAGACCATGATGCTTTATGAGCAAAGCCCTTTTAGTGAAGAGAGGCCAGAGGAGAAACCAATGCAGAAACACATGATGACACTGTGGAGGTAATACTGCTACAACATCCACAGAACACAGAGGAAATGCCTTCTTGGCATATCTCCCTAAATCTTGAGTCCAGCCATGGCCATGGCCAAGCTGTTGTTCCTCTTGTCAAAGGGAAGTTCTGGACTCAGAAGCTTAGTACCCTTATCTAGTACCACAGCATGTTATATGCTTGAAGAAAATACCAATACATGAGGTCCTTTTATGATCCTGGACCTTCCAGGAAATGTACCCATATTCGTGTCTACTGTTTCATCTCCTCTTACAGTGTAACACCAATTTACATAAACTGAAAGGCTTTCTGTTCACTCATAATGAGGTGTCGTGCAACATTCTTGGATGGCATGATCAGCTACACTGGCACAATTCACAAATCCAGTATCTTCTGCACCTTGCAAGGTGCCAGCAGAAGCACAAATGTTGGCCTCTGGCAGGCTCCTGTGACACTCTGTGCCTCCAGATAGTCAAATGGCACTGGTTATCACTTCTCCCATAGCCAGGTCCCAGCAGGTCCCAGGGTGCTGCTGGGCCATCACTCCTTGCAGCCAAGCCCTACCTCACCTCCCTCCAAACAAGTGCAATTGCCGCACTCTGCCTCAGACCCTTCTGTCCCCTTCTCAAAGCACTTTTTTTTTTTTTTTTTTCCTTAATTTTTTTTTTCCCTTCCTTTTTTTTTTTTTTTTTTTTCAGTCTAAAACGCTCTCCCATTTCTATTCTGTAGGAGACAGAAGCTCAGTTCTGACTCTGACACCACATATACATGAGCATGTTGGAGATGGGCTGTAATCCATAGAGTTCTTGAAATAGTCCCCTCCTCTCCAGCAGGGTCATGTCATTTTTTCCTTGTATCTGTGGAAATTTTTTGTTTGTTTCAAAAACATTTATTGTAAGTCTAAAGCAATGTCTAATCATACCTGCCTTCTTGCCTCAGCAAGCTGCTGCTCTTTTCCTCTGCGAAGTGATTTGTGTGATTTGATATTGCCAGTTTAGTTCCTCTGCAAATGCTTTTGCCAGTGACATTAGCAAATGTCTCCGGGCTGGGCAGCAGGAGAAGGCTGTGGCGGGGGGATCTGCACCCCCCCAGAACAAAGCTCAATAAACTGCGTGTGGTGACATTCAGCATGTTTGGATCTCAGGGAACGGAGTTATTTTTAGCTCCTGCCAACAGCTGCAGCACAATGTTCCCCTTCTCCATCACTTGGGTAGCCTGAGACGGGTGTGGATGAAGGCATGTATGCTCAGACCTTTGGAAGGTTAATTCCAAATTTTGCAAGGGTTCATCTGTCTAACGGTCCTGAATAATTAAAGATTTGGCATTACCACTTTATACACCTATAGCACATGCGAAACAGTGATAGAAGAGCCACACCAACACCCTGAATCAAGAACAAAACAACAAAACCTTTCTAGGTCAGTAGTTTAATATCAGACTGAACTCAGCACTTCCCATTCTTAGGAGAAAGGCAAGAAGTGCAAGGAGTGCCTCAGGGACTCCAGAAGGAGCGCTCCAATGCAGAGCAGCCCCTGGGAACACAGCTCCTGAAACAAGAGCTGGTAGTTCCAGTGCCTGTGAGCAAGGAGCCTGAGGGAAAACCCTTCCAAGGAGGACGGAGAAATGTCCCTTCTGGACGTGGTCCTGGGCAACCTGTTGTAGGTGGCCCTGCCTGAGCTGGGGATGGGACCAGATGGTCTCCAGAGGTCCCTTCCCACCTCAGCCACTCTGTGATGCTGTGAGTGGTGCCAAGGATGAAAGATAAAGCAGCAATGAGCTGAGAGATGATGATGTGGTAAGAGATGGTTGCCTCTAACAACCCATCCGTGAGGCACTGCTGGTGTTCTCGCCTACAATAGGTAGGGTAGATGGCACAGAGACTTTGACAGCTCCCCAAAATCAAGCCCTGTATATTCTCCTGCTGACGTAATCCCTTTTAACCAACTCCTTTTGCCTTCTCTCCATCTTTTCCCTTGCAGGGGAACTGCTGATAGCAGCTGCAAAAGACAGTTACCTAAATGTGCATTGCACCGTGTAAGTTTTCCATGGCTTCACACTACAGCAGTATTTTTTACTACTGTAAGCACTGCTATTTTTAGCTGTATAGCATCTACTAAGCAATGATGAAACTGAAGAAAGCTCTTTTTTCTTTTTTTTTCTTTTTTTTTTCTTTTTTTTTTTTACCAGCCATTTCATTAGAACCATAGGAAATGAAAGCAGTTGGTGACTGTCATATATAAGAATTGCTTGTAATGTTCAGCTGTATGGCATCTTTCAGTCAAGTGTCAGAGACTCTAAGAAATTAAGCCCGACAACATAGCTATGAGGAAGGAATTATTTTGAAGGTTATTTTTATGTGCTACTTATACTGCTGGTGTTTTATAAATGTGACATCATAATAAGTTTTATGATAAATAATAACACTAGCAATCATCAATAGCAGAAACAAACTAAATCAAAACTGACTTATCTGAAAATAGGATTTGCCCACAGGATATGCAATTTGAAGGCATCAGTCTTGGCTGAGCGGGTTGGTGTTTTTTGTTGTTGTTTTGTTTTGTTTTGTTTTCTGCCCAAATCCTCAGGTTTACAGTATTTTGCACAAGCTTGTGCTTGACAAAAGTATGTATTACTCTCCATGACATTCTGTCTTTACTTTCTATCCATTTTTCATATTGCCTGTGTGAAGCTGGTAGAAACTTGTGCAGTCCTTACAACAGTCAGAAGGAATGATCAGTCACAGGTAGAGCCTCACTTTCTGAAATACACTGCCAGGGATAACAGGACAGCTAAAATATCATGAACCCGTAAAAATGCTAATTGATGGGATTGTGCCTGTCCTTCTCTCTTGTGTACAAGTATAGCTCTTGGGGTATTGTCCATGTATATTTAGCATAAACAATAGGGTAGGCTGTTTCTTCTGACAGCATGAAATTGAAAGGCATGAGGCTGGAACTCTACATTTGAGTGCCTAACATTAAATAAACATGCCTCTGGATAAATATTTGGTACATCAGAAAATGAGGCCACATAGTTAAGTGCTAAGTGTGGATTTATACGTCTCTTTCTATAAACAGCCAGGCTTGAATATTTTAACCCCAGTACATAAATCCTCAGAAAATTAAATGGACAGTGAAACTATGATTCTCTTCTACAAAAACAAGAGGAATTGAAAAGCCTCACAGATTTGCAGTGGGGCAGATCTGAGTTGTAGCTTCAGACAACCTGTTTGGCTTGGGAATGCCATGGGGGGAAAATAAAAATTCTGTTCTATGTGTATATTGAAGCATTCCTAAGCCCAACTTGGGTTTTAATTTTAAGGGTGTGTGAAGATCTAAAATTTCAAGCTAAATATTTATTAAAAATATAGCTTTGGATCAAGCAAAACAACTTATTTTTTTCAAGTTAAAAATGAATCCTTTCAATTTTGACTTTAGCATGTTTCTAAAACAGAATCAAATAACAATATTTTAAGGCATTTATAAATTAGGATATTGTGTTGAAAGCTACATGAACCTCCAGAGCATTTTCACTTTATTGAACAAGCAATTTCCAATGGAAATTTTCCATGCAAATATTGTTGGACCAGGACAACATGAGATTCAGTTCCAAGTAAGAAACTGAAGCCTGCATGCCCAAAAGCATGTCCAGTCAATACTGCTGTATTTTCCATGGTGCTGCTTAGAGGACACACTGTAAACTACAGTCATGATCCAGCAACACACTAACAAGGACTTCCACCCTGTTGTTGTGGCTGAATGCAATTGGGAGCAGTCCAGATACAGAAAGGAATTCTTGCTTCTTCTTAAAACCAAGCACAAAGGTAGCTTGTAGAATGAACTATAAATGAAAAGCAGGGGTAGTTGTATAGGTCTAAAATTAATTATTGCAAAACTTCAGTGAAATATAAACCAAAGTACATTTTAATTGGATTCTAATGTTTTATTTTTAAGGTGACAGCTGGAGACCCATCTGGCTTCATTCCTCACAATACCATCTCTTTTGTATTGTAATACTTTCAATCTGGTTATTACTATTGTTGGTTGTAAAAAAAACTGTAAAGTTTCAATCTGGACAATTTCATCTGGCCTTCAAATAAAGCTGACTCAACTTTCAATATGTTGTTGCTCGGCATATTGAAAATTATGTGGCACTGAAAGGAACAATCAATAGGTGGAGAAAAATATATCATTTTCTGATATTTCAGTATAGCCCTTAAAAACAGCTGGCTCAAATACATAAAATATTAAAAATAGAAATAAATTGCATTGAAATTCATTTTTGGTTTTCTTTAAGGTAAAGATCCAGATTAACTGCAGAAGGCATTTCCCGCAAGGAACTATTTCATTCTGGTCATCAGAAAGACAAAGAACTACCTTCTGGAGCTCCATATCACCGGTTCTAGCATTATGCCCATACTAGACCCACGCACTAGCACCAAAAGCAACTTACCTGGCTTTAGCCAGGGTAATATAATTGTTTACAAGGCCTGCTTTGTCTGAAAGTGGTGATTTGCAGGGTCAGGCCAACCTCGGGAACTCAATAGGCCAAAGGACAGGAAGAGGTTTAGTGCATTGTAAGTTATTTCATCTCAATGTTTAGCTTACTTACATGGTGGGGTGGCTTCTACAGCATCCAGAGGTATGCTGAGATAAAGCCACATACACAAAAACTTAAGTCTAGCAGGTCAGGCAAATTACATGCAACAGGAGTGTTATCTGAGAGCAGTTGGGCTGGGGTGATAATGCTGATGACAGACTGAAGAAGCCAAGGGGTTGAAGTCCTGTGACTCAGTCAGGATGTGCACATGTAAAAACTATTTCAAACATCACTTGCTAGCTGGAATGGTTCCCCATATGAAACACGTACCAAATCTCTCAATTTTCACCACACTGAAAGTCTTTTAAGACCATGACATGGGGTATTTTGCTGTTTTAATTAATTGAACATATAAAGGATTTTTTTATTTTTTTTCAAAGAGCAGTTCACAGAATTACAGAACAATTGATGTAGGAAGGGAGCTCAGGAGGCCATCTAATCCAAGCCCTGCTCAAGCAGGGACACCCAGAGCAGGCTGCCCAGGAGCACGTCCAGGCAGCTTTTGGAGACCCCACAGCCTCTCTGTCAGCCTGTGCCAGGGCTCCGTCACCCGCCCAGCACAGAAGTGCTGCCTGGTGCTCAGAGGGAGCCCCCTGGGTGCCCGGCTGTGCCCATGGCCTCCTGTCCTGGCACTGGGCACCACCGAGCAGAGCCTGGCTCCGTCCTCTCTGCACCCTCCTTCAGGGATTTCGGGACAGGGATGAGATCCCCCTGAGCCTCCTCTTCTCCAGGCTGAGCAGCCCCAGCTCTCCCAGCCTCTGCTCATAGGAGAGGTGCTCTAGTCCCTCTCAACAGTTGTGCCACATGTTCATGTTTTGTATCTAGAGGATGAAGGCTAAATAAATAAATAAATAAATAAATGTTTGTTTTCTCAATGCAGCTATGAAACCATCCCCAACACTAAGTAGCTGGGAATAATCAGCAAAGCGACGTGTATCAGAGCTACCACTAAAGAACTTGCACTGGTTCTGCATGTTTCCAGTGATACAGCTGGTGACTGCAGGAGGGGAGCACTGCCAACACCTCTGTGAAGTAATTGAATGTCAGGATCGATCCAGCTCCCCATTGCTGTATTGGGTTTATGTGGCAAGGGTTTGGTAGCAGGGGACTGCAGGCTCTGTGAGCAGAGCCCAGGAGCTGCCCCAGGTCAAATCAAAGCCAGTTCCAGATGGCTCCAAAAGGGACCTGCCGCTGGCCAGAGTTGACCCATGAGTGATGCTGGTTGGGCCCCTGGGAGAGCGGACTGAAGGAAGGGAAAATCTGCTGTGCTACAGCAGCTGGGAGAGAGGGGTGAGAGCTGAGAGAGAAGCAGCCCTGCAGCCCCCAAGGGCAGTGCAGCAGGAGGGCAGGAGGTGCTCCAGGCACGCAGCACAAGTTCCCCTGCGGCCCGTGGAGAGGCCCCTGGTGGAGCAGGCTGTCCCCCTGCAGCCCATGGGTCCCCCATGGAGCAGATCTCCACGCTGCAGCCCGTGGAGGAGCCCCCGGTGGAGCAGGTGGATGTGGCCTGGAGGAGGCTGCGGCCCATGGAGAGCCCCCGCAGGAGCAGGCCCCGGGCCGGAGCTGCAGCCCGTGGAGAGGAGCCCACGCAGGAGCAGGGGGTCTGGGGGGAGCTGCCGCCCGTGGGGGACCCGTGCTGGAGCAGTTTGCTCCTGGGGGATGGACCCCGTGGGACGGAGCCGTGTGGGAGCAGTTCCTGAAGAGCTGCAGCCTGTGGGCAGCCCCCGCAGGCTCAGTTCGGGAAGGACGGCATCCATGGGAGGGACCCCATGGGGAGCAGGGGCAGACAGGGGCCGAGAAGGTGCGGCGGAGACAAAGCATCAGGGACTGACCAAAGCCTCCCTGTCCCCATCGCGACCCTTGAGTCCTTTCCATCGTCTGTACTCCACCCTTTTCCTTTGATGAAGAGGCGTGATGAGGATGTTGTAGTGGAGTTCAGCTGCCCAGCAGGGTAAAACCACCGAAAGTACCCACCCTTGTCAATTATTTCTCACCCAGTTAGCAGAACTTATTCAAGCAAGTGGATAAAGGTTATTCAAATAACCTTTGCTTGACATAATATTTGCCAGGGAATGGGTGCAGAGTTGAGCACTGGAGCTTAACCTGTGGAGTGTGCTTGAATAGGGCTGCAAATAGATGAGCACTGAAGTGGGTTGTTTTCTTCATCTCTTTGATGGCTTCATTTGGCAGGATAGCAATGGGACCGTCCACACCAAACTGATATCCACATAAATACATGTCCAGATATTGTCTACACACTGCTTACTACCAGCTGTGATGCCAACATGGTGTTTAGATTTATTTATTTGCTTTTGCACAAGCTGCCCTAGTGTGGAGTTAAGCTTATGTATTTATAGGCTTTCTGTGTTCAAGAGCTTGTGGTTTTTTCTTTTTTCTTTTTTTTTTTCTTCATTTTTTGAAAAGAGGCTATTTCCACTTAGGAAAAAAAAATTAAAAAAAAAAAAAAATCAGTGAGTAAGCCAGCAAGTCAAACCAGGGAGATGAAAGGAACTTCCCACTCGTGGGATCCTCCTCTAATTTATATCAGTTTCTTATCCTTGTTCCTGTGATTTCAGTGATTGAACACTCCTATGGAAGTGTTCCAGGAGTCTAATTTTTCCAATCAGAGCTTGTGGAACTGGAGCCCAGAGTGCAAACATGCATGGTGATCTGTTTGCAGAGCTGCTACAGACCCAGGTACATGCTCAATGACCAGTCAGTATCAGTATTTTTAACAAATGTATGTGGCATTTATGGATGATGTTTTTGCATGGAGTTAAGAGGTTAAAGGACAGATTCAGGCTGGTGTAAAATGTTGTAGTATAATGCTTTCAACAAACAGTTGAGATTCTGAGTAAATAATCTGCTATGAAGTACTTCGTGACTGCAGTCCTCACCAAAGCAGCTAATGCGCTCTAACCTGTAATTACTGAGTGCTATCTCTTCAGTTTGGAAGAATTCTGCTGGAGAGGAAAAGCCATTAATCCTACTTAGTATCCTGTTGGTCAGGTTATCATGAGTAGGCACATGGTGTATTCTGGCAGGCTTTGCATTTCTGTGCTTGTGCTTCATATGTGCTTAATGAAGAGTGCAGGAGTTTCCAGAATCCAGAACAACATGTACTTCTATTTCCTGGGATCAATGGCTAAGTTAGTTTATAGCAAGCAGAAGTATTTTCCAGGGCACAAGAAAGGGAGAAAATTAATCTCATGAACATAACATAAAAGCTCCTCACTGTTGGACTTGAAGGTCCACACAGTCCGGAATCCTACCTGTGACAGTAACCAGAGGCAAAGGAAGGATATAACATATAGTACAGATAGAGTGTGACTTTGCTCTGACCCTCTGAGCCAAGACTTGATAATAGTTTTGAAAGGAATTTCAGTTATTTCAAAGTTTTACCTGTATTATTATTCAGAATAAATGTTGAATTCAAATCTTAAACCTGTACCTTTGCAGATGACTGATTTTTTTTCCACTTGGTAAAAAATCTGAAGGGGTAGGGTAAAATAGGCCAGCTATACTTTTTTGTTGTCATCTAATTAAGTTCTGTAAATGTTGACACCTCCTCTCCACCCCCACCACTTTTCATTATTGTTGTGTGATATTATTAACTACCAGGTTTGGACGTGGGACTTTTCAACATCAGGTTTCTGAGAGCGCTCAGAGATTTAGCTGCTCACACAGCTGGTCTTGAATTCAGATTAGTGATGTATTTTTGTTGTTGTTATTTTGAGGGATCTGATCAGAATTCAGATCAGCACCAGAAAATAATCTGGTCCCTGTATACTTCCCCGTGGATGTCTCAGTGGAGCAGACAAGCTGGGTGATTAGCCAGGCAGCCCACTGGAAACCTCTGTGGCCAAGCCTTAGGGTCAAGTGATGGAAAAGCAGCCTACCAGGAAGTCTGAGAAAAGCACAGTGAACCAGCATCACCTTCCTGAGAGAGGTACCTTGAATCTCACATTGTGCATCTTCTCCCATAGCAACTAAAACACCATGAAGAGACAGAGGAATTCCTCTTTTACCATTTTACTGAGCAGAGCTTATTTCTTCTGCTGCCAATTCAGCTGGCAGCTATCATTGTTAATTGGGCTGGGAGCATAAAGAAATTCACAGACTTGCTATTTAAAAAGCAACATTTCACCCCTTGCTTTTTGTCAGAAGGGTTTATTTCTCTCTCCTTCTTTTCTGTTTTCAGTGCCTTTCTCCTGCTTGCTTTAATAATGATTATCTATACACTGAACAATGACTACTCCTTGCAATCAGCTGTTTGGGCTCCTTTGTGTTAGGTATGTGGGTATAACATATCTTCACCTTCAAAACTTCTGGGCTTTACCACTTCTGTTCCACAATCGCTTTGGAGGTCCAGAGACTACTTCTAGGGGTCTTGGAGAGGAGCTGGCAAATGGCAGTCTACCAGTAGCTCACACAGAATCCCTGAAAGGGGTATCCTCTTTTTTCTTTTTTTTTTTTTCTGGGAAATTATCAAGTTGTCCACAAATCAAACAGGATGAAATTACTCTTTTACTCTACAGATGATTGATAGGGAATGTTAAGAAGGAATAAAAATGGCATAAGGCCCTCCACCCCTCCTCGATGATGGAGAAGCAGTCACACACACTGGAGAATAAAGGAATCACCACTGTCACACAGACAACAAGAAGGTGCCTGTTCCAGATTCATTAAGAGGGTCTTCCTCCCACTCACCAGCCAGCATGACTCTGAAGAAGCCAGACCCTCTCCCATGGGAGAAGACAACTGCACTGCGAGGCCCTGCCATCAGCCCTGTCATTCAGGCTCTGCCATGCCAGAGAACAGATGTCTGTTCTCAGCCCTAATGCACTGTGGACCTAATCAGCTCTTAGATTATCAGTAGGTTGTGTCTGTTTATTATTGTTTTTTTTTGTTTTGTTTTGTTTTGTTTTGTTTTCCCTCAGTTCTCCCTCCTGTGGTTCTTCTACTTCTTTCTTGCTGCCATTTCATCTATCATATTCTCCCTCTCTTGCCCTCACAATTTATCTCCTTCACTTTCACAGAGGGCTCAGATAGGTCTGAGTATTAATGTCTAGGATTTATAAGAGCAAGCGTTCAACTCTTTATCAAAAATGCAAATTATCCAAGACTTAAAAGCTGCACAATAAATTTAATGGTGCAATGCAATTTTCAGAGAATACTTGAAATTGCTGAATTGAATTACAGCACTCACATATGATGACTCAATATTTCTATAAGGTATGAACAGTGTGCAGACCTTCGGAAAAGAGACAGCGAGGAATAGGGAAGAAAAGAAGGAGAGTTATCTTCTCTACCTTGCTACATTTCTGTGACTGAATAGTATGAAGATTTTGATTGTTTTTCTAAAATGTAATGATTTTCAAAGTCATCACTTCTACCTGTTACATGCAAAATTTGCAGCATACTGAGATTATAAAACAGAGACAGGCTTTGGCTTTGAGTCTATGAGCTATAAAAATCTTGTTAAATCATCCATCAGTGCTTAAGACATGTTTTCTCAGTGTGCTGTTCTTTAAACTCTTCATTATCCTCTCTCTTAAAAATCAAACAAAGAAACAAGGATTAGACAGAATTAAAGTTTGGAGGCAAACATGGTTCCAGCTTATTGCAATACTGAGGAACAATTTAAAAATCCCAGACAATGATTATTAAAGTTGTAAGAACCTTTTAAGCAAAATATCTGCAAACTTGTTGTTGACTGACTCATCCTTCTAAAAGCAGAACAGAACATTTCAATACAATCATTGCTATCAGTTTCCTTGCAGTTTTTTAAAGTTATAGCAGGCTGTTTCTAATTGCCAGAGGGGCCAATTAGTCATTTGTAGAAGAAATGGGAATAAAGAACTCTTTAAAATACTAAATAAATGTCATCATATAACTTGCTAGATAGAACAAGAGAATTCAACAATATCAATAGTCCAGAGATTTATGTTTCCCATTTACTATAAAGAAATAACATCTCTCTTTTTAAGTTTACAGCGAAAGTACCCGTAGTGAATCTGATTTTTTTTCCTTTGCAATACAAAGGGAAGGAATTTTCTTGTGACTTCATATTTCTGGAGTCACAGACATGCTACATGCCTTATGAGTGGTATGGCACTTTACCAGGAAACCCACTTCTCCCTTGGTGTGGGAAAACTTTTCTTGGAGACTGAAAATAGTGTAGGATGATTTCAAAGGTGCAAAGGGCAATCTTTAAATCCATTTGCATTACACGCAGAAGGCTCATTTTTGTGACATAATGGGATTTCCATAAAGCTTTTATGCAATCATGTTTTCCTATAGCTGTATTTCCTTGTGCTGGCTCTTTACAAGTGGATGAAACTCACCTGAGTTTTTCTGTATAGGGTGGCTTCAGAGCTCATTCTAAACCATATCAGGAAACAAAGCTGTTTCCACTCTGAGCTACACACATCTCACACAAACAAGTTCCAAATTCTAACATCAAAACAAAATATAAAGCTATATAGGTTAAAAGGTGAGCTTAGCCTTTTGCTGTAGAGCTAGCCTGCCCACTTTGGGCTTTGCTGACTTTGTGGTTGTTAAGGATAGAAGTAAAAACACCTTTAGGGATTGTGGAAATATCTGTTTTGGTATTAAGCCGGGCAAGTGGAGAGAAAGCTCCACTGCTGTAGGAAACACCATCTCGCTGGGAGTCTCTGATAGAGATGTGCTGGGAAAGGAGCATCTTTAAAACAGAATCCCTAATTCTGGCCCGAAGCACCCCATTTTCAGCTGTTACTCCGGCCTCCAGAAAGCTGATCCTAAGGCTGTGTTTTTCCCTTCTAGCTCATTTGAAAACACACTTCTTGCTTCAGTGAGGAAACAGTCTGAGCAGTTATCCCAGCACAGATTTTTTTTTAAAGAATCTTCCTATTGTTTGAGAGCTTTTTCAGTAGTTGGTACTGAAAAAGGAGACACTGAATAAAAGCACTGTAACAGCTTGGATCTCATTTGGAAGCAGTTGTAACATACCTTTTTGTATAGGTGGTCATGAATTGTTATTATCACACCAATACAGGTATGTGGAAGTAATTGCCTAGATCAGATTTCATCTTATGTTCCTTTCAGTATTCCCATATTTATTTGTAATTGGCAACAAAGCTCTTCATGCCTTCTCTATTCTTTCATAAAGACAGCAGACCTCATCCTACCCTGTTTCCGGGCTCAATTGCATGACATGACGTGAGTGGTCATCCATAGAATGTTACTGAATTTATTCCATGCTTCTTATATTTTCCTCAGAAGCAGCTGTTGCCATAGGAAGAAATGCAATGTCATTAGCTCTGTACTGATTACTTCAGATGTGAGCAAGGCAGCACAGTGAAGAAGAGTTCAGAGGTCTGTAGGATATTTATTTTGAAAGCAATGAATCTTCTGTATCGACATATTTGAACCCCAACTCCCCCCCCAAATAACCTGGGGCCAAATTTTTCAAGGTGCTTAACACCTAAAACTCAGAAAGTTCTTAGTATAGTTCCTTTGATTACAACATACTGATTTCATGTCCTGCAGATTCAGTGACACTTAAAAATACCCTACATGCTCTTGGCAATGCACTGAGTGCCTGTCTGCAGCTCTGGGTGCCTACCCTTTGGAGGATTTGTCCTTCCTGCATCATTATTCAGTAGCCATGGAGAGAGCTGATAGCCTCCATCAAATTCCCCTAAACAGATGTTTATGTGAAAGATCCTGCTGTACAATAGGCACTAACTGGCAAGCCAATAGGCAGTCCCAGCAATAAGACCAGTGGCTCAATGGGATCAGAGACAATTAACACACGAGGGATTAATTTTCCTTCTGGCTTTGCTGTACTGAGATTCACAGATCACAGCATTTTTGTAATGAGAATTACTGAACAGGAAAAAAGTACTCAAAAATTATTCATCTAATTTCATATTTTACTGGGAAAAAAAATCTCTTCTGATCACTTGAAGTACTTTAGACTAAAGAAATATTTTAGAGAAAGAAAAAATGAGACAAAGCCAGAGTTCAGCCTTACCCAATCACATAAAGAATATGAGGTTTAATAATGCCTGAATTTTTCTAGTCTCATCTCTACTGCTGCATGTCGTTGTGATGCTAGCACTCGATAAATAATAAATTATGCTACTGCTGCTTGTGAGTGACCTGGCTTCTCTGTCCTGCAGCAAGATCTTTACCGTGGTGTGCTTATGGGGAGAAGGGTACAGAGAATGAAGACCCCTTCGACCTGCTCTAGAGGACTGACTCACCAGCAAAGTGGCTGTACCAGAATTTGGATTCTGATGGACCAGTCAGTCTTCTGCAATTGCCAGTAGGTGCCTCTTGGTTGTTGTAGGAAGCACTGAACAGCATCTATCCTCACTGATCTCATCTGCCTGTTCCTGGCATCAGCAAGATGCCTGCTCCCAAAGCATGTAAATGCCAAGTACAATTGGAGAGGAACAGGCAGTGAGGAGGAGCTCCTGCACCGTGCTGTTCTCCGCATGGCTCTCTAATGTCCCAGAGCATGTAATTCTGAAGGGCAGCAAGCTGAAGAAATGTTACAGAGCACACTGATGTTTTTCTTTAGCTGGAGTGAGCAGGTGAATTGGGAGATAACAATGCAGCAAAAGGAGGTTTTACTAACAATCTCCCTAGCAGATGCTTTAACGAAGAAAGAAAACAGCGTAACAAGAAACCTACTTGTGCCAACCTCTGTGATCAAAGGTTGATATTCAGCAGCTGGGACTTAATTCCAGTAAATTTGAAACATGGCTTATATAGTCCAAAAAGAAAAAGCAATGGAGCGGGAGAGATTCCTGCCTCTAATGCAAGATAATCTCAGTACCACAAACACAACAAGAAAAGTCTGCTTTCACACAATAAATTATGCAGTGCTCTCAGCTGATTGTGAGTAGTTGCAACCGGAATTGGTGTGATTTAAGGGAAACAAAAATGGTATTGTTCTTTTCAAGGACCTAATTCAAAGAACATCTACTTATGAGATAAATAAACTTTGAGAGAGGAATTTGGAAAGAGGAAGGGATCTTTGACTTCATATCTTTGATTTTGAATCTTTGATCTTAGGCCTCTGGTCTTAACTGAACCAGCTGTACAAATCTACCTCGTCCAATGTCACCCATCTTGCTACCTCAAAGATGTTATTCCAGAGGCTATGTATTACTGCCCACTCCTTCATTATGTGCTTAGTTTACTCCATACTGCATTTTGTTTCACCTGCAGGCAATCAGTTTGAATAATCCAAGCAGCTGGATTCAGAAATAAATATGAATAAAAAATGGACATCTCCCTTTTTCTCCATGTCTCTCAGTGCTCTGCTTTTGCCAGAGAAACACTACACGTAGGTTGTGGTTTATATCTCTTGTAGCCTTTCCCCCTGAGTTTGCTCAATCCCTTTTGTAACTCATTGCAGCCATGAGTTCCACATTTGAATTAAGTACCGTGTAAAAATTAAATTACTCCTTCATTATTGGGTTGGTCTCATTATTATCTTAATTATTTATTACTTTTTTTCCTGAGCAATATCACTGTCTGCTTACTAGATCTTCTGTTTCGTGCTGACTTCTATAGGATTCCACTGAGATAACAGTTGCATGAAGAGTGAAGAACAGAGCCTTCTTTCTGTTGCCAGAGCTTTCTTCCTATCTAGCAACAACCTTTTCACCCTCATTAGGTAATTGAAAGGTTATAGAAAGCTGCAGTGATGGAAGGTTAGTTTTAATTTATGAACTAAAATTAAAAATAAAATAAAACATTTTATCAAAAGTGTAAATGCTGATTTACAAACCCAGTCCTCGTAATGGTACTGGGAATTGGTTATGTAACCTTTTTTTGCTCTTTTTACAATCTCCACATTAAGCAATATTTTTACAGCTCTAATTCCTGTAACTGCTTCCACTTCGTCCAGGAAAAGAAGACAGGTGAGAGATGAATCTGTGAGAAGGGAGTAACCTTTACAAATCCTTTCTGGGTAGCAGGTATATGCTGACTCATGGAATTATGAAAAGATATAGATGATATGGTTCTGAAAATAGCACTGTATTTATGAACAAGTCTCTGAGAGTTTATGGCGTGATTAAATCTAGTGATTAAAATTTCTTATGCAAAACCTTCTGTCGGGAACGGCTGAGCAATCCATGTATTCCGAAGCACAGATACTGTTTTCTCCCATGACATCTGACACAAGAGATTTCCATTTTAGATGTGTGATTTGTTATTTAAAGAC
The DNA here is from genome assembly GCA_011075105.1 of Heteronetta atricapilla. Classification (NCBI taxonomy): domain Eukaryota; kingdom Metazoa; phylum Chordata; class Aves; order Anseriformes; family Anatidae; genus Heteronetta; species Heteronetta atricapilla. The sequence goes on from CM021731.1 coordinate 189,661,398, forward strand.
AAAGCAAGAGGTTTACTTTTTGCTGTTGAGCTTAAAGGTTTGTCACAGTTTTAAGATAAATGAGAAAAAGAATACACAACCAGAATTAAATGTAAATGAATCAGTTGAGCAGTGGTGCTTAAGGGATGTGAGTTGTCAAATCTACCCCCACCATTATCAGTGTTTATAAGTATCTGAAGAATATGAACAAAGAGAAGCATGAGAAATTGATTAAGGAAGGTATCTAAAGAAATGGTATGATACTAAGCAAACAAGATTTAGAAAGAAAATGGGGAAAAGATTCCTAATGATGAAAATTTCCTTACTGAAGGGTAACTCCACAATGGAACTTCTGTAATCTCTATTGTTCCAATCATTTGAAAATGAACTTGAATGAAGTACACGTAGATTTTTATAAAGACATAATTAGTCTTTTACACTGTATTTCTGTTATTCTTTATGATTGTTGCCATTATCCTATGCTCCACTACCTATAGGCAGAGAGAAATCAGCCTAGCAGAAGAGAAAGAACCCAGATGTGAGAATAAGCAATTAGATCTTTCCTTAATGTTTTGTCTCCTCTACAGTATATTTATTTTTAATAGTTTAGTGACAGACGCCCAACGGCTAGAGTTCTCCATCTTGCACACGTTAGGAATTGTGCATTCAGTTGGAAACTGAGAAACTCCCAAGACAATGGCAGGAACACACTTCACCTCATTTTAAACAGGCTGTTTGCAGGCAGTGTGTCTTTCTGCTTGTTGGGGGATGCAGCAGACCACAGCTCTCGTCCCTGCCCTCCTAACCCCTAACTCCTCATTGCATGTGGATGACTGATCACCAGAGATCCCACACAAAGTGTAACCACGGGTCCTGTTGTGAAACAACACAGGCTTGAAGTAGAGGAGGATCTGACACAGCTTCTTGCTCAGAGAAATCCTGTGGCATTTGTAGTCCAGCAGACCAGCACAAGGGTCCTGTTAGGACACTGGGGGTGAATTGGAAGGCACAATGCTGCTCTAAGCACCCAAAACTTGCTGCAGGGTATATCCATATACACGTGAACATGGGGTCCAGGAGATGGTTATCTGGGACCCAGCCCAGTGTTGGGGACAGAACAGAGAAGCAGTCCTGGACTACCTGAGAAAGTAGGGGAACGCAGGTCTTATACAGCAGGTATCACATACAGTTTGGCTGCCCCAGTGATGACATTGTCCCTGGTGTCACAGGGACTTGGTCTACACCTGCATCCAGACAGGGACAATTTACACAAGTCCTTACTGATTGCATGTAAACCCATATCCATATTCTCATCCCATACTCAATGCTATGGAGTTCATCTTACTTTCAGAATATCAACACATGTTTTCTATCCAGTCAGTTTGATCAGCCTATGATAGATATCTCAAATATGTCATTTCTAAGTGTCATCTCTGACTCTATGCTTAAGTTTAGGGGATAGAAATATATACAGATTTTCAGAAACAGAGATTGAACCCACCCAATCAGTTCACTTTGACCAGATCATAAAGTCATTGATATCTCTTAGTCATTTGTAATATCTGTTTACTCAGGCATTAAGAGCCAACAGCTAGCCCTGCAGCTTAAGCATAGAACTCTATATCCTCATGGAAGCTTTCCATTCCCTCATGATGCTGTATACAATAAATAAGGAAAGACTCTAGAAGTAAAAACAATACATTGAACTTCTTTGTGCATTCAAAAAGCTCTGAGTCACTTATTTTAGTATCCCTCTTTGTCTGCTTATATGCTTATTGTGAAGTAGCAGACAAAATTGTTCAGATATATGCGTTTACCTTCAGTGACATACCTGTGATTTAGTGGGAATAAAAGGAAATTTATTACTGTTCGCTGGAAATGAGTCCATTAAGCAGTGCTAAAAGCAATGAAGTACTTAGGGAAGCTTTCTCAATGCTGTCTGGCAGAGTCACCCAGACTTTCAAGTATACCTGCGCAACTCCACACTGGTGAGGCTTTGGCTTCCTCTGGAACAAAAGCTCAGTGGTCCATGTAAACTATCTCTGTACCTTTGAAACCATCCAGTACAAGTCTAGCCAAGACACACCACCTCCTGGCATTTCTCTGGCTCTTACCATGACTACTACAGCCTACTCGCTGTAAAGGCCACAGATGAAAGCTACCCCCTCATTTTCTCACCTTGACTCTTCCTCATCATACCGCCTCCTATTTCAAAACAAAGATCCAACACCAGGAGACCACCTCAAAGTCCATGCTCCAAAAGTAGGCTAAGAAAATCGGAGGTGGGGAATGGGACCTGACATGCCTTCCTCTACTCCTACTCCATGTTCTGCATTGAAGGAAATGAGTTTCCTCCCTACTCTGCTGCTTCATCCAAGCTGCTCTGAGAGTAGACCCAGCTGTGGCATAGGCTGTGTCCCGTCTCCCTCCTGCTTGTTACAAGATTTCACCAAGAAACACCACTGCCTAGTGCCAGCACCATGAATACATCCCTTCCTACCGGGCATGATCAGCAGCACCTATGAAGTTTCTGGGTAGCAACGTGTACCCCATCACAACGTGCACTAGCTGTTCAGACCCACAAGCAGGGTATAAGCACTTTCCCCTCTACATACAAGTGAGGGGGATTTGCCTTTCTGTGCTGTGGCTACATATTTACCCAACACTTTACATACACAAACAGTCAACCCACAAGCACAGATGGTGCATGATTCACTCTGGGGCTCTGATCGCTGACTGCTGCTAGCTTTGGATTGGGCCCACAGCACTGGGAAATTACTGCAAGCATTTGTATAATTCAGTAATGATTTTGCAGCCAAAGGCTCCAGCTGCCCTTCCTTGAGTGGCAGTTTGGAGTGAGGACCTGGCACAGGCTGGTAGGACTCCACACGTCTCCTTACATCTGGCAATACCAAGACTGGACGCAAAGCTTCACGATGTGAAGGGCCACACGCTGGGAGAGCTGCAGTCCTCCTTCAGCCCTCCTGCTGTCTGGGGCTCTGCTGGCACCTGGTACATCCTGCTGCATCCAGGGCCAGCCTGCTAGAAGCAGCTGGGTCTCTGGTCCTTCAGCATCTGGAAATGCTCACCGTGACGTATTTCTGGACAGACGTAGCTTTTTGATTTACCTGTACCACGATTGATTTGTGCCTTGGCATGTGGGTGTTTCTCACTGTTCTTTCTATCAGCCCTAGGAGAAGGTCTCTTGCTTTAAGCAGCTATTGAATGTGGCAAATCACAAGGCAGCCTTTTAGATGGGATGCCTGGACTGTCACAGATAAGATTTTACAAGCATGATCTCATGGCCATATATTGACATGTATTTGAAAGTGTTTATGTGGGGAATGCTGTCCTGCCACTGACTTTGAGAACATTTGAGAACAAATTCTAAGCAGGGTATGTGGTACACATAAATACTTATTTCTGAAGTAACACCCAGCCCCATGGCCTTCTAGAGACTTTGCAAGCACTGCACTTGGCTTAATTCTGCTCCCCGTTACCCAAAGGCGATTAGCACTTCAGCTGGAGGGAGAGCCTTTGCTACTCCAAGGGTAAACATATCTTCAGCTGTGTGCTGCCTTGGCAGCCCAGGGTCTCCATGGACCAATGAAGAGCATTGGTTTGGGGATGACCAGATATTTCCCTTCACACAGGTTGGCACAGTCCTTCAGCGTTCTTTATTTGCTCATGAAACCGAAATAATTACACACACAAACAAAACGGGCAGGAGTTGCAGTGGATGTCACTGACCTAAAGAGCAACCAGCATATGGATGGGACCAGTGGACACATTCTGCTAGATCAGTGTGCCAGCTTGGTGCCAGAAACAAGCTTCCCTGATATTTTGTTTGTTTGTAAATAATTATAAATATTTTGCACAGATGGTGTTTACATGGCTGCTTAAAACACTGAGTGTTACCGTAGTTTCAAATTTAAAAACAATTGTGACAAATACTAGCAATTTCAAGATTGCTATCTCTATATACTAAATTGGAGCCAAACTCTATGAAGCATTAATTCAAATGAATTTGCATGGAACTCTTTTCAATAAGATTTTAAGGTTGCCAGCAGTTTAGATTACCCCTTTTTTATTGTGCTGGCATAAGATTAAGAGAGTTTGTTACTGTCCTGGTTTCAGTTAGGACAGAGTTATTTTTCCTCCTAGTAGCTGGTAGGGTGCTATGTTTTGGATTAGGATGAGAAGAGTGCTGATAACATGCTGGTGTTTTAATTGCTGCAGAGCAGTGCTTACACTAAGCCAAGGACTTTTCAGCTCCTCGCTCTGTCCTGCCAGCGGTCAGGCTGGGGGTACAGCAAGAGCTGGCAGGGGACAGACCCAGGACAGCTGACCCAAACTGGCCAAAGGGGTATTCCATACCATCTGACGGCATGCTGAACAATATATAGGGGTGGCTAGCCGGGGTGGGGGGCCGGCTGCTCGGGGTTGGGCTGGGCATCGGTCAGTGGGTGGTCAGCAATTGCATTGTGCATCACTTGTTTGTACATATTTCATTATTATTATTATTATTATTTTCTATCTTAATAAGCTGTCTTTACCTCAACCCACAGGCTTCACTTTCCCGTTTCTCTCCCCCATCCCAGAGAGGGAGGGGAGAGGGTGAGCGAACGGCTGTGTGGTGTTTGGCTGCCGGCCGGGTTAAACCACCACAGTCCTTGTGGCGCCCAACGTGGGGCTCGAACCCACGACCCTGGGATTAAGACTTTATTCTGTGGACAGTGGCATCAGAGTTGTGCCTGCAGTGTTACATAAGCAGATAAAACCACACAATCCGCAGTACTATTTAGCCTTTAGTTAAAATCTCTACAACAACCTTGAAGGCAAAATATTTGTTATTTCTAAGCTGTGAGCAGAAGGAGGAATATTTACTGAATACATTTCCTAAATGTTGATTTATTTTCTGTAGGAATACTGATTTGATTTTAACATAAGCTTTATATATGTATATTGCCATTAAGAAAACCCAAACAGTTTTTTTCATCTCATTTGACTGACTTAACACGTCCCAGAAATAATGAATACACAGCTATGTCTACACACACAAAATAAACGGTGCATACAGAATAGCTATATAATATGAACCTTGCTGTTTATTAAAGGAAACATTTGCTTATCCATGAAAAAAAAAAAAGAGAAAACAAAAAGTTATTTCATCCTATAAAATGTCTACGTAACAGAAATCACTGAAGTGCAAGACAATAGATTTATTCCAATGCAGCTGGAAGTTTTGAAGCAGCAACAAAAATATACATTTCAGATGTAGATTAACATAGTTTTAAAATACCTGTTTAAAGTTCTTATTAAGCAATTAAACAATCAAAGTGCAGACTACCTGTGGCAAAGCAACTGCTCATTTCCAGCTGATTAGAGGATGGAAGCAGAACTGGCCTTTGAGTTTGTTACAGGCAAAAATCCTGGTGTTTTAAGCAGGTAGTCTTGGCAGTCTTACGGCACAGGTTACAGATGGCTGGGTTGGAAGTGACTTCAGGATTTAATACAGGTCATCCTTCTGGTCCCAAGCAAACAACTGCCAACTACGGGTTACAGCACACGTGTTTTCAAGATTAATTTGACTCTAAAAAGAGGAGCAAAAGTAGCTCAAGAAAGAGAATAGTCCACTCAAATCCAAGTTTTTTTTTAGCATCCTGGCGTGATTCAAACACTTCTGGGCTGTCCAGAAGAAAAATGCACCTTCTTGTAAAGGCTGGCATCCCGCTTAACCACCTGACTCATGGTTTGTCCAGGCAGTAGAAACTTCACAGCACACCACATCTCCCCCAGGAGGTGTGTTGCTGTCCCTCATTAGCAGCTGGATGTCCTTCTCAAAGCAGCTGCTGCTGAGGCCGTGCTGCCTGCAGCCAAACCCCCAACCATTTTGCCTCCAAGAAAGAGCTGTGAGGACATAGGAAGGCAGGCCCACTAGAAGGAAATCATGTTGTAGCCATTACCTAAAACTACTTTTGTTTTTCTTTACTTTTGTTACTTTTTGTTTTCCCTTTTTTTTTTTCTTTTTTTTTTTTCTCATACTTTTTTTTACCTAAAAGTACATGCAATTGCCAGCATTTAGGTTTCCATCTGGGGGACTTTTTTGTTTGCTTCCAGCATTGGAGTCTTCTGGAAACCAAAAAAAAAAAAAAAAAAAAAAAAAAAAAAAAAAAAATAATTACACTTTTTATGCAAAGTACTATATGCAATGAGAGCATTTTGTGTGCACAAAATTCAGTCTCTGTACTCTGCCAGAGACTGAAATAAGCTGTGCTCCTTCTGGACCAGGCACTACTCCCCTGAATCCCAGCAGTTTTGCCTATTGAAATGAAAAGCCAATGAACAGCACTGACCAGAAAGTAGAAAGGATTTTCTCTTCTTCACCATTTTCCTGATAACGTACCTGGCCTATTGCAGGCTAAGAACAACACTCAAGGGATGACCTCCACTTGCACTCAGCTGTTCTGCAGAACGACCTGAACTATTTAAATTCAACTAGCTGTGGTTATCCAGGGCTCAGGAAAGTGCAAGGAACTGATAAAATCTCAGAAAAAAAAAATATGGAGTTATAATCTAGAATTAACTAATGAACTCTAGACATAGAGCTACGGAAGGAGCAAATGCGACATTTATTCACTTTAAGAAGATATTCTGAAGACAGCAACTGTTCAAAGACATTAAGGCCAGAACCTCTTTTTATCTCCTGAAGAGGTTAAATCAGGAACTTGAATGTCTGAATATCAATTGAGCAATTTGCATTTAGTCATCCCTGAAGTCACTGGTGCTGCTAGATCAGTCTGGTGGGGAGCCCAGTGTTTGAAAGGGTCATTAAACGTTGTCTGCAGAGGAAAAAGGCTTTCTGGCCCACGAGGTCTCTCCTTTGTGAAACGTCTTTCTGATTTCTATCACACTTATTCATCTCTAACTCTGTATCTTTTCTTTAAGATACACAAGGCACTTCAAGATGGAAATACAGAGTGCCAGAAAGCTTCTTTACGAAGATACAGCATCCATTTGATGTTTATGTTAATTGTTTCTCCCAGTCACCCTTTTCAGATCTGTAAAAGAAGCGAACTGATCCTAACACAGTGCTGAGCATTTCACAGTCTCATTTGGTAATGAAGTTGCTGGAGGAATAACAGAGAACAGCTGCTGGTTTAAAATAGAAATTCATAGCTTTGTAGGGTCAGTGGTATTTCATGGGACTTTTCACGCCTGGAACAATGACAACTAGTGTATTGCCATATTTGTTCCCTGTGATTTCCAAGTTTATTACCAATTATTTCATCTTTGTATGCCAGCAGTTTGCCATATACATGAAAAAAGAATGCAGGGGCAGCCAGGACCTTTGATATAAATGTTGAGGCTGAGGGCTGATCTGTTGCAGCTAGGTGATTGGAGTTATCCAACTTTACAGATTAAATTTCTCTCTGATACACATGCTTGATCTACAGCCACGCTTCTGGAAAGCAGTACAAACATGCTGCAGCTTTTGTCCTGATCATTTATATTAATAAGGAAAAAAAAAAAAAAAAAAAAAAAAAACTTTGAGAGCAAGGGGAGAATAAACACACAGAGCAATTATTTTTGTGATACACAGGTCTAATTCTCCCTGAATTAGCTTTACCACTCTACAAGCTTTGCTATGCTGTCAGCTGTATAAAATGACCTCAGTGGTAGCAATGAGATTTTAATTTCTGTTGTATTACTGTAATTTCCTTGGGTCCCTTTGCAGACAGTGCTTTGAGGCAGATGAAAATGCACCTTTGAAAAAACCTGTCTAGTCCAGTTGGGAGTGTGGGTGGAAAACACAGTTTGGGAGGCATCTTCCCTGTCTCCGTCCCTCTTAGGAAAGGCTCTGCACCAATCACAGCATCACAGAACTGCTGAGGTAGGAAGACACGTCTGGAGGCACCTGGTCCAACCCCTGCCCAAGCAGGGACACCCAGAGCAGGCTGCCCAGGACCATGTCCAGGCAGCTTTTGGAGAACCCAAGGAGGAGACCCCACAACCTCTGAGAAGTCTATGCCAGCCCTCCCACAGAAGTGCTGCATGGTGTTGAGACGGATTCTTCTGTGTTTCCATTTGTGCCCATTGCCTCTTGTCCTGGCACTGAGCACCACTGAGCAGAGCCCGGCTCCATCCTTTTTGCACTGCCAGCCCCCTTCAGGGACTTACAGACATTGATGAGATCCCCCTGAGCCTCTCCTTCTCCAGGCTGAACATCCCCAGCTCTCAGCCTCTCCTAATGTGAGAGATGCTCCAGTGCCTTCATCATCTTGGCAGCCCTCAATTAGTCTTTCTCCACTCTGTCTATGTACTCTCTCTGGTACTGAAGAGCCCAGAACTGGGCACAGCACTCCAGGTGTGGCCTCACCAATGCTGAATAGAGGGGAAGGACCACTTCCTTTCACCTGCTGGCGACACTTTGCCTAATGCAGCCCAGGATACCATTAGGTTTCCGTGCAGCACGCTGCTGACTTGGTGTCCAGCTTGGTGACTTGGTGTTCAACTTGGTGTCCAGCAGGACCCCCAGGCCCTCTTCTGCAGAGCTGCTTTCCAGCTGGGTGGCCCCCAGCATGTCCTGGTGCCTGGGGTTGTTCCTCTCCAGGTGCAGGACTTTTGTTGAACTCCATGAGGTTCCTGTCAGCCCATTTCTCCAGCCTGTCAAGGTTCCTCTGGATGGCAGCACACCCTTCTGCTGTATCAACTATTCCCTCTTGGTTTTGTGTATCTGCCATCTTGTAGAGGGTACATTCTGTCCCATCATCCAGATCATTAATGCTAAGATGCTAAGCAGGACTGGACTCAGTATTGACCCCTACCATGTCTCAGCTCAGGCACCCTGGTACATTATTTTTGATATGTAAGGATACATATCAATCAGGATACATATGTCCCATCCCTGGAAATGCTCAAGGCCAGGCTGGATGGGGCATTGTGCAGCCTGGTCCAGGGAAAGGTGTCCCTGCCCTTGGGGGGGGGGGGGGGGGTAATGGAATTAGATGATCTTTAAGGGCCCTTCCAACCCTAACCATTCTGTGATTCCGTGTTTCTATGATACTGAGGTGGATTGGGGGGGAAGAAAGGAAAAAACATCCAGAGTGCTTTGAATCCAGTGACACTCTTTAGCTCCAATTCAAATATATGAATAATCCCAGTGAAGTTTCTGGGAATCACTGTATACTGGTTGCTGCAACACACTGATCAAAGTGGGCAAGTGATTTACTAACAGCAATGCACAAGCTGAAATTTTTGATGGCTCAAGGCCTTAGGATATCAGGCCAACTTTCAGAGTAAAGTTGAGCATCTGAGCAAATACTTAGTATTAATCATGTGCCTTATTCATCTGTATTGATTAAACCAAGTAAGGCTGAACTTAAAATTAAGTTCAGGCTTTAAGATAGACCTAAAATTAATGGAGAGATGAGATACGGTGGATTTAAAAGATAGATAGACGGATAGACAGATATTTTTCTCCTTATCATAATAATAATAATAAAAAAAATAAAAAATGTTTGAGATCTTTTTCCAGTTTCTCCCTATCCAAGTTGTCCCTGAAATGCACTTGCCTTCAGGAAGAATTACCCTAACATGTTTTTCTATCTGTATCATATGACAGCTGTTAGCAGGAAAAGCAAAGAACTGCTAAAATTACAAAATGTTTGAGACCTGACTTAGAGCAGGAGTTGACTTGCCCAGGCTGCTGATATCCAGCCGTGCTGCTGGCTGCAAACTGCCTAGTTAGCCACAGTCCCTTGTGTAGCTTCAGAATACCCTGCTGAGGTTAGCAAGTGTTGTTTGCCTTTGATGTACTGACTTGTACACTAACAATGGAACAGATAAGCTATGGTTAACTAACGAAGACAGCATTTGCCCCAGTTTAGTATATAATAATTAGATCACCATGATTTCACTAAATAAATAAATAAATAAAATTTATTCTCCATGCCAAGTAAGCATGTATGATGGTTTATGTTACAGCTTAGTGGTGTGTCAGCTGCACATACAGCACAGCATTTTGGGCTGCATCATGCCTGCACAGCAAGTGTAGCCTGAGGCCACCATAACCACCGGGCATCACCAGCTATTCACTGCCTTGGAACCATCACTTCAGTGGAGAACGTTGGGCATGTTCTGCTGGCATGAAGACAAGACTATTACATTCACTACAATGGAGGTTGAGTTGGCTGTCCTCTTAGAAATCCCTCTTCAGTGTTCATGGTAATTTAAAATTGTATCAGGCTACACTGGTCATTGTCAGCCCAGCTGAGTGTTCCATAGATCATTTTCCCAAAGTGAAATGGCTTAAAATTGAAAAGAAAAATGTCCAAGGTTGCCAAAATGAGTTGTCTGTATTAGGATGCAGCCCTGACATCAGCAGTTATTAATAGGAGTAAGTGCCACTGGTGGAAATTAGGCTTTTCCAGGTCTCTGCTCTGGGACTGTATCAGACGTTATCAGCAGGCCACCCGCTGCTGAAAGCGGGATTAATTCTCAGTACAGAAAAGGCCTCAGAGACTCTTTCATTTGAATTCCCCTCATTGAAATTAAAGCTCGCTGTTCCTTATTCTGTCTCCAGAGAGAACATAAAAGACAACACTTTCTCTTCTCCCCTACAACTATCTGTTCCCTACTTGAAGACGGCTATCATATCATCCCCTTGCCTTTTCTTCTCTACAATAAAGGATCACAGCTCCATAATTTTTCTCTCTTAGGCCACATTTTTTTCAGAAGTCTTTTGCATTTTCTCCACATCTTTCTCAAAATGCAGAGCCCAAAACTAAATGCCGTATCCATTCTGAATTGAAGGATTGTTTCCTGGCATCCCTTCTGCATCCCCAGTCTGCATTTTGGGGTGTATTTTAGTTATTTTTGTTGTTGGCTGTTTGTTTGTATTGGTCATAGCCTAAATACATTGACTCGTGTAGCTTGCACATCAGAGCAAAACCCATTTTCTGTGAAAATGTTACTTAGCTTATGCTTCTACCATTCATTTTTTATACAGCAGTTTATTGCTTTCTGCATATAGAACCTCCACCTATTTTAAGAATTTGTCTCTAATTTATCAATATAATCCCAAATTCATATCCTGATCTCCAGTGCACTTTTACATTCTCGCATACATTTGTATTCTGAGAATTTAAAAAGCACATTCTCCACTTCATCTTATCACTATTTTACATAGACCCGGGACCCAGAACCAGGTCAGAGTTTCAAAAGACAGCACTTCCAGCTTGACAGTAAACCATTGGCAGGTACAACTCGAGTGCAATTTGCTATAGCTCAGCCGCAGCTGTAGCTGTTCTGATTGATTTAACCTGAGGACAAAGCCCCTGAGGAAAGATTCATGAAATAAACTTCTAATTTTTGTGAGTCTCCATGGCAGTACTATCTTCTTTTAAGAGGCTAACACTACACATGATCTAAAACACCAGAGCCCACTGAAGAGTTGTATTTTCACACTGTTTATTGCACTACTCTGACCATTTCCCTGTTGTTCTTAGCCATACTGACTCCCGGATTAATAGACTGTCTTGAAAACAAGGCTTTCTATTCCATAGATGAACAGCAGGTCTGCAGGACAGAGCTATGTCAAAGATCATTGCTGATATGCTCATTTTCCCAAAGAGCAATTAGATCAGTTGTAGATATCAAATCAGCAATGAGCCTGACTTTCCCTCACACTAGAGCGACACTCACAGAACATTTAAATATATATGGTTGTAATTATAACATCAAAAATGTGTTTGACTCAGTATTACATCCAGAAAAAAAATAAATGACAACCTCTGTGACAGAAAGAGTATAACCTAAATGACAGAAAGTAGACAGGATGCACTGAGAAGTGTCAAATGAGAACAAAGAGGTGTTTTTCTCCTCACATTCTTATCAAAATCACCTCACACTACCATTTACCCTCTTCTCAGACACTACCACAAACAATGGCTGCTGCTGTAAATGCAGGTGTCACCTAGGTGTGTAGGTGTCTACTGTCCATTGTTTTGGCTACGTATGACTGGAATACCAGAAATGGGGTTTGGGAAGCAACCGTAATAACCAGCAATAAGGGTAATTCTCTGACAGGAGAACTGGAAGACAAGTTCAAAGAAGCTGAAATGTTCTTTAGGCTCTGAGTATGGCTTTAGTCTATGCTGAGCAGCAATGTCCCTGACCATTTCCCAGGCTGGGCTCTGCCCCAAAGCAACAGGATTTATTTATTTATTTTGCCAACAGTTTAGTCCATTAAATATAAATTATTAACTTTTCTTGCCCAAGATCTGATAGATTTCTCTTAGTCTGTTGGGGTCATTTTCCATCCATTGCTTTTTTAAGAAATTAAAGATTTGTCTGCTTTGCGACACTGAGTGTGGCAGTCCAGCTGGACTGCAAGCTTGTTTGTGCTATGCACATTTAAAATAAACTTGGTAGGTGGAACGATGGGTACATATACATGCCTCACATCTCCAGGCTGTGAAATATGCTTATAGGTAAATGATAGTCTAAGAAAACAAGCCTGTCTGATAATGGTATTACCCAACTTTTTAATTGTATTTCAAAGCCTATGTGAGAAAGACATCATCTTGCCTCTTAAAAAAAAAAAAAAAAAAAAAAAAAAAAAAAAAAAAAGACTTTTATTAGTTGTTTAAGCTTGTCATTCACACAGTGTAAAACTCCATTCCACTTGAGTGGAGTCTGCTTTTCCATGCTGGGTGGCCATAAATGCTAGCTAGAAGCAAGAAAGGTGGTGCTGGAACTTTGTTAGACCTTGATTCACCGCTTTGCTACTCATATAATACCAGATGAATTTCAACAGAGCTCTGCAAGAATCTGCCAAGGGTATGTGATGGGTAATATTAATATTGCAAGGTAAAAAGCTGGATTTGTAAAATTAATCAGGAATTCATTTGAGTGATGATGAAGCAGGAGGGAACCATTAAAACTTTAATAATAAGCCTAAAGTTCAAAGATGTCCCATTACCATAATGCTAATACAAGAACTGATTCTCCAGGTCCACCTGGCTTGTTACAGTTCCAGCAGTTTATTAACAGGAGATAATTTGGTACAGCTGGTTGCAACTACACTGGATATTCCTACTGGTGCCTGTACTATGCCATGGGGATATTCCTGAGGACCTGAACTAGGCCAGAAGAGCAACCCAGCCGTATCATAACTCAAAATTGAGGCATTTTCTCAGCACAGCAATGTTGAGAGCTTCTGTGCAGCTTTAGCAATGCATAGCAGCATGAGGTGCTCCAGAAAAGCACAGGCCCCGCAGACCTGTGCTGTCTATCTGCTCTCCTCAGTGTATTACCAATCAGTTATCTTCTAACAGTTCAGTCCTTGGATTGAGTGTGTGACCTCAGGGCACCCTATTCTAGGGAGATTTTTATTTATTTTTTTAACAGAAACACGTTCATCTGAATCATTTTAATGACAAGTCTCATTCTCATTTTCAAAAGATCGTGTGTTATGCTGCATGTACTGTATAGACTGTAACGACATACAGAAAACCTGAAGAAGATGTAGATTTAGGGCTTTATTTAGCAAATAAGAATTTTCCATATAGCACACAGCTGGTAGGAAATGACCTGGTCCTTGTCTTCCAGAACTGCTTCAAGTCAGTCTCCACAGGAGCAGAGAGAGTGATGGGGAACGACCCTTCTTCACTGCCTTCTTCATTTACAGGCACCATCTCAGGTGCTTTGTTATTTTTCCTTATCTGTTTATCTTGTCCAGCCCGTTAGTGCACTCTTGTGAATGCACTGGGGCAGCCATTCCAAAAGAGAAATAGAAAGCTGTAATCAAAATGAGAGTGATTCAATTTATCTATCACAGAGACTGTCATCAGTGGTTCAGTGGTTTTGTGCAAAGAATATATATAAAAAATATAAAAATAATTTTTTTAAAAGTTTACAAAATATACTGATATATCAGTAAGGGTTCCCCAGCTTCAAGAAAATAGTTATTCTTGGGTTTTGACCTGATATCTAGATATTTGAAAGAAGCAAGAATGTTCACAATTTGGATTTCCATTTTCCTTTGGAGAAAAATAAAGGTATATTTGTGTCTTTTTCAACATACTCCCTGCCCTGCACATGAAGAGCAAGCCTGAAAATGTAAAAATGTTGAGTTTTCTTGCTTCTTAAAGGTTTGATCTTAGAGAAAACTTGCTGACAAAAGTTTTTCCTCTCCAAGCATTTTGTTGATTGTGTTGCTTGTGTTGCTAGAAAATAGCGCTTGGAAAGCTTTATAAGCCGTATAAAAGATTGGCTCTTCTTGCTGCAATGAGACTTTTTTTTTTAGCTTTCTGAAGGACCACACATGCTTGTGTTTGACCTTCCCAAAATAAATTACTATCTTTGCCCTTTGGTGCCACCTTTTTGGATAAAAAATATCTCAGCTGTGTACAGAGGTCTTTGGGTGACAACAGATGGCTGATTGGCTTTCCCATATCCCCAAAACTTGCAGTTTTCTCCCCTCTTCCCATCTTAAAATTACAACCGAACAGGAACACACACACACATATACACACACATGCGTATACACAGACATATTTATTGTCAGGAAAATACATATAAGTGTGAATGATGTGAATCCCCCCATCAGCTGGGCTCAGACACTCAATCTGCTGGTACAGATCCCTCTCCTCCCACCAACGCATACAGCACACTCACAGACTGTCCCATAGGCACTGAGGTCCCTGTACACACACATGCGCACAGAATGGGTAGTCCCTCAGTAAAGAAAATAGCTACAAATGCAGTTTAATGAGAAGTTGGATCAGGCTACGTTGGCATGGCATAGCCAAACAAACATGGCGACCAGCCCCTATTATCCCCTCTTGTTTCTGTTTTCTCAAATTTGTTCCTTTCCAGACCACCCCAGTCCTTTTCATTCCCACCCTTTGGTTCCTCACTTTTGGTTTCCTCAGCTTTAAGATGCAGCAGAGATGGCAGTGCCAAGGAGACAGAATCAGGGGGTCACAGCATCGTAGAATCACAGAATGTCCCCAGCTGGAAGGGACCCACAAGGACCATCAAGTCCAACTCCCAGCTCCACACAGGACCACACAAAATTCAGACCAGATATCAGAGAATGTTTTCCAAGCACTTCTTGAACTCTCGTAAGCTTGGTGTTGTGACCACATCCTTGGAGATAGTCCCTGTGCCCAACCACCCTCTGGGTGCAGAACCTTTCCCTAACCCCCAGCCTGACCCTCCCCTGTCCCAGCTCCATGCCGTTCCCTCGGGTCCTGTCGCTGTCCCCAGAGAGCAGAGCTCAGCGCCTGCCCCTCCGCTCCCCTCGTGAGGGAGCTGCAGGCCGCCATGAGGCCTCCCCTCAGCCTGCTCTGCTCGGGGCTGAGCAAACCAAGGGGCCTCAGCCGCTCCTCATACATCTCCTCCAAACCCTTTATAATCTTTGTCGCCCTTTTGTAGCTGACACGATACCGTGTGTCAGCTCCAAGAGAGTTTGAATAACACACAGTGCCATATCTGTAGTGTTTATCTGGTCTTCATATAGCCTGCTGCCTTCAGACTTCACACAGCATAGGAAGAGTCAAGATCTTTGTAGTACCATGAGAGCTGAGAAAAAACTTGTAGTGGTGGAAGTCAGCCCTCTGATTCTGCTCCCACTTCAGGAACTTACATAAAGTAAATCCTTAGTTTTAAGTGTCCAAGTAGTTCTCTGATATCCAGTATACCTAGCATGTGCTTACCTTATTTTTAAAACCAAACTTCTAATGTTAATTAATGAAGTGACCTTGAGTAGTTTGCTTAAGCTGTGTACGGTTGTCATCCCCCTTTTGTGCAATTAAAACAATAAAACAGTGCATTCACACAGGCATTTTGAAGCTTAATTAACTGGTGTGTGCAGGGCTCTCTGAGGTTCTCCAAAGGGAAGCACTGTAAGCACAGAAAATTAATGTTAGGATGAGTATTACACAATAACCTGACACAGCAGCTGTAGGTGAACAATTTGGAAAAAAAAAAAAAAAAAGAGAGAGAGAGTGAGAGAGAAAACAAACATTCAGACCAGATTTTCTGATGCCCTGCAATAAGTTTTGCAGCAGAGCCTAAATCTTCATAGTCTACTCACCACTGCCATTTGAGTAACAGGTACAAATTGTCCATAAAAGTTCAAAACAGGCATCAAGCAGCCTGGGAAGTATTTGAATACAGTTTCTTTTATGAGTCCGGTCAAGGTTCATCTGGTAGTCTAGGGATGCTTGCCAGCTTTCCCTTAGAGGAATACCCATACCACAGTTTCTGTCAATGCATTTTGTTTTCAGGTTCTAGCCTCTCTCAAAGTTTGGGTGAAACTCAGAATATGCAGATATTAGCAAAGAAATTAAAAACAATATCTACAGTACCCAAGGAAAAAAAGAAACTGCAGAAGTCCCAGCAGAAATTGATTGCATTAAACTTCCATACATTAACATAAGTTTGCTTTGTAGTTTGTGCAATATTTTACCTTAAGCATTCATAAGCATCTCAGCTGTGTAGCTGAATTTCTTCCCTGGTTATGACTAAAAATCGTAATAACCAAGTCATGAAGTTCTGCTTTTTGATGTAAAACATAGCAGATGCCAGGTTTCCTAGTGAAGCCATGGTCCTTAGAAGCCAGGTGATGCACAGTTAATTTTTAGACAGTTACCAGGCAACAGTTGGGTCTAACAGAAGGCCATGAGCAACTCCTTAATTTTCTTTCCTGAATCTGAGCTGCTGTGTCTATATTTCAACTTCTTTTCCCCTGAAGGTCTTAGTCATGGAAAAGGGATCATACGGTATATTGGTTAAATTAGATAAGTGATTTTCTTTAGCAGGTCTAAGTATTCAATAAATCTATTCCTTTGCAAATATAATATAGAATTGCTTTTCCAATTTTTCGTCTGCTTAGACCTAGGAAATTCTAGCTTTAAGAAAGAAGTTGAACAAAAAATTCATAGCCACTCTGTGGCATTGCAAAGTCTATTGCTTTGCTTTTTGTTTAGATTTTCTTTTATCTGTCATTTCTGCTTTGACACATTTTCCAGCTCTTGTTACCAACCATTCTCATTATTACCATTAAATTATGAAGGATGGTTTAATGAACAATGGAACGTTCAGCTTTGTTAGAGTTTTTTTTCTACTTCTTTCCTTTGCACTTACTGGCAAACTGACTGATACACTTACAAAAGAGATCAAATGGCATGTTTGCCTGAATTAGAAAGGATCTGGACTTCAAGATCAAGATGTATGTTACACTGTTATTGTTCTATGATAACGTCAGTTTATCATACTGTCTTTTACATGCCAGTAATCACTCTACCTTCACACACCAAGTCTCCCAAAGTCTGAGCTCAGCGTGCAGGAAGAGAAAATTAAATACAGCTGACTGAAGGTCTCCTTTCAGTTTAGCAATTCACATAAAAAGAAATGGTATTTCATGTAATCTAATCATTCTCGTACCTTTAGTATATAATCATCCTCACATTTTCTCTTTCACAACATAGTCAACAAATGCACTGCCTCACCTTGTCAGATTTCTATATCCACCAATGTGATCTCACCTCTTAAAAGGAATTAAATCATTGCGATAATAGTAATAATTAAAATATATATATATCTCCTGTGTTTCAGGTGCAATTTGTGTGGAAATCCATATAATTTTTCCCCCTGTGAGGAAAATGGAAGATAAGGACAAGGAAGGGATCTAATTTATCCACTTCACGTACCATGTATTAACACACATTAACATATTTTCTGTGGGGCATTAGGTACCTAGGTTTATTTTTACTGTTATTAGTAACTGTTACTGCACTAACTTCTACACAAAAGTTCTGCCATTCAATTACAGACCCATTGTGCTCAGCCCTCCAGAAACACAAAACAACAGATTGTAGACCTGAGGGGTCGAGTCTGGGAGCAGTACATACCTCACAGAGGTTCCTTTGAATATTTCTGGCATTAATGTCTTATTAAAGTACAACCTGGGACACAATGAATAGGTTGATTGAAAAGCTTAAGTAATACAATATGCAGGAATTTGATGCTTTTCTGGGTGTCTAGGAAAGATGCTACATCATGCTTCAGATCTCTGTAGCACCTGGCACTTTACATTGATCAACTACACCTCACAATTCTGTTATATAGGGAAGTAGTAGTAACCCCACAATTTGTGTGAGACAAAACTGAAATACGCAGTGACTGAAGACAATATTTTCATGCCTGGAAGTCAACACCCATATTGTGACCATAGATCTGACTGTGAGTCCTTGACGATCCAGCTCCAGCTTCATAACTACTTTGAGCTGACCTAAGTGTGGCTGTTTTCTAAAGGAATATTTCTATGACCTGCTCTCTTATATAGCCATGTTCCCTCCCCTGTGCCTCAACAGGGTGTGTAGATGCATAATGGGTCAGATCAGAAAAACAAACAAACAAACAAAAAACAAAAACAAACAAACAAACAAAAAAACAGCTAACAGCTGAGCAATGGCTAAGTCACACGGCCACATCATGAAACTGCACCCTTGAGTTCAACACCTCTGCACTGCACTTTGAAAGAGGTGTGCTTGAAGTAGCTGGAGGTGAAATGAATGAGAGGACACCGGGCTCTGCTGTGCCTGATTGAGGAAAAAGCTTTACTGTGCACCAAGGGCTTGGGCTTTTCCCTGCCTGAGTGGCTCAGAGCTCACCAGTATCATGCTTAAATAGGGGAGAGGCTTCGGGATTAGTAGTCCTCTCTCTTGAATGGAGTAGTAAATATATTATTTCACCTGCTCTGCTCTCCCTCCCGCTCCTGTAGGTGGGATGGTGCCCTTCTCTCACTTCTGTCAAGCAGCGCTGCTGTGCCATTCTCTGTCCTCACTTCTCACCTTCCACCTCCCCCCCTTGTGCAAGTAACCCAGATGTTTTCTTTTGCCACAAATATCCCCAAAGCTTCCACTTCATCACTTCCCCTGACCCCACAAGCTCCCTTGCCTTGTGATTTTCAACATTCTCCAGCTTCAGGCCACATCGGTGAACAGCCCTGCTCAGTCAGGGCAAATCAATAGCACACCCCAATGCTTTCTACTTCTCTTGACTTGAACATGCTCAAAGCACTTGCCAGTACATCAGCTCTAATTCTAAACGGGCAACCCAGAATTGAGGGGTGCTTTCAGCCCACTTTCATAAATCCCAGAGCTAGCTGACAACTAGAAGAAACCCTTCGTTAAAAAATCATTTTGTCCTATTAAAGCAGATTTCATCTAATTGGAAACAATGCACCTAATTAAAAAAAAAAAAAAAAAAGAAAAAGAAAAAGAATGCCTCGGGCTATGTTTATCATTGAAAGACAGCCATTTTATGAACAAAATGACAGCACTGGGTCTGGTTTGTAGCCAGTATGCTGCAAGGCTTCAGGAAGAGTTTTATCATAATTTAAATCAATAGACAATGCTGAACATTTTAGGAAAACAAAGGGGAAACTATGTAGGATCCTTTCAGTAGATGAGTGCCCCAAGCAGTTCCCAAATTTTGTTGTGGCCAAGAGGTTCTGAACTGGTTGGCTGTATCCTTTTGTCTTATACTGCTAAGTAAGGATAAATTTTCTAAGAAAAAACAAATGTTATCAATCCTCATTTTTTTTTCCTTTTATTTGTAAGTAATGTCTATGAGCATGTTTCATATCTATCAGTTATTTACACTGATTGTGTTGCGATAAGCATCTTTTTTTTTTCTTTTTCTTTTTTTTTTTTTTTTTAAGTGGTTAACTATCTCTCTTCACTTTGAAGAGCTCCTAAATCCCCTTCCTGTCAGGGTCCAAACTCATCTCACCTAAGTTATGGCATTTACCTAAGCTGTCTCCATTCCAAGACAATGAGTGAAATGAGTAAACCATGAAGAGTAACTCAACTGCCACTTCAGGCTCTGTGTGTATCATGTGCAGACTGAGATGTCAAACCTGTATTTATACCTCTAGCATTACTCTTTAAAGGAACACAACTTCCAGTCCCCTGCAAGTCAGTGCAAATGGCTGTGGGGACCTAAGACCTTCCTCCTTCCTGTGAGTCTCCATCTCTTATTATCTACAAGGGCAAGATGATGTACCAGTTTTCCTTCCCCTCCAAAGAAATGCAAAATCTGCACCTGTTTCTAGGTGGTCCAGGCTTCAGATATTCAGGAACTGAAATGAGAAATAATTTTAAACACCCCATCCCCACCGGATGGTAAGAAACTGCACTTACTTCAGAACTACAGGAGGAAAGCTGTGTTGACCAGCTCTGACAAGAATTTGGAATGCTTTACCTCACAAATTGGTTTCAGTTCCCCAGGGACTTTTCTGTCAAAGCTGAGTGCCACTTGCAAACGGGGGACTGTTGTGTTGTCCTTGAAAAAAAAAAAAAAAGCGCATAAAAATACACTTCAAACTTTTATAAAGGCCTGAAGTTTACTCATGAAAATTATTAAGGGATTTATATATGATACTAGAATGAGGAAGTGTTATGATATGTGATTAAATAACTGTTCACCAAGGAAAGACAGGTTCCTCATTCTGATGTAGCTGGGGATGGAGACACAGGCTTGATGACCTGATGATATTTCTTCCAGGTCTATTTTCAGTTATTTCACAATAATACTCCTCTATAACATATGGAAAATCCATACATACAGAGCAGATCTACAAGCACGTACCTTCATTACAGTTGTCCTTTTAAAACAGTTTTCAAAAATGCCTGAAATAAATTCCTTTGTTTACTGTTCAGACTTAAAATTTGGCAGCCACAGTGCCATAATCTTACAGATTGTCATCATAAATATGTTCATTTTATGACCATTCAGGAGAGTATCTGCATTAACATTGTACTGAAATGCAGTGATTCACATTTGTGCCCTTTAGCATTAGTTATTCTTTAAAATTATCTAAAAATCATCTTGCATATGTTTCCTCTATTAGCAAGCTACAATTCAACATAGAAGATAATACAAAGTATTTGAATTTTAAACTGTCTGTTTAATAGAAAAGCAGGATATTTTCTATTAATATTCTGTATGCCTAACTGCTCTAATAAGCAATCTGAGGCACTGCCTGGGCAGTTAGGAAGGAAAAGCCTCAGTACATCAGATTCTTTGAAATGAGCAGATTATTCTGGCACGCTCAAATTTTACATGATGCACTTAACAGCTGGTTTGTACAAAGCTTTCTGTACAGTGTTTTGTGAAACAAAAATCGTCATCAAAATTAGAGTAAAATACTGGTATTTAGCACTACAGAAAAAATCAGCTTCTGGTCTTAATTGCAATGTGAAAACGAGCTTGTTGGCCATTCAGTTATCCCACCTCTGTATCTGTCTCCACTGTAGCAGCTTTCACCTCTCTTCCTTTCCCTTCAGGGACATGATTTAATGGTGACAGAGGTGCCACATGGCTGACGTTTGTCTCAGGACTCCAGCATGCAGTGTTGGTACAATCCAGGGAATAAAGTTGAAGTTTCACCTGCAAGAAAAGCAGGATGTTCTCTGAAACTGGAATTACCTTGTTGGTTTTTGTTTGTTTGTTTGTGTTTTTGTTATTATTTGTTTGTTTTACCTTCACCCAACCAGAAGTGGCTGTAAATGACCAAGTGAAATAGCAAGAAACAATGGAAACAATAGAAGAGGTGCACCAGTTTTTTGTCCTTCAGAGGCAACCTAGGTTTCTTATTTCACTGACACAGACTAAAACTACAGTATGGACTTCATTCCTCCCTCAAGGAGCAATCCTGTCCACCTAGCATCAGCACTGTGCCCTACCTACTGCTCTGGAGAAACAGAACCAGCCAGGACAGTGCTGCATCTGAAGTCAATGCTAAAGTATTACATGAGTATTAGATTTGCCAAGGACAAAGCTGAGTCCAGCCCAGACAATCCATGACCTTAGTTTGGGAGAGAAACAGAAGACATGCATGATTCTCGTCTATCTCCTTTCAAAGCACTCGGGTGCTTCTCAGTGTTTTCATATGGGCACTGCTCTTCCCTCTCATTGAGGCTGCCTGGTCTGTCTTTGTAAGACTGGGAAGATGAAAGAGATGGAGGAGTACCACACTCATGCCTTTTTGATTGAGTTCAGCCAAACATTTCCCTCTAGGGGCAGCAGTGCAGGATTCGGCATTATAGGCTTTCCCTGGTGAATTTCCCATAACTCATATTAATTCAATATAATTCAATTCATGACCATCTCCCATAGGTCATGCCCTGAACCACCTGGGCTAGGACAGTGTTATCTGATAAGGCATTTATTTCACAAGCCCAGTAGGTTGAGGCATCATTCAGCAACTGCTCCATTACAATTCTTATACATAGATTTCACCTTGCAGGCATGCAGCTAGTAAAGGGGACAATCTAGTCCATATCCTTCTGTAAATTAAAGAACCTGAATTCACATTTCTGGACTGCAGTTAAAAAAATAAAAGAAGAATATGGGGCTTGCTCATTGATTCTTATCCCCTGAAGCCCCTGATAAGCACACAGTAAACATCTAGGTCAAAAGGGTGTGCCAATTTCCTCCCCATGCTAAAGGCCACAGAATACTCCCTATCACCTTGTATCAGTCTTAAGCTGCAGTTCCATAGAAGGAGAGCAAGAACATCACCATTAACCCAGAATAATGATGAATAAAAGACTTAAATGTGGTTAGATAAAACTTTCAGTCAGGCTTTACCAACTATGCAGAATAGTGCAAGGACAACTCTGAAAATTTAATGGTCCCACTTGGAGGAAAATTATTCCCAGCTCCAAGCCTGGTAATCAGTTTATTCATGAGTGCAGGGCACATCATCTGCAAACCTAAGGAATGCCACAGGAGGTAAATTTCCCTGATCTTAAATCCTGTTTATAGTTATGATAAATTTCATATATATTAGGGAGAGATAAAAACAAACAAACAAAAAAGCAGCCAAACATTCATCAAAGGTGAAACTCAATGGTCATTAATAGAGTGCAGATGAGCATTAGAAGCCCTACATGGATTAATTCAGCAGGACTGTGCCACAAGCAAAGAGCCCATGAGGCCTGTGTCAGATCCCCTGAATGACTCAAGAACCACCATATCAGAAGCATGCATTCAGCAACCTCTGATAGCTTCCCTCATTTTATGGCTTCATACCTGCCTTACATGAGCTTTACTAACACCTGTCATCTCTGCCTAATGTTTTCAACAGATATTTCTTAAGGGACACTCTACCAAATGATTTATTTACATGCAGGTAGATAAAGTCCCTGTGTTCTACCTATCTGGCATAATGCATTATTTCTCAGAAGAGGAAATACTGCTAGAAAGAGGGTAGGACATCTATCCAACAAAATGTTCTGCTTGAACCTCCATTCCAGGTCAGAATATCTTCAGTCAATCCATGAAAAATAGGTAAGAATCAGCCAAAAGTCCGAGGCAGATCCATTCCAGCACACTCTTTAGTATTATACCATTTTTTTTCTTTTTTTTCTATTTTCTTTTTTTTTTCTGGCTAGAGGGTTAAAATTCCAATAGGCTGAGGACAGATTTGAACTCAGGACTTGCAACATCCAAGGACGACAGATCCCTTCCAATATCCCTTCAACATCTGACAAAATGCCTGTGGGTCCCAGACACAGACAGTCCTCAGCCTCTAAAGTCCCTGAGGATTCTTATTTGGCTGGGTTAAACACTTGTTTTCAGGCAGCTTTACTCTTCCCAGTATTTACATCTGGATAGCTTGGGAAATATTATCCAGCCCACTAACTTGTACACCGCCTGTTTTTACGTATCTCACCATTCTGACAGACAACCAATGCAAAAACACGAGGCTGAATTCAACAGTACCAGAGCCTTCAATGGCTCTCATCTTCTGTAGCTAATTCGAGATCAAGTCAATATTGGTGCAGGTGATTGTCAGCAGAGAGTCTCAGAGAAGGTGAGAAATCTGAAAGTCCACACTGTCCATAAGAAGATCTGAACAACTTCTTAATCCACACAAATGTGTCTCCTTGATGATACCAGATGTGGTGGCAGCTGGTCTTCAAAGCACAGCTACAGCAGCCAAAAGAACATACTGGAGACCTCCATCTCCTGAGCTGTGAACGTTATCATCTGCCTCCAACTCACACTAAAATGTGCAGTGTTTTTTACATGAATTAAGTGATTTACAGAGCAATGTCACCATTACTCTGTGCCTTGGAGGGTAACACCGTGTGTTTCTACACCTGAGTACAGAGTTTTGCCACCGCAGGCAGTCGCAGAGCAGACACAGCTTGTGAGCTGTGTCATTTATGAGCAGTGACAGAAATGGAGGTCACTGTCATTATAGAAAGGAACCTTTAGAAGAGCACATCATTGTCCCATGGACAATGACATTTACAAATGATCTGCTGTTTTCAGTCAGCAGAAATATTGCTTATAGTGGGAATATTGTAGCAGAAATACTATGCTGTTGGAAAAGCAAAATCCAGGGCAGTACAGCCTCATCCCTGGGTTTCATGCCCAGATAAATCTACTGGAAACAAAACTCTGCTGACAACATTTCAACAAGTGTTCTAATTTCCTTATAATCAAACGCATTAACAACCCACTGCATTCATGTTCAATGGCTTCAGCTCCTCAGCCTAGCATATTGGAACAATTCAACACATCTGGGACTGAATTAATGTCACTAGCAATTCCATACACTTAGAATGATCTTCTCGCTTTGTGTTACATAGAAGACAGTCCTCAGAGCAAACAGCATTAAAATGCCCCTGCTTGTGTAAGTCACCCTTGGAAGCACAGCTGAACCGAGCTCTTATTAATTAGTGGCATATCCTTTGTGTTTATATAGCACCATTTGTGTGCCTGGTACATGTGAACAAAGTCCCTACCCCAAGGAGCTTAGAGTTTAAATTATACAGATAGCTAACCCCCTCATTAGAAACTTGTTATAGATTTGGATCTAAAAAGGAGGCTGAGCAAGACAAAACCGTGGGGAGTGAATACATCTGTTTTGCAAGGAAATCTGAGCTAGAATATGAGGTTATACAAGGATATAAACCGCTCTTTTAATAAGTATATCAGCCGCGATATAGAATCAGGTGGGGCTGGAGAAGGTTTTCCCTAGATCCAGCTCTGGGGACATGTTTAAAGCCAGATTCTGAGCACTGCAACTTTCAGATCTTGCCTCCTGTTGTAATAATTGGGCTACTTCCGGCAAAGTATTTATGTGGCTTAAGCAGGGATAGTCCCAAAGACATATATAAATTCCCACACCTAGTTGCTGTTTGACTCCCAATGTGCATTAAGACACAAGCTAACATGCTGCTTCCCAAGTACCCCCAGAGCTGGTTGCTCCCTCTGCTCATGGTCGTGGCACTCTGAGCACTTGTTGGCCACCAAAACCTGACCAGGACCCTTGGAAACAGGGACCTTTCCACCCAACCCTCACTTTCCAAATCCTAGTTTTGAACTCCCACACAAGTCATGCAATAGACCCAGACTTCTCTTATTAGGTTTAGCTGCTAGCTTAATGGGCTTGAAGGAAATATGAGGAACAGGATGAGGGAGAGTGAGGTCTCATGGTGCACATGCAAGGCAGATGGCATTTTGTGGGATAAAATGTTAGATAGAGGGGATAAAAAATGGCTTAGGAAATTGCTATGAGAGAATACCAATGGCTCAGAGAGATTATCAGGGAGAAGAAAACCTGGAAGTTATTCCCAATCCATCAATTTTTGCTTTCATTCTTCCTTCCATATCTATCCTTCTTTCCTGTTATCTCCACTCCGCCCCTGCAGAAAGACTTTGAGTTCCTTAGTCACTCCTTGCTGTCCTCCAGTGTGTACAGGGCATCAGCTTTTTGAAGCTGAGCTGCATCACTAGGGAGATACCAAGCAATTACTTCATCTGTCCACAAGGTTATCTGGTGCAGCAAAAATCTCATGAGTACTTAATGTATTTCATCAGACTACTAATTTTAGTTTCTGTGAATATATATGTACTAAAACATATACTTATGTAGGAGAGGTGACCATGTTCTTCCAGTACTCCGATGGTTAATATTTTCTCTTTATAAAACATGCACACTGCAAAGGAAGAGTGCAGGCTCCTCTGGCCCAACCAGCCAAGGTAACAACTTTGCATACAAACTCCAAAACCTGGCTGCATGCATATAATCCCGCTGCTCTGGGGGATCCCCATGAGCATACACAGAGTGCCACTAGAGGATTCTAACTTTTTAGGGGGCTACTGTCCTGTTCCCATGCAGTAAACTGTAAAGTTTGATCTTTGATCTATGGAAAGGTTATTTGTGAATCCCACGATACTTTCAGTTCATGCTCAACCATAGCTATAGTTGAAAATATAAAGTTAATCCAGTGATACTATATTTCCCCAATTGTCTTCATTATACAATTTTTTAAACTTCCAGTTCATCTCTTGAAATGAAACATGTGGGAGAGGAGACTGGAGTATTGTTTGAGGCAGCCTTTAACACTATCCACCTAATGGCTGTTGTCAAGCAACTTGAATGTCCTCTATCTGTTGAATGTCTCATGCAGTAGTGAGGGTGTGCTATGAGAAAGAAAAGAGGAACCCTCACCTCCAGGAAATGTTAGCCTGATATAAAAAAAAATTGCTTGGGGCATTAAAAGATGGATTAAAAAAAAAAAAAATGTCCATTTCTGTTCAGTTTTCTGGGAAAAAAAAAAAAAAAACTAACAAACAAACAAAAAAAACCCCACAAATTCCCTTACACAAAAATGGGTATTTCATGGTGAAAAAAATATGTTCCGTGTATCCATTGATTAAAGGTTAAAGGAAAATGATACAATCATCTTGTCCAATCTCCTGTAGAAATCCATCTGAAGAACATCATTGAGTAAAAATCTTTTTAGCAACCTTGTAAGTTCTTTAGAAGTAATGATATGCTATAATAACATCGATTTAAATAATCCAAATGAGAAGAATGCACCACAGAGCACTTCATTATCTCCAGTATCAAAAATATTCTCTACATTATACAGCCTCAGCTTCTGCACTTTGAATCACATTTGGATGTTTTATCCTACTCAACTAATTGCTCCCCACAATAAATAAATAAATAAATAATTTTTTAAAAAAAGTTTTTCCCATGTAGGGCTATTCTCAAACCCAAACTTTTCAGCTCTTTCTAGGGCTCTTCTCAAACCACTTTTCAGCTTTTTCTTTGGTAAGCAGAATGGATTGAGTGTTTTAGGTTCACAATAGAAGGCATGTTTCCTGCCCCATCCTATAGCTGCTTTCTGAATTATTCGTCAATAAAAAGAAAAATTGCATCGTGCTTCGGTATGTTGTATTGTGTCTAGCTGGATACCCCAGGAAATACTCATTGGTAAGCATGAATGCTATTCTCTTTCTCTTATGACAAACCAAAACAAGGACTTCTTCTGAGCTCAGGCTGGAAGACAAATGGTTTAATGCCATTTGCTCATGCTCTTACAAGTAACCAGAACATTCAGTAGCTGCTGATTCTTTTTAGAGAACACAAATGAAAGCAGCTAGGGAAGAACAAATAACCAAACTTTTCTGAAAACCTCATTAACTTGATATTTGAATCCTGGGCTTCAAGAGGAGCAAACAGACCCAAATATTTTTATATAATAGTTCGTATATGTGTATATATATGATATGCATGCATATTTTATATATATATATATATATAAACATATATGATATACATGCATATATCATATTTATATATATATATAAACAAAAGGCCGTGGACGATGTGTGGTGTATGTTTTTGTATGCATCCTGCTAAGGGTCCTTTAAATGTGGTAACCCTTGAAATAAGAAGACTGTTGATTTTTTTTCCAGCTGCAGTGGGACAAACACGCATGTCCTGGCTCTTCAGATGGTCAACGCAAGACCAAAATTTCCATCCCACATCCAGTCAGCTTGATGAACCCCGAGTTCCTGCATCATGCTTTATACCCAGGCCTTCAAACTGGCTGCTGTAGGCCCTCCCACTGGTCACCAAGACCAAGGTGACTTTTTCTTCAGAGATGCTGAGGGAGGGGACATTCATTTGTAAGAAAGCCCTTAGAGCCTAATGATTTTGTTCTGTAAAACCCCTTAAATACATGAATTATACCTGCAATGCTAACACTGCAACGATGCAAGGTTCATCGGAAGAAGGATGAGAAAAAAACTGGCTACTGCTGAGGCAAAAAGGAATTGCCTGTAACTTTAGGAGGCTTAATAACATTTTATTTTTTTCTCCATCTACAAGTATAGATCCCTGTAACTTTAGCCTAAAATGTATCATAGGAGGGAAGGCTTAATTCTAATTTGAAGAAGCCTGATGAGAAAATTCTATGTCCCTAAGTCTCCTTTGGAAAATATTTTTGCATAATCTATGGAGGCAAAATACTTTTCAGATATTTAACTGTAAAAAGACATTTGAATTTCCAAATAGAATAGGCTTGGTACATATTAGACCTTAAAAACTATGAGATATGCTCCAGAAATAATTGTGATATGATCCAAATCCAATTGGAATGGACATAAGCTTCCCATTAACTTCAGTAGGGTTTCAATTCAGACTTTAATCCATTCAATGCAGTGTCAGGAAAAAAAAAAAAAAAAAAAAAAAAAAAAAAAAACCACTCAGCTTGCTCTGGTGTTAGTGAGGCACAGAGAAATATTTGGAGGTTCAGCACAAGATTTTTGTTTGTTTGTTTGTTAAAGAGACATTGGAATAAGGAGGAGACGACGAATGGGGGGGAAGACAGAATCTGTAAAAACAGTTTATTTTGTGAGACAAAATTCCATGGCTACCATAAGCATCTCATTTATTTCAGCTGACACCTCCAGAGTAGGTACACAGTTGCATATGTAACACTTTCCCATATTTTTCCCTCAGGACACAGTTTTGTTTACACTCCCAGTGCTGTGAATTTATAATAACTGAGATGTTGTTTGGGTTATTACATGTAATAAGAACTGTATTTTCACAGATGGCTTACCTCCTTTGCCAGATGTCAGTTTTTAACAGTGTCCTAATAACTACTGCACATGCTAACTTTATTCTGCATACTAAAAATTACTGCCTTGAAGGGACAAAAGCTTAATTTTTGGGTTACTTTTGTAATAACTGAAATACCTTATGAAAGTCTGAACTGGATGCTCCACCACTTGCAGGTTGGAAATCAGCTCTAAAATCAGCTTTAAAAAATGAATGCTCCTGTGCCAGCAGACCTGCCAGGCAGGACATGAATTACTGGATTAAAATCCTGTTTGTGACAGACAGTAGATCATTTTGTAGCTATATCCCTCCAGATCTCCTTCTAGTCTTAGAAATCTATGATTCACCTTCTGAACAAGCTTAATGCAACCACCACAATTATCAAACAAAACCCTAATTTCTTGTTTCAAAAGATTACAGTCTGGAAAACCAAAGGAAACAGACAATGCCTGGGGGTTGAAGAAAGAGCAGATAAACAGCACAGATGGGCTTCAGAGATATTGTTGAGCAGCATTGCCAAATCCAAACATTTCAAAACTATGAGTCAGGCACCAGAAAAGTCTTGAAATTTACTTACAATTCATGAGATGTGAGAAATAGCATATTTCAGTAATGGCTACATTATTGTGCCATCACATTCACGGCCCAGCTGCCTGTCAGTTGTCCTCCCCGAGATGTTTCTGTGTCCATTGGCTAACTTCAACTACGTTTAAAAGAAGAGCAGAGAGATGGACGATGCGGACTCCTTACAAGATCTGCAGGTGGTTGGGTTGGGGGTCAGGATGAGGCTGGTGGCTGCACTGGGACAGGCAGGGACAACTGGGACCAAGTCTACGATGATGACTCCACCATCACCCGTGCAGCTCTGTACATACCACGTGCAAGAAACTAGGTTAGGAGCAGGAGATGCAGACAGTGTATGGGGCTAGATACAAAGAAACTCATTCAGAAGACAGAGGCAGGAAAGCAGGGGAGCACTGCTGGACACCATGGGGTGTGAGCAGACTGTGGGAGGTGTGGTGGCAAATTTGGTGCTACCCAAGAACCAGCTGAAGCTCTGCAGCCCCAACAGGTTGTCTCAATTTTAATCCCAGGCATCCATAAGGTGGATATTAAGCACCAGGTAGGCTAAGACTCATAAACTCTTCTGCCCAAAACTGTGCTGAAGGGTTTAGCACCCCTGCATCCTTCCCTTCACCCCAAGATGCTGTCCAATCGCTGCACAGTCCTGGTTGTTATTGATCCCTTGTAATTCACTAACTCCTTCATACAAGTGTGTCATACCTTGTGTCAGTCCAAATAAAATAAGTTAGTGAAGACATATCACTGGATGTTGTTCAAGCCATTGACATTAATTAACATTTTGTGGTTGTTCACAAGCAGCATCTACGATGACTTCTTCAGGGCTCTTGGTGCAACAGCAGCACTGCGGAGGCCAGCCCAGCTTTGCACTTTGCATCTGGTGTT
Organism: Heteronetta atricapilla; assembly: GCA_011075105.1. Classification (NCBI taxonomy): domain Eukaryota; kingdom Metazoa; phylum Chordata; class Aves; order Anseriformes; family Anatidae; genus Heteronetta; species Heteronetta atricapilla. The sequence continues at coordinate 189,691,801 of CM021731.1, forward strand.
ACCAGACAGGAGAACAGAAATGTACAAACTCCTGTTCCCTAATCCTCACAAAAACAGTGCTTACAGAAAAATAAGTAGGCCAAGGTACTAGGAAGTAAATCCTAGTACCTCTTCCTTCCCACATATCTAGCTCTAACCCAGCAAGACCTTTGTGTTTATGGAAGTTGTTTGTTTTTTTGTTTTTATCCAGGCCTTACACGATGGGAGGTGAATGTTTTCTCTGCAGCTCCTCACTGGCAGCTATTGCCATGGCAAGTCCACCGCCTCTGTCAGTCGTGGGGAGCTGAGTGGGGCCTGCATGCTCAGGGAGTCTGCATTCCTCCTCCTGGCCCTTGCTGCAGCAGCGGATACACAGCATGGGAGACAAAGCAAGACTGGTGGTGAAATGCCCCGGGTTTGAACAAATAAAGATTTGTCGAACTGGTGTCTTTGAGGAGCACAGCTTTCTCACACGGGTTATGATGTCATGTCACTGACTTTATTGGACATAATCTGAGATTCTTCTTTCTGGAACATGTGAAGAAATATTCTGAGAAGAAACAGAAAAGGCCTAATTGGAGCATGGTGATCTCAAGGGTTTCTCTGTAAACTGTAGTATCTGAAGTTTTAATTTATAAAAGACATTACACACAGATCTGATACCAAAAGCACTGTGGTTACTGTTAAGTTGTTCCACTTGCAGCCGAAGGAATCTGTCCTTATTTTGGTACAGTCCCCCTGCAGTATGGCCACAGCCCTGTACAAACAATAGCACTGAGGCCGGCCTGTTATACTTCAGCTGCCTTTTCCACTCTTCTATTAGGTTCATCATCATCCCTTTACACCAGGAGAAACTGATTTTAGAGAAGCTCTGTCACATAGGTAATGGCCCATATATTCAGCTCCCTTTTAGCAATATATAAATCCAGGATAACTCAAGTGGTAGAGCAGAGAGGTTTTGAACTTGCGTCACTGTAAATGGGTAAAAAGATGAGGTTTTAAATGTTTCTTTTTTCATTCAAATGCAATCAAAACTTGTTCATAGGACTTTACAAAGTGACCACATGCGACCAGCTGGACACTTGTCCTCCTGTCCTCTGTTGCCAGATTGAGCCAGCTCTAGCACATGCTCTGGAAGTGAAGGCTCCCCTTTGCTGTTGATGAGGTCTGTAAGGCAGATGGTTTATTAGAAACTATTTCTATAATGAAAACAAACAGACTTTAAACAATTCATCTGGAGTTTATAGACAAGCAGAGACTCACTGACTGATTTTTCTATCTGTTCAGAGAGGAAAATCATATGTCTGATAGCACCACAAATATTCAGAACCACAACTAAAAGGATGGACTGTGATAATCTGTTTTAAGAGAATAAAATGTGGACCAGGAGGTCAGCCTTCACTAGACATTCACTTGACCTTGTCTGTCTCACAGATTTACATATACATTTGCATATTGATACCCATATTATCACCGCATCCTCTCATCTATGTGTTCTCCCCTCTGTAGTAACTGATACTTTTCCTTACAGTGATGTTCTTGTTATGAAAGAATGATGATTTTTCAGCAGTTTCAGCCTGTAGTCTGGGGCTGGCAGCTTAATCAGGAAATATGACGCTGTCCCTGAGTCAGTGGGCCATCTCGAGACGTGTGGTAGGATTTCTCAGGCTGTTTGAAGTCCAGTACTTTCTCAGCAGCTCGATAGCAGAGATATTGATACTGTGTTCATATGGTTGGGCTATGGGTAAATGCATGATCAAGGTGAGGGCAAAGTCTTACAGTAGCTTTGCAGAAATCAAAGAAAATGATCATTTAAAGAGAGAAAATTTGTAATGTCAGAGATAGCCTGAGGTAAGGAAGAAGCAAGCCTGGAAAACATAGCTCTCATCCCATGGAAAGATTCACTAGACAGGCTCTCTAGTGGAGAGTCAGATTCAGAATGAACAGCAAGCCATAAAGAAAGCTAAAGAAAGGTGAGCATGAGCTTGTCACATATAGGTAATCCCCAGGCTGTCCCCTGATGTTCCCCACAGCAGCTGGGTACAGACCGTGAGCCAAAAGACAAGAGAAATCCCAGAAATAGTAACTGCAGCAGTGAAAAGTCTGATTGTACTGGCAAGGGATGAACAGCCAGGTGAGGTTTGGTGTAATACTGGGCGTAGTCCAGACCCTGCTGAATTCAGGGAGGTTTTCCATCAACTAACTTCATCAGTGATGGATTATTCCCAATAGTTTTCATCTATATCCTTACTACCTGAGTCAGCACTCCACTTAAAACTACACAGGACTGTTATGAGAAAAGTGTTATGAGTGATGAAATGGTAAAACAAACATTAGCTTTCTTGGCTCTCCTTCATAATACTATTCCACTTCAACTTGAAAATTACACTGGGTCTCTCGGTGTGCCTGCTGTAGCATCTTGTCCAGCCATCCACCTCCCAGCTGTGCCGTATGCCACTTGGACCTCAGTGCCAAATGTAAGCATTTGAGTCATCCAAGCCAGGTGATCAGCATAAAGACTCTCTTAATTTGTATTGTGGTATCAGCACTTTCTTAATGCATATGAGACTTAATATTCATTTCAGGGCTGCCAGTTTGCAGGTTCTATGTCTTTTTTTTAATAAGTAGATTATGCATCAGTTACTACATACATAGCTTGGAAACTGAAGGACTAACAATAAATGAGTGTCAGAGCCAGAAATAGAATTTAAAGGAGCTTGTTTACAATTGTGAATTCATCCTCCAGTGTATGTTGCTGTAATTGTACTACAGAGCTAGTATTTTCTCTTCTAATGTGGTCTACTTACCCTTATTTACAGTGTTCATAATCCCTGCGGATACTTTACTATTTTTAGATTACTGGATGTTTGCAAAGTTTTAACTTGTACTTTGTCAATGACAGTGTGTTACTGCTTTTTGCAAAACTAAAACCATAAAGGAAAGGCAAACTACATGTTATATGTTATTTAGGAATTCCTTCAGAAAAAAAAAAAAAAAAAAAAAATAAAAAAAAAAAAACAGGAAATAATTCTGCTTGACTGGAGAGGTCTAAAAAACAGAGAACAAAGAATTTCACAGAAACCAACAAAACCAACATTACTTTGTTGTGATGTACAATGTGAAATCTTTGTTTGTTAATGAGCGTTTTGCAGAGCTTGCTTAAAAATCTTCATGCCCTTTAGAAAAATAAAATAATGAACAGATGATGTTGCTCCATTTCAAGGAAGAAAACAGCAAAGAAAAGCCAACTGGAACACTAGATTGTACAAATAAAGGCAATTTGTACTGGCAGTGTTCTGATCCAAATAATTATTAATTTCCTAACTCATTCAAAATTGATGCTTGTGGAAGTATTGGGTTAAAAAGGTTGGAAAATGAATTCTTCTAGTTACCCACAGAGAACATATAATACCTGTGGAGCAATGAAAACTTCTTTAACGTGAATGAGAATTATATGACATGTAATTTGCCAAAATGAGATCTAGTGCTCTATAGAAAATGATGCTTTGGAGCAACAGGGTAAGGAAGGAGCTGATACGTGTCTGTGCTGCAGCCAGAATGGATCCCCCTTCATCCAGGTCAGCCAGCGGATGAGGAGGCTTCACCTCCCCAACTCCAGATGGAGAAGCTAAGGCTGACATCAGCAGGAACCTCCCGTGTGCCTGTCAGACAGTCACCTCTCCCCTCAAGGCTCCTACACCATCCAGGCTTCACAAGTTTGTAACACGTCTCCTATACTGTTGGGTTTGGCTGGATTTAGACCGGAGAGCTACATGTAAAAGACTAAAAACAGAAGGAGGCTCTGTTCTACTAGAAATTTATTTAGTGATCAGATGGAAAACTTGGCTTCAGTGAAAAAAAGAGTTAGGTACCAGAAAGAGATGAGAAAGTCAGTCCTGGATAAAAGTAGTTCTAATACTTAACATAAATGAAAACATTATTAAAGGTTCGTATACGAGTCATGCCAACTTCTATGTAGATGAGAACTGTAATGAAATGGTATCTAAGTCATTATAAATTTTGCTATTTACAGAAAAGAGGCAAAAGAATGTTTCCTACTTCATTTTTCGTGTTACCCTCCATAGCTTGCATACTTATTAAAATGTAGGGTTTCAATTACCCATAGAAAAAATACAAACGTGCAGAGAAAATGACTACTAGAAAGAAAAGCAACCAAATCCCGTAACTGGATTTATAATAATTCAGTCCTGTCTGAGGAGTCAGATCATGTTCTTTTTCCTCCCTACATAAAAGTTGCACTCATATTCATAACAATAGAACAAGAAAAGCACAGTTGCTTCAAAACACTGGACATAATTTTCCAGAAACAAGATAGCAACTACTCAGAAATGCTGTGAAAACATTAATCACATAGTAACTTGCTATTTACATTGAAGATAGTAGCCTCTAAAATGAATTAAAAACTAACAGGAAAAAATAAAACATACAAACAAACCAAAACAAAACAGTTTTTAGTCATGGGACAGTTTTGCCTATAAGGTGGAACCTCTGTTCTTTGTTTTTTGTCCAGCATTTCTTTGGACATATATATCTGCTCATGTGCAGACATAGGTCTGGGAGAGGTTTATCAAAAGCGAAATCACGCCTGGATGGCAAGCTGGCAAATCTCATCTCAGAGATTACATTTGCAGTAGACAAACCCCACCAGAAAAAAAAAAATGCTGGACTGATACACATGAACAAAATGACTCTCCCTGTCCGTGGTCCACGTTGGATCCACGTACACGCCTCGGGCCGGCGAAGCGGAGCTGACCACACCAGGCTCGGTGTCCCAGCCGCGCCATGCACAACGCTCCTGTTCCCACCAAAATGCCGAGCAGCGCAAGCAATGGGGATGAGGGATGCTGCCACCCGTTGCCTGGATGACGGATGGGCCCCAGGTCCCTTCGCAGTCGGCAGATGCCACTCGCATTGCTGTCAGTGGGAGCGGGACGGAGCCCCGGGGGAGCAGCAGGCTCTGGGGATGCCCCGCAGGATGAGGAGCTGCCAGCTCGCCGGTCCAGCCCCGGCACTGCCACCCAGCTTTGGTGAGGCTCTACAAAATGAGCAACTGCAGTCATGCTTCTTCCGTGGGATGACGACCGGACTGGGCTGGTGAGCACCACGGCACTTCTTCTTACACCTGCAAGATGCTGTCGGGCAACAGGCCCCAATTTTTATTCTGAAGCAGGGAAATCCAGGCAGAGGATGTGCCCCTTACCAGAGGAAGGACTGTCTGTTCTCCAGCAGCCAGCACGCAGCTGTCCGGGCTCCATCGTAACTTGCCAAAAATACAGTGCAAATTTTTAACAGTTCGCAGGAAAAAGAACGTCCGCGTTGTCAGGGTATAAATCCTTCCTTACGTACGAGAATGGAACAAGCATTCACCCAGCGTCTCTATCAAATATCGTAGAAAAGGTTACACAAAAATATTTAAGTATATGGATACAGATACATAGATATTACACTTGCATAAAATATGTAGATTCAAAACCCTTTGGGCAGCTTCACAGTTAGCTGAAAATGTATGCTTTAGAAATATGAACAATTTCCTACACTTTTCTAGTTTAAGTAGGAGGGGGAAAGGGAAGAAGCATCAGCCTTATTAATACTGAATGCTAAGTGCAGAAGTTTAGCTCTAGCTGTAGGGTTTTGAAGCAATTGATTTGACAGAACCTCCAAGCATAAACTCTGTTTTAAAAATCCACATTTATTCCCTAGATTGCTTATTGTTTCATGAAAATGAAAGCCTACGTGTCCTGCTTGTATCAACTGGATCTCCTGAGACCGTTCAATTAAACCTCATAAGCTTACAATACTTCACGGTAGGGTCATGTACTGGGAGAACGCATGAACCTTATTGCAGTATTTCTGTGTGATAAAAGGAATTTATAACTTCTCGCATCTTGTGTAACTTAACTTTAGAAATGCAAAACCTTAAATGACACCACAAGAAGCTCACAGTTCTGAGAAAATTAAAGTCAGTATGAAATTTTACTTATAGACCACATAATTTACATAGATTTACATAAATACAGAGATATTAAAATAATAAATCAGAGCTAATTAACAGAGGATAGAGGTTTACATGATAACATTTTAACTCTAGTTACATTTTTTGCAACTACTTTTAGTGTCATGAGATAATATAAATAATATATATACCTATATATCTGTAATATATATAAAGATATATATATATATCTCTCCATCCTTCTTGTTTTTTTTTTCAAAAATAGGGCAATTTTATAACTGCAATGAGATGTGACAAGCAGTACACTTCTGGGGAATTATTGCATGCCTTGAATGCATAAGGCAGAAGGAAGAGTATCTGACTTCAGACACTAAAGAAGTGGAACCATCAACCAGAAATGCACTGGAGTGATCTGGAACATCTTATTGCTTTTATAAAACTCGAAATTATACATTGGTTTTTAAGAAAAAGGCACAAAATAAAGGGGAAAGTAATATCTCTCTATTTAGTGGAGATCAACGACCAGGAAGCTCCATTACTGCTCACTGAACTCTCTTCATTGTCCTAAATCTATTCCCTGTGGTGCAATACTGTGCTGCAGTTGCATCAGGAGGTTAAACACAAAAGTTCATGCATCCTTTATTAGGGGAAACAAAACAAAAGCCCGTTTTCCTTGCCCAGCAACAACGCAGGAGCCATCGGCATCTGGTGGCACCGGCTGCCGGGGAGCACCAGCCACCAGCGCGGCCGCGCCGCAGCGTGCAAGCCCCGTGGGCTCCAGGCACGTCCCCACACTAACCTCGGCTGGCAGAGCAGCTCCTCGAGCGGGATGCTACAGCGTGGATCCGGAGGCACGGATCCAGACCCAGCGGTCATTGCCCGTCAGGCCAGACAAGATCAGGAAGGGGTAAAACGAGGTAACAGAGGCGCTGCCCTGAAACCTCCACGTTTTGGCGCTATCGAAGGATTAGGGAGCACTTCTGCCGCCCTCCTTCCTCCTTTTACCTTGGTGAGCAGCATTTGCTCCCTGCCTGTGCCTGGGGTTTTCCAGCCCAGCAGCCACACCGGGAGGCAGAGTGCAGCAGAGTGGGGACAAAACGTTGAGAACTGTGGACTACTACTATCTCCTCATGCCACTTTGAATGCCGGGATAGGAAAGGCAAGAAGAAAAGAAAAAGAAATCCCTCGGGTTTACTTTTCCTTTGCTGTATTTTTTAGATGTTAATCTGCACAGTAGAGGGCTGCCTCTGCTGTGATACCACACGAGGTGTCTCAAAGTTTGGTCACAGCACGCTGCTAAGGCACCTCCAAGGAGCGGGCACTGATTTAATCGCTCAGCGAAGCTGCATTCTCTGTACCTGGTGCTGCCCTGGGCTCCTCCAGCACACACAGCACTCACAGCCCCTAGCACCTGCCTGCCACACACAAAAAGCTACTGGTGTGTGCTCGGGAGAAACCACACCAGCCACTTCTGAAATAAACATTTGCCGGGGGTTAAGAGCTGACATTTAGCACAACTGCACGGTTTGCTCCCCAAAAGGGAGAAAATTAAGTGTTGCGCATCCTTAACTGCCTACTAGGTTAGGAGGGATAAAAATACATATCAGCCAAAAAAAAAAAAAGTAGGAGCCAGCCCCGTTCTGCTGCAGGATTCCTTGCCGGGAGGTGAAGCTGTGAACGCAGCGCGGTCGGTGCGGGGTGCCTGGTGCAGAACCGGGTTTCTTTGGGGACCACCAGGAGGGACAAGGCCACCCTCCCTCGGGGCACATCGCCTCTCACCACCACGCAGAACAGTGCCGGGTTTCGGAGTCTGTGTCATGGGGGGTGTTTGAAGATTAGGGATGCTGAGGGGAGAGGAAGGCTCTGCTCTGCTCTGCCCATCCTGCGGGGTGGACGGCGGGGGGCTCAGCACTGTGGCTGGGGGGACGGGGCCACGGGGTGCCTACAGTTTTCTGAAGCCCAACCAGGGGTGGACATTTCTACACAAAACAATATCCAGTCCTGGAGAGGAGTGAGAGGGGTGGGACAGGGGCATAGGTCCTGGCACAGAAGGAGAGAACCTGGTGGGCTGTCACCCTGCTCCGAGGGGACAGGGGGCCCCGAGGTGCCCGCCAGACCTGTGTCTCCCCCCGCACCCCTCACCCGCGCCCCAACCACGCCATGCAATGGTGACATGGGGTGCAGGGGAAGCCCAGGAGAGTGGGATCGCCCTGGTCCTCGGGGTAATGACGTCCGGGGAAAAGGGACCCCCACCCCTGACCCTCTCCTCCAGGTGGACGATGGTGTGTGGTAGCTGAGTGCAGCTCCTTCTCCGGTAAAAAGACGCATCCTTTCCTTGCACAGTCAATGAGAAACGCAATGTGATCTGTCATGCGCTTGGATCGGGGGCTTGTTCGTTCATTTGAATTAGCAACGTTTTTTTTCTTCTTCTTCGGGGACAAGAATAATCACTCAGGTATTTACAAACACCAACCAGCGCCGTCGCGAGGTCTCCCCCAAACCATCATGACAAAATCACTGTTTGCAAGAGCCCCGTGCCAGCTGTGTCCAAAGAAGCCCGTGGCTGCTGGGAGCTGGGGGCTGCCGAGGGAGAGGGGCGCTGGATCTCCGAGTCCTGGGGGGGGTCTTCCCAGGCGGCTGTCTCTTCCTTGGGGTGCCTCTCCCCGCGCCCCTGTCCCAGGGTGCTGCCGGCTGCCGCTACTGCTGCTGCGGGTGCAGTGGTCCCTTTCGTACTCCTCCTGAGCCTTTTGCATCTTCCGCTTCTTCATCTTCCTCTTGTGGACGTGGAAGGTGGTGAGGGAGAGGAGGATCAGGCAGAAGATGAGGGTGACCAGCACGATTAAAACCAGAGTGGACGAGAAGGACTGGAAGAGCTGACCCACTTGCGCGATGCAGGTGCTGCTGGCGTTCAAGGTGGCAGACGTCCTGTTCAGGAGGCAAGGCGGCAGGGACAGCCTCAACTCCTTGGAGAGCTTGGCACTCATTGAGGAGGCTTCGCAAAGACGAGGATCTCCCTCCCCTCTCTGAAGACGCCGAAATTTCCAGCCGCTGCCGGGCTGCTGCGGCCGGCCGGGCGCTCGCTGCCGATGCCCGGGCTGCTGCCGGCTCTGCCTCTCGCTCGCCCTCGAGCCCCAGAGCAGCCTGCGAAGGGGGAGCCGGACACATCAGCGCCCACCCTGCCCCGATCCCCCCCACCCCTGGCACGGGGACGGGGGGCAGCGAGCCCCGCCGCCCGCCCCCCAGCCCCTTACCTGCGCCGGAGGAGGCGGCGAGGGGGCGGCCCGGCGGCAGCGGGCGCTGGGGGGGCTGCGGCAGCGCCGAGCGGTGCGGAGCGGGTGCGGAGCGGAGCGGAGCCGCCGCCGCCTCGGGGAGCGCCGCCCGCAGCCTGACACCGCCCCGGCCGCTGACGTCAGGATGGGGCCGCCCCCCTCTGCCCCATCCCCACCCCAACCCCGGCCCCCCCATCCCACCCCCGGCCCACCTATGCCATGCCCATCCCACCCCCATCCCAAAACCGGCCCCCACATTCAATCCCTAGTCCAATCCCGGCCCCTCCTTCTCATCCCCACACCACCCTTGTTCCCCCCATCCCATCCCTGTCCCCCCGGTCCCATCCCCATCCCACTCCCAGCCTCCCCTTTCCACCCCCACCCCACCTCCAGTCCCTCTATCCCATCCCCACCCCACCCCTGTTCCCCCCATCCTATCCCCATCCCATCCCCACCCCACTCCTGGTTCCCCCTTCCCACTTCCAGCTACCCTATCCCATCCCATCCCATCCCATTCATCCCGTCCCAGTCCCAGTCCCAATCCCAGTCTCAGTCCCAGTCCCAGTCCAAGTCCCAGTCCCAGTCCCTCCATCCCACCCCTGGTCCCCCCATCCCACCCCCTCCCATCCCATCCCGGTCCCACCCCCAGTCCCCCCTGGGAAGGAGCTGAGCACCGCCGTGCCCAGCCATAGCAATGTGAAGGTTGCCCTCCCACGGCCACAGGTGTCTTCTCCAGGAGCATCTGGATGTGAATGGCCCGAGAGAGCATCCCAGCTAAAATCCATGTGGTTTCACAGAATCACAGAATCATCTAGGTTGGAAGAGACCTCCAAGATCACCCAGTCCAACCTCTGACCTAACACTAACAGTCCCCCACTAAACCATATCCCGAAGCTCTACATCTAAATGTCTTCTAAAGACCTCCAGGGATGGTGACTCAACCACTTCCCTGGGCAGCCCGTTCCAATGCCTAACAACCTTTTCAGTAAATAAGTTTTTCCTAATATCCAATCTAAACCTCCCCTGGCATAAATTTAGCTCATTTTCCCTCATCCTGTCACCAGGCACGTGGGAGTATAGACCAACCCCCACTGAACTACAGCCTCCTTTAAGGTACCTGTGGAGTGCAATAAGGTCACCCTGAGCCTCCTCTTCTCCAGGCTGAACGAGCTCCCTCAGCCACTCCTCGTAAGATTTGTTCTCCAGATCCCTCAAAATTTCCGAACACAAGTGATCCAAGCAATGCCTCCCACAGAGATAATGGGGGAAAAAAAAGAAAAAAAAAAAAAAAAAAAAAAAAAAAAAAAAAAAAAAAAAGGTGGTGCTCCTCAAATGTCCAGAAGAAGTGAAATGATGGGCTGGGTGTGACGGCGTGGGGCCAGACCTGGCGGCCCACGAGGTTTCCTCAGTGCCACCCTGGGAGCAGGGGCAGAGGTGTTGTGTGGCCCTACTGCACATTTAGGGAAGTGTCAGTCTGCTCTGCTGGCCTGGAGGCACCCGAGAAGCCTGGAGGAAGATCTGTAGGAGATCAGCTCTGACGTGACTTCAGAAAAAAAATCACAGTTCAGGAACAAAGACCCTTTGTCCCTGACAGCCGAGGAGTGGTCTCAGAGTCGGGATGTAGCTGATAGGCTGTGTGTTTATGAGCCTTCTGGTTTCCCCATGGAGTCCTTCTGTAGTGCTTCTGCCTCTGGTAAACACACCGTGATTTGTGAAATTTGGTCAGTCACCATTAACTCTTTGATGGTTCCTGAGAAAGATTTAGGCCGCAGGGCATGAACTACGCTCAGCCCAGTTGGGGCAGACCCAAGCAAAGAGTCTCCAGCTCAGGGTTTCCTCTGCCAAGACAAGTGCCTGGCCCCAAGCCAAAGGCCAACCCCTGGCCCACGAGCTGGGCCACCGCTCCTGCTCAGCTCCACCAGGGCACAGCCAGCACCACCACGTGCTCCCACCCCGGTCATGCCTTCCCCGGGTGTTCTTGGCCCCACAGCCCTTGCACGTGTGTGTGCACCCCTCTGTGTGCACCCCGCACTGACGTGACTGCCTCTGTGACCCTGCCTTCCTCCACACCCTTCTCCAATGTGCGCCTCTGAGAGGGAGAAAAACAGAAGGGAAGGGAAGGGAAGGGAAGGGAAGGGAAGGGAAGGGAAGGGAAGGGAAGGGATA
>CM021731.1:189703288-189758087 GCA_011075105.1 Heteronetta atricapilla
GGAAGGGAAGGGAAGGGAAGGGAAGGGAAGGGAAGGGAAGGGAAGGGAAGGGAAGGGAAGGGAAGGGAAGGGAAGGGAAGGGAAGGGAAGGGAAGGGAAGGAACACATAAGAATATCCTTTTTAACAGAAAAGAGCTTTGGCATCTTTAATGTAGGTATAAAATATCCTAGGATGTTAGCTCTATTTATGGCAACAATAACCAAATTGTGGATTGAATAAACTTCAAAGCCAAAGAATTTACTAATGCAGGATATGATTATTACAAAATTAATAGATTGGGCTAGTTACATACATCAGTAAAATATTTAATCATATCTGCAGGTTTCACAGGTAACACAGTGGTACCAAAAGTTAAATTGCTGTAAATGCATTTAAAATCAATTGTGTATTCATTTTATCTGCTGTCTTTCACCAAGTGACCATTTGCCTACCATGTCCCAAACTGCCTCTTCCTCTCTCCTGCCCCAGGCCACACTAATCCACTTTCACCCAGACCACTTGGGCTGAAATCCCCAGAACATTTTGTGAGTATTTTATTTACTTTCAAAATGCTACTCTCATTATTCCTGGCTTTCAGGATTATCAGATAGTGAAAATGCAAGTGTCTTGTATATTGGTGTGGTAATTATTCTAAGTCATAGGGTTTTGCTGAACTGCAAGGAGTCAAAGAAAGTTGGGTCCGGGGACTGGAGAAGGGCAGAGAGCGTCAAAACCTCAGCAAATGTTCAGCTCTTTCCCTGCTGTCACAGACCCTTTGCTGTCTGTGCTCATGTACCATTTTGGAAGATTTCTGCTTCAGCTAAAGAATTGAAAAGCAGAGTTAGTTCTTGCTCTGTCTGGCAACTAATTTTACAGTTTTTAATGAGAGAGACAGTCAGAAGAGAAGCATTGTAGAGAAGAGGGGAAATAACTGAACTGTCATTATATATACCTTGGCATTCTGTCTTATGCTGGCTGCCAGCCAGCCAAAGTTTATAGATTTAAATACTATGATCAGAATATGGTGAGTTTCAGAAATCAGGGAAAAAATCTATATTGTTATGGACAAGTAGCTGTGCATTATTCCACTGTTCTGATTAACTCATATAATTGGATTTCAATATAAACATACAGAAGAGCATGCATATCCAATACATAATGTGGTCATGAAAACCCCCTCCTTTATTTATCATAAAAACAAAGAACACGAGTGCCCTCTTTCAAGAACAAATTGCTCATTATTTATAGTGAATTTCCCCATAGCATATGCACAGTATGGCATTTATAGAGGTCAGGTTTCTTGTTCACGTAGGACTGGACACTGCATGACAGTCAATATTGTATTTAGTTTTTGTATTTTACAATTATGTTTATATTCATTACAACCTTTGTAATTTCCATTTTTCTCTGGATTCACATTGGTAAGAAGCACGCGGCATACATATTTGCAAATCCCCCAAATAGACTTTTGTACATGGATATTTTTTTAATCTGTTAATTAGAGAAGTTGTGCCTTCAGATGCTAATTCCTCAGACCCTTTATTACACAGCCCTTTATCACCAAGGCAGGAGCCTAATGAGATAACCTGTAAGGGCAAAAACCGTTCATGTAAGTAAAGGTTTGATGGCTCAGGCCCTTGGCTATTAGTGACCCTTCCTGAAAAAAATTTATCGTCCCCTCACTGTTTAAATTTAGCAGTTGATTACATATAGAATAATGCATGGTCCCTTTTACACTGAGATTGATGTCATCATTTGCCAGACAGACCAAGTACCTGATGAATGCCAATGGCCCTCATATTAATTTGCAGTCTCCCCATGGGATGAAGGCCATCTGTACAGAAGTCTTTAGGTCTTTCCATACTCCCACTACTATAGGTGAAGCCCAGTGATTTAGACACAGTCTGAAAGCATGGTGCGGTAAATAGAAGGATTTTTAAAAACAAAATAAAATAAATTTGTATTTCATGTAGGTCAACTAATATTCTGCACATTGCAAATGTTTATCTCGCAAAAATGTTATGTGTCCTTGAGAAATATTTGATTGGAAATAGCTTAACTGTGACTGACAATGCTACTTCCCAGGTTACCCAGCTCAAAAACAGGTATTTTTCTTTCCCCCATGCCTTCTAGAAGAGGGTAGTCTGGGAGATGCAGGCTTACAATTGCTTCATTCTCAAGAGATGATTCCTTATGAAGCTTAGGGACAATTTTACATATTCAATTTCTGTTCTTACTTTAGAAAAATATTCTTTTCTTTTTCTGGTAAAGGAGAAATCTACCACATGGGACAGTGAGAAAATGAAGGGATGCATGTGATGCAGACTGGGGAAGGTTACTAAGCTTTTGCTGAATTCAGCAGGGTGTTAAATGGCAGCAGGAGCAGAATATAGGCTCAGACTATGAAGGTTTTTACAATAAATAGACAACATTGGACATGCCTGACAGAACAAACGGATCTTCAGTTTAATTATGACAACAGGCTTCTAAAGCTGCAGCATACGTACATCTACTAATGAGTTGCTGATCTGGGTAAAATTAATACAAAGAGGAAAGAAAGGCAGGATTTTATCTGTAACTGCACATTAAAAATGCTATTTATTTTTTTCATTAGACAATACATTTTAGAAAGGCCCCCTCAGAGTAATGACCTTTCAGATTTAATCTTTTTGCTCTTCTTAATAGTTTACAGACTTTTCAGGGAATTCAGAGGTGCAGAATTTAATTATACTTTTTAAACGGAGAAAATGGCTACTGGCTGGCAAAATAAAAAGTGACCACTCCAGTGGCTATCACAGAGAGAAAATAGAAACATGTATTCCTTGGTTCAGCTGGAAAGAGGTTTAAGCAATGCACAATTTAAATCCGAGTTCATGTTAACAGCCCCTCACCTGCTTCCCTTAGCACAGCTTGAAAACATTTCAAAGAGAATCCATCACATCATTCACTCCAGCTTTTAATATGGGTTAAACCCCTTGTTCAGTCAAATTCCCGCCCCAGAGTCTGGTGGTTTTGTACAGCCTCAGTGCTGTGTCTACATCGCTCGATCTAGGACACTTCCCATCACACCTGCGTGTGCAAGGGGGAACCTCCTCCGGCTGGATTAAAGTGAGGAGAGAGAGAAGTTAAAAACACACCTCCCATAGGTCATCCCATGGCCTAGGAAGAGAGTGGTCCTGACCGTTGCCCTTGTGATCCCTCCAGACACCCAGAGACACAGCGGTGTTGTGGAGGGGACAGCCCCCAGTCCGACAGCTATTGCCCCCATGCAGGAGAGAAGGGCTTGAATTCGTCTGTTTTCATCTCCAGGCTAGAGCAGGGCTCAGCAGCACGGGACTCGGGCTGAGGTTTTCTTGCTCATTCCACACACACAACAAGCTTCTCGCTCCCCATAGCGCCCTGGCTTCGTTCCAGCCAGGAAATCTAAGAAAGCTGGAAAAGTGTAATGGATGACAAAGCCATTTACCTCCAGCGCTACCAGAAAAAAAAAATCCATGCTCAGTCAACTCCAGGCTTACTGTGGTGTTCTCCAGTCAAGTATATAGCTCACATTTTGCCCAGGGCCTTTTATAATCTCTCTCTTTTTTTTTTTTTCTTTTTTCCTTCAACCACTGTATGAGGCAGGAAGTTGGTAGTATTCATTATTATTCTTCTCTGTTCTCCTGAGCCTTAAGTACCCAAGAGACCACTGGTTTTGTCCCTATATCCTCCCTATCACTATAGTAAAAGAAATCCAGGTACTGACTGCTGGAAATACATTTTCCTCCTGTTGTTGTGTACTTTAAATCCATTATGAACAATCCTGTGCTTTCAACTTGTCCATCATACTGCTTGTAGCCAAGATGTTAATAAGCAGCCATCTTCTGTACCATTCCTCTTACAGAACTTTGAATTCATTTTAGAAATTTTATTTAATCAAAACTTTTTTCTACTAGATTTATACTACTTCATTTTTTTTTTTCTTCCAAGAGTGTAATTTTGAAAAAGGGAGAAGGAATATTAATTTTTAATGACACTACCACCCTCAAACTTGTTAAGTGCAGAATTTCCATATGTTGATAGTTTCTAAACTAGGATTAGGTATCTTAAGGTCTTATTCTGCAAGGTGCCATGCCCTGGAGTCAAACGAAACCCAGGATACACGCAACTGCCAACAGCAGATATTAAATTAAAGAAGTCACTTATTGCTTGTGGGATCGGGTGAAGCACCTTTCAGCAACAGCCCCTTGCAGGCACTTCTTCCAAAACAGCAAATGGCATTTCCACGGCAAATGGAGCTACTCCAGCTGCAGAAGGGATGGTCCTTTCCGTGACAAAGGGACCCCATCTTGTGACTGATGATACCATTGGCTATTAAAAGAGAAAAGCCTCTGACACATGGACAGAGAAGCTCAAGATTTTCACTTTGTTATTCCTGGCATTTACCTGATATCATGCAGGATGTGCTTGTGAATACTCCATTTGTACAAAAATAATATCATTCCCCTTAGAAGCACTTATTTTCCCAATGATATCAGTGAGAAAGCAGCTGTTTACTGTGTTTTCATTTTAAAGTTGGCTTGCTTCACCAGAGAGTATATTAGGCTTTACTGGAGAATCATGTAATCTCTTATTACTGAACTCTTTTTTTTTCTCCTCTCTCTGTCTCCTTCTGCTAAGTTTTGTAATACTCTTTGCCATGTCATGTCTGAAATTAAACTAAAAACACTTTGAGAAAGCAACTGAATTATCTGATTTTTATCAGGAGATGCTCTGAGAGAGCATTAAGCTCTCTCTAAAATAATAATAATAATGATCTAAAAGAAGGAAAAAAAAAAAAAAAAAAAAAAAAAAAAAAACCACCACAGCAGTATCTGGAAATAAGGAGAAAGTATCAATGTAATAAACATTCAACAAGAATGACCAGCTTTTTTAAAGCACTGCAAGAAGATATTTGGATGTGGCAATGTCCTTGCTTTAGAGCAGGAGGCATTTTAGCTGTTTTGCACACATTCAAATAAAGTATTGATACCGTAACTTCTCTCTGCATACTTAGATAAGAAGTGCCTGTAGATTATAGAACCGGGAGGAATGCTATATATATGCTATCCGGGAAGAAGGCTATATATGTATATATTTATATACATATATATTTATATATGTATATATGTATATATTTGTTTCGATTAGCTCTGCTTCCTATTTCTTCTGACCTTCATGGCTCAGAAGTAGAACCTAGGTCTCTAAATCATTGCTTAGTGCAGAGGATGAGGACGTGGTGCAAATATTTTTGCTTGTCTTGAAGGAGCCTGGAATATAGTTCAGCTAACTCACCTCTCACCATCTTTGTTGGTCACATTGGTAGAGCATCAACGCGAAAAAGAAAAGCTCAGTAAACAAAGGGGAAGACAGTCTACAGAACAGAAATTAGGTGAATAGGCCAAAAATGAACATGAGAACACAATTTATAAAATAAAAAAGAGCAGGTGGAACATAGGATATACAACATAGACATGACAATTGTAAATAGCTATCATTTAGGGAGCAAAACATAACAGTGGCAGATTACAAGAAATTGGAATTACATAACAGAAAATTATACAACATAAAACCATAATCTGTCATTTCAGTCACAGGCCTATAAGGACATGTTGCTAATAGAGTTTTAGCTGCTCTGGTTAGAGTGAGATGTAATTCCTATCAGAACACACATTTAAAAAATCTGTAAATTCTGTGATAGAATTAAAAAAAAAAAAAGAGAGAGAGAGATGCTATAGCCGTTTTATGTCACCTGCCAGTTTCAGTTCCAGCCTGTCATATTTACTCCACAAGTCTGAGAAAGAGTTGGACATTCACTACAAAGTGTGTGTTAAAGATAGAAATACTATACATCATAAACTCTCAGGGACAGTACTACAAGAACAGAATGTCTTCCTAATGAGAGCAAATGTAGAAACGTAGCTGAGATAGAAAAGGAATTGGTATTGTGTTCAGTCTTTTCTAGGAAAAGAAAAAAGAAAGAAAGGGAAGAGAGGTCGGAGGGAGGGAAGGAAGGAGGGGAGGAGGGGAGGAAGGGAGGAGGGAAGGAAGGAAGGAAGGAAGGAAGGAAGGAAGGAAGGAAGGAAGGAAGGAAGGAAGGAAGGAAGGAAGGAAGGACGCTGTAGTAATAGAGGTTAGAAGACCTGGAGTTCTGGTTTATGAGCAAACGGATGGGACATTAAAAAGGATGAATTGAGGATCAGCCTGTACAGTGCCAGGACAGCATAAAACAAACATTGTTAGTACAGAAAACAAATAAAAACTAAATTGTGCAGGACTATGATTTTTTTTTTTTTTTTCCACAGTTGTCTGATATACAAAGATTGTGCATGTGACAGTATTCAACAAAACATAGCCCTGAGAATTCATCTTGGAAATTATATTGTTTGTTGAAACTCTCAAACATTCTTTTAACTTTATAGCTGGGGCAAGTGGAAGGTAGGAAAGAATTTTCTGTTTATTATTATTATTATTATTATTATTATTATTATTATTACTATTACTATTACTATTATTATTATTTGTACCTACTTTGTTGGAAAGACAGAATTATAGTAGGACCTTAAAGACCACATGTTCCAACACCCCACAGCCCCCCTGCCATGGGCAGGGACACCTCCCACCAGCCCAGGTTGCCCAAAGCCCCATCCAGCCTGGCCTTGAGCACCTCCAGGGATGGGGCATCCACAGCTTCTCTGGGCAGCCTGTGCCAGGGCCTCACTGCCCTCAAAGTAAAGAATTTCTTCCTAACACTTACTACTCTCTAAATCTCCTCTCTTTTAGTTTTAAGCCATTACCCCTTGTCCTATCATTCTCTGCCTTTGTAAAAAGTTGCTCTCTGTCTTTTTTGTAAGCCCACCTTAAGTACTGGAATGCCACTGTAAGGTCTCCTCGGAGCCTTCTCTTCTCCAGGCTGAACAACCCCAACTCCCTCAGCCTGTCTTCAGAGGAGAGGTGCTCCAGCCCCTTGATCATCTTTGTGGCCCATCCCTTCCCTCCGGCATGCCAGCAACACCACACAGCTTGGTATCATTGGCAAACTTGCTGAGTATGCACTTGATCCCACTGTCCGTGTCGCCAACAAAGATGTTAAACAGTACCAGTCCCACAGACTTTAAAGGAAGTATTGATTTCTAAAATGATTCACTAAGAACTGAATTTTGTACCTGCAGGCAGCAGACCACTGGCAGGGGATATGATTTTTGCACTGTAGCTAAAGAAAAGACAAAAACATCCAGAAATGTATTATTTAAAAGAAGAAGGAAGAAGGAGAAAAAAAGGAGAAGAGAAGGAAAATGGGAATCTGCTATTTCTAAATATGCTTGGAGTATCATTATTTGACTTCTCAGCAAGCAGTAAGTATTTCAGAGTGACTGCTCTGAATGTGTATGTACAGTGTTCATACAGAAATATAAGACACTAATTATTGATGAGAAAATTATCAGAATGGAATATATACAACAAAACATTAACTTTAAAGTTTAAAAAGCTTCATTCTATCCATCCACAAGTTCAGGATCTAGCAAACAGGAAGTTTAAATGGAGCTGGGGGTCACAGTCGTTAGCTGGCAAGAGGGTGGGAATGGGCCACTCTGGAAAAGGAGTAAGTGACTGGATTACAGAGAAGGGATGAGGACTATGTTTAAAAGCAGGAACTCTCACTATCCAACAGCAACCAGAGAATTTGGCAGGACAAGGGTCACTGTTCATCAGAAAAGTTGGAAGTATGTCTTCATGGTTAAACTTGGGGTAGATACCAAATATTTCTGCAGCCCTCAGAACAGTCAAGAGGGTGAAAAAGCAAACAAAATGTTTGGCTCAGTAAAGGACTGAGCTTCCTAACTTTCAGTACTTAACCCCCTGAACAGAACTGCAGAAGGCAGCAGTAACTACTTGCACTCCTAATATGATGACTAGGAAAACAAAGCACCACAGAAAAGCTAGAGAAGCCAAGCACACTGCATAGAAAACTTGGCAAAGAATACGGTTCTTAAGCCTGGCTGTTTAGAAATGCACCTTGAAAGCAAAACTTGGGTTCTGGTCCATCTTCAAAAGGCCATTTATGTATTATAGATTAAACAGCTATTGGATGAAAAATATAGAAAAAGTCCAAGAGAACTGGGAAAAAAAAATGCAGGACACACTTCTTACATGAATGACCTGTTTAAGAGTCTAACAACTGAGATAAAGTCAGAGATTAGAGTTTACTTTGCAAGACTACTATTACTAGCATCCAGAAGTGGGAGAAGTGTGGTGCTCTTTGAAAAGGCAGGAAATCCTTTCTGGATGCAATTCTACTCACAGGAGCAGTGCACAGGGACAAGGATGTGGGCTTGGGTGTCCATACAGCTTCACTGTTAGCATGCTTCGTGGCACAGTTTTGGCCTGTGAGTACCCTTGCAAATAGCGTGCCATCATAGCATTGAGGCCAAGGACTGTTCGAGCAGATGGTAGGCACAAGGTGCAATGGAAAGGAGGGGAAGGAAAGAGCTTGGTCATGCAAGGGCACTAGCTGTCCAGTGGTATCAATCTTGCTCGTGATGTCAAATGCCCTTGCTGGTAATGACATTGACTAAAGTCTTATGCAATCATGATGTCTTACAGAGTGCCTTATAGTTCTTTTGGGGCAAACCATGTTTTCAATTCTCAGGGCATCTTCAGTTTCTCACAGGACTGTACTTTGTGGTCTTCTGAGTAACCAGTCCTGACAATTATTTTTTCTTCTACTATTTCTCATGAAATTCAATACCAGAGAAACAAAGGAATGGGATGCTGGTAGTGGGATGTTTTGAATCAAAGTTACGTATGTTTGAGCCAATTATGTGATTAGATTGCCTTTCCAGATTAAAACAGTCCTGGGAAAAAAGAAAATGATGTTAACCACCTAGTTCCTGAAGGTGGTACTTTTATAACACTGTGTTTCATCTGAACATATTTGGATGTGTCTTTCTTATCAGCTAAAATTTGTTCTGTTTTTTATTTTTTTTAATCAAATTGGTGAGTGATTTTAAATTAACTTATTCATCACATACAGTGTTTTCACATTTTAAAAGCCTAATTAATAACAGCTGAGTTACTGTCACTTAAAAACCAGCTACTTTACAAAAGTACATTTCTCCATAGGTTTCCATAATGATTTTTACAATGACTGGAGTAGGACAAAACCTAAAAAGATAAATACTTCATTACTTGATAGACTAAGCTTCATTTGAGCTGTTCCAGTCTATTATGCAAATTGTATCATATTAAACAAAATGTATTGATTCTTATTTAATTGGAAGATGAGAGCCTCTCCTACTTAAAGCCAGACCAACAGCTGAAAAATATTAGTATGAAAGCCATGCAAGCAAAAACCTCACAGATCTAAAGAATCCTTCTTATTTGTTGAGATTTTCCACTGAACACAACCTGTATCGCTTCAATCCACAAATAACAATCATGTTAGTGAGTAATTAAGGCAAGGGACAAAGTCAAGACTACAATATTCTATTCCCCACTCAGCTACTGACTCACAGTGTGATTTTGCTCATTTACCACCTATAAAATGGCAAATGTGATAATGATAATGACAGGGATAATAATACCTACATAAAAGAAGTGCTAGCAGTCTTAATGTTTGGAGAGAGCTTTGAGATAGAGCTGCTATATAAACACAAAGTATAATTAGCAAGGGACTACAAGTTTGCACAATTTGTATGTTCTCTGGGCTTTTAAAATTAAAGACAGACTCACTCTGTACATCTGAGAGGCTGCAAATCTTCTGTCTTAAGAGTTTATTTGGAAAATAATTATGTTTCACAGTTGCCATTACAGAGCATTGAATCCATGCTTATAAAAAGACCTAACTACTTGCCGGTCATTAGCATGAGAAACTTTAAGACAGTTCAAAACAATCTCATCACTGTGACTGCAGGCTACAGCTTGTCTTGTTTTATTCCCTTCTTTGTAGATATATGTAACGATGCATTTATATGTAAGGCATGAGAACACAGGCATTTGAACAAGAAGTTCAGTGCTTTTGTGAAAGGTGAATTACTAAGGCATGGATGAACTTAGAGATTTTCTTATACTATAAATCCATCTGCCAAACTCTTCAAAAATGGACAAATATAACCCCAACGGTCATTTTCCTGATCGGTTCACATGTCTAGTCTGAGCACAATGATATTTTTCTGCTGCTTGTTGAAAGCCTTTGAAAATAATGGACTGCATTAGAACAGAAACTTCGCAAAAATACAGATAAGATACTTTGGAAAGGAGAAGTCTCCCTTGGTGAAAGTCAAATTAAGCAGTATTTCTGCAAAGGTAATATAAGCAGACAAAATTGGAATAACAACAAAAAGCCAACATACAGCTTACAGAACTTGGGAGGCTACAGCACAATATCACTCTGCAAAACAGGTCAATAACATTGCAAAGGCACAACAGTCTCTTTCTTTTATATAATCAACTAGATTTTTTTAAAAACAAATGAAATCCACTAAAAAAAAAAAAAAAAATAACAGTCTGCAAGTAATTTTTGTGTGCAAACAAATGATTAGTGCAGAGGAGCAGCAAAAATATCTTCTATTAATAGCTTGTTCTGTAGGAAAAAAAATTAAACAGGACTAGATTTGTGTAAAACTGTCAGACTATAGGAGCATGAAGAGTGAAGTGATATTGAAAGCGTTTATGTAAGCATTCTGAAAGCTTTTCCAGTGCATGACATTACAAATCCCTTTCTATTTTTCTCAAAAAGATGGCAAACTCTTATACCGTCTTGGAATAGAAAGTGTTTTTAAGTCAAGGCCGTAACAAAACTGCTTGATTCTTCTAAGCTTGCTATGTTACATTATTATTAATTACATTGTAATGTTAAAAGTCCCCATCAAGTCAATGTCAAGATACTGAAACATTAAAGAGGGATCACGGTCTACAAGAACACAATTAAAAAACCATCTTGGTAAAGCTTGCTGTCCACAGAGGAGGTCAGTGGCAGAACAAAAGCAGCACCTGGATCCCAGCATCTGTCATGTAAACAGGGAGTATAAAGACAACACTTGCAGCACAAATCAGTAGGATAGCCCAAACCTAGCAGAGACTATAGAAATGTGAATATTTTGCTACCAATCCAGCTGCCACTGCCCCATCTCTGGTCAGTGAAGTTGCTGGAGTGACATCCTCCAGTGCCATTTCACAGGAAGGGGTTGCTTGGCAGAGCAATCCCCACAAAGGTGCATCTCCATCTGTTATTTATGATTTTGGAGACGGAGAACAGCTAGCAGGTGACAGGAGATAAAAGCACAGGCTTTTAACAAGAGAGTTTGAGGAAAGGAGGAGCAGTACCAGCAGCAAATCCCCACTGTGCAGCAGGCACAGTGTGTGGTGGAATTCCTGCTACAAGATTTCATTTTGTGACAAAGGAAGTTCAAAAAAGCTTATGTTTATATATAAGAGAACACCCATTGTTTGCTGCAGCTTTCCAGCTTTCCTCTTTAAAAAGAAATTGAATAAGTCCAAATGGAATAAATCTAGGCTTAATGCGTCACTGAATAATAAAGACTAGGAGGAAAAGCATTTTATGGAGACATTATTCTGTAGCTGCCTGTTGTAGTCTTTCCTGAACATCCTTATGAACTACCCAGCACCAGTCTCTGCGACAGACTGACTATTACATGGATTGTTTTCCTGTTCTTAATTGAGCAGAAAGCATTGCATGTCTCTGATTTGCTGGTGACATTGCTGGGGAGCAGCATCCTGGGGGAGCTTTCTGAGGACAGCAAATGGGATAAACCTAAACAGAACTATGTAAAACACAAAATGGAAAACCACAAAACTTTTGTGGATGAAAGAGAGCCTGCATAGCAGTGTCACTCTTGTGACAAGTGCACCTCGGTACCACTTCAATTTTTTTGGTTTTCTACATTAGTAGCACTTTTATGGGTATTTCCTGCAACAATAAGAAATCATTCCTGTGCTGCTTCCAGAGACAATTCAGAAGCACAAAGAAGGGCTGCAATGAAGGCTACAGTCACTGCTGCTAGGCCATGTCCAGTGACTGTTGCATGCTGTATTGATCTTTGCAGTGTTCTTCTCAGCTCAGAAAAAAAGCACATTTCCTTTCTATCTCACTTTGCCATGACCCTTCTTGCCTGAGAAAAGCTTAGTAGGAGGCACAGAGGTATCAGTGTCAATGGAGTGTGTTTTTCTGCGAGGATGGCTGGGCAGCATCCAAGTGAACACAGTCAATATTTTATGAAAATAACCTTACACAAGGTTCACTGTTCCTTCTTTCTATCTATACTGGCGCTCTCCTTTTACTTTACAACACCTCAATAATTCTTGCTTTTCTTCCTGTTGTGCTCTGCAGGCAAGCGGCAGGACCACTCCTGTCCTTCTCAGTGCCACAGCCCAGTCTCCACGGGAGTTTCCCGCTTCTGAGCCCAAATCCCCACAGTGTGAATGGCAGAGCTGTGTAGGCTGGATGCATCATGTGCCCATCACTGAAGCTCATACACTTCCCAGTGATAATCTTTCCATTCTGAAAACTGTACTTCTGAAGCCTTGGATACGCTTCAGATTGGTTGAGCTGCAGAGGACTAAGGTAAGCCTGTGGTTTCATGACAGGGCATGTAATTAATGCATAGAGCCTGTAAGTCCTCAAGGAAATATCACCTGTTTTTCCAGCTGAACAATGCCTACATGATGTTTTATATATACGAACTGGTGTAGGCATGTCAGTGAGAATGTCCTAAAACGTTCATGTCCAGGAGAAAGCACTGAAAGCATTAGCTACACCATTTCAGATTCACATCATGGCCAGATGAAATGCACAGTCTGGTATCAACACCTGCTTCCTGGCTTCAGTGCCATGCTGCTTTGCTTTTTTAGTTACCACTGTTGCTACAGAAAACCCATACGGCTTATTTCTGCATAACTATGGACTCCAAGGATGTTTGCTTACCTGTCCTTCAGCTCTAACAATGTTCTTTATTCTCTTAAAACTAGAAGTCATTTCTCTTCATTTTGGCTCTTTGCAGATGTGTCCTTCAAATGCCTTCCCTCATTTACGGGGTAACCCTTTTGTTTTCCCAGCCACTGCCATGCAACAAGATTTCGAATCAGCAAACAAACACAGCCCGCACCACCATATTCTGGTCTCTCCATCTTGCTTTGCACTGCCTGCTCATTCCTCATAACCTAAACATAAGGCAGATTTCTCAGCATCTTCGACTTATTTCCTTTACTGCTGGCATTTCTCAGGTTGTCAGTTCCACATCATCTCCAAATCTGCACATCTTGTTCTACATTTCCTTCTGTAGGATTACTGCTACCTCCTATATATAGCAGAAACACAACCGGCTCAACATATTCCCACTTGTCACTCCTATCCCACTGTCTCTCTCAACCTCTCTGTCCCATTTACCGTCCCTGGTTTCTGTTAGCAAACCCAACTGAGCATTTCAACATCAGTGTTCAATCGTTAACCTTACAGGGACTGTCTCAGTGGGCACTGAAGCCCACGTGAACGATGCCCACTCATTTGCCCTGTTCCACCCTCACTTTCTCCACCTGGGAGAGATCAAGATGGCTAAGTTTGAACTTCTTTTATCTGCCCGATCTGAGCATCCCTAACTAATCTGTGTCAGCCCAAGTGTTCTCCATTTGTTCCTCACCAGCTTTCCCGAGACTTCAAAAAGAAGCCACAAAAAGGGTCTGCAGTTATCGCTTCTTTTGAACTCTTTTTAATTTGTGAAGCCAAAGTAGGTATCTCTGTTCTCTAAGCGAAGGAGGCTCGATCATCAGCTGGCACCAGATCAATATAGCTGCACTGTTTTTAGCCCAGAGAAAGTTTTCTCTGTCTTCGGCTTCTAGTACACCTATCACTGTATAATCTGAGATCTGTGAACAGCTCATAGCGGTTTGACAAGGTACCACTTGTTACCGAGGGGACACATGCTCCTTGCTGAGCTCCTTGCTGAGCTGACAACCAACACGCACCAGCTTCACTTCTGTGAAGGTAGTTTAAGTTAACACATTTTTAATCTAACAGGCAGCAAGGACTAAGAGCATGCACATGCACTCTTCTGGAAACTCAGCAGATGAACGGTAATTTATTAAGTGGCAGGACCCAATTACATTAAATTAGTACTTATGATTTATAAGCAAAGTACTGTGTCTCTGCTCCTGTTGGGAAATTTAAGTCCTGTGCCATGGTGGTCTCCTGGAGTTCTGTCTGGATCTGACTGGGTTTCTAATTCTTCCATTTTCGTAGATCTCAGCCACTGCAGGCTTCTTGAAGGGTATGTGGGAGACAGCACAGATCCCCTCTTTTTTTATATATATATATAAGTATATATATATATATTATTATATTATTATATATATTAAATATATTTTTAATATACTGTTCTTATACATCTTTCTTAGTAAGATTTTTACCTTTGGGTACAGAAAGATACAAATGAACAATCTCTCCTAAGTGTATGTTTGACTGTGGTGCAGAGGGGCCAGGAAGTTGTCGGGTGCCTTAGCTTATTTCTCAGTTTGCAAATGTCAAAAATTCAACAGGGATTTACCTACAAGAAGATTACAGAACTTGTTCACTGTGTTAATTACCGAGTGCTTAAATTATATTTTCTTTCCTACTACAGAAGAGGCATTATTTTTCTCCCAGGAGATCCTAGGAGTGCTTCATATCATACAGGTACCCTTCTCCTTGCACTGCTACTCCCCAGGTGCATCCAGAAGGAGATGCTTGGTGCAGCCTGGGACATGTACAGGATCGTAATTTGGATGCCCACAGTACACATTGTTAACAGGCTCTTCTTCGCAGTGGGAACACCAGTCAGACCTAAGCCCATGGGCAGTGCAAGGCCGAGTGACACCTCTTTGGCTTCTCCAAGTGTGACCTTGCTGGAGACGAACTCTATTTCAGGCTTCTCGGTGTGAGATCCCACCAGGTAAAGCAGAGCCTGGCCGCCGCCTGTAATTGCACAAGCAGGAGAAAAGGTTGAATGACTGCCAGCTCAGCTCAGACCAGCATTTCCAGGAAGTTTAGGCTGTAGATCATCCACTGTATAGGATGCTAGATTTTCACCCTCCTTGCTCTTGAAACATTAACTCTCTTGGTAGTACAACAGTCCACTTTCCGATAGCCATTTTAGCTGCAATCTTTTTTATCTTTGTTCTAGCCACTGACCTCTATTAGATTTCAAATGTTTGATGGGATTTACTGGGAAATACAACCCTGCCTGGAGACCATGCTGCCTGACAATTTTCCCGAAAGAATTGTTGAGGTTTCCACCTTACACATGCACAGGTATTATCTCAGTTATCTGCATTTAGAGTGACTTCTGGAGGCTCTTCATTTACTCACAATCCTCTAGGTGTTTTCTTAATTGGTTGAATCAGTGTTCATACTTGTGGAGCCTGAAATATGTCTACCACTCGTTTCCACTTCTAAAGATAACTTGTAAGTTACTTCCAAATGTTCATTTTATAAGCTGTTGTTATACACTCATCTTAATATATATACTGTTTTACACATTCTTGTTTATAACACCTCTTTGGAAGCTCAAACTTCAATATATTTGCTGACCAAAATGCATTTCTTCCTGACGATAAAATCCACATTGCTTTATGGTGCTAGGATTACTCACATCTGTTGGGCTCTCAGCAACTTCGCAAGATTAAGAAGGAACCAGATTTTTATTTGCTCAGGAAGTATATCTAGGGCTATAACAGTTAATGCTAACAACACTAGTAGGAAGGGATGTTAAATGTCATGTCTTAAAGCAATCTAACTTTCAAAGATTAGAATAATACCAAATGTGTGGGCCATGTCATCTGCCTACGGCATGGTTCGTGGCGCTTACATCTGAATCACCTCGTGCCACCAACTGCAGGAGACCGACAACAGATCCGATTCCTGTTCCCAGCTTTTGTTAGGATCCAACTCCTTCTTCAGAGAAAGCAGTACATGGAAAAACCCAAAAGCAGTGCAAGCAACTTTTGTTCCTCTTGCACTTTGCCCCCTACCCTGCTGTGCACTCTGCTTAGCTGAAAGTCCAGTGAGAAAAACGAGCTCCCCAAAATTCCCAAGCAGCCTATCAGACTGAGGTAGGTGCTGTGTATGGCTCTATTTCTGCCTGTCAGATTATGTTGCAAGGGTGCATGGTTAACATACCATACAGCAGCAAAAAGAGTTGACTTCTGATTTGGGAGAAGATCTTTGAACAGCCAATTGATAACGCAAAGGAAATGTTTTAACCAATTAACTTCCTTTACCCTGGTTTCAACATGGAGTGGGGGTGGGGGGGAAGGCCTGCTTAGCCAAACATTACACAGCCTGAACTCAGGCTTTGCTTTGATCTTCCATGATCAGATTCTTAACAGGAAAAATTAACTCACTTTTATTTCGCATCTAACTGCAGAATGAGGGGGTAGGCATGAAGAACCAGAGATGGACAGCACATTGCATTGATTCATCCTTTAATCCAGACAAATATCTAGAGATATACATATAGGTTTAAATAGAAATAAACATGTGTAATAAGAAAAAGCATTTAAAAAAAGAATATTGTTGAATATTTTTGAAAGTCAAGGTTCTAGTCTGTCTCAATTCAGTCACTGATATGTTTAGCTAATGCTGTTGAAGTGGGTACTTTCCTCAGCTGTACATGCAACCCACACCAGCATGCAACAGAGCAAGATGAAGATCCACTTCTGATGGATCAAACTTTATAACTCACAGTAAAGCCATCACTTCTCCATCCTACTTAAAGCCACTGTTAAATGTGACTTTTCACCCAGGGATTGCCATTGAGCTCAACTGTAACTGACTACAGTTTTTGCTGTTATATTCCTTGTTTAGTGAGACTCTTGAAAGGTTATATAATTTAATAAGAATAGTCGATTTTTCCGGGTTACACAGTGAGGTAGATGAAAAGCCATGATGCAAACAAGATGGTCATGCCCAGAACGTGCAACCTCATGGCAAAAATATATTAACAGATACAGGACACAGTAAAACCTAAGGCCTTGTCCTTTCCCAGCTGAAGCTTGCCCAGCCATGCACACCAGTGTGAAGCTCTACCCAGCACCACAAGATAAGAACAAGAGCAAAACAAATGGCTAAGCTGCACTGGAACTCATTTTGGGAGCTAAACCTAGTATTCCTAAGTAACAGTTTTTTTCAAGTAGGTACTCAGATGAAGTACCATAGTCGGTACCATATCATATTAGGGTTCTAGGACACATAGATTTGGATGAAGATGCTTTCCAGGCCTTCTGATATTTCTCTTAGGAGAGGAGAAATTTGTTCTTCTAAGTGCATTGAAGCAGATAGTATTTCAAATAAGTCCAGAGAGTCACTTCCGTAACTCAAAGCAACCTTACTTTACTTTTTAAATATCTGGGATAGGATTTTACACTCAAAATGAATGACCAGGTCTACAGTGTAGCAGAGGAACTGAAAAATCAGTTGTATTGCTCATGTTTTAATAAGATTAAAAGTAATTTCAGTACTACTGGTTAATTTACCACTCAAGATTGGCCACCAGTATCAGGAAATTATGGATCAATTCCAGCAGTGTTTAACCTACACATACTCTGATCATTCATATCTACAGCCTCTGGTTTAGGCACATAGGCCTAAGACATTCGTGCTCTGGTTGCACATCTTTTGGAGATTTCACCTGACAAAAATCAATCAGTCCTGACATACTGCCTGACATACTGAAACCAAAGACATTGCAAAACAAAACGTATGATATAGCTCATTCTTTATGCATTATCTGAAAGCCCCTATAACATTTGTCAGAAATTGTTTTGCAAAGCCTTGGGATTCAGGAGCAACAGTGGCGGTCACACTGCACCATATCACCTGCACCATCATGTGGTTGGAACCACGCACCACACATGGAGGCACTAAATCAAGAGAGGGAGGAGGTAGCTACTCCCTTATCTGTCCTTCGTCTCACTGAACAGAAAAGCAAATGTGGCACTGTCTCAGCATTCATAAAAGGAAGAAGAAAGAACTTACTAATTATGATTCTTTACATTTAGCTTCTAATCCTGGCAAATACAATAGAGAAAGTCTTAAGAAATAAAGTCACTTCATTTCCAGAGAATAATGTAATGATGAGCAATAAGACACAGGATTTATAAAGAATAGATCTTGCCTGACAAACCTAACACTTCTTCATGGAATTACTGAATTAATGGATGAATGGAATAGAATAAATGTAAAGCTCTTGGCTTTCAGCCATATTTTTTAAACGGTTGGTCTAATCATCCTCTCTCCTAAAGCAAAGGAGCTACACTGACATAAAACTGGAGAGCAAGAGAATAGAAGGTAGCTTCTCACATTTCACAAAAACATTCTTAAAAAGCTCAATTGAATCAGCTTTCCCAACCCCCACACACCAAAATAAATCTCATTTGTCCTGAAATTTGAACTGAAGGACCAAAACAAGGCTAATAAACACAAGGTACAATAACAGCTTATAGGGAAGACAAGTAAATATTTAAGGAGCAGTCTTCTTAGGTCTTGCTTTATTTAATACTTACAGTAATGAGCTAGAAAGAGGAGTAAACAGCATACTAATGAAATTCACAGGTGATATTAAATTTGGAAGAGACAAGAAAAACAAAGAGGCCAGAGAATTAGGACAGAGGGATTAGAGCAATTAGTATCATGGGCCAAAAATACCGAAACAAGAATCACCTTCGGAAATGCAGTGAAGGACATCAGCACAAGAGAAGGAGAAAAGTAGCATGGGAGACTTCTCTAAGAGGGAGGTTCTTGGATGATAGAAACTTGCTAAGGACTAAGAGGATACAAAGCAGCAAGTTACTTTCAAGCTTCTAATAAATACTGCAGTAGAAAAGGTCAATGTAATTTGTATGTGTATGTGCAAAGAAGCAGCACAGAGCAGCAAGAAGCATTCTCTGCAACACTGAGGTGTTGTGTGGGGGCCATGCTTCGTTTGGGAGCACCTCATTTCTAGTGAGATTTTCACAGACTGCAGGGTAGTTCAGGGAACCACAACGCTTGGGAGTGCTGGAGGAGCTGGTGCCCGTAAAGTGATTAAATTAGAAATGCATAGGGTGAGCAGTGACTATGAACATGACAGAAGCATTGAAAAGGTGTGACCAGCAAGCAGGAAAAGAACAGAAATAGAGGCAAGGAACAGTAAGGAAAAAAAAAAAAAAATCAATAAATGGTTTTATCTCTGGACTAATCTCGTGATAGGCATAACAGACATGACAGCTACACAGCTTGGACTTGGCTGGAGATCCATGCAAGTCTCAGATTGCTGACTCTTCCTATTTCCCTCACTCTTTCACTTGTACCTTGGGCATCTTCCTCCAACTGCATTGGCCTTGCTCCCAAACAACTCTCTTGACTTTGGGCCAGGGTGCTTATTTGTTTCAGGTACTATCGTATAAATTGGAGGTCAAATCTCACTCCCATGAGGCCCTGTTACCACAGGACCTATTCACCTCCTAGCAGCACAGCACTTACTGTAACTTCTGCACTGGAATTATTTCAAGGTCTCAAGAGATTTTTCTGGATAGTTCTCATGTAAACCCCATTCAGAATCTCTGTGAATTTATTTCCAGCATGAAAGAAGATGCAGAATTTGCAGGTAAAGTTGTGTTCTTGAATGAAATAGAAGGAATGGGATTCTGTGATTCTGTGAATGGGAGTCCAGTGAAAAGAAATGGAAGAAAACTCAGAATGATATTAAAATCTGTCACAGAATGTGCTAGCATGAAAATAAACCATATGTAAAGAGGAAGCCTGTGGAGCGTTGGGCACAAGTCAGCAGAGATAAGGGCTGGCACATTAGAAAAGGTGACCAATGCATCTAGATGGAGCCAAGGTCAAAGCAGACATTGAAAAATATTCTGAAGGATTATGACTAAGATTGGCAGGGCTCATTAAGAAAGAAGAAGAAAATGCTTTTTCTTCATGCTAAAATGCTTGAACATTACCCTATCTTACCCCCTTTCTATTGAGAGACCACCTTCATGGTCACACTGCACATGAAGGGTCAGATATTTCATCTATTGCAGAGAATCCAAGAAGCATTCCTCAAACAATACCTCTCTGGATAGATCTCTCTACATTCATAATCCTCTTCCATAGAATGAATTTTAATAAGTATCTCTTTTTCTTTTGTTCCCCCAATTCCTTCAGTTTTATTGTGGTTTTGCCTTTGTTTTCATTTTCATGTTCTCTCCATTCTACTGCATTATGGGTTCTTATTTTACTTTCTGGAACTTAGAGCTACTGTACATATATTTAGAATACATGGGGGTGTATGTGGATACAGATATTAATAGATACATGAGCATCACATAGCTCTCATTACTGTTCCAATATTATCAATTTTATTCACCATATGTCATGCTATTCAGTCCTCACCTTCGCTAACTTTAGATGGTTGTTTACACGTGGTTCATTAAAAACTGACACAATTGTCTAGTCTTTCAGTGTTTGGGACAATTTTTATTATGTCTGTTGGCTCACAAACACAATGCAAATGACCTGATAATGAAAGAATCTCAAAATAATGCAATTGAATTTTGCCTTAAGAGGGATTTTTTTGTAGCTAAAACAGCATCAGCCTAAAGCTGTTTTATCACATTTATACAGTGGACAAAGTTTGGCATGGTCAATCTCAAAAAAAAAATAATGAAGTCACATAATGATAATCAGAGAGAAGTCATGTTCATTTTCATTCTGCAGCATTTGTCCTCATTTGAATGTCTTAAGGCCAAAAATAAAATAGTCTACTGTCATTTGCAGTACTTTGAAAATCACAGCATTTGAATTCTTTGTTCTGTGTGAATGAATGATGTCCATAAAACTGGCAGATCTTGTGTTTTAAAACTTCATTTTACATTAAAACACTGAACAAAACACAACATACTGTCATAATAAGCAGGAACTAATGTTTCTAAGATTCAACCCTGTAGGTAACAAAAAGTAAGTCAAAAAGCAGGAATAAAGTCCCTTTTTTCTATCACTCAAAATCTCAGGGCCAGATAGCATATTTCATTTTAATTTCTACGTGCTGTACTTTCAGCTCAGTTTTCTATGGTATTATTATAGTTCATCCATCAATATTTCTCAACGCTTTCTAAAGCTCACACTGGATAAAATCAGCCCCTGGAGAACACCTCCCAGAAAAGAGGATATGATGGATGCACAGAGCACCACCGCACATGGCTGTAAAAAGGAGGGACCAGCAGGTGTGAACCCACGTCCCCCGGCACCAGCATATATACACCAGCTCAGTCGTGTATCTCGCTCATCAGGATCAGGGCTGCATCTCTCTGATTGTCATGGAGACTGTCTCAAAGTCTTGCTGTGCTTCAGCAGCAGCAGCGAAGAGGACAAAAGTACTTGGTCCTACGCGGCTGAAAAGAAAGCAACAAAGCACAGTGGAAAAGGGAAAGAGCTGTGACTGACAGGAGAATGTATAAAGTCAGATGCACTTTATACTGTTGTGGAGGGATATAGGTACAAGTTAGAACAACCTTCCAACTACTCTGATACAATTACTGCCCTCTATTCATGCATAATCTCAAATAATTGTGCCTTCAAGATAAACACGGGGTGCGTATTTTCAAGGATAGCGCATTTCTCTTTCCCCCTTCTTCCCTGAAGCTGAGATGCTGGGGTGTTTTAGATTAAATGTGTTAATTAGGAAACTATTTAGTTTATGCCATCTTGTCTGGTTTTCCTTTCCTGTGGGCACTGTAGACATGCAGGAGATTGGTGCAAATACGATACAGTGACTTGGAACAAGAGGCGGTCCAAGCCCCAGATAAGTGGAAGGCATTTAAAGAGTTGGTTATTCTGCAGGACCTGAGGCAAATAAGTGATTTGCAGAGAAGTGAGGAGACAGTTTAGTGTCAAATAGTAAATTTGCTAAGAATTGCAATTTACTGGCATCCCTAAGCTATTCTCAAGTTAGGTCAATTCTCACAAGAAATGGGAGTGAAAGGTATAACTGAGGAACACAAAATGCAAATCAGTATAAAACATCTAGTTTTAACCAGAAAAAAAAAAAAAAAAAAAAAAAAAAAAAAAAAAGACCAAAGACATCTGAAACATCAGACCAAACTTTCATTGTAAGTGTAGTTAATAAAATAGTTAAAAGTACAAACCTCCGAAAAATTGGCTGGTGAGCTGCCTGTCAAAATTTATGCTCATATTAACACAAAAATCACAGCACCTCTCCAAGGACTGAGCAAAAACATTATGAGTGATACCAAGGTTGTGATCTGAATAAGTACTTTGAAAATGTGAAGGACACCATCACTCTCACAATCAAAGTAAAAGGTTACAATGAAATTAAGAAAATAACAGAAGAAAATATGCTTTCACAAGCATCTTCCACAGCATGTAAGCAAACTGGCTTGTAGGAAGGAACTCCACTGTGCAACAACACACTGGAAAATGATGTTCGTGTGCTACTTGTGACCTTTGGAATGGAAGAGTAGTTGGCTGTGGAAGTTGAGTTCACCTAGGAGAGAAAATTCCACCTAATGAACAGACAGATCATGATAAGGTCCACTGCCCTCAGCGGAAATGCTCCTGCTGATAACTGCAGGCTTCTCCTGTTTGCAGGAAAGTTTGGTGTTTTTTGCACACAGCTGAAGAGAGAACAAAAAGCAGGAGAGAGGAGGTTCTAGGATTTGCAGTCTCCATTCTCCTTTCTCTGTGCTAGGACAAGCAGCTGAAGGTAGGTTGGTGCATTTGAAAACTGAAAAGCTTGTTTTATTTAATGCTTTGCTGTGCTGATTTTCACTCCTGAGAGAACTAACTGCCTTTGGAGGCGCTGCAGATCATGGGGTACAGAGGGGCAGCAAGCAACACCGTATGTGAGAGAATCAGATTTTCCATGAGATATTTCATTTAGTTCTGAGACAGACGTCATTTTATTTCCTAAATAGAAAAGTGGGCCTTACTTCTTCCCAAGAGCCCAGTTTCTACATATAGCATATCACAAACCCTCTAGTTTCTCACGTGTGCACAGGGTATCCAGTACAGCAGCCAGCTTATTTTTGAGTCAAATGGTTGCAGTACAACTTACACAGCAAATTTCCTTCAATATATCATCCACAACTGTTTTTTTCCTCCAACTAGTTGCCTGGCTTCACGTGCAGAAAATGAGTGTGATTTCTTTTGTCTCTAAGGGACAGAGTTACACCATTTCACATGCCAGAGATCCGTGTGGCACACGATGCACAGGAGTGCCACAACACTTTTGATACCTGCCTACTTACTTACCCGTTCTGAAGCTTTTTTGACCCAAGCACAGAGGCTGCAGCCATTTTGTTCTTCAACGCTGCTGCAGCCTGCCAGGCAGACGATGCATCTCCCATGTGGGTGGGGAGAGGGCTGGTTGCAGCTTTCATTAAGATAAAATAAAAGCTGCTTTAAGACCAAAAATATAAATTTTGCTGTCTCTATTCATAAAACGTAACTGTTCAGACAGAAGGGGGCTGTGTTAATAAACATTTCTGGCACATCTAATGCCATGGTGATAAAGCTGTTATTCCTGGGTAATGCTCACAAGGTTTGACAGCTCAACAAATGACCTCCTCATGCAAACCTGTGGCTAACATCTGCTCCTAACAGGTCCAATAGAAGCACCACATGGGAAGAATGAGTGGTGACCTTGTGTCTACCTCCGCCTACGTCCCACAGTACCGTTAGGACATCACAGGAGTCATCACCAGCATTTAATTCCAAGGTCATTCTGTTAAATAAAATCTCTGAAAGACACCGCAGGAAGGCTGTCAGAGCCCAAGTAAATCCACACAGAGGAGACTCTGGTAACAAGGCAGTGAAAAAGACAACATAAAGCTGATCAAAATGAGATTTGTGTGTGAGTAATGTGAGAAACTTCTTGTCACTGATTAGATACACAAAATACTGAGGATTTTATGGGTTTTGCCTGGATTTTTTTTTTTTTCTGAGAAAATCAGTCTTCAAGAAGATCAGTTTTCATATGCATTAAAAACCTTACTTTTCCAAGCACAACGAATCTCAAGCTCCAAATTACTCCGAAATTTCCTCCGACAGGGATAATATACATCCTTCCCTCGGTCAAATCCTCCAAGAAACAACACCTTAGCTTTATTCCAAAAGTGAGCAAGTTCTCTTCAGGTGTTTATATAGCCTGGAGGTGCCCCCTACAGTCTGAGCCAAGTGAAGTCTGCCCAGTGTTGTAGTTTTTTGCATACGGCTAAACGCACACATTCCAGGAAAGAGAGATGACTGAACCAGATGACAGGGACTTAGAAGGAGATGCATTAATCATCACACTGGAGAGATACACAGACCATTGTTCCCAGAAATGGTAAAGCTTTTAGAAGCTTTTCTGTACTGAAGGCAGCGGTAATTACATTCCTACCTCCAGCAATGGGACTGATTCTCCTCTGTAGTGCCGTGGAGTAATATGAAAGAAGCAAATACGCTTGAAGGATCTTGGTTTTCCTCTTCAGAATGCACTTTGTGTAACTTCTTGCAAAACCAACGGAGTATCCTCAGAAATGACTGGGGAAGCACAAGGACGCGCACCTTGTTTCCATAAAACCTCCCACAGCAGGTAGCTCTCATTGTCTGTGCTCAGCAGAATGGGAGATGAAGGAGACGAGCAAGATGAGGCCAACACAGTCCCACTGCAGTCAGCAATGCTGCAGAAGGCGCAATTCCACCTCGAGCCTGGCCAAGCTGGGGACCGATGCCCAGTGCTGGGGACCAACAGGTTTCGCTGTGGCTGGACAGCATCTCGCACTTCCACTATCTGAGCTTTATCCCCGGCTTTGCACGGTTCCTCATCGGCTCTGGCATTAACAGAGGAAGGATTGGTTTGGGCGAGCACGTCTCAGGTAGCTGGCAGGAGCCAGGACTTTCCTTTTCATAGTCTGCACAGCAAATTCTTGAGAGCAAAACTGCAATACTGCTTTGCAAAGTAACTTTTTTAAGGCACAACAGCTTTTTATTTTTATTATTATTATTTTAAATCCTCAGCCACATTTCACCTCTCTAACCCTCACAATATTTTAAAAAACGGTGCTTATGTGCTTTCACTGCACACACAGGCTCTCACCTTGTTCCTCCAAATTCATGATGAAACATAGAAGCTGTTAAAACGTTATGCCCTATTAGCAGTACTGGAAGCTTGTTTTCTATATTTCACATCAGCTGAGATGCAGGACAGGAGAGATTCCTGGGCTGTTAATAGTTTGGCTGCAGCACTGGGAAAAAAATACTTCAGGTGGACTCTTTTTGCTTGGTTTTGGAGTTTTGACAGTCAGTGAAAATATCATGTATGTTGTACAGCCCCAATAACGTAATGCCACCACATAAACCAATGCAGCATCTTTTCATTATATGCTACTTTCCACGCTGGTCAGCTCTAGCTCAAAAATCACGTAGAAGCTGGATTGAATTAAAGAAAGACAACAAAAGGATTAGAGACAAGGAACGACTTTAGGATTTTTTAATTTCTCTTGAGGAGAGATTAAAAGTATTAGGGCTGTCTGGGGAGTGCTTCTGCTAAAGGAGGCTCGTGGAAAGAGACTGTGCTGGTAGCCAGTCCCCAGGCCATTTATGATTTATAGCATGGGTCAAGCCAAACACTGTAAACACCAGGAAACTAACAGGTAGATGGCACATGTCTGTGCAGTGCTGGTGTCTCAGTTTTGATCAGGTTAGTTCCTCAATAGGTGGGCTGCTGTTTTGAACCCATTTTTTTTCCCACAGATAGACACCTGAAGAAAAAAATCACAGTGCACAAAGGCATGCGTCACAAGGGAATGACCCGAAGCAGAAGAGATGGTCAAAAAGTGTGAATATTGCATAAGTGGAGAGATTGCAGCCTCCTGGGATGTTACAGAGACAGCATCTCCTACAGAAGGATGCTCCTGCTGCATGCATCCAGCCACCGCCACCACCACCACCTCTTCCAGCCAGTGCTGCAAGCCCAGCCACAGCCCGCGCCTGCGAGGTCTAAAGCACTCCTTTCAGCAGAGAGCAAAGCAGTATAAACCAACAAAACAAAGTCCTTTGATATAGTAGGCATCTTTCCAAAGTATTAAGCATTTAATTTATTAGTTACTATCAGAGCAGCCACGTTCTGGTACAAAGCTGTGGAAAACACATGTGAGTCTTGTAAGTGCTCAAATGAAAAGTTTGGTTTTCTTGATTTGCAAGGTTTTTTTCCCTCATTCCCTCTCTGGGAAAGTTCTCAGTCTATTGAAACAAATGTTCACTGTCAATGTACTTCATAATTGCCTTGAAGTTCATTTCCAACATTTGCAGCTATTTGTGGCTACTGTTTGCTGCTGGCTTTACAGATTATTTTTTTCCCTCCTTTTTTCCCCAGTTCCACCTCGCAGCCACAGTTTAATAGCAGGATTTGTCTTCTCCAGACCCTGCCTTTACTCCTAGCTTGTTTGTCATTATTTCACACCATCGCCAATCCCTCTTTTGCATCTTGCAGGCAATGAGGTTGTCATGGATAACCGACTTCCCCGTTCCGCAGACAGAACTTCATTTAACTGCTCTTTTTTCTTCCTCTTCTGCCATGCAGACGAAGCTTCTTTTAAGGCTCTCTAGTCTTCGTGGCTGTGAATAAGTAAAATCTTGCTTGAGCCCAAGATTACCATGGTGACGGGTTTATTATCTACCCATTTGGATGCAGGTTATCCTTCTGGCAATTTTTGGCATATAGCACTCAGCTTGTGTTGGCGTTAATTGCTGTTTTGTTGGGATGCATTTGGAGGCACAGTGTACATGGGCAACTGGGGAGAATTATGTCATTTGTAGTAGCAAAAGATGCAGACTGGGATCTAGCTTTGAAAAGAACACACGACGGGATGGTCACGTCATGGAGGCACAGTTCTGTGTTGTGCTGGCTGTGACACAAATCGCACAGACAGGTTCTTTCTCTGTCCATACCTTAAATATGAGACAGAGGTGGTGCCGATCCCTGACCAGCAGGACAGCGGACACACAGGTGCCACCAGCATTATCTCATTTCATATCACCTAATATTTACTTTACTGAGCATCCCTTGTTTTCTGACAGCAACTGACCAAATGATTTTAACGCCCTCCTGTGCACGCAGCTGGGTTCATTTCACAAGATGGGCTGATAAGCCCTGACTCATCCCCACCCAGCTTCACACCAGGGGTATGTAGAAGCTCTGAGCCACACGGTAGCCAAACTTAGGCTGAAAATAAGTTATCAGACCCTCTCTGCAGCTCTTTGGTCTTACACCTTCCCACATCTTCTGCACCTCTCCCATTCCCTGGTTGCTTCTACCCACCACTGGGAAGGTCCTGGGGGGAACAGGATGGCCCAGAAGCTCTGCATATACATATGACAAGTCTTGATCATGAAGCAAAAGTGAAGAATGCAAAGATATTGGTCTGAGCCTCTCCGCCACAGCAGCCCTGAGAGGTAATAGCCTCTCTGTTCATCTGGGTGGGACATTACTGCACCAAGGAAAATACTGAGCACCAGGTGTTTGGGCTTTTATTGTCACTGTTTTTCTTGGTCAGGCCATTAAAGCTTGAGGTCTGTGCCCAAATCTGTCTGGAGACAGAAAGTAATGGTCCAAGGAATGAGAGGACAACATTGTCCTCTTATCATTCAGCAGATTTTATGTCCCGGTGGAGATGACTTATGTTTGCAGATCCTCACATTGTCTTAAACTGCTCTCAGTCATGTCTCTCTGTTTCGTGCACTTCCTCCTCTATCCACTGCTGATAAAATCAGCCAGCTTTCTCTCCCTAGACTGTGCCAGCTGCAGTCACAGTCTACCGACCTGCACTTAGTCCTGAACAACAAAACCACTACAACAACAAAAACAAACAAAAAAGTATTGGGGCATGGTTTGAATCAGACAAGAATAAGCTTTGCCCTGGGTGTCATGAACAGTTCTGAAGATACTTATTTTGCCAATTATCTTTGGTCATTTTGCCCTTTGACTTGGGGTGGCAGAAAGCAAAAAGCCTCCGGGGTGAAATGAAAATAAATTGAAATCATTTAGGGATTTACTTTAACAAAATCTTAACAAGATCTTGCTTTTCAAAAATTTTATATCGTTTTTCCATTATTTGATAATTGCAGTTATAGTATTGGAATTGATTAGTTGTACAAAAATAATTATAAACCCTAATAAAGCAAATTAAAATAGACTTTAAAGGCTGGCACCCATTCTTGCTGTCCCCAAGAGGATGAATTAATTTGACGGGGATAGTTATACCACCTAAATGTTTGAGTGCAGATAAGGAATTTTATTTATTTATTTATTTATATTGGCACTACAATAATGAATTTTAATGAAAGATTTGACTGTGGGACAGTGCTGACTGGACAAAACACACCGTGTGGGATTTAATTACAGAAATCAACAGTTAAAAATAGAACGCAACGTAGATAATGCTGGGAAAGATTATTTGGCCCTGATGCTATGTGCATAGCCCAAGGAGGAATTACTGATGATTAAAACTAGTGAGGAGAGCTGGCACTCAAGATGAAGCAGACTTGCCTTCAGACCCCAGGACACAAAAGCTTTTTATTAAAAGCACTGGCCCCTTCCCCTGGCAGTGGTTATATGCAGGTGGGGCTCAGGGCGGGCACAAAGATGCTCAATACATCGTAATTGGAATAGGCAGAGGGTAGTGTGATCAAAGCATGCAGGAATTAAACAGAAAAAGAAAAAGAAAAAGAAAAAAAAAAAAAAAAAAAAAAAAAAGCCAGTAAGACCACACACTGGCCAATTCCAGCTACAACCACAACACACCCAATCTGCAGGAGACCAGTCTTAGATGTAGTCCCTCTGACCTTATCAACGACCTGCTGTCAGCTGTGTGCCAGATCAAAGGACATGAAAAGCACAAACATCCTTAACTCTCTTCCTCCTGAAACTTGCTTTCAGTCAAGACAACGTGTGATCCAATCTCATCAATATTCCCCTTTATGGGATTCGCCGATGCCAGGGGACAGACAGTCCTGGAGACAAGGCTCCCCTACCTGCTGATACACCACAGCGATGAGCATTTCTGAGCTACGTGAGTGACAAAAAAAAGTGACATATGCATGTCTTAGAGCTGGTGCCTTTCAAAAGAAATCACCAGTGATGGAAATTGAGTCCATCGCTGCAGCGCAATCCAGCATCTATAGCTATTGCTATCCTCAGAAGAACAACTTGCAATCTGATTGCTGTGCAGAAATAGCCTGAAAGAAAGAGTTGAAGTAATATTCAGTGCTGCTGGATGAAAAAAGTACTGGTGGGACTCGCATGGAGAACCCAACCCTGTCCTCACCTACACAGAGCCGTGGGGCAGCAGCAACAACAGCTTGTGCAATGACACAACAAAACAGTACATTTTAACCAAACACCAACTGCCCATTTCTTCACCTGAAGAAAGCAACAGATCAGAAGATCCCAGCTGCAGCTTTCTTTTTCCCACCCCCATCCCACCCCCCCAAACAAATAAATAACATTTTGCACCAAGGCTTCCCTTCTGTTAAGCACCGTGGAAGGTCTTCCCATGCTGCCACAGGAATATCCCTCTGACTTCCATCCTTCTTTGTCCATTACCAGCTACAGAACCACAGAAGAACTCCGTACAACCCAAACTGTTTCAATCTACTGAATTTTAAAAGACTTTCAGAGTAATGGGTGAGTTGGTCCCAGTGAATTAGCAAAGTCACAGATGCATAACCACAGCGACCACTGTTCAAAGCAGCAACAAAACACCAGTTGTATAATCATTAATCTCTGCACTAGAACCAAATGTTGTTTCGGCTCTGGTTTACCAGCCATTAAAATAAGCGATTACGGGAATCAAGGAACAATTCAAACCTCCAATGTATACAAAGCCTTTGATCGATTAATTTTCTTAGTTCATCATACACACAACAAATAACACCTGCAAATTAGAGCTACTTTGGATTGCTAGATGCTGGCAGAATAAATCTGCATAGCTACATTAACTTCATAAAATATGCTATTAAATGTCAAGGAGAATATCATAAAAAAGCTTTAACTTATTGAATAACTGTGTTTGCTGAAGGGCATCAATGTGTTAACATTAGTGTTTTATACAAAATTCATCCTGCAATATCGTAGCTTCACCTCTAAAGCCTATTATAGCTCTATCCCCTTGGGCAGAGGCTGGAGAACTGCCATTTAATTGTCAGTGCTATAAATTAAAGTAGTGCTTGAGTCAGATGTCATCTAGAGCTAACGGACCCAGCAGAGTGGGTAGGAAGTGCTGACAGGGAGCATCAGCCTGGTGAGGACCTTCCCAATGGCTCTCCCAGCACTCCCAACCTAATTAATTCTGCCGACCTTCTACGTGCATCTGCATTTGCATTGTATTTAAATTAAATACGGCTATGTGTGCTGAGCTTGGCAAAGCCTAGATAGCTCAGAAACAACAAGCATAAAGGAAAAACTGCAATTCTGCTTTCTTGGCTATTGTTTAGCACATTATAGGGGGAAATGTAAGCCTAATAGCTTACAGAGTGCTACAATTCCCCCAAGCGTTAAGAATTATGTTACAGCCCAAAGCAGCGAATCACTTCCAGGAAATATTTGAAACAATGATTGCCCAGCACATGAAAGTCACAGTCCTAATTGGCAAAAAAAGTAAAACATATCCAAGTTCCTTCCTGAAGGCAGAAGTTGTATCAGACTGGCAGCTTCGTGACTCATGTCTGTAAAGAATAGGCAATAGTGGCAAGCTGCAGGCATTGACCAGAGGCCACCAATTCACCCATAAAAACCAGAACAGTCTTATCCAGTTGCCTGCTTGTATGATTTGAGCTGTTTGCTTGCTTTTTCTGACTTTTTTTTTTTTTTTGAAAAGTGAAGAAAGTACAGTCTCCTCACTGCAGCCACAACTTTGTATTTATAGATTACAGAGCGGCAGAGTCAATCAATTCAGAGTTCCTACTTCAGATGTCACCTCAACTTTTCCTTCTCACTTAAAAACGTGTCATAACATGAAGTTCTTCCCCTCCTTTTCCTCATCAAAAAAAATGGTTTTAGCTTAAAAGGGGACGCAGACTACAAGCCTATGGATGAAAATCAAGGTCTGCCAGGAGCGAGTGTGGATCTTTGATTCAGACATCCGATATCAAGGCCATTTGTTTCATTACTAAGCGTGGTGATATGACAGCACCGAAGTCTGCAACCACTGTCACGTAACATTCAGTTCCTTTCATTTTTTATGCATGCATTTCTGGTGCTGGCAGTTGAGTTCTCCAGGGAAACTGTTCCAGCAAAGCAAAAAGTTCCTTCAGAGCAGGTTATTTTACACTAAAAGTGTATCATCACTGAGAGTAGTTTAAGCAATTTGCCATTTCTTTCCTGATTTGATAATTACAACTTTATTTCCCAGAGTAAAATACAAGATTTGAGAGCTTCCTTCCATTTGAGTTCACCTAGGCCACTTGAAGAAAACAGTCAGAAATCAACATTTAAAAAAATCTGATTCACTCTGATGAGCAGCAGCAAGGATATGGAAACACTTGAAATTCAGTGTGGCTGGAAGAAAGCTGCCTACACTTCCTACTGAATTTGTGAGAAATAGATGCAAAGCAGAAGCAGAACATGCACAGATTAACATGGACACAAAAGTAAAAGATACAATATATTTTAATTAAGCCACACGGAGCAAAAAGAGACCAAATAATTAACTAAATTCATGCACGAGCAAAGGGCTGTATCTGCAGGAGAACTTTGGCATGACCACGTTCCTCTTCAACACACCTAAAAAGAAGGCATAAGTCAGGAGTTGTGAATACAGCCCCCAGCTCCCTGTGCACCAGTGGAGGAGGAAGAAGAGACCCCAAGGAACTTCCAAGGGCCAGCACCTCATGTAAGGAACGGCTAAACCCACCCAACAGGAACATTGACCAGGGGACAGGTCAGAGACTTCTCTCCAGAGATAAGAGTCCAT
The DNA here is from genome assembly GCA_011075105.1 of Heteronetta atricapilla. Classification (NCBI taxonomy): domain Eukaryota; kingdom Metazoa; phylum Chordata; class Aves; order Anseriformes; family Anatidae; genus Heteronetta; species Heteronetta atricapilla. The sequence continues at coordinate 189,735,282 of CM021731.1, forward strand.
CCTTCCACCCTGAACAGGGTGTATTTGGGCAGTCAGGTATCGCAGGCTACACTCCCAAACTAGGCCATGGTAATTATGACACTCCCAATGGCAAAACAACTCCGCCATGACGGCACTGGAAATGGAAGACCAGAGACCGTGTCCTCTTTGCTCTGAGAGATTCAAACCCTCTGTTCCCCTCACAGGCATAGCCCAGGTAGAGCCGAATGGTATAAAATTTACCTGGAGTGCATAAAAGCTGTTGTTCCATGCCTGGTCCCTCTCTGGTCACACTGAAAAATACAGGGTTACAAAAAAACCAGCCCAGACGAACAATTTGTTTGGATGTTTTGATAGGCAGGGGAAATTAGCATATGGACAACTCTTTATCTCAACAAATCTTAGGACAAAAATAAAAAATAAAATAAAATAAAATAAAATAAAATAAAATAAAATAAAATAAAATAAAATAAAAGATGAAAATGCCTCCCACTATTCTCATAATTTTGTAAAGCTTGCCAGGGAGGATTTGATTTTCAACTGCAGAACATCCTAAGTCACCTTCAGTTCACTGATGACAGGCTATTGCAAAATCTGATTACTTGTTCAAAGAGTGAAGTGGTATAGTCACTACAAAAACTTACTAAGTATTACGGGCTATTTCCAGGTGCAGCAAACTAAATAATTCAATATAAAAATATCAGTATAAAAAAACAACACAATACCTAATAATCAAAAGGCAAGGGTTATAGTTTCGCTCAGTAATTCAGAATCAGAAATTGTGCATTTTTCGTCAAGGAAGCTGACCCAAAGAAACTAGGAAAAGACAAGAAAACCCTGAGAGAACCTTTTATGAAAATCTGGAAACAACACGCATTATCTGAAACTACTAAAGACTCAATTTTATTATTTTTTCCATAACAACTAAAAGATAGGAATCCTGGGAAATCAATGGTGCAGACACCAAGGAAACTGAAGTTTTTACACTGTTGTAAAGACAGACTCCTGCATCTCCTTGAAAGAAAGAACAATGATTGCTTGTAACAGAAATATTACATATACCAGTGTAGAAATGCAGACGATATTATAAATCAGTATGAAAAGACGCCACACTTTTTGTTTGTATCAATCAAAAATAGACTAAGCACTGGAAAACTAGAAGGTGCTGAGACAGCAGGGGTGCCAGGAGGATGCTGAGCAGAGTGGTGTCCAGCGTGCAGTGGTAGAAATAGGATAATAGTTTTTCTAAATGTTTAGCTGAGATACCAGTGGTGCGTAGTTGTGGGCAAATGGATTTTGACCAGCAAGTGCTGATCCAAGCTTTGCTGGCTGCTTTGTTCCGGGAGCTGTGGAAAAGATCACTCATGCAAACTTTGAGCTTGTGCATTGCCAAAATATGCTATGGGATCCACCCCTTAGGGTCCACCAGACTGGTAGCAAAAAAACAGGCTTCTGTAGTCGGGTCACCAGCATCTCCCATCACTGTAGGTACTACAGGGTGTCCCAGCCGGTGTCCAGCTGCTGCTCCTGAAGGCTGTGACCCTACGGTAGGTACCACATCATATCTGCTGAACCCACACAGATGTTTTGACTAGGGCAAATGACTCTAGATGCCTGGGATTCTCCCCACACAACATGAACACTTTTACTAAGCTCTGAAGTAGCCTTGATACCATAGATAGATTTGCCAATGGTAGGTGAAGTGCTACTGTGCTGTGAAGCCTGCCATAGGCACCTGAGGTCTGCCAACCACTCAGAGACCAAGACAAAAGTAGGGAGGAACCTAAGAGGAGACAGGCCCTGCTCTGCTGCCTCTGGCCCAAAACTGGGACAACCATCACCTGAATGCAAAAGCACTTTGAATAGGCATGAATGCATGCATTTGTCTGCAAACGTGCATACCAGATAAGATTTTGCTTATAAGATGAGAAGTTTTGTGTTTTATTTTATGGAAAAGGACTCTCCCAAACACAAGAGACTATTCCTCTTCATTTGTTATTCACCATTTACATGTTTAAAAAATTTTAGTTCTCCAGACACGGCATACAAACGCTGCACCACCTGAATAATGAATTGTCAAAGTTCACCACCCAACAGCAGGTTCCTCCAAACTGTCCAGCAAACACTTCTAAATGCTAAACACATCTGCAGAAATCCATGCTGATTCAGAGCTATTTTCAAATAAAAGCAGGCATATCCATCACATAATATATTCCCAAAAAAATAATTCAGTCAGCTTCAGAACCTGGCAAACAACAGAACACAGTACTAAGAACTTATCAGAACAGAAAAGAACTGGGAAAAAAAAAAAAAAAAAAAAAATCCCTGGAATTAACATGAAGTAAAAGAAGAAATATTGGGTAGCCGAACGATATTGTTACTTGCTGAAAGGTATTTCATTAACCAGCAGCAATGATTTGCAATTCTATAGCACTTCTCACAAAATAATCATCCCAAAGAATTTCAGTGACGTGCTTCTCTGGGCTGACCAGAAAAGAAAAATGATGAGCAGTTCAGTATTATTGTATCAACCAAAAGGAAGTGACCCATCTGACAGAAACAACCTTCATTTCTGACTGAGAAATGACAGAGTTGGAGCCTGTACTGGCATTTTTACCGTGTTTAGCTAGACATGGTAACTAAAAGAAAACACAACTAAATAAACTGTATCCCATCCTCTACCTTTGCTCCCTTTCTTCCTCTCCCATAAAAAAATATAGAATTACAAACCTGAAAGTGTAAGTTGCTAGCTTTTACTGGGAGAGTAACACCAACAAATCACTGCCAAGAAATGGGTTTTCACAGCTGTCCTCATTAGACAATAGAGAACATATTCAGCAATTTCCTAGGAAATGAAGAAAACAAAGCAGGAAGAGGTCTAGAGGTTACCTAGCTCATCACTTTGCACAAGGCAGGATTATCTCTATTTATACCATCCTGACATATGCTTGTCTGTTCCTAAAATACTTCAGTGATGAAGAAACCACAGGCTCCCCAGCAGTCTACTACAGAGCTTAGCTAGATGCACTGGTAGCAAATTTAGCCTAATGTTTAAATTAAATCTCCCTTGCTGGAATTTAAGACCATTACTTCATCTTTGTAATGGATATGGAGAACATCTGACTGTCTTTTGTGCAGCTCTCTTTTACGTACCTGAAGATTATCATGTCTCACTTCAGTAACTTTTCCAATTCCTTCTGTCCAGCCTGGTTCTTCCAGCCTTTCCTCCAAGTTTGTGCTTTTTAGGTTTACAGCTATTTTTGTTCTTCTCCCCTGACTTCTTTCCATATGGCCTGCCTTGATGTTATAAAATGATATTTGAAACAGGACACAATGCTGCTACAGACACCTCAGTGATGCTGAATAAAGTTTTAGTTCCTATGTCCTGTGGCATTCTGTTCACGTATCTTCACTTGCTGTGTTTTATTTTGTTGTTGTTATCAACAGCAACATAATATTTTGACCCTACTCAAATTAAGATGCAGTTGGGGCATATTTTTTTACTTATTGAAAAAAAAAAAAAAAATTAAGTATAAAAATATGAAAAATACAGAAAATGTGATGGTGTGATTATGTAAACTGATTATGTAATCTGTATGTAAACTATAGTGTTTGAAAATAACCAATAATTTTTTATATTAAATAATATATATATACAATGCTTTCTCCCAAAAAAAAAGGCAATTTTCAAATAAGGTAAAATACAATGGGAGTGCACAGAGCAACTTCAAACATGGTAAAATTTTAGCTCAGTCACCTTATTATACAGAAAAATGCATTTGATAATGTACACTTGCACTTTCTGATCTGTCCCTCAGTAAAATACCTTCCGAATTATCAAATTCTCTCTTTTTTTTTTCCTTTTTTTTTCTTTTTTTTTCAGAGGTGCCATTACAGTCCTGGGAGTAAGCTGCTGATACCCTGAAGTTCTGCTTCTTGTGGTATTGCCAGGGCACTGCAGGAATGATTTGCCTCTCACTGTTCAGAGAATAGAGAGCGATACAGAGTAATCAGCCATGACACTGAATAAATTGAAGGAATGAGATATAACAGGAAGCAGGGGACGGAGTCCTACAGTGGAGACCTTTGTGTTGGTTAATCTGAACCTTTAATTTAATTAGATTTATGTGCAACAACAGCAGGGCACGAGGGTTTAGTACAGGGTCAATCTCTTAGCTACTTTCTGGGAGACCCAGTGTGGTGGGTTTACGTGGCAAGGTTTTGGTAGCAGGGGGCCATAGGGGTGGCTTCTGTGAGACAAATCTAGAAACTGCCCCATGTTAGGTAAGGGCCCCGCTACTGACAAGAGCCGAGTCAGTAAGCGATGTTGTTTGCGCCTCTGGGAGAGCAGATTTAAGAAAGGGGAAAAAATGCTGCCTCTCAGCAGCTGAGAGAGTGAGAGTAGTAAGCAACTGGCTTGGAGGCGCCAAGGTCAGAGAAGAAGGAGGGAGAGAGGTGCGCTAGGCTCCAGAGCAGAAGTCCCCTGTGGCCCGTGGAGAGGCCCCTGGTGGAGCAGGCTGTCCCCCTGCAGCCCATGGGTCCCCCATGGAGCAGATCTCCACGCTGCAGCCCGTGGAGGAGCCCCCGGTGGAGCAGGTGGATGTGGCCTGGAGGAGGCTGCGGCCCATGGAGAGCCCCCGCAGGAGCAGGCCCCGGGCCGGAGCTGCAGCCCGTGGAGAGGAGCCCACGCAGGAGCAGGGGGTCTGGGGGGAGCTGCCGCCCGTGGGGGACCCGTGCTGGAGCAGTTTGCTCCTGGGGGATGGACCCCGTGGGACGGAGCCGTGTGGGAGCAGTTCCTGAAGAGCTGCAGCCTGTGGGCAGCCCCCGCAGGCTCAGTTCGGGAAGGACGGCATCCCGTGGGAGGGACCCCATGGGGAGCAGGGGCAGAGAGGGGCTGTGAAGGTGCGGTGAGACGAAGCATCAGAGACTGACCGCAGCCCCTGTTCCCCATTCCCCTGTGCTGCTCGGGGGGAGGAGGAACAGGATGGATGTGGGGAAGGCACTTTTTATTTCTTTCCTTTGTTTCTCATTTCTCTAGCTTGTTTGTAACAAGCAATAAATCTTACTATCTCCCTATGCTGAGTCTGTTTTGCCCATCATTGTAATTGAGTGATCTCCCAGCCCTTATCTCAAACCTTAAGCCCTTTGCATCGTATTTTTCTCCCCCTTTCCCTTTGAGGAGGGGGAGCGAGAGAGCAGTTGTGGTGGAGCTCAGCCGCCCACCCGAGTAAATCCACCACACCCAGTCCTCCCAAGATGAAACAGAACACTATAAAAACAGCCTTGGAAGAAGGGCGTGCTACAGGTTTTCGTGTTAGGCTGTTTATTGCTATTACAAGTACTGTTCCCTAATGGACACTGAGCCTTACTCTGGGAAGCAGCAGAGGACAACCCCCCAGCCTATGAGACAAGTTAAAATATCACCTTTATCTAGCTGTCCGAGGCACAGAACCAAAGTGCTGCATTTGATCCAACCATTATGGAGCCTAAACCAGATGTAGGCATCTGGGTTCAAAGGAGTGATGAGCATCTGTGCATCAGCCAGCATGGTCAGGCCCTGGCTCCACCCCAGGACAACAGGGACATTCGCAGCCCACACTGGAACTACTGGCTGCTAGCAGCTACCAAAGGCAGCCCTGCCTAAAAGGCAGCCTGAAGCACTGCCTTTGGTGCCACATCAGTAGTGCACTCAACTAAATCCCTCTGCAGAGCAGGGTATGGTTATGCATTGGAAGGGGTTGCCCAGGGAGGTGGTGGAGTCACTGTCTCTGCGGGTGTTTAAGGAAAGGCTGGATGTCGTACTTAGGGACATGGCTCAGTGGGTGATACTGGTGGACCTTTTCCAGCCTTATTGATTCTATGACTCTATGCGGTTTCTCTTCCTGCTGAGCTGACCTTAGCAGGTTGGAGGGGTAGAAAGGAGCAGGTCTTGTGAAGACAGTGCAGAAAAAAAGGGTAAAGCCCTGCACTACTCTTGAGACCTTGAGATCTTGAGACTGTAAGGTGGGGATTGATATCAAGATGACATCTTCACCACCACCTGGGAGGTGTTCACATCCAGCATGCAATTTCCTTCCTTAGGAGAAGGTAAGCACAAAGTCTGGATATGAATCCTAACGGTTGTGGAGCATTTGGATTTGAGGTATTAGCTTGGATCTCTTCTTTCTCTCCTCTTTACGCTGGTCTTGAAGGAACTGAGCAGATTCTGACAGAACTGAATTTGGTTATGCTACTGTTGCGTTTGATCCATTCTGCTCACGCCTTTCAAATCTTCACAAATGCCTGCTCTCCATCCAAGGAAACCTTGTAGGTGAGACCTGTGCTAAAATGCACTTTCTCTGGAGCAATTGAGCAGAACCAGTTTTCAGAAATGCATCAGCAGGAAAGATGCAAAGCCCTCACGTTATCCTGGAAAACCTCCTTTCTGAACTCTGCCACAGACATCGCAGGAACCACCACAGAAACTAACAGTATCAAATTCATGCAGTATGTTCTGGATTTCTGCAGTTAAAAATTAGTTTAAATTATCTTTACTAGGAAGTTTATGACATAACATGAAGATAAACACATGCCCTAATGAATCAAAATGGATTCCATTACGGAGAAGTTTGCATGAGATTTTATTAGACCCAGTTTAACTGAATATTTTCAATGAAAATAGACTAAAGGTGCAATTTCCGCGCTCTGTTTCATGATAGGGAGAACCAGGGTTGAGGCTGTTATATGCTGATATGGTGGTTCCTGCAATTATTCCTCAAGTTTCTCGCTTCTGGAGTTCCACAGAGACACCTGCAGCATACCAGGTGCAGGGAAATCAGGCAGGGTCACACTGCCTTTGGGCAGTGTGATACAAACACCAAAGGATGGATATGGGTGACCCGTTTGGTGATAAACTAGAGCTGATTGATACGGCAGTGCACTAAGGGTAAGAAGAAGGACACAGAGTGGTAAACGGGCTAAAGTCAGAAGCAGTTTCTCGGCTGGGACGAGCCTATAGGGAGCTGCATGACCTACACGCGATCAAAAGGAATGCACCAATCAGAAGTCTGTAACCATGCGTGCTAGCCTTGTGCAGCGTGTGTAGCTGGCTCAGAAGCTATATAAGATCTGGCATTGGAACAATAAAGGGTCTCCATTTCTCGACTGTCTTGGAGTCTGTGTCTCCATTCCCTTCAGATGGATGTAATGATCCATCTTAGAAGAGGAAATCCACCCAAGAAATGGATGACCTTGACAGCCAACCCCCAAGTAAGCATCAAAAGGTGAATGATGTAGAAATGGAACTGGACTCACTGACAAAGTTTTTGCAGACCATCGGGGTATGTGTTGACATTAACAAAATGATGGCAGTTTGGGACAGATACCCACCAACAGCATCTGCGCATAGCATCAGAGTTCAGCCTGGGAAGAGCAATGTCAAGGCCACAGACAGACGCCCATCAATAGACTTGGCACAGACCATCATGGTGCAGCCTGAGAAAAGCAACGTCCAGGCACCAGACAGACACCCGCCAACAGAATTGTCGCAGACCAGCAGGGTACAGGCTGAGAAGAGCAATGTCCAGGCCACAGACCCACCAACAAAGTCAATGAGAACCACCACGGTACAAAATGAGAAGACTAATGTGCAGGCCACAAACAGATGCCCACCAATAAAGTTGGTACAGACCACCAGGGTGAGGCATTAGGAAGACGGTGTCCAGCCCAAGGACAAGTGCCCACAAACAAAATGGGGACAGACCATCAAGGCACAGCCTGAGGAGAATGATGTTCAGCCAGGGACAGAGAGGCAAGAATGACTGTGGACTTACCACAGGTGGGAAGCAGAAGTACATTAGTGCAGCTAGCTCCTACTTGCCTTTCGCTTGCCACCAATAATAGACCTGTGAACTTTCAAGTGTTGTTTGAGTCCTCCTTTCCTGTCCCACATGAGCCTCCAGTCATGGAAACTGCTGAAGTTGGGGGTTCTGCACATGGCCCCTGGGGAAAAGGGAGAGGAGGGCCTGCGTGCATGGGGGCTGTTCACAGAATCATAGAATCATTAAAGTTGGAAAAGACCTCCAAGATCACCTGGTCCAACCATCCCCCTACCACCAATATCACCCACTAAACCATGTCCCTAAGCACCATGTCCAACCTTTCCTTAAACACTCCCAGGGACAGTGACTCCATTACTTCCCTGGGCAACCCCTTCCAGTGCCTAACCACTCTTTCTGAGAAGTTTCTCCTAATTGGCACCATCTCCCACTGCAAGGTGAGACCATTTGTTGAGCCATGTAAAATGGATGAATTGGAGATTAAACGGAGAAGACTACTTCTTCTATCTGTGGTAAGGATGAGCAAAATGATGCTGGGGGTATCAATATCTGCATCCTTTGCCACAAAGGAGCTTCCTGTGATGTCAGCTGCCACCTACTCTGGTGTCACCTCAGTATATGCTGGCATCCACCCCACAAAAAGGGCTGCCCTGTAGCTGGCAAGCTCTTGCCAAGTTTCTAGCTTTTGGAATTCAAGGAGACTTGAAATACAAAAGGTGCAAAAAAATAAAATGATGTGGCTAGTGAGGAAAAGGAAATCCACACAACAAATGGATGACCTGAACTACCAACTCTCCTGTAAGCATCCAAGGATGGATCAAATGGTACAGCAGGGGAGGAAAAGGAAATCCACACAAGAAATAGATGTCCTCGACAGTCAACCCCCAGAAGGTGTCCATAGATGGATGGCAGGGAAACAACAGTTGGGAACCCACTGAAAACATGTGAGCAGACCACTGGGGGGTCGGCTGAGAACAACATCCAGGACAATAGGCAGATGCCCACCAACAAAAGTGGTGCAGACCACCAGGGTGAGGCATAAGACAATGTCCAGCTGTTGTGGTTTAACCCGGCCGGCAGCCAAACACCACACAGCCGTTCGCTCACCCTCCCCCCTCCCTCTCTGGGATGGGGGAGAGAAACGGGAAAGTGAAGCTTGTGGGTTGAGATAAAGACAGTTTATATAAGAGAGAAAATAATAATAATAATAATAATAATAATAATAATATGTACAAACAAGTGATGCACAATGCAATTGCTCACCACCCGCTGACCGATGCCCAGCCCAACCCCGAGCAGCCGGCCCCCCACCCTGGCTAGCCACCCCTATACATTGTTCAGCATGCCGTCAGATGGTATGGAATACCCCTTTGGCCAGTTTGGGTCAGCTGTCCTGGGTCTGTCCCCTCCCAGCTCTTGCTGCCCCCCCAGCCTGCCCACTGGCAGGACAGAGCGAGGAGCTGAAAAGTCCTTGGCTTAGTGTAAGCACTGCTCTGCAGCAATTAAAACACCAGCATGTTATCAGCACTCTTCTCATCCTAATCCAAAACATAGTACCTCACCAGCCATTAGGAGGAAAAACAACTCTGTCCCAACTGAAACCAGGACACCAGCCCATGGACAAGCACCCACAGAGGAAATGGGAGCAGACCATACAGGCACAGCCTGAGGAGAATGACCTTCAGGCAGGGAAGGGGATAGGAGCATGACTGTGGTTCTCCCACAGGTGGGAAGCGCAAGTACATTGTTAGCACAGCTGGCCCTGCTAGTCTCTCACTTGCAACCAGTAAAAGACCTGCTCATTTTCAAGTGTTGTTTGAGCCCTCCTTCACTGTCCTGTGCTGAGCCCCTGTCACAGAGACTGCTGGGGGAGGGGGGGGTCTCCTCTGAACATGGCTCCAGAGGAGGTGGGGAGGGAACGGCTTGGGTGCTGCTAGGGGTTACTGGGTTTTCAACTGGCTCAGAAAAGCAGGGCTGCAAAGGCAGGATAGCGCTTTTCTGGGACCAATCTCCTAAGGAACCATCAGAGATAAGGAACCATCTGAGCCATGTTTTCAGCTATGGTGCTGACACAGAAGGACAAGATGGCCTTAGCACCCGTCCCATACCCTTACTCCCTGCCCCCACCATTCCCTTTCCAGAAGGTTCGGGAACAAGCTGCGCATGCGAGGTAATTAGCATGCGAGACAAAGGCTGGGGGTGGAGACGAGGGGACTGGCTTGTAATTAGCACAGCTGTGGGGGCGGTACGTGCGCTGCCCGCCCTCATGGAAGGTACTGGGGCCGAGATTTTGCTGGAGCACGGGGGTTGCCCCGGGGCTTTCCTCTCTTTGTAGCTTTTGCTCTTGCTCTCTCTTTCTCTTCCCCGCACATTAGGGCCTCTCAGCCCTTTGTTAAATAACGAGGCTCAAACAGCTGCCATTAACGGCTCGTTCAGCCCTTTGCGGCCCTTCTTGTAGATGGGTGTCACGTTTGCTAGCCGCAAGTCGACTGGGACCTCCCCTGATTGCCAGGACTGCTGAGAAATTACGGATAGCAGCTTGGCCAGCTCTACCACCAGTTCTCGCAGTACCCTCGGGTGGATTCCATCCAGCCCCATCGACTTGCGTACATCTAAGTGCTGTAGCAGGTCGGCAACCATTTCCTCGTGGACTGTGAAGGCCACATCCTGCTCCCCATTCCCTTCCACCAGCTCAGGGTACTGGGTATCCAGAGAACAACTAGTCTTGCTGGTTGTTGTGGTTTAACCCGACCGGCAGCTAAACACCACACAGCCGTTTGCTCACTCTCCTCCATCCCAAAACATCGCACCCTACCAGCTACTAGGAGGAAAAATAACTCTGTCCTAACTGAAACCAGGACACTGGTAAAGACTGAGGCAAAACAGCAATTAAGCACCTCAGCCTTTTCCTCACCTTGCATCACTAAGTTCCCCCCAGCATCCAATAAAGGACAGAGATTATCCTTAGTCCTCCTTTTGGTGTTAATATATTTATTAAAACATTTTCTGTTATCTTTAACAGCAGTAGCCAGACTGAGTTCCAGATGAGCTTTGGCATTTCTGATTTTGTCCCTACACATCCTTACAACATCCTTATAATCCTTTTGAGTGGCCTGCCTTCTTTTCCATAGATCATAAACCCTCCATTTTTTTTTTTTTTTTTTTTTTTTTCCTAATTTCTAGCCACAACTCTGTTCAGCCAGGCTGGTCTTCTTCCACGCCAGCTGGTCTTTGGGCACATGGGGACAGGCCGCTCCTGAGCCTTTAAGATTTCCTTCTTGAGGAGTGCTCAGCCTTCCTGGGCTCCTCTGTCCTTCAGAACTGCCTCCCAAGGGACTCCGCCAACCAGTGTCCTGAATAGCTCAAAGTCAGTCCTCTGGAAGTCCAAGACAGCAGCTTTACTGGTCCCTCTCCTGACTTCGCCAAGAACAGAGAACTCTACCATTTCGTGGTCACTCTGCCCAAGACAGCCACTGACCACCACATTTCCCACCAGTCGTTCTCTGTAAACAGAAGGTCCAGCAGGGCACCTCCCCTGGTAGGCTCACTAACCAGCTGCGTCAGGAAACCATCTTCCATGCTCTCCAGAAACCTCCTAGACTGCTTCCTCTGCGCTGTACTGCATGACCAGGATATGTCTGGGAAGTTGAAGTCCCCCACAAGGACAAGAGCTGATGATTTCTCAACTTTCACCAGCTGCCTGTAGAATTCCTCACCCATCTCATCCTGGTTTGGCAGTCTGTAACAGACCCCCACCAGGATGTCTGCCTTGTTGCCCTTCCTGCCAATCCTAACCCATAAGGATTTAACCTTACCATTCTCAGTCTCAGCCTCAAGTTCTACATCATCAAAACACTCGTAATATAGAGACCGACACCACCACCCCTTCTGTGCTGCCTGTCCCTTATGAAAAGCCTATAGCCAGTCCTTGCAGCACTCCAGTCATGGGAGTGGTCCCACCACATTTCAGTGATGGCAACCAAGTCACAGGTAGCCTGCTGCACAATGGCTTCCAGCTTCTCCTGTTTGTTGCCCATGCTGTGTGCCTCAGTGTAGATATACTTCAGCTGGTCCACTGCCTGCTCCCCCTGCCCTGACATTATTCTCCGTGGCACACCTCTAATGAGCCTTATTCCCTCCCCATCCCCGTCCCCCATCCTACCTAGTTTGAAGCCCTCTCAATGAGCCCTGCCACCTCCTGTGCTAGTGTCTTTTTTCCCCTTTGAGACAGGTGGGACCCATCTGCAGTTAGCGGGCTGGGTGCCACGTAAAGCGCCCCATGGTCAAACAAAATTTATGTGTTGGCACCAGCCTCTGAGCCACCTGTTTATCAGGTGGGCTTTCTGAGTCCTCTCTGTACCCCTCCCCGCCACTGTAGGGATGGAGGAAAGCACGACCTGTACTCCCGCTCCATCTACTAATCATCCCAGTCCCCTGAAGTCCCATTTGATAGCCTTCAGGCTTCTCTCTTCAATATCATCTCTGTCAGCCTGGACTATCAAAAGAGGATAGTAGTCAGAGGGGCAAACCAGGTTAGGAAGCTTTCTGGCAATGTCCCTGACCCAGGCCCCAGGGAGGCAGCAGACTTCCCTACGGGTAGGGTCAGGTCCACAAATAGGGCCCTCTGTTCCCCTTAGAAGGGAGTCGCCTACAACAATCACTCTTCTTTCTTTCTTAGCGGAGACAGTCCTGAGGCATGGAGTCGACTTCCTCGCCCTAGGCATCCTCCTGGGTATACTGTTCACCTCATCCTCACCCACCCTGGGTCTCTCAAGCTCCAGAGCCTTAAACCTGTTGTGTAAGGGCAACTGGGGAGGCAGGGCTGGTAGGGAGGGGGTTTGCCTGCGATGTCGAGCAGGCAATGGAACTGTTTCCATTCCTCCTCATCTCCTTGGTCCCCTCCCTCTGCTCGGCAGGGCAGGGGGTCCACCACTGTTTGGGGTGGCTCACCATGGTTCCTTTCCTTCAAGCCTTGCAGGGAGTTGCCCCACAGGTCTGTCTCCTGCTCACTCTCCCTGATGGCCCTCAACCTCTCCACCTCCTCGAGCTCCACCACCAGGCTGAGCAGGTTGTCCACCTGCTCACACCTCACACACACAGTGTCTCTTCTGCCCTCAGAGGGCCGTATCAGGCCCAGGCACTCCATGCATCCAGAGAACTGAACTGCCGCATTTTTGAGCAGGCACTCAGTCTGGGTGGCCACAGACCGTCTAAAAAGAGCTCTCCGCATGGTGATGACCATGGCGGATTACCTATAGGTGGGCAGCTGTTAGATGAGTTGTTCTCGTGAGCGTGGTGCAATGCTCTGCCCTGCCTGAGCGTGCACTCGCCCCACTGCTGTGCCTCACCCTGTTCCCCGTGCTCCCTAGGGGCTGTCTTTGACCGGCTGGGGAGGGGGCCCTGCTGGCTCCACCTACGCCTCATCAGCCTCCATCGCGAGGGCTGACAGGTCCTGGCAGCTCCCTCGGCTGCTTCGAGTGGCCTCGATGCTGCAAAAGCCTCTGTCCGCCTCAATTCCCCGCTTTGCGGCAGAATGTCTTAGTCCCAAAATGGCCACGTTCCTGAAGTCGTGGGAATTGTGTGGACTGGGAGCGGAGAAATTCTTAACAACATCCACAAAGGTTCATACGCACAGCTGTGGCACACTGATTGCCACAATCTCTACACACCAGAAACCAAAGTCACCTCCAGAGAATCATTCTGTTTTCTTTTAAAACTCATTTTTCTCCTCTCTTATTCTCAGTTTTGGCTGTTGTGTAATGTACAATAGTGTGTAGCAGGGGAAGAGGCTCAGAGATTTTCATTTATTATACTAGATATTAATAGAGAGCAATTGCCTGTCATGCCTGCCAGGCTGTGACTGCCTCCTTCCTGAAGCACCTCCTTGGCTGTGGTCTTTTCATCAGTCTCTTTGCAAGGAAAGCAAGGAATTTTGATAAGAAGGCCAGGCAGCATCAACAGAAGCAAAACCCATCTTTATTTCAAGAGTGGCAGGGGGATCCCAACAGCTAATTATTCCAGAGGCCGAAATGACCCTACCTGGGAAAGAGTGGCCAAAGCACCATATTGTACTGGCCTGGAGGCTCTATGCACCAGAGGCATAGAGTACATCAGAAGAGGGTACTTCAAGGACTCAGAGGTGTACTGGTAGGCTTTGGGGATAGCTGCTTTGGATATGGAGGTAATCAAAACAGTTTTCTACCGTGCCTGGTCTCTCAGAGGACCTTTCTGTTGTGGGGTTGCTGAGGATCAAAGAACAGCAGGTGCCAGTTATTTGGGGAGAAAAAAAGTAGTTCAGAATATTTTCCAGTAAACTAAAGCAGTCACCAAAACTGAGCGTGCTGGACATCTAGTAAATTGCAATGGATCTTCTTGTTCATGTTCCATCTAGTGCAGTTCTGGTAATGTCTAGGACAATGCTGAGTGGCTTATTTAAAAGAAGACTGGAAACAGCAGAAATCATGTCAGCAGGGACAAAATCTTTCTGAGACTCCATCCAGAATTATTATTAACAGAGTTTACAAGGCATGTATTGATAGGACAAGCGGTGATTGTTTTAAATTGAAAGAGTGTAGATTTCAATTAGGTATTAGGAAGAAATTCTTAATGGTCATAGAATCATAGAATGGTTTGGGTTGGAAGGGACCTTAAAGATCACTCAGTACTAACCCCCTGCCATGGGCAGGGATGCCACCCACCAGACCAGGTTGCCCAAAGCCCCATCCAGCCTGGCTTTGAACATCTCCAGGGATGGGGCATCCACAGCTTCTCTGGGCAACCTGTGCCAGGGCCTCACTACCCTCAGAATAAATAAATTCTTCTGATGAGGTTTATGAGCACCCCTCACCACTATTTGTGAGCACATCAATAAAAGGAATAATCCTTTCATTTGTGTATAAATCAGAAAATGCAAGCACATCAGGATACTCACTAATGTTAATGTGAGCTCGCAGCTCTGGAAAGAAGATTCGCAGAATAAGCAATTGCAGGAGAAGTCTCTGCACAAGCTGGAACACTCAAGCACATGTGCAATGGGGGCATAAAAAAAAACAAGTACGTGCTGCAAATGACAAACCAAAACAGAAAAAGAAACAATTGGAAATCTAATGGCAAGGAAACTTAATCAAGAGCCAATGTAGCATTCTGGAACATATGGTAGAAACCATTTCAGGCAAAATTGGAAACATTCAGGCACCTTAACATACTTCCTAAGTGTCAGTCACTCAGAGATGCTTTCCAACACACCTCAGAAGTGTCAGCTGAAGGTTTCCTCAGGCAGGCTCATTTCAGTGGGGAAGGCACCATATCCCCTTTACTGTGGGCACCAAGGCACCAAACATGCTTTCTGTTCACGTGGCACCTCCCCACCTTACTAGGGCAGGGAAAGATTATACAGTGGCAGTGGCAGCTCATGCTCAGAGCCTGAAAGCCCTGAGAGGGAGAAAGGGGAAAGGGGACAGAGCATGTTGGGTTTGGAGAGGGAGAGATTCCTGTGGCCCTGCTCTTCAGTGTCACAGAAATCAGATTTTTATCTTGTAATTAAAATGTTCTATTAATACACAAATATATTTGTTAATATACAATAGCATTGTAGTTTATTGTCACTGCTTTCAAATAACACAACTACCTTGAACAGACGGGAGGCCTGGCCAAATCAGACTTCCCTGTCCTTTCCCAAAACCTCCCCATGCTTTGTTCTGGTCCTGACAGGAACTGGACATCAAAAGAAGACTGATGCAGATGTCTTGGGGATTCAGGTGACGTCCAGGAGTGAGCAAAATGACCTTCCCACCACTGAAAGAACAGGAGGCACTAGAGAAGGATTAGGTAGTATTTGCTGTGCTTTGTCACTCTGAAGATAGTATTTTCTGGAAGTGCTCTGGTTCCAAATAACAAATGCAAGGCTTTGAGGAGGCACTTTGGTCACATTGCCACAACTGTTGGCCTGGATGGAAAAGGCTCTGCATATCTGAGTATAAGTTTGACCTACCAAGGTACTCATGAGTTGACAAACACAAGACTGCAGTGCTGAGACATGCTGAAGGAGAGAGAATTGCCTGTCTCCACAGCACAAAAAAGAGAGCTGGAATGGGTGTGTCAGGCATGGACCAGCACATGTAGAAAAAGCTCTTTGCAGAACAAGTCTTCTTGCTAGACAGTTACTGGGTCAGAGGTTCTCTCAGCTTCCCAATAAAATAAATCAAAGGGACCTTGTGATGGCCTACTACCTGTGTAGTAACTTACCTAAGGATTAACTTCAGCAGCCGTGCTGTACAGAAGAGAGAGAGAGAGAGCTCCGTATCAGTAGAAGCTCTTAGCATCTGCACTACTGCCAGCACTGTTCAGAGACCAAGACACCATACATAAACCACCATACTCCAGGACAAGAATCTGGGCTGTAGATGATTCACCCTCTGAATCACTGCAGTTATTGGGTCCAGTATTGCAGAAAACAAAATTAGCTAAACATCAGTAAATAAACAGCCAAAATACCAGTGAGGAGGCCTTGGTTCACTATACCTACAAATTGCTGCTACAGGGAAATGTTAGAGTAAGCACAAAAATAACTGAGCATTGTTCTGTTGAGCTCATCCACTCCCTTGAGGATACTGCCCCAGCAGAGAAAAAATAAAATAAAAATAAAAATAATAAAAACACAAATACAAATATACATTTTAAAAAAACCTGCTTGCAAAGCATTCAACACACTGCACAGAAGTATGTTTATAGTGAGTGATTTGCTTGCAACTGTAATCTAACACAGAAATCCCAACTTCTTAGCTGGATTTAGGTAGCAACACCTTCATTTTTGATCTGTATAAGCAGGCCAGTGCTTTTCTGAGCTAGCTCAAAAAGAGGATACAAAACAGAGAAGAGTTTTGCCAAGTGGCTTTTCAGCATCTCTCAAGTCCAGCAGAGACTGAAATGATGTGAGTGTACCTTTTCCCTCTCTGTATTTTAGCACATTAAATTTTGTTTGTACCTAGATCCAAAACCAAAAACCATGGAGGAAAATATATATGTGAGTATTTTCTGACCTGTTACAAGGTCCAGCCTGATTGCAAAACTCTGGTGACTTATTTTGTTTAAAACTATCTTAATTTCTGTAAAACCACTGGTTATTTTTGCAGGAAGATTTAGAGAGCTATTGCTTATTTATATTCTTCGCCTTTTAGATGAAAACATGAGACTTATTGATCATAAAGTAACCTTCCGGATCTAAAGTAATAAAGACACCGCTCTTTCAGAAAAGAAAGCCTCTCTAACATGGGTCTTTATTGGGTACTAGGTGCTCATGGCTGACTTTATTTCCTCTCTAAGTTCTGGGACTATGTGCTCTCCATAGCTTGGTTGCCACTTCAGTTGGTGAGCCCAATGGGCATGTTATGTCAGTTCAGTGACACTTTTGGTCAGCTCTATGGGCATGTACTTCACTGAGCAATTTGACATCAGCTGTGTATGTTAGACGTCTGTGTCTTATGCATGTTTTATTCTCTGTCTCCCTCCGAGTGATATAACCTTTGGATTACAAAACTAACATGCAGTGGTAATTTAGTTATACTTTGCATTTCTGGTTGGATAAAGAGGAGGAAAAGTGCACTGAAAAATGAAAAATGGAGAAGTGAGCTGAATACCCATCTCTGCCCAAACAATCCTGTGCCTTGCCCAACAAGAGGCACAAAATCCTCAACGTACCTGTGACCAAGCTAATGCCTACAGCAAGCCTCCAGAGCTGACCCAGAACAACACTGTACCAAAGCTAATGCTGGTGCTCAATCACAACATGTTTTTTCAGTGTTGAGCAGCTGGAGGTACCAGCTGAAGCCTTCGCTAGCCTGGTACCCACACCCAGGGTACTGCCACATCACATGGAAGTGTCTTTAGTGATCTCCAGCAAGTCACTGTTTCTATGGGGCTCACTCAACTTCAGTGATTCACTCAGCTCCTTGTGCACAAAGAGGAAAACATGTCATTGCCGTGTGGGTGTCCAGAGGTTGCCCAGACAGGTTGTGGAATCTCCCTCCTTGGAGATACTTAAAGCTATCTGGGCATGGTCCTGGCAACCTGATCTGGCAGGGGTGGTGGGGTGAAGTTGGACAGAATGAACTCGAGGTCAATTCAACCTCAACCATTCAAGGATTCAATGAGGAGCAATTGGTTATCTACCTTAGGAGTTCAGACAACTCCATTATGGACTCTACCTCCATCAGCTACAACAGGATGCCAGCATCTAAACGAATGTGTTTGAATCTGGAGCTGAAATTTATCTCGTGTATCTTGGTTCTGTGTCATTAAGACAATGACAACACAGTGTTCCTTCCTGGTGGAAGTGTTGCTAGAGAAAAATGTTCAGTATTGGAAGAGGTGTGCAGGTACAACTGCTAAAGAGGTTCATGACATTCACTTTAAAGTGACTAATAGCTGATGGGTCTCTTCATTTCTAACCGATTCTAAACGGTAGTGGGGAACAACTTGTCAAATATGCATATGCGAAGCCAACATATATATGTATGTGTGCGATCTGTGGAACAGGCAGTAATTCTTCACTGTGTCATTTAGAAAGGATCAAGAAAAAACGAATCTTTCATAAAACAAATGGGGCGTGACTGATGTGGACAAGTTACACTTGGGCCCTTAGCCAAGATAGAGTGAAGTCAGTAGGAGGCTTCAAAATGCAGCTCTATCTGGACATATTTTTAATTTAAAATGACAAGATCAGTGTGCAGCCTGGGCAATCCTCGTGTCAGCAGTGCTATCTCCTTTCATTGTTTACATCGGATGAAAGATAAAGCTTCTCCAAAGATTAATATTACTCTGTTAATTAACTAATACATGAGCAGATGTTAACTGCTTCCGAAGTGCCAAACATTTCTGTTGTTATTCACTGCAGAATCAGATGTTTCTGGATGTTTTTCAGAGCAGTGAGCAGGGCTTGAAAGCTTGGTGACACAACTGTCAGTGGCTTGAACTGCAGCTGCATGGTGAAATCCCGGTGCCAGGCTTCAACTCCTGCCTCAGAAAGGCAGCACTCACAGACCTGTGCAGAGCATGGCCCACAGCTAGCTAACATTGCCTGGTGTCTCTTTTCTAGCTGTGAAGAACTTATTCCTGTCTCTTTTTTAAGTCATGTCCAATAGCTACAAGTCATTGATACCAGACTAAAGATGCAGAGTTTGAAAGGCTGTTTCTGATGTGAGATGCAGCTCCAGAATCAAATGCCAGTTACAGAAAAATGGAAATCTGTATCTCACAGAACAGACAAAAAGCAAGAAAACTTTTCAAGCATCATGCTAACAAGGCTGTATTTTGTAAATTGCTGTCAGATCAGTCTGAAGGGATTAGGGCTGAGTTCTCACTTCAAGGGATGACTACTGCAGAGCTCCATTTTGTTGGATGATGTCTGCAAAAAGTCTTTCCCTCTAATCAAGCCCTGTCATAAACAGCAGTCTCTGACCTGCTGCCTCCATAGTTTGAATGCAAATCTCCACATGTGGATCTGACATGCCATGTGATGTTTACCTAATTTCTCATTGCTTTATAAAATATTCTGTGCAAATAAATAAATAAATAAATAAACAAGCAGGCAAGAACCTAGCACTAAGATCTATATAGATCCTAATAAGGATCTATTACAGCCCTTTCACCCCTTGGCTCCTACTTGTGCTGCTTAGAGAAGAAATGTTAAAACGTGGGTTTTGATAGACAACTGCCCAAAGTATCCTACAAAGTTTTTAACTCTAGTGCAGAGAAGCTGCTGCTATGCTCTCTCAGGCTGCACTCTCGCTGCAGAAGATAAGCTAAATTGGACCGGGCATATTCAGGTTGAGACCTGCAATTAAAACACAGTTTCTTTAAAAAGTACAGCAGTTTTCACATTGTGAATGAGCAGTGCCTCTTTCCAAAAGTGACGAGGTGGCCGAGTGGTTAAGGCGATGGACTGCTAATCCATTGTGCTCTGCACGCATGGGTTCAAATCCCATCCTCATCGAGAAATGACTTTGTTCAAGGCCAGCCTGGATGGGGCCTTGGCCAGCCTGATCTGGTGGGTGGCATCCCTGCCTATGGCAGGGGGTTGGGCTTAGGTGATCCTTAAGGTCGCTTCCAACCTGAGCCATTCTATGATTAAGGAATTCAGAGGTTGGACTTGATGATTTTGAGGTCTCTTCCAACCTAGAAATTCTGTGATAAATCTGAGTTTTTAATGAAACTCTTACCATTCTTAAAGATGCTCTACCACTTTGTGGTAGTTGCACTGATCAAACTCCAACAGGAGTATTTCAATTCTGCCTAATAAAATTTTACCTTTGGAGTTTTGTAAATTGTGCTGTGTCTTTTCGCCCAGCCCCAGCTGCTTATTCTGGAGTTGGCTATGTATCACTGCTGTCTCCATATCTTTGAAAAACATTTTGGCATCTTCTGCAGAAAAAAAAATGTTGTGTTACAAACATGCATCCAACAAGTGGTACATAAATCCATAACATCAAGCAGTGTATAACCCATACAGCCTACAGCAAATATGTATGCAAACGAGGAACATTTGGCCTAAAACCACACTCCAATATAAACAATTTCTGTTTATTTAGGCCTTAAATTACCTTCTTTTGAATTTCTTACCAGGTGAGTCACCCCTCTCTGACAAAGGAGAGGAAAAAGAAATAATTTCCCAAACATTTTCAGGACATTGCCCAAACATTTCAGGACACTTCCCAGATATTTTCAGGACACTTGTAGATACAAGTCTATAGCTCCTACAACAACAACAACAACAACAGCAACATAAACAGATGACACACAAACAGATGTCCCTTCCAGAGAGCTAAAAATCTAAGGCTGCATCTGAGTCTCCTGACTAACAAGCCAGCTGCCAAATTTAATCCCAGAGGCTGGCCCAGATGCAGCATAACATAGAACAGAAACTAATGGGGGCTCATCAATTCTCAATCAAGATTTTCCCTAATCTGCCATCAATCACAGAATATCATTGTTATTATCTCAATTGCCAATATGCTCTGGATCTCCTAAAGCTGTGTCCAGAGATTTTCAAGTATTTTTTATCCTGCTGCAATATTGAGCTGCTGCAATACACAGAAGACCCTTTTTAACTCTTCCTAATAATGTTTTTCTTCCAACCTATATCCAGCAGAAATAATATGACGCTCAGTGTGACTCCCCCCCCCCCCAGTCTGTGAACCTATAGTGGTTTTTAGAAATGTAACCTGGCTACATGTTTGAAGTGCACAGTGCAGCAGCATGCAGGAAAGCTCAATATGACAGTGTTCAAGATCCCAAGACAGTCTCATAAGTTTTATGAGAGGCAAACCTCGAATTAATGAAATCTTGAGAGACATCCTGGCTTTCCTAAAACACAGATCTGTTTGCCACAAGACTGGGAAGATAAAGGCATTTGGCAATCAATATTTTTTAACATCTGAGTTAGTAAAAGTTGGGGTTTAACCTAAATTTCCTGGATTTTACTTTATGCTACAGTAGAACAAAAATGTATTAGCTACTAATGAAACCCACAAGTCATATCAGGTTTTGCCCTTCAGACATTATTAAGAGAGTTTTCTTTTCAAAGAAACTTTTGAATGATTACCATGTAACAACGCGCTGTCTTTGAAGCCACTGGGAATCTGGTGCTGGTGCTGGAGGCAGAGATCATCGTCAGGAGCACGAGACATTGAGTTGTGCTGGCTGCGTATTTATTTCCTGGCAGAACTTAATCTTAAAAGCTCTCTTTGGCCGAACACCTGCACATTCAAGTGATCACTTTTA
Source organism: Heteronetta atricapilla (assembly GCA_011075105.1). Lineage (NCBI taxonomy): Eukaryota > Metazoa > Chordata > Aves > Anseriformes > Anatidae > Heteronetta > Heteronetta atricapilla. The sequence continues at coordinate 189,756,854 of CM021731.1, forward strand.
TATCAGCTTCCCCTATCCTGTCAACTGCCAGTGCTCCCTCAGCCTTGCACTTCTAAATCCGAATGGAGCTGGAAGTATTCCCTGACCAGGGCACAAAATCCTGGGTAAGCTTTGTGAAAGAGTAACAACAACAAAAACTCTTGATGGATGCCTGAAATAAACTGAAATTGCATCTGTCCTAGCCTCTGATTTTTTATATAGATAATGTTTTATATTTATATGTCACGTTGTTCCTGAACTTTTGATGGCGGAAAGTTAAATCCATTCCTGATCAGACACCCTAGGTATTAGTTTAACTGACTTAAGCTCTCAGAAATAGCTCTAGCCATATGCCACAGAGCCACAGTCTGGTTCCACCTCACTGCCTGTTCAGAAGTAACTCCTCCAGACCACCTGGACCATTCTGCACAGAGTCAGCTGGCTCCTTCTTGCTTCACAGCCTCCCAGGCCCTTCTGAGCTGGTCATCACTCGTGGTTGCTCCAGTGTTCCTCGACGAACCCCATGCAGTGGGGCCAAGCTACTGGTAGCATATTACTGACATATAAGTATATCCTGAAACAACCCTCTTAACCTCCTCCGTCATCACCCAAAGCACATGCCCGAGAGACACTGTTCTTGCTCTGGGGAACCTTCCTATTTGTATCCAGAATTGTCTATTTGTGTGAAATGTCAATAATTAGAAATACCATGTTAATAATTAGAAATACCAGCATTTTCAACAAAACCTTACCAAGAACCCAAAATCATTAGTTAGCTCTTCTTCAAAGCTTACCTTAATCACTGGTAATCAGACATCCCTATTACATTTGTATTGGTAAAAAAGCAGTGCCAGGAAATGCTCCCCATCACGGGAACGAGACCACTCAGACTGTTCAGCTGTGACCATGGCTCCTGCCACAGTTCTGTTCCAGGTCACCTAGGAGCCCATCTATTCCCAGGGAAGGACAGGAGACAGCAAGGCCAAGAAATGCAGGCAGCACCTGGAGACTTCGAATTGGAGGGATGGGATTTTAATGCCATGGACATGGACCACTCTTTGTCCTCAGCCCAGGGCAGGGGTCCAAGGCATGTTTCATTTCCTAACCCAGCGATAACCCCAGGGCCTGCCACAGGAAAACAGATGAGATTCAAAAGATAACATAGTGGAAGTCATTCAGGGTAAGGGAAAAATAAATAAATAAAAAAGGAAAGGAAAGGAAAGGAAAGGAAAGGAAAGGAAAGGAAAGGAAAGGA
>CM021731.1:189758487-189778642 GCA_011075105.1 Heteronetta atricapilla
GAGAGGAGAGGAGAGGAGAGGAGAGGAAGAAAAGGAAGAAAAGAAAGAAAAAAAAAAGAGTGAAAATGCTGGTCAAGAGATCCTCACTGGAAATCCCTTTTTCCATCTATTCTTAAAGGCAGATTCTGTAACTCACAACACATCAGATAACAGGAGGCGGGTTCACAACTAGGATGCAAAATATTTTATGTTTAAAATCAATACCTTGAAGTGCATCCAGAAGCAAACTGAAAGCTAGGGAGGCTCAAGAGCATAAATGTAAACTAGTCCCCTGAGGAAGCACAGCTGAGTGGGGAAGCAGCTGCATCCTTCCCCAGGCAGAGCACACTGCAGAGGTTCACTCTCATAAGGAACAGCTTGGGTCACTGCTGCAATGCTTGCCTCAAAAAAAAAGTCACAATTTTCTAGCTAAGAACACATAGAAAAATGGATGAGGCCCATACTGTTCTACATCAAGGAGCAGCCAAGGACTCATCTTGCCTCAACGTCAGTGAATATGGGCTTCAAAAGAGAAACTCTCAGTTGGTCCCTCACTTAACTTAATTTCTTTTTGATTTTTGCCCACAAGCGATTTTAATTTCTCCTCATTCAGACTGGGCATCATTCTTTTGCCATTAACACCGCAGGGAAGATAGGTTTGCTGCCCCATCCCTTTCTTGAGCGAAAGAGAAGTAAGCGGTATGTCTGCAGCCAACCTGTGCTTGGCAAGTTGCTGCAATGAGAGAGTGTGGGCACTGGAGAGGTGTGAAATGAGACAGGTTCAGTCTGGCTGCCCAAATAAATCTGTACACAGTGCTGATAAGCTCTCAGCACTGGGCTCTCATGGTCATGGGGCGTACATAGCCACCAGCCCACGCTCTAGCCATAAGCTCCTTGCACTGCTGAAGCACGAGCTGTGAATCTTAACTCACATCACCATACCTTTGGCTTCACAAGCCAAATCAAGCCCTTTTTCTGCAATATTCATGATGACACCATGGAATTCACTGCCACGGGACACTGTGAAGGCCAAAGGGCTACGCAGGTCCTGAGGCAGCATGACCATTAGTATGTTAGCCTCTCAGATGGGCTGCTGTGTACACTGAAAGGGCCTGGCACAAGCAAGGACTCTGAAGAAACCCACAGGAAACATTAAGAATAGCTGAGCATCATCTGAGCATTGTCACGTGAGCCAGAAGGGGAAGGACATACAGAGCAGCAATCCCTGCTGTTGTGGACCATCTGGGAGGCATCTTGTCATCCCTTCCTAAGCAACAGCAAAACCTGCCAGTAGGCACAGCGAATAAGTCATTTAGATCTGGTCTTCCTTTTATTGGAGCTATCTGAACTTTTTCACTCACAAGATGAAATTTGCTTTGTGTTGAGAGGTGAAACACCACTAGTACTACTAACAAACTCAATCTATTTTCATGCTCCGGATAGCAGTCAAATAGAACTCTGAAAGTGTACAGGACTCAAGTTTGCTTAGTGAGATCAAGCAGCTAGAAGTTGCTTCACAAACTAAGTGTCCTTTGATTCCACCCTACTGACTCTTACACCTCAACAAGTGCAGTTTGCTCAAGTTTGCTCTTGATCCTCCTACAGCCAGCTTACCCCAGAAATAAAGGGGCAGGAGGACATTGGTGGCTGCCAGGGAACACAGAGGTCCCATGCTCTTTGTAAAGGATCCCATTAATATGGTTGACTATGACTATAAACCTTTGGAAAATGAAAAAGTATGCCTTGTCACAGATGTAAGTTTGAAACAGACCGGTGTCCTCTGAAAAATTAATTATTATCCTTCTAGTTGTAGAACGTAGTATTACAGGAACAAAAACTTCTTGCACCTAATTTTGGAAAGTACAGCAGGGTATGTAAAGAAAAAGCCCGAAAGAAAGGATAAGGAGTGTTGCAACTAGCATGAGGAATCGTCACTTTTACTGAATGGGCCCAGTTACTGCATTATGTTAGTGCTAAAGGCCCTGGTTTGACTCGCTGGAATTACATGCACTTAACCTCCTGCAATGCACAGACCATTCCACTGGCTATGGACTAGCAAAGTGCGCCAAATTCATCCTAGTAGGGATATAAAAAGAGGGCAGAGCATGTCCATATTCAGCTTGTATGACCACGCTGCTTCCATCTATGTTCCCACTCTTCACACCATTTTCTAGAGCCCTTTTAATCCAAAGAGCATGTAACAAAATATTTCTCAGAATAAAATGCAACACTCAGAAAAATACTTTCTAGCTACCTAGGCTTGCTTAATCTGCCTGAGACCTATGAGAGTTGCCTCAGTCTGGTACCTACCACAGTCAATTTGCAACCTTTCACTGCCTTCAATCATGCCTTAGGTATAAGATTCTTGGCTTAATTGAAAAATATGGATTTGCTGGGGAGGAGAAGTGTCACAGAAAAAGCCCTGAAAAGAGAACTGAAAGACAATTGTGCATGGCTTTATGAGCTTTGAGTTTGGGGGTGTTTTCTTTTACCTATAAATATTTTTTTTCCAGTGTGTTTATGAGAACAAAAAAGCAGACTGTCTGAAGGTTTTGGGCACCTTCAAGTCCAAACTGCTCAGAAATAAATATAAAAAGTAGAGGGAAAACAAACAAACAAACAAACAAACAAATATAAATACAGACTTTGCTGTTCCAAGATTAATTTAAAAGCAGCATATAGCTCCTTTTCACCCGAAGTGCCACCAGCATAATTAAGGTACCACAGCTAAAACAACCCCAAGGATGCCTTGCGAGCTTAATAACCAGAGAAGGAATTCTGAAAATTGTCTCAGAAAGAATCTACGTCTGACACGCAGGCCTCCTTTGTAGTTTGAGAGAATAAGAAATAATAGAGGATAAAATGTTGTGAGGGTTGGGGGAACAGGAAAGATCACCTTCATTAGAGTTGACCATCGTCCACAAGTCCAGCCAAATTTACCCTGTGAAGAAACCTTGTGATCCAAGTGACAAACAAATTCTTTAAAAACATGCAAGAAAATGTGAAAGAAAATTCTCTTTATGTAGGTAATTGCTACCGGATCCCTAATCGAAAGGGAACAGGGACAGCTGGAGGGTAAGAGCAGGCCTCCGAAAGGCAAGAGATAAGGAACATCTGCTAGCAGGGACTTGAGTGAAAAAAGACCTGTCTGTGAATGGACATAAAATATTAATATTCCCATATCTAAGTTCTTCTAGACAATGGAAGAAATAAAGAGCAAACCTTGAAAAAGGCAGACCTCTCTATTGCACTCCCCAGGAGAGATCCCAACACACACCAGTCCCCAAGTGCTAGTCCTTGAATACACAAGGCTGCATTTTAAGGAACTGTTCTGCTGTTGCTTGCTGGCTAACTTGTTTTCCTCTCCCTGTGGAATTTTAATTTTGCCCGTGACATGTATACGTATTACAGTAAAGTGGCCAGCTCAACAGAGCTCCCTGTGAGACACTGGGCACTGTTACAAAAGGCTAATGACCCCTTGCCACTTTGCTGATGAGCATTCTCTCCGAGTGCCGTGTTTTCTTTATGGTGACTACCTTTCCTTGGTGTAATTTAAAAGCAATTTTAACAAATGGATATACACAAATAATAGATTTCCTTCTGACCAAGGTCTGCCACTGGCACCTTGCTGTATAAAGCCATTTCATAGTCATGTCAAGCTCTGTTTTGGAATAAATCACTATATTTTGTTTGGAAGGCTGTTCCAGGACTTGACAGATGTAATGATGGGGAGCCACCTTCTTTTTTCTAGCCTGCATTTGCTCCTTACCAGCTCGTACACCTTCAGTTCCTCCTCCTTCTGATTAGTATTGTTACAATCAGCAATTGTTATCTCCTCCAGCGTCCATCTAGCTAAGCTAAACATGAAAATCTCCTTCAGTCTCTTCAGATATAACCTGCTCTTCATTCTCCTGCTCCTCACCATAATCACCCTGCAGATCTTTACCAGTCTGAATGCAGAGCTTCATGTTACCCCAGACGCAATAAGAACAAGCTTGCCATAAATCCTGCCATCTCTTCTCTTTACTGGAAATATGAGGATACTGTTCCCTGCTGCTAGCAGTCACCCTTGGGTCAGTTATCTCACCAAACAGTTTCCTCTGGAAAAGAAGCCTAGGCTTCAGGGCACCAGGCAAAACTACAGCCTGACACTTCATCTTAAGACTGTATACAGAGCCCTTCTCCACAGACATGGGAAACTCTGGTTTAAATCACTCTATTTTCAATCTCTTTCTCTAGGTCTGCAGTATTACAGTATTTCTCAAAAACAAGGGTGAGAGTGGTAGTGAAGTCTCATTGCTGAGGCATGTAACAGGGTGATGGATTTAAAATACTGAGACCTTTCCACCCCAATGGTCAGAGGTGGGGCAGGTTAACTTCCAGGCTGGTTAGGGAGCCTGCAGGCATTCAGCATCCCTTTGACCACTTTACAACAGCAGCAGATGATTTCAGAGTGGTCAATGCTGCACACAATAAAATTGCTACTATTTTTCAATCAGAGCTCTCATTTGCAGAGCCCAGGTAAAGGCAACCAACCATGGTCTGAACACTAGGAGCTTAATGACCATCTTGTGTTTCCCTTGTCAACTGAAGACAGGGCATTTTGCACATGAAGGTAACTTCAGGCAAACTTTTAAGAGCTCAACAAGTCTCTGAGTCAACTTTAGTTCTTGTATTGCTTTATAACCACAATAATTTTCAGGCAAAGATGATGGTTTGATTTGGTTTCCCATCCATTTAAGCATAAGTCTCTAGAAACATCTGCATTGTCAGGAGAGACAGACAGAGGATACAGTGACCACACAGAGACCATAGGGCTGGAAACCATCCTTGGTTTGCAAGTGCCTACTGGAGGAGGAGGACAGTGATGCAAACGAGCTGGGTTGCAGGGAGAGCAGCCAGGGACAGAGAGAAGTGGCCCTGTGTGGACAGCAGGGACATGGGGAGGAGCACTGCCAGCTCCAGCCCTGACAGCCCGAGGAGGTGGCTGCATCTCAGTGAGGAACTGTGCTGGTGAGCTCTGTGGAGGCCACCACGGCCCTCCTGAACTGCTTGAACTCACAGAAGCCCTGATCCATTCCTCAGTGGTCCTACCTCTTGAGAAGGTATCTCATCAGACCAAACGTCCAAAATGGTACTCCAAGAGGTTTATTAACTAAAATTAATGGCACATATATTGAGCTGCTGGGTATCAGGACTGTGCTATCTATCTGCAGCAAAATCCACGCTGCCAGATTTTTTGTCTCTGTCTATTCACCCCCAGGTTTGATTCACACTTGGACCAACTGACACTTCGTGCATCATCTCCCAGTACCTGCCACGAGCCACTGAGAAATTCATGAGATACTGACTAAAATGCAGCCATGCAGGTGAAGATTTACAGGTGTACATGCTACACAAGCTGGAAGATTTCCAGTGTACTGCTCCTGGCAGCAGAGAACAAAGCTATGATAAAGCACGGAAGCCTGGACAGTATGCAGGCCTGCAAATATAACTGAGACATCTGCTTCCTAAGTGTGCACATCCACAGCTGCTCCTCAGCAGTTGCCTACAAGCTGGTGAGCTTTTCAATCCTGCATTGGGATGGAGACTATTGTGCAGCTCGCTGGCAGAATTTTGAATCATCAAAGAAATGGGGAAGTCTGTAATTCAGCTGCAGTGGGAACCTAGTGTTATCTAGGCATGGGCACCACAAGACCATGGGACATCCAGCGGGGTGAATGAGCTGGAAGGGAGCTGAAGCTCATTCTTGACATCCCCCTAAATTCATTGTGCTGCTTGCAAACAGCCCTGGCCTTGCACATATGCAGCAGAAAACAGATGGGAGATATTCCAGATATGCAAGGCACTTCCCAGAGTATTTGAGAGGAGGTGAAAGCCACTGTTTCTGTTCATCATTTTTTTCAAGAGATGACTCTGAATGAACCAAAATGGGCAGGAAGAAACACCAAGGCCCAAGCATACTCAGCTGAGGGACCTGGCATCCAGAGCCAGGCTACAAAATGGCTGGGACTGAGCCATACCTGTGTGATGGTGAGCGAGGGCAGCAGCCCTTGGCAGGAGCAGTGAGCCTGGCATCCAGAGCCAGGGCCTGCAGCAATGCAGGTCTGAGGTGGAAGAGAGTATTTAGCAGCAGGTACCCAAAAGTCTGTAGAACAGACAGCACTGACACATTAAAACATTTTCTTGACACAAAAAGAAAAGAGCAGAAGCAACAATATAGGAGCAGTCATACTCAGAATACTCTTTATTCTGCTAGCACTGGTCTCTCCAGAGGGCTGCCTCCCTTTTCCAAAAGGGGCCTAGCAGAGAAACACTTGAGATAAAGAATGAATAATCTGAATATTCTAATCAAACTTATTACTAAGAAGTGTGCATCCAGGGCTATAGACAACACATTTGCTACCAGAAACTATGAAGAAGTTCTCAACTCTGAAGACTCCTTGGGCATTGCTCAGTACTTGAGGCACCTGGAGCTGCAGCTATTCAGCTACTTATTTATCTTACAGCTCTACGGAATTGCTCTACATTGCTTCACTGTGCCTTCTATTTTCCTACAGATGTTTCAATACAAATTATAGTAATTATCCATTGTGAAGAAATTAACTGGTATTAACAATTGTGCAAAATGTAATTGTTATCAATTTCATGGAATTCTGTCATGTTCAATCGCCCACATAGCTTGAATGATCTGGAAGCTGGGGAAGGATGGATGTGTAGGCTATCCACGAAGGATGAGTTTTCAAGATGGAGTTTAGTCTTTGAAACTTTGAAGACTGTACTCTCCATCTTCAAAGCAGTCACTTGACTTAAACCTTTGGGACAGACGTGGATTTTCTGGAGGAAAGTGAAAGAAATGGTGCCAGAAAATCGTCTCAAGAACCAGGCAGAAGTAGAGCAGAACACAAATTGTAGCTAAACATCATAAAAAAAATCACAGTCACGGAATTTTGAAGGTAGAAAGGGAGCCCTGGAGGCCACCTGCTCCAACCCCTGCTTGAGCAGGGACACCCAGAGCAGGCTGCCCAGGAACACGTCCTTTTGGAGACCCCACAGCCTCTCTGTCAGCCTGTGCCAGGGCTCCGTCACCCGCCCAGCACAGAAGTGCTGTCTGGTGCTCAGAGGGAGCCCCCTGGGTGCCCGGCTGTGCCCATGGCCTCCTGTCCTGGCACTGGGCACCACCGAGCAGAGCCTGGCTCCATCCTCTCTGCACCTTCCTTCAGGGATTTCGGGACAGGGATGAGATCCCCCTGAGCCTCCTCTTCTCCAGGCTGAGCAGCCCCAGCTCTCCCAGCCTCTGCTCACAGTTCCCTTCATCACCTTTGCGGCCCTTAATTAGACTCCAGTATGTCCAGGTCTCTCTTGTACTGAGGGGCCCAGAACAGGACACAGTACTCCAGGTGTGGCCTCACCAGTGCTGATTATAGGGGAAGAAGCTCTTCCTTCAACCTGCCAGCTACCTAATGCAGCCTATGATACCATTAGTTTTCCTTGCAGCACACTGCTGACTCATGTTCAGCTTCATGTCCATCAGGACCCCCCAGGTCCTTTCCTGCAGAGCTGGGTGGCGCCCAGCATGTTCTGGTGCCTGGGCTTTCTCCTCCTATGGTGGTATAACTCGGGTGGGCAGCTGAGATCCACCACAACTGCTCTCTCACTTCCCCTCCTCAAAGGGAAAGGGAGAGAGAATACCATGCAAAGGGCTCAAGCAAGGGTTGAGGGAAGGACAGGGAGATCACTCAACAATTATCATTACGGGCAAAACAGACTCAGCATAGGGAGATTAATAAAATTTATTACCTATTACTAACAAGCTAGAGCAGTGAGAAATAAATAATAAAAATAAATAAATAATAATAATAATAAACATGTTCCCCCCAATCCATTCTGTACCACCTCCTTAACCCGAGCAGCACAGGGGAACGGGTAACGGGGGCTGCAGCCAGTCCCTGGCACTTCGTCTCCACCGTTCCTTCTCGGTCCCTCTCTGCCCCTGCTCCCACGGGACCCCACAGGATGCCGTCCTTCCCGAACTGAGCCTGCGGGGGCTGCCCACAGGCTGCAGCTCTTCAGGAACTGCTCCCACCCGGCTCCGTCCCACGGGGTCCATCCCCCAGGAGCAAACTGCTCCAGCACGGGTCCCCCACGGGCGGCAGCTCCCCCCAGACCCCCTGCTCCTGCGTGGGCTCCTCTCCACGGGCTGCAGCTCCGGCCCGGGGCCTGCTCCTGCGGGGGCTCTCCATGGGCCGCAGCCTCCTCCGGGCCACATCCACCTGCTCCAGCGGGGGCTCCTCCACGGGCTGCAGCGTGGAGATCTGCTCCATGGGGGACCCATGGGCTGCAGGGGGACAGCCTGCTCCACCAGGGGCCTCTCCACGGGCCGCAGGGGAACTTGTGCTGCGTGCCTGGAGCACCTCCTGCCCTCCTGCTGCACTGCCCTTGGGGGCTGCAGGGCTGCTTCTCTCTCAGCTCTCACCCCTCTCCTCCAGCTGCTGTAGCACAGCAGATTTTCCCTTCCTTCAGTCCGCTCTCCCAGAGGTCCAACCAGCATCACTCATGGCTCAGCTCTGGCCAGCGGCAGGTCCCTTTTGGATCTATCTGGAGCTGGCTCTGATCTGACCCGGGGCAGCTCCTGGGCTCTGCTCACAGAGGCCACCCCTGCAGCCCCCTGCTACCAAAACCTCACCATGTAAACCCATGACACCTCCCTCGGTGTAGGGTTCTGCAGTTGTCCTTGAACTTCGTGAAGCTCCTATCAGCCCCTTTCTCCAGGTTGTTGTGGTCCTTCTAGACGCAGCAGCATTAACATCTTGTGTATCAGTTACTCCTCCCAGTTTTGTGTCATTAGTAAAATTCTCACTTAACATCCTTCTCACATAGCAGATGTTGAACAGGCCCCAAAATGCCATAACCAATGTAACAATAGTGAAAGGATAAGGATAAGGAGAATCTTTACCAGAATTTTCATTCTGATGAGTGAAGGAGCGTTTTCCCATGTATCTTTCAGGAGCTGATGTTAGAGACTTTGAGAAAGGCATTTGCAGGAAAAACTTAAACTATTTATCTCATGTTCTGAGGTGTTAAATGGGACTTAAAGAAAGATAAGAGGATATATGTTTAAAGCAAATTTTGTCATGTTGGTTTTTATTCAAAACAACATGTGAAGTCCTCTCATCCAGTTTGGTCCCATTTTGACAGCAATGTTACCATTTTCATGACTGATTTTGCTTGAAGTCTTTACAATGTCTCTAAATCACGGTCAGTTTAACTACAGATACTGTTCTTACATATGTGGATTTCTCGTTCTGTCTAACTCCCGGCAATTCTTCATTTCTATAATATCTTACAAATGTGAATTGAAGAGGTCAATAACTTCTTAGCATTCACTTGTTCCACAAGAGAGCAATTGGAGTAACCCAGATGGGATGTGCTGTACAGGCTTTGGCTGGGTTAGAGTTAATTTTCTTCCTAGTAGCTGGCATGGTGCTATTCTTTAGATTTGTGATGAAAAGAGTGATGAAAAGAGCAATGTTTTAGTTGTTATTAAGCAGTGCAAATTCAGAGTTAATGGCATTTGTCTTTCCAAGTTACATTTACTGTTAGGTGTGATGAGCTCTGCTTTCCTGAAAACTGGCTGAACATCTGCCTGCCAATGGAAAGTAGTGAGTGAATGCTTTATTTTGGTTTCCTTGCATGCACAGCTCTTACTTTACCTATTAAACCATCTTTATATCAGCCCACAAGTTTTCTCACTTTTAACCTTATTCTTTTCCCCAGCCCTCTGGGGAGAAGTGAATGAGTAGCTGTGTGGTGCTTAGCTCCCCACCAGGGCTAACCTGCAATATGTGTGTAATTGAGTACTACAGACTGAAGGACCCCCACTTCAGAAATATATTGCATGTTATCATTCCCTTTAAAATTATTTTCAGCAGTTTCTTAAATTATTTTTTTCCTCTTTCTCTTTTCTTTTTCTTCGCCCCCACCCCCCACCCTCCCCCCAGAAGGTTTTTGGAAAATGTGATTATTGTGATGGCTAAATAACCCGTTATGACTTCAACTTTCCAGTTATTTATGACAAGCATAAACTCCATTGTTGCCGAGTGACCATAGCCTTTTATAATAAATGGTTTGCCTCTCTCTGTGGTGCTTATAACCCCCTCACTACACTGCATGTGTTTTAGATAGAATTTTCAGCCCTCCAAGCATCACGGGCACTCCATGTCCCTTTTCACCACAATAACCCCTCTCCACACTTTCTCCAACCTGAATCCATCTCTTATGAATCATAAAGCACAAACCAACTGATGTGGGAAAGTCCCTCTGAGATCACTTAGTCTAAAGCCCCACTCAAAGGTGTTACTCTTTTTGGTTGCCCAGGACCATGCCCAGACTCCTTTTGAATATCTCCAAGGATGAAGACTCCACGGTCTTTCTGGACAAACTCTCCCAGTGCTCAATCACCTCACTGTAAAAATGTTGTTTTTTGTTGTTGTTGTTTGGTTTTGGTTGGTTGAATTTTTTGTTTATTCGTTTTTGTTTGGTTGGTTTTGCTTGGTTTTTTTTTTTTTTTTTTGCTTTTTTTTTTCCCTCATTATTAAATGAATTTCCTGTGTTTTCGTATGTACATTTTGCCTCTTTTCCCATCAGTAGCCACCACTGAGAAAAGCTTGGTCCCATCTTCTTTACTGTCCCTATTAGGTATTTATGTACACCAACGAGATCCCCCCAGGCCTTCTCTTCTCCAGGATGGACAGTCTCGTTTCTCTCAGGCTCTCCTCATATGTCAGATGCTCCAAGCCCTTAATCATCTTTGCGATCCCACACTGGACTCTCTCCAGTATGTCCATGTCGCTCTCGTATGTCCACATTGCACATCACTCCAGGATCCTCACCCTGGCAACGCTCTGCCTGATGCAGCCTGGGATGCTGGCACTGGGATCAGTATTTCCAGCAGTCCTCGTGTAATGGTATTGATATTCTCCTACCGCACTGCACACAGCTAGCCTAGTTAAACAGCCTTTTCACAGACACACCATTTTGGATACTTACTCTCCAACCTACCAGTGTCTCCAGAAGCTTTTCCTCCTCTGTCATTTTCAGCTGATAAGATCCCAATTTGTAATAAAAGGTTTTGGTTTTAGTTAGCAAATACCTGACCTTTCATTTTGTACTGTTAAATTTCAATCCGTTTCGATTACTGCTGTGCTCAAGGTCACCCAGTTCTTTCTGTAGATGGATATGAATATTTCACATTTGTCCAATACATAACCTTTCTCTTTGGAAGTTCTCATTATATTTGAAAAGTCTGTCTAGATGGAAAGCCTCTGAAGTCTTACATCCTTTATTCATTTTGTTGCCCTTTTCTCAACTTTTTTTATTTCTGCTTTGTCCTTCATCTTATCTGCAGTCATGCATCACGGCAAAGCCCTCCATCTTTCTTTGATATTGAGAGGAGTGCTTGGCACCACCTAGCAATTTTCTATTAGCTAAGCACAAGCTGTAGGTACCTGGCAGTAGGAATAACCAAATCAACTGCAGGCTGGTAGCACAGGTACTTCTAAACTACCAGCTTAGATCAAAACATATTCCTTTCAATATGGTTTAACAACCCTCTCCTGTGTACTTAGAGTAGGGCAGATAGATACCTGCTGCTTATATCTGAAATGCCAGCCTGGTTACATCCATGTAGAATGAAGTCATAAACCACCTGTTGCATTAGCCAGAGATCTTCACCGAGCTACATACAAATACTGTTTCTTCCTAAAGTCTCATAAGTAAATCAGAGCCTAAACACTCTGTATACAGAACTTAAATTATTTCCTGTGATGGATATATTCTTGTGCATGGGACTACAGCTGCTATTCTTTTACTTCCTTTGGGAAGCTCGTTAATTGATTTAGAGATTAGTATGTAGGACATGTACAGACCAAGGGAAAAAAAAAAAAAAAAAAAAAAAAAAAGGCATTCTTAACAAAGCTCTGCAACTGGATTAGTTACCAAACCTTCAACCAACTGCAAAACCTTTAAGAATCTTGATTATTTATAATTAAGATCCTAGCCTTGGACAAAAACATGACCAGACTTTAATAGTGTGATAAATATCATGTATTCTCAGTGTGAGTGGGGCCCAGCAGAGTTGTTAATTGCTGTGCATTTTTAGAAATGGAGATGGACGTGGCATAGCCTTGCACTATGTTTTTTGTATATGGAGCTTCAAGTTTTACAGTAAAGTTTTCTCTGCTGGAAGGTATTCACAGCCCTGTGGTCAAAAGCTGGGAAATGATCTTGCTTGAAGTAGTTGACAAAATACATACATTTTTGTTCTGATTTTTCTTTGGTGCCTTTAGGTTTTGTTTGAAAAATTAAAAAGTCCCTAAGTCAAAAACATGTCCAAGTATCGATGACTGAAAACATGCTTGAGTCCCAGTCTGTCATCCAACACCAGGAAGTAAATCAGGCTCCCCACATTGAAATAAAAAGGCATTAGTTTGGGCAGTTTTGTTTACAGGAAAAAAAAAATGTGAAGAGCAACTTTTGCTTCTTTCTGTGGAAGCTGAGGAAAGATGAACTTTCAGAGCACCTGGGAGCAGTCTGGCCAAGCTGAAAACCAGAACGGCATGCAAACACTTAAAACCTCTTCTTCTAGAGTACTTTATTTTTTTATATGTGAGTGCCCAGTGAGTTAAAGAATAAACATTGTCCCTGTTAATTACTGCAGAAAGAACCCCCCACAGCCCTTTGTCCATCAAGCAGCCTGGGAGCACTGAGCACGACCTGTGCTCTGCAATTACCGAGTCGGCGAGCAGCGGAGGCGAAGGGCCGGCTGGCGGACGGTTGTCTCTGCTTGCACAGCGCCGTGCATACACTCGCAGAGTACACAGAGGCTGTCCGCCAGAGACCTTCCATTAACTTCTGCACCAGCAAAAGGCATTAAATATGCAAGACGTGGTGAAACAAGGAGCGGTTAAAGTTGCTTTTGTGGCAGCATGCTCAGCATAGCCAGGTAGGAGCGTGAAGCAAAGAAGTCCTGCCTCCTGCACAGGCCACATGGGTGGGTGTAGGGTGAACAAGGGACAAAAAAAGAAACAAACAAATAACAACAACAAAAAAAAAACAGAGCCCTGGCACAGGCTGCCCAGAGAGGCTGTGGCGTTTCCTCCTTAGGGATCTCCAAAAGCCGCCTGGACGTGGTCCTGGGCAGCCTGCTCTGGGTGTCCCTGCTTGGGCAGGGCTGGCACCAGGGGCCTCCAGAGAGCCCTGCCAGCCTCAGCTATTCTGTGATTATATGATTCTGTGAAAGTAGAGGTGAGGAGATGAAAGAAGCAAAGGAAATGAACTGAAGAAGGGAAGATGTTCAAAGACCTTCCTGACCTGAAGGAAGACCTCCTTGGAAAGCCTTTGGAAAATAAATAAATAAATAAATGAACCTGCAGTTATCCAGTCACCTCTGTCAGCATTCACACCTGCAGTGCCCCAGTGCCAATGACATTGCAGCTTGCCCCATCCTTACCATCACTGGTATATTTATTTGTTGGAAGAGAGCAGAGGGTCAGAAGCCTGATGATGTTCACATAGTGAACAATCCTTCATACATAGGCAAATTATCTGGAATGCAAATATGCTTAGAATCAATGCACATCACTCATAAGGACGACAGCAGAGAGCAAAACACTGAACTATCCAAACCGACTTTGTGCTGAAGTCAGAAGAAATAGCTGGTGTATTTTTCAGTTATCTGGTTTATCCCAGCTGGCACTGTAGTTGCTGTAAACTTGACCATCCTTTCCTCATTAGTAATTCTTACAACTGAAACATGAGACCACAAATAATTTGGGGTGATCCTGTTTTAAAAATTATTTCTTGCTACACATGTCACTGCCTAAAAATGTGGCATGTAGAAAGAAGTCTTCCTAGTTGCACAGCTTTCCTACAGCAGCTAAACAAACTGCTTACAGGGAAAGGCAGCAGCAGGAGCACAATTTCAGATGTCCTCTTTAAATTACAGCTACTTGCTTGAGCCAAAGCGAAGGCGGCTGTTACCAAACAAGCTGTCTGCTCTCTGCAGAGCAGCATCAAGGATTTCACAAAACAGTTTGGGAACCTTTGAATTAACATCTTAGCCAGCGGGTCAGCAATGCAGAGAGCTGAAAAAAGGAAGAACAAAAGAACTTTCAGCATTCATTTTCAGATCACAAGTTTCCATATGTGTAAACTAACACTTTCATGAGAATGCTCACTCTAGCAAAGAGATTTGTGTCGTGAGCACAAATCTGATCTCCAGGAAAAAAAAAAAAAAAAAAAAAAAAAAAAAAAAGGCAAAAAAGCTTAACTTTTCTGAAGAGACAATTTCCCCAGAAATGTGGAAACTTTTTCTTACATGGCAATAATTAATTATTTTGCAGAAGGTGTTAGAAATTTCAAGTGCAGCTCCAAACAGCAGCAGACACGCAGGTCCAGTGCTACCCAATAAGATGCAGAACAGGCAGGTGTCTTCAGGCTCCGTACTGATTGCCATCACTTCATTTTCATGGCTAGGCCTTGAAATTTCCCAACACATACGCTAGTACACATCTGCCTTACGTTGATCTTGAATCCAAGATGGATTCCATGATCCTGAATCCATGGATCCAAGAACCTTCCTCGTGGCCCTAGCCTACCAGTCTGACCAGGGGAAGTGCTAGCACAGAGCTGCAGGCCTTCATGTTTCAAAACATTATTGTTTAGAGCAATGGTCTCATGTCACTTTACCTCAAACAAATGCATGTGTTACATTAATTATGCCTTCATGTTAGAGATTTTTTCATATTAGAGGTTTTCATATCAGATTTTTTTCTAACATCTAGTTAAACATGCAGAGTATTGCTTTAGATTATTAGAGGTAACACACGTAACCTTTAACTATGCAGAAGCCAGAAATGCAGCCTGAGTTTTCTGTGCTGAAAATCCCTCCTAGAGAGGTTTTCTTCTGGGGAAGAAGCTGGCCTGCAGGAGCCCGCAGCACCCTGACATCTCTGCTGCTGGACTGCACAACCTTGGTTTCCAGCCCTGGGAGGCGAGAAGCTCCCAGGAGATCTGGGTGAGGGGCCCAAAGGGGACACCAGCTCTTACACTGTGGGAATGCACAACCTGCCAGCTGCCCTGCTCCTGTCCCCTTGCACCAATGCCACCAGCCCCGTGCGGCACAGATGACCTGTGGTGACCAAAGTGGGCAGTACACCGCCAATACACAGGAGAATCCACAAGGGTTAGAGAAATTAGAGGTGTAAGGGAAGTGCAGTGGATCATTACAAAGCCTCTATGTTTGGATGGGCAGCTTCGCAACAGGTGGAAATGCAAACAAGGCAAAAGCTAACAATTTATGGAATATTACTTTTAGGGAGAGCTGAATTCTGCCAATAAATCCTGAATATTGCATTGTCATTTTTCTCTTTGTTGTGGAGGTTGAACACAATATAAAAATTAGATAGATCCTACATATCCATAAAACCAAGGTATGTAAGTTACGATTGAGTTAAAATTAAGACATTTCACAGAATCACAGAACTGCTGAAGTTGGGAGGGAGCTCTGGAGATCATCTAATGCAACACTCCTGCTCAAGCAGGGTCAACTTTAAGGTTTTTTGTTTGTTTGTTTGTTTGTTTGTTTTTCCTGCTGAATTGGTTTTCACAAGACTCCAGGAACTACCTGGTTTGCAGGGCAGGAAACTACTTACCTTTTAATGGGCAAGATGGCAGGGATATTTGCGGAGAAGTGTCTCTTGTGGTAGTCTTACTGAGACAGGTAAGGAAAATGAAGACAAGCCATGGTTTTCATAGAATCCTAGAATGATTAAGGTTGGAAAATACCTCAAGATCATCTGGTCCAATTATTCCTCTACAACCAGTATCACCCACTAAACTAAACCATGTCCCTAAAAAAAAGTTTGAGTTTTTCCTCGGAAAACTCCCTTATATAAATAAACGTTATATGAAGCAGGAATAGGGACCACCAGGGATACGCAAGGAATAGATTACTCAGTATTATGCTAATAAGAGAGAGCACTATGGGGAAATGTTACCCTGTTCTCTCTGTCCACTACTAAGAAAAGGGAAATGATGATCACGATCTATATGCAATTATGCAGAAATACACCAGGAAGATCAGAACTGACAAGTGGACGAAGACCTCACCATGTTAACCAATTCCAGCTACCTGCTAGGACAGAGCTAATGCCCGTTGCTGTTTCCTCTACACACAAGCGAGGTCTGAAGAAGTCTGCAGCACCAAGGAGTTTGAGTTACATGGTGATGTTCTAGCAGCTGGCAGCACCAGAAAGCAGCACAAGAGAACCCAGCAGCACTCCTCCCAAACTGCAGAGAGCATGGCCTAGAGGCAAATTGCAGCGGATCGCAAATCAATACGAAGCAAAGCAATTTTGGTCACCTTTCAGGAAATGAAAGAATCGGGCCAGATCCAATTCAAGTGAAAGCAACAATAGTTAAGAATACCAATTCCCCAGAACTGGATTTTCAGCTCGGGCGGTGAGCTGGCTGCCCATCTTCATCCCTGGGTTATCACAGACCACAAAACCTCTCCGAAGAAAGAAAAGAAGAAATTAAGAAAGAAAAGGGCACTACAAGGAAACAAAACCACTACTGGAATAGTCTGGCAAACACTTCTCAAATACAAAAGGTGCAGTCACCCTCACAGCAAAACTACTTTACCACAAAAAGTGCACCTCGCTGACCTGCTTCTCAAGGAGTAGCTGGAACAGCATTTCTGCAGGAAAATGTTCTGGTGCGGAATAAATCAAAGCAACACAGAGCATCGTACTCAAGCCAAAAAGGAATATTTTTCCTTTGACACTAGAAGTCAGAAGTTTGCTTAACACAAGCATAGCCTCGTGGTAAGGATTGCAACAGGTATCGAATCTTTTGGGGAAAAACCTTGGGGGGCTTTCTGTACCGACAAAAGATCTTTAAGATCAGTACCTGACCTCAAGGTTACAAAACACCAATAAAAAGGAAAAAGAGAAAAAGAAAAAAGCCTTGTAATAGATCATTCTTGTGTAATGCTAAAGAGGAGGGAGACTGGGGAAGGACACATGATATCATAATAGTTGCTGGTGTCTGCAAATAGGAGAGCCAGCAGAAATCATGAGAGAAAGAGTGAATTACAATACAAGTGAAACTTCTTGGAAAATAGATATCATCAGGGCAGCCTGCACAGAATCATAAGTTCCCTGCAGTGTCTATGAATTTGTGGATGGAAAAAACAACTCCTTGTGGATAATGATCATGGCTAGAAATTGATCCATTTACAGCAGTTGGGAAATTTTTAAATTCCAAATAAAGCCCTAGACAGGAAAGATTCATGAGGGAATTTCAATGGGGAAAAAAGAAACAACACAAAAACACAAAACCAGGAAGACACAAACCTTCCTGACCCTACATGAATTTAGCAAATACAGCACGTTTAGAAATTGTTGCATTTGTTCAAAATGCCAGAGACAGAACTGTAATGAACTGATGATAATCTGTGGTGCTCCTTACAGAGTCTGGCAGAAATTGGCATCTGATTTATTTGAACACAGGAAACCTCTGTGTGATGATAGTTGGTTATTACTGTCATTTTTTCCAAGTAATTCGGCTAAGCTTCACATTATTCAGCACAGTAGCAAATGGCATAATATAATATTTGCCAAACTTCCGAAGAGCCTGTTCCAAGCAGAGCCCCACACACACGACATTTCCAAGACTGCAGGGGATTACGCTTCATACCCAGAAGGAGCAATCGCTTTCAAATGTGTGCATGACTAACCAAAACAGATGCAAAAAGCCAAGAACAAGGGTTCCAAAGGTTCCAGCCACAAACTTAAAACCCTTTGCATGTGCCCATCAAAGGGGCTTTTGAACTGTGTCTGTCCTCAGCAGAGCCACCTGAGCGGAGGCTGCAGTGACTGCAGCCCCTTTTGGTTGTCCTAGGACTAGAGTTGTCCTTTCAGAGATGTTTGAGTCTTAGCTACAGCCCCAAATTACACTCCTGCAGAGCTGCCAAGCCAACATGAGCTTGGAGATCCCCCAGCCACACTGATACGCTGCAAAGGCCATGCACCCTCCCATCAGTACCGACCAGAAAGGCCTCAGCCACAGAAAGCACCTTCTGCTGCCTCACAGTAATGGAGCAGGTTGGTGAAAACACCTCCAGTGTGAATTGTGTGGGTTGCAAATGTTGCTGCAAAGCTAAAACCACCTTGCAGATCGATATTTATTTGATATGTAGTCTGGTCTCACAGGCTCTGCTGCATCTGCAAAGCTAACTCCAGATGAAGTTGGATTGGGCTGGATGGTCAGGAGGGTGTCCTCTTGAAACCTGAATAGACAGGCCAACATGAAAGTGTAACCGCAAGCAGGTGTGACAGCTGCCACAGGCGGAAGACTCCTCGTACCAGATGAGCATCTCTGCAAGGAATGATCACCCCTTGAAAAAGGTCTTCCCTGCAATCTAGCACATGTACATATTAACACACAAGTAACCGTGATCAAGAATTGCTCACCCCAAGGGCAGTGCTAGCATTTGCCAACACTTTTCTGTAGTACAAGAAGCACAAGTGGTCAGTCAGCCATTTCCTACCCTGCTCACTCTGCACCAGTTGCAGTGTGTAAGCAGTGCAAGCAGCTTTTTCTTGTAACAAACTCCAAGTTCCTCCAGCAGCTGTTAGGGGTCTTGATTGCAATGTGCATTTCTGTGAAACCAGGGGGACTTCTCACATGGATTTCATTAGCAGAAGGCTTCAATCTGTAACACCTAACAGAAGAATTGAGGTACTGCCAGGGTCTCAAATCACAAAATGTGGACTCAGAGCTTGAATCCGTGGAGGAAAAAAAAAAAAAAAATCCTATTACAATATCTGAAAACACTGGAATATCATAGCCTTTCAGAGCTGACCCTCCTGCACAAACAAGGACCACTGTCACACGGCCAGCCAGCTGATGGACACTTACATGGGACACATCCCGAGGAACCAGGATTCTTCTTCTGCAGCAACTAACAGCGACAGAGATGCCTCCAAGAATGCTGAAAGGGGCATCAGAACATCCCCTGCAGTGCCAGAAGTGTTTTAAGAGGCAGAGAAAGAGCACACTGCAAACACAGTCATCAGAAAGACAGGGATCTGCCCGAGGGGTGGTGTAGGCACACTAATAACATTACCTTCCAACCCCACTGATTTACAAGGGAGAGCAATCGTATCCATGGCTAAATTTCAAAAGATTGGTGCCTTCTCCCTCTAAAACTGGCAGAGAAGAGACAAAATGCCTTATGTGCTTATGTGAGCTACAAGGAGGAAAGTGTTATTGTCTGAGTCCTTGTTAATTAAAGCCCAGCATTCCTTGTACGATCCTACTCCAAATCAGCCATGAGGATGCTATCAGAAAATTCAAATATCAGTGGGAAACAAAGAGAACATGAAAATGACAACCCCAGCAGAGCACAATTTACTATTCCCTGAGGAGAGGGATGTCCCAGAAGGACATCTCTCAGATCACAGGAGGCACATTGAAGAACTGCTAGTGGCCTGCATAAGAAAACAAGATAAGAGCAGTCTGCCCCCACACTGCCGCAGAGAAAGGTGGTCTTATGCCCTTAAGCACCTGAACATGAGAGCAGAGGGACAAAATGGGCTGGAGAACCTTGAAATGTTTCAAAGGCATTGTTGTTCCTCTCTTGTCCCATCCTGACAGTTCCTTATGCAGAAGGGGTCTTTCATCTCTGGTAACCAGCCACTGTATTTATTATACACAGCCAACACACAAAACATAGCTAATTTATGCAGTTCGCTAATTACAAGTGTAATCTCATCTGTGCTGCAGAAGAGAAGGTGCAGGCACCGGGCAGTGACACGCAGAGCCCCGGCCACGCCACCAGAGACACAGCAGACACAGACGGTTCAGGAGGCAAAGAACAACGGCAGGTCAAAACAGGTCTCAGGATCGGTGTTACCATAAATGTGTGATCAAAGAGCAGAAAATACAAAGAAAATAAAAATGAACTACGGCAACATAACGTCTCTCAACGCACCTCAGAGGGTACACTGTCCCTATATAGGTTTTGACTACAAACCCCAGTTCATTTGCAGCCAGTTTGTGTACATGGACACATCATGTCATCCCTGTCACGCAGGCATTTGACTATCAG